>JARGYO010000162.1:36222871-36822871 GCA_029206835.1 Rana muscosa | reverse complement strand
ACAAATGGAAGCAGTAATGCAGCAACGTCCGCAGACCAGTGAGGAAAGCCGTCCCACTAATACCGCGTCCTTTGGGGTGAGTCGTTTATTGACAAAAATGACTGGAGAGGATGATCCAGAGGTATTTTTGACCACATTTGAAAGGACTGCTGAAAGAGAAAAGTGGCCTGAGGAGCAGTGGGCTGGACTGGTGGCTCCTCTGTTAACTGGTGAATCGCAGAAGGCTTACTATGACCTAGAGCCTGACCAAGCAAAAGACTATGTGATGCTAAAAGCTGAAATATTGGCAAGGCTGGGTGTCACCCTGGCTGTCCGGGCTCAGCGTGTGCATAACTGGACTTTCCAGCTTGGAAAACCCCCCAGGTCTCAAATGTATGATCTCATTCACCTGAGCAGGAAGTGGCTACAGCCAGAGACTTTGTCCGCACCAGAGATTGTGGAACGTGTTGTAATGGATCGGTTTTTGAGAGCTCTTCCTACTGCCATCCAAAAGTGGGTAAGCCATGGAGACCCAGAGACGGCCGGTGGTCTTGTGGATCGTGTAGAGAAATACTTGGCTACAGAGAACCTGACGGCCTCTTCCAGAGACTCTCGGACTTTCCACCCTAAGACCAGACCATCCCCAGGGGCGAATAAGAGGATTCCAAGGGGTGAGGGTGGAGAGAGTGAGAGGGTGGGAGCTCTACCCAAAGTTTGGCGAGAACAGCCTGGGAAGTCAGGGGCTCAAGAGGCAGCCAAATGGATTGTTTGCTACCGCTGCCGGCAAGCGGGACATATTGCAGCAAATTGCCCGGTTGTGGAGGAACCCATGCAATGTGACTTTCTGACGGACAGACGTCAGTCGCTGTGTGCGACAGTCGCATGCACTGCCATTCGGGGAACTGAGAAACATTTATGCAAAATGTGTATTAATGGTAGAAATGTTGTGGTATTACTGGATTCAGGTAGCCTTGTGACCCTGATAAAGGCGGAATTAGTTAAAACAGAGGTCTCTGGGAATAGCAAGGTAGCTGTTATTTGTGTGCATGGGGACACCCGAGAGTATCCAGTGACTACAGTGTGTTTCAAGACCCCCAAAGGTACCCTCTCTCATCCAGTGGGGTTAGTATCTCAATTACCGCATGATGCCATTGTGGGAAGGGATTTTCCGAAGTTCTGGTAACTGTGGGATGATCCTGAGCCCCCCACTGGTGCCCCTATGTACCAGGAAGGTGATAGCCAGAACTCCTCTGAGAGTGGTGAGGACTCTCCAGAATTTCCCTTGTCAGTATTGGCAGGCGAGACTCAAGAAACTGGAGAGGAGCCCACCTCCTCAGACGAAAACCTACCGTCTGTGGAGTTTTCTGATCTTGAGGTTCACAGGGAAAATTTTGCCACAGAACAGTTAAAAGACCCCGCCCTAATAAAGGCACGGGAAAACGTAGTGGAAATAGATGGCGAGTTAGTGAACCCAGATAATACCTGCACTTACCCATACTTCAGCGTAGAGAAGGACCTACTGTATCGGGTGGCAAAAAGGGCAGAAGAAACCGTTGAGCAGCTTGTGGTGCCCAAACCTTACAGGAAGTTGGTGTTGGAGTTGGCCCATGGGCACATTCTTGGAGGTCATCTGGGGACAGAGAAAACCCGAGAGAGGGTATTACGGAGATTCTATTGGCCTGGGGTGATGAAGGACATAGACAATTATTGTTCCTTCTGCCCTGTGTGTCAGAGGTCGGCCCCGATGCCACATTTCCGTAGCCCGCTGGTCCCTCTACCCATCATTGAGGTCCCGTTTGAGAGGATCGCAATGGATTTGGTAGGTCCTATAATCAAGTCCGCTAGGGGGCACCAGTACATATTAGTTATAATGGACTATGCCACCCGTTATCCAGAAGCGATCCCTCTCCGAAATACCTCGGCCAAAACCATAGCCAAAGAGCTATCTCTTGTTTTTAGCCGGGTGGGTATTTGTAAAGAACTGCTTACGGACCAAGGTACACCCTTTATGTCCCGGGTTATGAAAGAGCTGTGTAAATTGTTCAAAGTGACGCAATTGCGTACGTCTGTGTATCACCCCCAAACCGATGGGCTGGTTGAAAGATTCAACAAAACCCTAAAACAAATGTTGAAGAAAGTGGTGGATAGAGATGGAAAGGATTGGGACTGTCTACTTCCTTATTTGATGTTTGCTATTAGGGAGGTGCCCCAATCCTCTACGGGATTCTCCCCCTTTGAGTTACTGTATGGGAGACACCCAAGAGGGCTGTTGGATATTGCCAAGGAAACTTGGGAAAGTGAGAGTTCTCCCCACAGGAGTGTGATTGAGCATGTCGCCCTGATGCAAGATCGAATTGCACAGGTAATGCCCATCGTGAAGGAACATTTGGCCCAAGCGCAGTTGGCACAGCAGAGAGTGTACAACCGTGGAGCCAAGACCCGTACCTTTTCCCCGGGGGATAGGATATTGGTACTTGTCCCTACGGTTGAAAGTAAATTCCTTGCCAAATGGCAAGGCCCCTACGAGATAATGGAAAAAGTGAGCAAAGTGAATTACAAGGTCAGACAACCAGGAAGGCGAAAGCCCGAACAGATCTATCACGTTAATCTGTTGAAAGCCTGGAGGGATAGAGAGTCCCTAGTCGCAGAAACTTGGTCACCAGCTCAAACTGGTTGCGTGATTCCGGAGGTTGGAATAGCAGCCACCTTGTCACAACCCCAACAACAGGAGGTTAAGGAGTTTGTGCTTCGCAACAAGGAGGTGTTCTCTGAGCTGCCGGGACAAACATCTGGGGTAGAGCATGATATTATTACCCCGCCCGGTGAAAGGGTGAAGTTAAAACCCTATCGGATCCCAGAGGCCCGACGGGAGGCAATACGGGAGGAAGTACAGAAAATGCTGAACTTAGGGGTGATAGAGGAGTCCCAAAGTGATTGGTCTAGTCCCATTGTGTTGGTGCCTAAACCGGATGGGAGCTGGCGATTTTGTAACGATTTTCGTCAGTTGAACAAAGTTACAAAATTTGACACCTACCCCATGCCACGTATAGATGAGTTGATCGACCGGCTGGGAACAGCCCGATACATGACGACTCTTGACCTCACAAAAGGGTATTGGCAAATTCCCCTGGCCAAGTCGGCCAAAGAGAAAACCGCATTTGTAACCCCAGACGGGGCGTTCCAATATAAGAGAATGCCGTTCGGGTTACAGAATGCGCCGGCCACATTCCAGCGGAAAATGGACCAGATACTGAGGCCCCATCGGAAGTATGCTGCGACTTACCTGGATGACGTAATTGTCCATAGCACAGATTGGGCCTCACATCTGCCAAAAGTGCAAGCAGTCCTAGACTCTATCCGGGAATCGGGGTTTACGGCTAACCCCAAGAAGTGTACCATTGGGCAGGAGGAGGCCAAATATCTTGGGTACACCATTGGCAGGGGAGTAATAAAACCCCAACTCAACAAAGTCGAGGCCATCCAGAGTTGGCCACGTCCCAACAGCAAGAAGCAGGTACGAGCCTTTCTGGGAATCGCGGGTTATTATCGGCGCTTCATTCCCCACTTTGCTTCTAAGGCTGTGCCCCTAACCAACCTGACGAAAGGGAAAGGGTCGGTCATGATTAAATGGACCCCCGAGGCTGAGGCAGCATTCCAATTCTTGAAACAAGCCTTATGTAGCCAGCCAGTGTTGTACTCACCCGACTTCTCTAAAGACTTTGTCGTACAAAGTGATGCGTCAGATGTGGGGTTAGGAGCAGTATTGTCCCAGGTCTGGAACGGGGAAGAGCACCCAGTCATTTACCTCAGCAGGAAGTTGAAGTCCCATGAGGTAAATTACGCCACGGTTGAAAAGGAGTGTTTAGCGGTGAAGTGGGCTCTAGATTCCCTTCGGTACTATCTGCTAGGTAGGCACTTTGACATGGTTACGGATCACGCTCCGTTAAAGTGGATGGCTCAAAACAAGGAGACAAATAGAAGAGTGAATAGGTGGTTCCTGGCCCTACAGGAATTCAACTTCACAGTAAAGCATCGCCCTGGCGTTCAAATGGGGAATGTGGATGCTTTGTCTCGAGTACATGAATGCCTGATTGCTGGTGTTCCAACCCCAAGGTTAAAACAAGAGGGGGGGGTATGTGACAGCAGGAAGGTAAAGTCACCTGGTTGCATCCAGGGGGGTAGATATATTTCTCCCAGATTCAGGCTTTATGCCGACTTATACAACTAGGGAGGGAGTTGATGAAGCCCAGCTAAGGCTAGTGGGCTCATGGATGATTCATACCTCTAGGGAGAGTGCTGGGCGTCGTGCAGGCAGGGAGTTGATGAGACCAGCTGAAGCTTGTCAGCTCGTTTAAGGCCTCTATAAAAACTCCCAGCTTCATTAGGTGTTTGCTCATGCCTGGACCCAGACCTGTGTGGACTGTCTAGGGAGAGTGAACCCCTGTGCGGTGAGACAAAGCCTGTGTGGCTATTTGTTTGGACATTTACTAAACCAGGGACTTAGGGACTAGGACAGCACCAGGCTGATCCCAGTTGTTAGTTAGGAAACCTGCATGTTTAGTCAGAGGTCAAGCTGACCAGGGTTTATTTTGTTTATGTTTCTTTTTGCTTTGCTGTGTTTTTTGTCACTGTAAATAGAGAAATAAACCGCACCTTTTTGATCTTGAAAACCACAACCTCCGTCTGCTGGGCCTGTTTTTGTGTGGGGAGCCCAACCAGGGGGTCACACACACCCGCTACCGAGTTAACCCCCTCACAATATATATATATATACATACATACATATACATATACACACATACATACATACATACATACATACACACACACACACACACACACACACACACATATCTCTGAAAGATTATACAACCAATCAGGTGTTTAAGTGGCAGGTTAAGAGGTTGGCTCTTGCTGAGGGAGGAGCGGGGCGCCCCTCTGGGCCTGCCATACACCCGAAACCCCCCACCCCCCCCTCTACATCTCATGTTAATCACAATGGGACTATTACTAATACACCTAAAGGGGGATGGAGAAGGGTTGCTAATAATAGTCAGAAACCCATACCTTAAACATCCACATAGTAAGGGAGTTTACCCAAGGCATCAAGGTCATAGTGATTATGCTCAATATGATCGTTATGCAGAAATTCCAGTGTATAATCATTATGCACCTTTAGGAGAATGCCAGGGTGATTATGAGGAACAGAGTTATGATGACCGTTACATTGTTCAACATCCACCTGCCCGCACTCCAAGGAACACACTTCCAGACCCTAGACAATCTGGTTGGGATAGTCCAGGTTTTTATCCACCTAGGAGACCCCAAATACCTTATCAAGGCCCCTCCTATAACTCCGATCCATCTGCCTCCTCTTCTGCTTTTTTTCCCAGGGTCCCACAAAGAGGCAAGAGGAGGGGAGAACCAGGAGAGGGGCCAGAGGGGGGAGGAGGAGCTGATCGAAAAAGGCAAAGAGTATAAGAGATGCTGGTATTTTCAATCTCAGCAAAAATACACTCACTGATAATGAAAAATTAGTTCTGAACCATGGGCTTAAGTTTGCTTCGGACAGACCCCTGAGCAAGTTTGGAACATTCGTAGATATTCAGAAATATATCCGAAAGGTTAATATCAAAAGATACTTCCTGTCACAAACTGTTACCACTTTCTTGAAAGAGACAAATGGGGCTTTACGGCACTTTTCTATAGGAAAATGGCAGAAGTGGTAGCCCCCCATCTGACGGCCATGTTTAATTCTGTAAAAAACAGCCAAACCTTTACTCCGACCCTCCTTACCGCTTACCGACGGGGACCATTCCTCTTGGGCCAACTTTAGGCCGATTTCTCTCATAAATATAGATATGAAAAGCTTGACAAAAATTCTGGCCAACCATTTGAACTCCTTTTTACCATGTTTGATCAAAAAGGACCAGGTAGGTTTTGTCCCGAGACGGCAGGCGGGTGACGCCATACGACGGCTCCTTCAAATTCAAAATTTAGTCCGTAACAGATCCCTGGCGACGATGTTCCTGTCCCTTGATGTGAACAAGGCCTTTGACACCCTGTTCTGGCCTTACCTGATGTTGGTACTTCACCGCTATGGCTTTGGCACCTCATTCCTGAGCTGGATCTCGGCATTATACAACTCCCCTCAGGCCAAGGTCAAGTACTACGGCTTTGAATCGCCTCTCTTTCCCATCAGGAGAGGGACCAGACAAAGGTGCCCTCTTTACCCTCTCCTATTTATCCTCGCATTAGAACCCTTGGCGGAGGCGATTCGTTCTCACCCAGACATAACGGGAGTAGACATAGCGGGTACCTCTCATAAAATATCGTTGTTTGCGGACGATATCCTGCTGTCCCTAACTAACCCCCACATCGCCTTGCCCAATCTGTTCTCCCTTCTGGACACCTTTGCAATGTATTCAGGACTATCAATTAACTCCTTCAAATCGAAAGCCATGTCTCTCAATCTTCCACCCTTGGAACTGGCAACCCTAAAAACTGCCTTTCCATTTCAATGGCTCACTTCTCTACCCTATCTGGGGATTAGGCTCACTCCGACATACGAGGAGCTTTACCAAGCCAATTTTCCCCCTCTGTTCAGGACATTATCGGAAATGCTGTCCTCCTGGTCCCACCTTCCATTATCCTGGTTCGGCAGGATAGTAGCGGTCGGCATGACCCATCTCCCAAAATTACTGTACCTTTTTCACGTCCTGCCGGTCCTGGTTCTTGCTCATATACTCCGCATTCATCAACGCAGAATTCATAAATTTATCTGGGGCTCCACCAGACCCCGAATTAACAAACAAGTTTTATACGCCCGTAAGATCAATGGTGGCCTCTCGGTTCCCAACCTCCAAGCCTACTATACAGCAGCAAACACAGCCCCACTTTCTCATCTACATGACCAATATCAAATGCCGTTATGGGCCATGATAGACTCATCTCCGATCCCGGTGGCCTCCCTACCCTGGCTTCCCCGCAAACACCGGCCTGACACACTTGGGCCTTACCTGACACATTCCCTTTGTGTATGGGACTCGATCAAATACTCGGCGGGTCTGCTTTCTCCCCCATCTTCCTTTACTCCGCCTCCTCCAGTGTCCTCTGTTCCCGCCGGGCTGCGATAACCCAAAACAGTTTTCTTGGTGGAATAACGGTTTTGTTGATATCCATTCTTTATTCACCCCCACCAAGATTATAACGTTTGATATGCTGCGTTCCTCGCACGATATCCCACTTCAGGAACACTACAGCTACCTTCAGCTCCACCACTTTTTACAGCAGCTCACCAGGTCCCGACCTACTCCATACACTTGGACCCCCTTTGAAAGCCTTTGTCGGTCCCGGCCCCAATCTTCGGGACTAATCTCCTTAATCTATGCTGCAATTATTTCCTCTAAAAAACCTCTGATTAGACCTTATCACCTCCAGTGGGAGGCCGATCTGGGAAGACAGCTTGATCCGGAGGATTGGCAGGGTATGAAAATCGCCCTCTCTAAATGCTCCAAAAATTTTCTTATTTTGGAGAATGCATATAAAATACTATACAGATGGTATTATACCCCGGCCAGACTGGCCCGGTTCATTCCCTCTTACTCCCCTCTCTGCTTCCGGGGTTGTTCTCAGGCCGGTACCATGGCACACATATGGTTGTCTTGTCCAAGAGCATGCAGACTATGGGTCAGGGTCTATGCCCTCCTCCGCACCTTATTTCATACCGACCTCAAGAGGGATCCTTGAGGCCCTTCTATGCAAACCAATTGCAGAACTATTACGTCCGGAACGCCAACTGGCACTGTATTTGTTTACTGCAACAAAACTAACCATAGCAAGAGCCTGGAAGACACCCATACTTAGTTTCGAGGCTGTCAAACATCGTATGAACGATATCATGGTTAATGAAAAGCTGACGGCCATAGTTTCAGACACTGACGATAAATTCCTCAAGACTTGGCAGCCTTGGGTCACCTACATAAGACCTAGCAGATTCGATTCCACGCTCCCATCAATCTAGTACCTGCTTGCCCCCTACCCCGCGGATTCCCCCTTTTCCCTATTACTCCTACTTTTACCTGTTCTCCTGCCTAGCAATTTTTCTCCCCATCCCATTTCCTTTTTCCTCTTCCTCCTTCCCCTTTCTTCTTTTCTTTTGCTCTCTTCTTTTTCTCAATTCTTCCACTTTTTCAGGCCTCCAGGCTTAAGCCTGGTTAATGCACTCATAGGATTAGTATTGAATACTGTTTTGTATTTCTCCATAATTATCTCCATGGGATTGATGGTGTGTTCAGGCGCTGTATGCATACACCCATATGGGTGCTACTTCTCCTTACCCTGACCAGCGTGCCTTGGGATGTTGTATAATGCAACTTTGGGAGGGGGCATCCATCCCCCGTTTACGGTGTACACATGGACAGACTATCACACTCCTTTTGTTTGTTTTCCTTTTTGTTTGTGATATCTTAAGTCTAGCTCCTATGTGATCTTGGATGCTATGTGCTGTACTGCTGAAGTGATTATTAATAAAACCTTTGTACAAGAAAGGGACAAATGGAGTAAGGCACTCTGGCCTGTCCAATGCCTCTCTTTTCAACCCGCCTGGTTTTATACCACCATCTATATCAGTTTTTAAAGAACTTGTCCTGAAAGATATTGATAAGTTAAAAATAAAAAATAACAACTATCAGGATTCTCGGTTTCGTGAGGGATTAAAATCCTTGAGAGAAATTACATTATTATCCGCCCTGCCGATAAGGGAGGAGGGATAGTGGTGATGGATAAGAGCTCATATGTTTCCGAAATGGAGAGAATTCTGTCAGATGTTGATACGTATGTCCCGCTTAATCATGACCCTATCTTTAGATACAAAAGGGAACTTGCAGTACTCATTGATAGGGGGTACGAGTGTAATCTTCTCAATAAAAAAAAAAAAGGAGAGATTTTTTCATCCCGCTGGCCCCCAGGAAGCCAATCATGTACTTTTTGCCAAAGGTGCATAAGAGTTTGACCAACCCACCAGGGAGACATATCATCAGTGGGTTGGACTCTATCACATCCAGAATTGGCAAATACATTGATGGCTTACTGCAGCACTTGGTGTCTGGTACTCCATCGTATATCAAGGACTCTGCACAGGTTATCCGATCCTTTGAGGATTTGGAGTGGAGGGAGGGTTACATTTTGGCCACTGCTGATGTGGCCTCCCTCTACACCATCATTTCTCATATTGATGGTCTGGAAGCAGTTGAAACATTTCTCAAAAGGGATTCTGAGTTAATCCCGTCCCAACAGGAATTTATTTTAGATCTGTTGAGGTACGCTATGACCCACAATTACTTTTGGTTTGGGGGAACCCACTACCTCCAGAATAGTGTGGTCGCAATGGGCGCGAAATTCGTGCCCAGTATGGCCAATTTATTTATGGCCAAATGGGAGGAGGATGTCGTCTATGCCAACAGGAGACCTGAACTGGTCTTCTGGGGTAGGTATATAGACGACATCCTCTTCCTGTGGAATGGCGACATGACGTCCTTGACCACCTTCATGCAATATCTTAATAATAACTTGTTGGGGATTGTACTACAGTTTGAAATGAGTACCGAGAATATCAATTTCTTGGATCTAAGTATACGGATCAAAAATGGTACCTTTAACATATCCACTTTTTTTTTAATTCATGATCGGAATGGTTACATCGGACAGCTCCAGATAGCTCCCAACATCTTAGATGCTCCGAATAGAGTGTCATTCTTCCAAAGAACTAAAGGTTACCATCCCTGTCACCATTGTAATGTGTGTGCCATTAACAAGGACAGGAGTAGAAGAATATGTCAGTTTAGTTCCCATACCACGGGGAGGATATTCGATATCAACACCTTTATTACGTGTACATCCTTGAATGTTGTTTATCTTTTGATTTGTCCGTGTGGTCTCCAATATGTAGGTCGCACGACACGTGCTATGCACATTCGTGTGAACGAACATATCACCAACATTAAGAAAGGCTTTCCCAAGCATACGGTGTCCCGTCATTATCTAGAGTGCCATAAGAAAAATCCTTTTGGCCATAGACCGTTTTACTCCACATACGTCCATACGCATTCGCAGTTATTCCTATTCTATTGTCTCAGTTTTTTTCTTTTTTATTCATTCATTTGGGCAGTATATTGGTGGAGTTTTTAGCCTTTCTCCAACCATTGCTGCATTACATGTATTCATGATTGTATATGTTACAATTTTTAGCATTTCTCTCTTTTTATCATTAATTTCATATTATTGGACACTAGTGGGCAGTGTCTATATATCTCATTCTTTCATGCCATTTTTTATGGGATTTTTTTTTGCACTTTGGGGAGCCTCCCCCCATTCCTCCCTTCAGTGCAATTACCCTATAGATCTTTTTAGATTTTTTATACTTTTGGGTTTTATATATCATTTGTGTACCTTTTTATATGTATACATATGTTTTACATTATTACTGCTTTTTATATAGCCATGTTTAGGATGCAATGTTCTATGGACTTTTTTGCTGGCCCTGCATGTAATTATACTGAGCTGTTTTCTGAGTTCTATTATGCACTAATAGGTTCCTTATGCTCCTTATTGTTTATTATCATTTCCTGTTTGGGTCATGGAACGCATCGCTGGGCCGGGATGCGCCTCAGTGATTCCATTTCCGGGGTAGGTGGATATGTCTGCCGGCCGGATATTTACATTCTGAGGGAAGGCGTCTGATGGGGCTGTGCACTCGTGTCACTTCCGGGTGATGCAGAGGTTGTTTCGCCCATCGGGAGCTGTTGATGGATGTTGGTTACAATATCCTGTCTCCCTGAACAGCACGGCCGTTTGCGCCTGCGCGGCCGTGTCTAATCTGTTTGTTTGTTCTGCCCATTCGGAAATGTGAATCTACGCTGGTTTCTTCTTCCTGTCCTCCTAAACAGCACGGCCGTCTGCGCATGCGCGGCCGGTTTGTTTTTGTTCCGGTTTTCGTCACCAGCGCGGCCGCAGTGTGCATGCGCAGCTGTTGTCTGTGGAGGGCGATAACCAGAAACAGCTGAACACATTGTCATGCTGTCCTATCATGGGCCAGCTTGGCTTGGAACTTCCTGTACATATGTGGGCGTGCTTGCATCATTGGCCACGCCTCTGATATCCATTCGGATGAAACATGTCAGGCTGGCCGATGCAAGCACGCTGAGAGCCGCGGATTTGTCTATGTCATGATGATCATTATTGTCCTGTAAGTAGAATACTAATAAATCCTTTATTTTACCATACGGGCTTCACTATGCTGGCTTTTCTTCTTTATCAAGTTTGGAGAGCTGTATCTACCATTGACTCTCTGCATCTTATTATTACATCGCTTGTGATTTTTTACCTTCTGGCTTCACTATGCTGGATTTTCTTCTTTACGTTGGGTAATACTTCCTATTGAGGACTGCATAGCATTTCCACCTTATTTGAGTCCAGGAGGTCGCTCTGATGCCGGTGATGCTGGATATTTCTGATATTTGACCCATCAAGTTTGGAGAGCTGCATCTACCATTGACCCTCTGCATCTTATTATTACATCGCTTGTGTTTTTTACCTTCTGGTAAGCAGATTGTGAGCACGATTGGTGTGGTGTGCCTTTTTGTCTTTGCACACTGAAGTTTGGTGGTGGTTTCTCATCAGTTTCTACATCTACCTCATAATATATTGATTTTTTACACTTGGACTGTCACTTTTTTATTGTTTCACTGAAGCGCTGCATGTGTGTGTGTGTGTGTATGTGTATATATATATATATATATATATATATATATATATATATATATATATATATATATATATACACACACACACACACACACACACACACACACACACACACACACATATATATATATATTTATTAAATTTTTCTCTTTGATTACTTGCATATTGTTGCCATGCCAACAACGGCATTTATTTGGTTGTTTTTTCTTGTTGTACAAAACAATTAACATGAGGTTTCATTCATGTCTTTTCTGTCATCCTTAGTATGTTACGCATGACACCAGGATCTCCTGAAGAAGCTTCAAAAAAAGAGAAACACGTTGAGTGTCGTCTGTGCACATACCTGCTTTTGGAACTGCTAATTCTTGATATGAGAGGATTACTTTCCTCATGTTTCTTATCTTTGTAATAAATTATCCAAATTTTACCTATTTTTTTTGTATCTGTGTCTTTTACACTCTCGTTATCTGAACACCCATAAAGTCCCGGGGTTTGTTACCCCTTCTCCCCTACTTACTGTTCTCAATTATTGGGATGTGGTGTTGCCATATCTAATTTCTTTGCCTTACCCTATATTCTTAGAGCCATACAGTTCTACAGTTATTGCTCATGATGGGGAAGGTGGGGTGGGATTGCTGTTGAGCAGAAACCCACCTCTTGTATAGTGTTTTATGCCTGGGGGGGGGGAAGTTAACATAAACATATGCATACCCATGTGATGTCTCAAATAATGTGTTATATGTTTTTCCGGAGACAGGTTGTCCCGGTTCACTATATCTATTTCAAGCCGGCCCCTGTGCATTACTATATCATGCAATCAGAGGACACCGGGTGCTGCTGAGTGGTTGCCTCTGTCTCACGCTCCTTCCCATTTTAGTGGGGGAGCTGGGGTGGCAGGGCGCACGCTGGGGACCCCGTGGGTGTGGAGGGATGTGGGCACTGCCCCCCCCTGGTGGCAAAGAAGGTCCTGAGATTCTGGCTCAACTGGCTGAATTAGGCGGGATGGGTCAGGTGTAGTCCCTCGCAGCCTACTCCACTCTTCCGCTCCCCCCCCCTTCACATTCATTAAAGGCTTCATAGGTGACGTACAATTGACACTGGCAACTATATACGCCCCGAATGACCATCAAGATACTTTTATATGTAACACTCTAGCCAAACTCTCAGATTTCCTGGAAGGCCAACTGATTCTCAGAGGGGATTTCAACGCCCCTCTGGCCCCTACAGTGGGCACATCCTTGGGCTCTTCCTCTGTCCCTACTGGCTCCCACAAGGGGATTGCACAGGCTCTACACAGGGCCCAACTGATTGATGTATGGCGCCTTCAACACTCAGGGGAGAGGGATTACACATTCTATTCCCCTCCCCCAAAAAAATAGGATTTTTGTACTCACCGTAAAATACTTTTCTCTGACATCCATGGACTGACACAGCGTCTCTTATTCACTGTACACGTGGGTTATGTCCCTGCTTGCAGGAGAAGACCTAGGCAGAATGTGAGATGTTATACATACATTCTAAAAGCCAGAGTTGAACAGCCCCGCCCAGGGGGGCGGTCCCTCCGGACATAACCCACCCCCTGCAGTCAGCAGACCTCAGTTCGTAACAAAGCAGTACAAACTTTAAAAGGAAGGGTGGGTGCCATGTCAGTCCATGGATGTCAGAGAAAAGGATTTTACGGTGAGTACAAAAATCCTATTTTCTCTCTTATCATCCATGGACTGACACGGCGTCTCTTATTCACTGTACACGTGGGATGTCCCAAAGCAGTGTCAAGAGGGATGGGAGCAGTATAAATGGAAAAACCAAAAAAACTTCACTCCAAACAAGGCAGAGCTCCTCAACGGAGGAGTTGCAACTCTAAATAGTGTAGTTATAAAAGAATAATTTGCGCTAGGTGCGAATTATTAAAGTGCAATAAATGAATAAATCCCTAAAGGAAAACCTGCTGCTAAACACCAAAAAAAACTTGATATAAGGTACAACAAATATAAATATACAAAAAGGTGTAGCGCTGGATGAGCAAAACTGTGTATGGCTATACGGTGAAAAATATGGGAAAACGTTTTAAAAACATGGAGTGAATACTACAAATAAACAATTTAAAGTTCATATGTGTCAGTGAAAAATATATGAAATCTTCTCCTCTATTTAACCACTTAACGACCGCCCACTGTAAATATACGTCGGCAGAATGGCACCGACAGGCAGAATCACGTACATATACGTGATTGCCTTTGTATAGTTGGGGGGGTCCGATCGGACCCCCCTTCTTTACAGTGGGTGGTCGTTTTACCTTCGGGAGCGATCCGGCATGAGGGGACGGCCGTTCGATTCCGGCCACCCCCTCTCGATCGCTCCCGGCGAATGAGAGAGCTTCCCCCTGCCTGCCAGGCAGGAGGAAGTGATGTCATCTCTCCTGCGGCGCTCACATATACCGAGCGCCGTACAGGAGAAGATGCAGGTTAGTACACAAAACAGCACACTGACACCAGGACACATAGGCACATAAATCGCCCCCCCCCCCCCCAGACCACCCCCCAGCCCCCAGTCACAGTGTCACTGATTGCAGTGACCATTTATTTAGTGATCACTGCAATCAGTGACATTTGTGACTGTAAAAGTGTCACTACATTTAGTTTTAGGTCCAGTGTAGCCCCCTAACCCCCCCCTAATAAAGGTTTAACCCCCTTGATCGCCCCCCAGGTAACCCTTTCACCCCCTATCACCACTGTCACTAAGCGATAATTTTTCTGATCGATGTCTTAGCGTCGGCGATGCTGATCGGTAGCCAGTAATTTTTTTTAGGTTCGCCGCAGGTTTTTATAGCGTCGGGTACCCCCATATATTACCTAATAAAGGTTTAACCCCCTTGATCACCCCCCAGGTAACCCTTTCACCCCCTAGCACCGCCGTCGCTATGCGATCATTTTTCTGATCGATGTCTTAGCGTCGGTGATGCTGATCGGTAGCCAGTAATTTTTTTTAGGTTCGCCGCAGGTTTTTATAGCGTCGGGTACCCCCATATATTACCCAATAAAGGTTTAACCCCCTTGATCGCCCCCCAGGTAACCCTTTCACCCCCTATCACCACTGTCACTAGGCGATAATTTTTCTGATCGATGTCTTAGCGTCGGCAATGCTGATCGGTAGCCAGTAATTTTTTTTAGGTTCGCCGCAGGTTTTTATAGCGTCAGGTACCCCCATATATTACCTAATAAAGGTTTTAACCCCCTAATTGCCCCTAGTTAACCCTTTCACCAGTGATCATCATATAAGTGTTACGGGTGACGCTGGTTAGTTTGCTTTTTATAGTGTCAGGGCACCCGCCGTATATAACCCAATAAAGGTTTAACCCCCTGATCGCCCGGCGGGTGATATCAATTAGGTTTTAGCGTCAGAGAGGGTTTGCGTCACACCCCAGGCAGCGTCAGGTTAGTGCCAGTAGCGCCAACACCCACGCGTGAAGCATACACCCCCCTTAGTGGTATAGTATCTGATCAGCTCAATATCTGATCTGATCAGATCTATACTAGCGTCCCAAGCAGTTTAGGGTTCCCAAAAACGCAGTGTTAGCGGGATCAGCCCAGATACCTGCTAGCACCTGCGTTTTGCCCCTCCGTCCAGCCCAGGCCACCCAAGTGCAGTATCGATCGATCACTGTCACTTGCAAAACACAACACACATAACTGCAGCGTTCGCAGAGACAGGCCTGATCCCTGCGACTCCAGTGCTGTAGGAGGTGATTTCACCACCACAGTTAAAAAAAAAAAAAGCATATATGCCGAAGCAGGAGCGGAGGAGCGATTTTGCTCCTAATGCCGCGTACATACGGTCGAAATTCCGACGGAGGCTTGCCCGTGGAAAAGTCTGACCATGTGTACGCGGCATAACTTTTGCGAGAAGATGCCCCCATGCTTCGGCATATATAAATGGTGCATGTATGCCCATCATTAGAAGTGGGTGGATGAAGGGCGGTATTCTAATGGTGGGCATACCCACCAATCAATCTTTTTTTTTCGTTCAGCCAACAGGCTGCATGAAAAAAAAGATTACAATACATGTCCAACAAGGACCAGCAACGTACTGGTATGTTGCTGGACTTTGAATGTTTATACCAGAATGATGCCTGCAGGTTTAGGTATCATCTTGGTATCATTCTTTTCAGCCAGCGGCCGGCTTTAATGTAAAAGCAATCCTAGCGGCTAATTAGCCTCTGGACTGCTTTTACAAGCAGTGGGAGGGAATGTCCCCCCCCCGGATATAAAAAGCGCCATTGGGAAATTGGGAAAGCATTTTATCACACCGATCTTGGTGTGGTCAGATGCTTTGAGGGCAGAGGAAAGATCTAGGGTCCAATAGACCCCAGTTTTTTCAAAAAAGAGTACCTGTCATTACCTATTGCTATCATAGGGGATATTTACATTCCCTGAGATAACAATAAAAGTGATAAAAAAAAAAAAATATGGAAGCAACAGTTTAAAAATAAAATAAAAAAGCAAAATTAATAAAAAAAAAAAAAAAAAAGCACCCCTGTCCTGCCCTGCTCTTGCCCAATGGCGAACGCAAGCGTCGGTCTGGCGTCATATGTAAACAGCAATTGCACCATGCATGTGAGGTATCACCGCGAAGGTCAGATCGAGGGCAGTAATTTTAGCAGTGGACCTCCTCTGTAAATCTAACGGGGTAACCTGTAAATGCTTTTAAAGGCTTTTAAAAATGTATGTAGTTTGTCGCCAATGCGCGTTTGTGCGAAATTTTAAAGCATGTCGTGTTTGGTATCTATGTACTCGGCCTAAGATAATCTTTTTTATTTCATCAAACATTTGGGCAATATAGTGTGTTTTAGTGCATTAAAATTAAAAAAAGTGTATTTTTTCCCCAAAAAATCGCTGCGCAAATACTGTGTAGAAAAAAAAATGCAACACCCACCATTTTATTCTGTAGGGCCTTTGCTTTAAAAATATATATAATGTTTGGGGGTTCAACATAATTTTCTTGCAAAAAAAATATGTTTTCATGTAAACAAAAAGTTTCAAAAAGGGCTTTGTCTTCAAGTGGTTAGAAGAGTGGATGTAAGCTTCCTAATGTTGTGTATAAAATGCCAGAACAGTTCAAAACCCCCCCAAATGACCCAATTTTGGAAAGTAGACACCCCAAGTTATATACTGAGAGGCATGTCGAGTCCATGGAATATTTTACATGTTGACACAAGTTGCGGAAAAAATAAATATTTTTCTTTTTTTTTTTGCACAAAGTTGTCACTAAATGATATATTGCTCAAACATGCCATGGGCATATGTGGAATTACACCACAAAATACATTCTGTTGCTTCTCCTGAGTACGGGGATACCACATGTGTGAGACTTTTTGGGAGCCTAGCTGCGTACGGGACCCCAAAAACCAAGCACCGCCTTCAGGCTTTCTAAGGGTGTCAATTTTTGATTTCACTTCTCACTGCCTATCACAGTTTCGGAGGCCATGGAATGCCCAGATGGCACAAAACCCCCCCAAATGACCCCATTTTGGAAAGTAGACACCCCAAGCTATTTGCTGAGAGGTATTGTGAGTATTTTGCAGATCTCGCTTTTTGTCACACAGTTTTGAAAATTGAAAAAAAAAATGTTCTTTCTTCATTTTCAAAAACAAATGAGAGCTGTAAAATACTCACCATGCCTCTCAGCAAACAGCTTGGGGTGTCTACTTTCCAAAATGGGGTCATTTGGGGGGGGGGTTTTGTGCTATTTTGGCATTTTATGGCCTTCAAAACTGTGATAGGTAGTGAGGAGTGAAATCAAAAATTTACACCCTTAGAAATCCTGAAGGCGGTGCTTGGTTTTCGGGGTCCCGTACGCGGCTAGGCTCCTAAAAAGTCCCACACATGTGGTATCCCCGTACTCAGGAGAAGCAGCAGAATGTATTTTGGGGTGCAATTCCACATATAACCATGGCATGTGTGAGCAATATATCATTTAGTGACAACTTTTTGTAATTTTTTTTTTTTTTGTCATTATTCAATCACTTGGGACAAAAAAAATAAAATAATTCAATGGGCTCAACAGGCCTCTCAGCAATTTCCTTGGGGTGTCTACTTTCTAAAATGGGGTCATTTGGGGGGGGGGGGGGGGTTTGTGCTATTTTGGCATTTTATGGCCTTCAAAACTGTGATAGATAGTGAGGAGTGAAATCAAAAATTTGCGCCCTTAGAAATCCTGAAGGCGGTGCTTGGTTTCCGGGGTCCCGTACGCGGCTAGGCTCCCAAAAAGTCCCACACATGTGGTATCCCCGTACTCAGGAGAAGCAGCAGAATGTATTTTGGGGTGCAATTCCACATATAACCATGGCATGTGTGAGCAATATATCATTTAGTGACAACTTTTTGTAATTTTTTTTTTTGTCATTATTCAATCACTTGGGACAAAAAAAAAAATATTCAATGGGCTCAACATGCCTCTCAGCAATTTCCTTGGGGTGTCTACTTTCTAAAATGGGGTCATTTGGGGGGGGGGGTTTGTACTGCCCTGCCATTTTAGCACCTCAAGAAATGAGATAGGCAGTCATAAATTTAAAGCTGTGTAAATTCCAGAAAATGTACCCTAGTTTGTAAACGCTATAACTTTTGCGCAAACCAATAAATATATGCTTATTGACATTTTTTTTACTAAAGACATGTGGCTGAATACATTTTGGCCTAAATGTATGACTAAAATTGAGTTTATTCGATTTTTCTTTTAACAAAAAGTAGAAAATATAATTTTTTTCAAAATTTTCGGTCTTTTTCCGTTTATATCGCAAAAAAGAAAAATCGCAGAGGCAATCAAATACCATTAAAAGAAAGCTCTATTTGTGGGAAGAAAAGGACGCAAATTTCGTTCGGGTACAACATTGCATGTCCGCACAATTTACAGTTAAAGCAGCGCAGTGCAAAATTCTGAATTCACCTCTGGTCCTTTAGCTACCAAATGGTCCGGGGCTTAAGTGGTTAAAGATAAGAGTTCTACAGAGTGCAGGTGTCCGATGAAAATCATAGGCAAAATGCTCCAACACTTAGTAAAGATCCCGCCACCAAGGTGAAGAATGAAGGCTTACCAGACAGCCTGCGACCACCCTTCTCAGGGGGGTCAAAACAGGCTCAGTAGAGTGATGTTTTACCCCATGGAAGGCAGGATGATTCTGGAGGAATGCTTCATCCACAGTGGGAGAGTCTCCAGAGACGTTGATTGAACACCTGGCCAGAACTGGGAGTAGACACACTCTTGGCAGATCAGAGTGGATGTTCCTCAGTAAGTAGGATAAAGTCCAAAAGAGAAAGAAAAAAAACTTTCCATAGTGTAGCGTTCATCCATAAAAAAGGGGGTTTATTTTCACAAAATATGCGATACAGAACCTCAAAGAAACAAGTCCTGAGATATTAAAATGCTGGTTAAAAAACTCCTTGCAAGGAATAAAAAGCTCCGTATTCTGTCAATCAAACGACCGTTCGCGCGTACGCAATGCGTGCACGTGTCGCCCTACGTCGTTTCGTCAAATCTGACGTCATCAGGGGCACGCCCACGCAAGCGCGCACATGCTATTTATAGCCAAAGGGCCCGCAAAGGGTTCTCTCATTGGTTAGGCCTCAGACTGACAGACGGGGCAGATAGAGTGGACCTGTGCATTGAATTCTCAATGCAGAGGTCTATACATAGACAACTCTAAACAGTGGCCTGCAACACCTTGCGGCCGAAGGAATCACCCGAAGATGCAGCCACATTAACCTTATAAAACTTAGAAAAGGTATGAACAGACGACCAGGTCGCCGCATTGCACACTTGTGCAACCGACGCTTGATGTCGGAAAGCCCAGGAAGCACCAATTGCCCTGGTGGAATGCGCCGTGCCCGGAAAGGGAGGCGCCCGCCCCTTGAGAGCATAGGCTTGAATGACGGTTTGTCTGATCCACCTAGAAATGGTGGCAGATGAAGCCGCTTGGCCCTGCTTCGGACCAGAGGCAGTCACAAACAGTGAGTCAGACTTCCGAATAGAAGCAGTAGCAGACAGGTATACCACGTCCAATGTGTGAAGCACAAACTCTCTGGGATGCGATCGGTGAGGACACAAGGACGGGAGGACAATGTCCTCATTTAGGTGAAAGGCCGAGACCACCTTTGGCAAAAAAGAAGGTCGCGGACGCAACACCGCCCTATCCTTATGGATGACCCAATATGGCGACTTGCAGGACAAAGCCACCAACTCAGACACTCGTCTA
This sequence comes from Rana muscosa, assembly GCA_029206835.1. Taxonomy (NCBI): domain Eukaryota; kingdom Metazoa; phylum Chordata; class Amphibia; order Anura; family Ranidae; genus Rana; species Rana muscosa. The sequence goes on along the minus strand of JARGYO010000162.1, from coordinate 36,802,881 downwards.
ACAGAAGTAATTGCCACTAAAAGGGTCACTTTCTGAAACAAAGTCAAGAGGGGAATATCCCCGATATTCTCAAAAGGAGGTTCCTGGAGAACCGAGAGTACCAATTCAGATCCCACGAGGGGAGAGGAGGCTTGACAGGAGGGAGCACATGGCGAACCCCCTGCACAAAGGTGCTAACCAAGGAATGACCCGCTAGTGGTCGCTGAAAGAAGACGGCCAAGACCAAAATCGAACCCTTAAATGGTACTCAAAGCGATCTTTTGGCCCACTCCATGCTGCCGAAAACATAGGATTCTAGGGACGGAATACGTCCGAGGACGTCAGTCTAGCTCTTCGCACATGGCGATGTAAGCTTTCCAGCTACGGTGATAGATCATTCTGGAGGAAGACTTCCGTGCCCCTCGGTCTCTCAACACCTGGCTTTCAACAGCCATGCCGTTAAAGCCAGAGACGGTAAAGCAGGATGAAATATAGGACCTTGAGACAGAAGGTCCTCCCTTATTGGCAACCGCCAGGAAACGTCCGCGACGAGACGTACCAGATCGGCGCACCAGTGACGCCGAGGCCAATCTGGAGCAATGAGGATCACCGGAATTCCCTCGGTCGCCCCCCCTGCGCAGCAGGCGAGGGAGCAACTGCAGTGGAGGATAAACGTATATCAGGTGATAATGACCCCATTGGGCCACTAACGCATCCAAGGCATCCGCCAAGGATCCCTGGATCTGGCCACAAACCTCGAAACCTTGCGATTGAGTCGAGAGGCCATCAGGTCCACATCCGACGTGCCCCACCGTCGGCAAAGGAGTTGAAATACCTCCGGGTGCAAGAACCACTCTATGCCCGGAATGTAAACGGCCGACAGAGCCGACACACTTCTTTTAGCCCACTTCAGGGTACGGGCGTACTCGGAAGCCGCAGCTGAGCTCCGAGTCCCCCCTTAATGGTTGACATACGCCACCGCCGTGACGTTGTCCGACTGGATCCTAATCCTGCAATCTCTCAGACCACGAGGAGAAGCACAGTCTGATGGCCCGTATTTCCAGAACATTGATCGGAAAACGGGCTTCATCCGGAGTCCAAAGTCCTTGGGCTGACAGGACTCCCCAGACTCCCCCCTAGCCTGTCAGGCTGGCGTCCATCGTAAACACCGTCCATTGGTCGGGGAGGAACGACTTCCCGGACCGAAGACCGGGGGACCCCAACCACCATGTCAGCGACGCCCTGACCAGGTGACTCACCTGGATCGGAAGATCCAAAAGACAACTGGGATTTGTCCCAAGAGAACAAGATCTCCTTTTGCAATGCCTTGGTGTGTGATTGGGCATACGGAACGGCCTCGAAAGAGGCCACCATAAGTCCCAAGACTATCATGCAAAATGGATTGACGACCATTTTCGGGATGTCAGCACCCGCACTGCAGACTGAAGTATCAGTAACTTCCCTGGAGGTAGGAATACCTTTGCCTCCAAGGAGTCCAGAAACAGACCTAGATACTCCAGACGCTGAGTCGGGACCAGTACTGACTCCTGAATGTTCAGGAGCCACCCGAAGTGCCTGAGGGTCCGACAGACGATAGTCACACTGTAATACTGAGCCACTTTCTGCTCTTAGAAGAAGATCGTCCAGACAGCCCACGACAGGGATGCCTCGCCGTCTCAGCAAAGCTAGAACAGGCGCAAGCACCTTGGTGAACACCCTCGGTGCCAAGGCTAGGCCGAAGGAAGAGCTACAAATTGATAGCGGACTTCGCCGATCGCAAGCGCAGAAACTTCTGGTGACTTGCGCAGATCGGAACATGCCAGTAGGCGTCCTTGATGTCCAAGGCCGCCAGAAAATCCCCTTGACGGAGTGTATCGATCACCGTGCGAATGGATTCCATGCGGAACTTTTGCACCTTCACAAAGGCATTCAGGGCCTTGAGGTCCAGGATAGGCCGAACCCCGTCCTTTTTTGGGACGACAAACGGATTCGAGTAGAATCCCTGAAACCTCTCCTGTGACGGAACCGGCACAATCACTCCGGACCTGATCAAATCCTGAATAGCCCCCATAGGGCTGCCCGACAGGTAGGAAGGAGAGGAAGATTCGAGGGAAGAATCTGTCTGGGACCAGTAACAGAACTCTATCCTGTAACCTGAGGTGATCACCTCGCACACCCACCGGTAGGAGATCCGGGAGGTCCATCGATCCGTGAACCTGCAAAGTCGTCCCCCCACCCCAGAGATGGGTGGGGGCAAGACTTCACGCGGAGGCGGGCTTGGGAGCCAGCTTGTTTGGCTTACGCACCCAGGGGCGCATGTGTCCACCAGCCGCACTGCTGTCAGTCTGGGAGGGCCTACCCGTGGACTCTGACTGACTAAAAAAAAAATTTTTTTGCTGGAAAGGAAGGACCCTGCTTACGGCGGGCCTCCTTACCCTAACTAGACTGAGGAAGAAGAGTGCTTTTACCACCCGTGACATCCTTGATGATGTCATCCAGCGCAGCACCTAAAAGCCTACCACCTTTAAATGGTAGATCCGTCAGAAGCTTCTTAGAGGCTAGGTCAGCAGACCAGCATTTCCACCAGATAAGATGACGCAATACCACCGCCGAGACAGAGGCCCTGAATATTAGGGGCCGCGTCTAACGTGGCGTCGCAACATAAACCAGGCCCTGCACCATTTGGTGGGCCAGAGCAATAGTGTCTGGAGGAAGAATATGCTCCTGTACAGTCTGGTGCAAAATTTTTGCCCATCCCTTAAGTGTCTGAGACACAAGGGTCACCGCTACCACAGGCCGTAGGGTGGACCCCAACAAGGCAAACATGGCTCTGCTCACCACTTCTGACCTCCTGTCAGTGGGGCCCTTAAATGCAGGAGTCCCCTCCATCGGGAGAGTGGTGGCCTTGTTCAACCGGGCGACTGGAGGGTCGACCACTGGGGGAGAAGCCCACGTTTTAAGTAGGGCACCTTCAAGGGGTATCTGATAGACAAACGCCGCGGGACCATAAAAGTCTTCTGCGGCTTTTTCCCAGACCTTATCAATGAGCTAGTCAAAGAAAGGTACATATGGAAAAACCTTTTTAGAAGGCCCGGCCTTAAAGAACCAAAGGAGACTGTCTGCCTGAGGTTCTGCATCCGCAGCATTCAGCTTGAGAGTGTCCCTCACCGCAGCAATGAGTTCACTAACAAGCGCCCTGTCATTTACTGACTCGGAACTGGACTCTTCCTTGCAAGGAATTTCCTGTTCAAAACCATCAAATATTCAGAGCTAGGGTCCTGAGCGGTAGTGGCTAGGCCCATATCTGAATCAGCGCACACCCCCCCCCCCTTTTTTTTTTTTTTGATGGAAATAAAGTGGGGAGAGGGGCTTTTTTGCTCCCTTGCACTCACACACTGCTTCCCTCCTGGTCAGATTAATGATTCCAGGACTGCCGACAACTGGTCAATAGGGACCGCAAGTGCTGGAGCACTGCCTGTTGCCTCAAACATGTAAGAGGAAGCTGTGACACTGACTCCATATTGCCCCTCTCCGAGACTCTTTAGATAAAAAAAAGTCCACCCACATGCTGTGCTGACTGAGGGGGCGCCCAGGGGACTCACCAGACCGGACCAGGACAGCTCAGATACGTCTGTCTGTACCGTGCTGTGTAGCGCGAGTTAGCTGTGAGGAGATTTGCGTTGTTTACAGCTGCGATAGAGGCCAAACTAGTGCTGAAAAGCGTGCGGGCTACAAGAAAATGGCCGCCACACTTCACTGAGGCGATCCGCGCAAAATGGCCGCCATGCGCAGATAAAATTAAAAAAAATTCAAAACAGCACACACACAGCGCCAAACGGCGCCCAGGCCCCAAAATTACACAAAAGGCCCCCAGCGATATGCAGACCAGCATGAGCCCCCCCCCCAGGACAGTATGACCCCCAGGCACCCCCCACAGCACAGCGCCAGCAATGGTGACAGAGAGTGACAATAAAACACAGGGGGAGACAGGGAAAATCCCCCACAGAGAAACACACACAGCATTTTGTACTCACCTGCAGGCAGGAGAGACTACTTCCCCTTCCCCTGAGGGACCCACTGGTGTGTTTCTGACAGACCTATCACAGAGTAGTACTGCGTAGCTGTCGGCCCGTCCGTCAGGTACTGTTCAATCTTGAGAGGACCGCGGGAGCATGAAAGCAACCCGGCCACCCCTGGAGTCATGGGGCATGTCGTGAACTGAGTCACACACACACACACACACACACACACACACGGCGAGGATCAGAACGCTCGATGGTCGGACAGGGAAGACTACGAGGATACTAGTGTACCCAACCTGTTGCCCAGCCGACAGTTGATTGAAGGTCTCAGAAATAAAATTCCCAAAGGAATAAAAATTAAAGTAAAATCTTCCAGGAGACTGGCTCCTGAGAGAGCCACGTCTTCTCCTTCTGCTAGGCAGAAAAAAACTGAGGTCTGCTGACTGCAGGGGGTGGGTTATGTCCGGAGGGACCGCCCCCCTGGGCGGGGCTGTTCAACTCTGGCTTTTAGAATGGATGTATAACATCTCACATTCTGCCAATGTCTTCTCCTGCAAGCAGGGACATAACCCACGTGTACAGTGAATAAGAGACGCCGTGTCAGTCCATGGATGATAAAGAGAAATCTATACAAGAATAGATTACTTTCTTATCCCCCACGGACAACATCATGCAGTATGGAATTCCTCCATCGGACACAGGACATGGACCGACCATGCTCCCATCTCGTTGACTTATGCACTCTCTGATGCTCCCTCCCATAGGACACGCTTTTGGCGGCCAAATGAAGGCCTCCTACAGAGACCAGAGGAGGTATCCAGGGAATTAAATTTCTACTTCCAAAAAACAATACAGCGGACTGCAACCCGGGAGTGGTGTGGGAGGCCCACAAACCTGTTATTTGAGGTACCGTATTTATCGGCGTATAACACGCACCCCAAGTTTAGGAGGGAATTTTAGGGAAAAAACTTTTAGGAGCGAAGTTTAAGGAAAAATAACTTACATTTAAATGCAGCCTTATCAGTGTCCATTGCAGCCTTGTCACAGTGCAGCCTTGCCCCAATGTCCATTGCAGCCTTGTCACAGTGCAGCCTTGCCCCAGAGTCCATTTCAGCCTTGCCACAGTGCAGCCTTGTCAGTGTCCATTGCAGCCTTGCCCCAGTGTAGCCGTGCAGCCTTGCCCCAGTGTCGCCTTGCCGGATTTTAAAATTGGCGCCGAGACTGAGCGCAGCGGGGCGAACGCCGCCGAGAATGCAGGGACTGGGCGGAGCTGAGATACACATAGCCGAGTGTACTCGGCTTTTCTCGGCTCCGCTCACAGTCACGCCGAGTCCCGCCCTATGATGGACATAACACAGGTCCAATGGCGGGACTTGGCGTGACTGTGAGCGGAGCCGAGAAAAGCCGAGTATAGCCGAGTACATTCGGCTATGTGTATCTCGCTCCGTTCCGCTCACAGTCAGCGGAGACCGCCCGGGGATGTGGGTATCGGCGTATAACACGCACCCACGATTTTCCCCTGATTTTCAGGGGGAAAAAGTGCGTGTTATACGCCGATAAATACGGTATCTTCATAAAACACGGTGCTCGAATTAAGGGGGAGAGAGGGGGAGAGGGAGAGAGGCTTCTCTCCAAACTCCCCACCTTTGAGTCACAGCATAAACGCTCCCCCTCTTAGATGCAGAACTTGCCTCACTCTGCACCCAAATTAACAACCTCCTCTGCTATAGGGCCAAGGTGGCGTTGCAAAAAAATGCCGCCTTACAACAAACGAATCCGGAGACAAGTGTGGAAATTTTTTTGCCAGAACGGTTAGGGATATTAAACTGCAAGCTTATATCCCTTAAATCACGACATTGACTGACCCGAAGATTAGCTTACCTAACCAAATCACTAAAGCGTTTCAGGATTTCTACGCGACCCTTTATAAAACTTACCGGCCAGACAGGCTCCCAAACTCTGATAGATGATTACATATCGTCCGCCCAGATCCCTACATTATCACCAGAAAGAGACAAACTAGATCCCCCGATAACACCAGAGGAACTGGAACTGGCACTTTGTTCAACCAAGCCGGGTAAAGCCCCCGGACCCGACGGCTTCACCCTTCAATACTATAAGATCTTACTCCCGATACTCGGTCCTCGTATGGTAAACATTTACAATGACCTAGGGATGGAGACAGCCTTCTCAGCGACACCCTAAGGGCGCATATTGCCGTTATCCTGAAGGAAGGCAAGGACCCGACATTATGTAGCAGTTATAGACCCATCTTCCCGCTTGAACACCGACCTTAAGTTGTTTAAGATAGTGGGAGTGACCGGACGCAGATGGAGGTGGAGGGTGTGAGGAGTGTGGAGTGAGGAAAGAGAGCGGATGCCGGTGTGACCTCCGCCTGGTCTATCCCCCTCCCCACGGCTTAGCTCCCAGCTATGTCATCTGACTAATCCTGGACTAATCGCTACCTTGGACTAATCTCTACCTTGGCAGTCTTGGTAGTCTTTTTCCTGCAGCCGGCAGTCTCTCTCCTGCATATGCGGGGGGAGATGGGCGCTGGGATCCCGGCATCGAGCGCTGAAGGTGGCGGCATCTCTCCGTGCGGTGGATGGACCCGCGAGATTTCGAGCAGCCTGGTGGGATATACGAGCGGATGAAGGAGAGGAGGACAGCAGGCCGGGAACAAACGCTGTCTACAGGGCTACCTGCACGGGAGGAGTGGAGGAGACTCCAAGACACCGGGACAGACGGATACTTATTGCAGGAAGCGATAAAACAATCGGTATGTGTTGTAAAGTGAATGGACAAAAGACAGTCTGTAGATACACATGAAGGGGGCCTATGAGCAACAAGGGCAGCAGCAGTAGTCGCATTAATCAAATAAACCCGCTTAACTTGTTTAAACCTGTCTGATTACTGAGATAACCTGACATATATGGACAGTTTGGATGGTCTGAGCAGCAGGGCAGGAACTTTGAAATAAATCAGGGGGGTTATCCCTGAGGCAAATTTGTGACAACTCATCTGCTAGCTCAGCTGCCGATATTAGACGGGTAAACATATCGGCTCTGTGGAGACATCCAGAAACACGGAATTATTATAAGGACCTGCTAAAATTTTGCCAATATTTTTTGCCAACACTGCTGTCCCTACTGCCCTTACTTTTTATATTACGGCAAAGGGGAGGTTGCAATAACTAATGTGACACCCAGATGTCTAGCCTTTCCCTGTGATTAAAGCTGGAATAGTTGCTAAAAACACACTTGGATAGTATTACAGGGTTTGAGGTGAGCTGTGCTGAATAAAAGTTTGGTCGGCATATTTGTTCGGTGGCAGAGTTCGGGGACTCTGAAGAAACCTCTGATTAACCTCTGATTAACTACCAGTATCAGTAACTATCAGTATAGTACATAGTATATAATATATTATAATATTTGATAGTTGATCCCCTACAATCACATATCCACTGGAAAATGCCGGGCACACTATCAGTGATGACGAGGAACGCTTCTAGAGAGGGGCCTAGCCCAGGAAAACAGTCACAGTCCCACCCCCAGCCTCAGACAGTCCACACGGGGGGCTAAAGCAGGCCAGGCCAGGCTGCGGCCGCAGCCAAACTGGAAAAATACACACATGTACCAGCACAAATAAAAGGTATAACACCCACAAAAGGGCAAGGGGCTCAACAAGTGAACACTCAGAGAAGGAGCCAGGGACAGACAACTACCACAGGGACATCGGGAAAGTACAGGAGAAACCGACAAGGACAATGACCGGGTTAATATCGGAGGAAGAGCCCTCTATGACAGAGATTCTTTTGGCAATTAATAATTGCAAATCCTCATTGACTGAAATATTTGACCAACTAAAGGGGATAAAAGAGGACATGACAGTGCTAAAACATGATGTTCAGGGGATTGGGGTGAGGACCTCTGCTTTAGAGGAGAGACTAAGTCAGGTCGAGGATGATGTCAATCCTATGATAGATGAGATGAAAGCAATGAGAGAACAGCTGAACATGTGCGTTAATAAAATCGATGACATGGAGAATAGATTACGAAGGAAAAACATAAGGGTACTGGGCCTCCCCGAGAAAAGCGAAGGTAACCGTCCCACGGAATTTATGGAAAAATGGTTGATGGAGGTATTTGGCAAGGACTGTTTATCAATTTTTTTCCAATAGAGCGGGCTCACAGAATCCCCTTCAGAGCACCTGAAATATTTGTATTATATGTGGGAAAATGAATGAATTTATTTATTTTCGTTTTTCCCGTTTCCTTTTCTTCCTCCTTTTTGGGGGTGGAGGGGGGCCTTTTTTTCTTCTCTTTTCTTTTTTCTTTTCACAAAGAAATGAACTTTTTTGATATGGGGGGGGGGGGGGGGTTGGAAATGTGTTTTTCGTAATTTTTTGTGGTAAACGGCACAAAGGTGGAAGGGAAAGGAAAAAAGAAATTTATCAAAGCGTAAGGAAGAGATGTGTGAAAGGGAAGGGTATATGCAAAATAGTTAAAACACAAACAAAAAATGATAGGAGTGAATGGGGGAATGTCCACCTTAAGAGTAGGAAACTGTCACTTTAGAAGCCCTCTATATGGGCCCCAAAAAGGGCAAGGGAAGGGGTTGGGACGGGAGTAGTGGGGGGGCAGGAATGTGTGTATGGGACACTAGAAGAAGAATATCCACATAAAATATGTTTTCAGGATCAGATATTATTAAATACACAGTTTGTCAAGGTGGGAAGTACACTGAAAGGATGAAATTAAATAGGGGTAGATGATGGAGAATAGAAAAAAAGGGAGGGGGACCCCAATTCAAGGTAAAATTATAAAGGTGAGCTCATGGAATGTGCGAGGGGTAAAGGACCCAATTAAAAGACGGTCAATCTTCTCTACAGCAGAAATAAGTAACATAAAAGTGCTGTGTCTGCAGGAGACGCATCTGGATAAAGAAACCAGTAAAATATTAAGAAATACAAAGTACAATACCACTCCACCCACACTTCTTATTCAAGGGGTGTGAGCATCCTGATAGATTCAGGGGTGGTGTTCTCCTGCAGACAGAGCAAGATAGATGCTAAAGGACGCTATGTGTTTCTTCATTGCTGGATAGAAACAAAGGAATATGTATGTGGTGGCGAATGTATATATCCCCCCCCCCCCGTTCGACACTGAGGTGCTTTGGGAATTAATGGAGTTTGTCATGGACAGGGAGGGCGTGCCCGTAATAGTGGCTAGGGATTTTAACATGACTATGGATAATAACATGGATAGGCTCCCTGGGGGTGGCTTCAGGGGACATACTTCCGGCAGCCCTCTCTGCCAATTTTGTGAGGAGGTGGGTCTGGTAGACGTGTGGAGAAGGAGGCACCCGGGAGAGAGACAATTCTCTTGCCATTCAAGGACACATGCGCCCCTGTCCCGGATACACATTATACTTTGCAACGAGGAGGCGCTGGGTGAGGTGGGGGAGGTGGAATACGAACCAAGAAGTATATCAGACCATTCCCCAGTTAATTTTGAAATAAAGATGAAGGATACAGAAAAGGGGATTGGAAAATAAACCCATTTTGGCTGGAGGTAATTGAGGACCCGGGGGGAATAGAGACCAGTCTGAAGGAATTTTTAACAATAAATAAGGGATCAGCTTCAACGGGAGTGATCTGGGACGCTTTGAAGGCGTTCCTATGGGGAATCCTAATAAAAAAAAAATATAATTTATTAAAAAACAATCAAGTGCCAAAGAAACTGTAGCAGGGGAAAAGTGGAAAGGTCAGAGATGAATTACATAAGAAACCCAACTACAGAGAAATACAAGGAGTGGTTGGAGACACAGGAAGAGTATAAAAAAATTGTATTAAGAAAAGCAGAAAATAAAAAACAATTTCAGAAACAGACCTTCTATGGGGAGGGGGAGAGAGTGGGGAGAATTTTGGCCCTAACAGCTAAGGCCAACGCTCCCCTATCTGTCATCCCGGCGGTCCGTGACAAGAAGGGGGAAATTAGGAGAGGCACATCAGAAATAAAAGAAGTCTTTAAGGAATACTATCAGAATCTGTACAGCAGTACACTACATGGCAATGAGGAGGGAGAGATGAGTATATTTTTTTCAGGTTTGCAGATTCCAAGGTTGTCAAGGGAAGACAGGGAGGGCCTGGAGGCACCACTTACACTGGAAGAGTTGCAAAAAGCAACAATGGAGATGGCAGGCCAAAAGGCTCCAGGGCCTGAGGTGCTGCTTCCAGGACTCCTGGAGGTGTTTAATCGGGCAGCAGAGGAAGGAAAGCTACCTGTGTCCATGACGGAAGCAACAATTATAGTATTATTGAAAGAAGGGAAAGACCAGTTGGAAACGGCCTCGTATAGACCAATATCTTTACTGTGTGCAAATGTAAAAATCCTGGCCAAAATTATGGCAATGAGGTTAAATAAAATAATTTCAAAACTGGTGCACTCGGACCAGACGGGATTCATCCCAGGCAGATCTACTAGCTCTAATATAAGGAGAGCATTTTTGAATACTCAACTGCCAACAGAAGTAGAAGGGTCAAGGGCCATTTTATCCTTAGATGCAACCAAGGCGTTTGACAGCCTGGAATGGCATTACCTTTGGAAAGTTCTGATAGAGTTTCAGTTTGGCCCTAAATTTATACAATTGATTAAAACACTGTACGAAAGTCCCAGAGCAAAGGTAAGGATAAATGGTGAATGTTCAGACTGGTTCCAGTTGGCGAGAGGGACAAGGCAGGGATGCCCTCTATCACCCCTGCTCTTCGCCCTTGCCATGGAACCATTGGCCATCTCTAGAAGGGCATCCCCGGGTATAAAGGGTTTCAAGAGGAGACTGAGGGAAGAGAAGGTAGCCATGTATGCGGACGATGTCCTGCTTTTTTGGGGGGACACCCAAATCTCATTGGAGAACGCAATAGATATGATAGGGGAATTTGGAAAGTTCTCGGGGCTGACAATTAATTGGGACAAAATCGGCACTTTTGCCGATAGACCCATTGATAGGACAGATTGCTCAAGTAAAGGTGGTAGCCCAAATAAGATATTTGGGAGTAAATATAACAAGGGATCCAGGGCAGTATATAGACAGAAACCTAGTGCCATTGCTGACAAAACTCAGACAAAAATGTCGGGTCTGGAATAGGCTTCCTCTTTCAGTGGCCGGTAGGAGCAACCTGGTAAAAATGATATGGATGCCACAAATTTTATATATTCTCCATAACTCCCCGGTATGGATACCAAAACAGTGGTTCAAAAAAATAGAGGGGGTGTTTAGAGAATTAATTTGGAGGAATGGAGCAGCAAGGATTAGTCTCCGAGTCCTACAACAACCCAAAGAGAAGGGAGGATTGGCCCTCCCGAATCCCAGATACTATTTTTTGGCCGCTCAGGTGCAGAATATGAGGGGTAGTAACCAAATAGCAGGAAAAGAAGGGTGTATGTTAAATGACACATGCCATGATACAGAGGTGGAGGCAGACTCCTTTAGCTGTAGATGCATGACAGCCCAATTAATGGTTAAATGTTGGAAGGAGGTTAAGAGAGTCTTAGGATACAAAGGATTCTCTGAATTCTCTCCTATATGGCATAACAGCAACCTGCAGGAACTTAAAGTTATGGGGAAGGTAAAAGAGTGGGATGGATTAGGAATACACCTATTGGCACAACTTTTTAAGGCAGGAAGAATAAAATCGTTCCAAGAAATAAGGGAGGATTATGCGGTCCCAAATAAAACCTTTTACAGATATTTACAAATTAGGCATGTGTTACATGCACAATTTGGACACATCACACCGGAGTGGAACGACATGCCTCTTCTCCAAAAATTTGTAAATACAGAGGTTACTAGAGGAGCAATCTCCGAGATGTATAACTCCTTAGTAAAAGCTGATTGGAGGGAAGCACCAGATAATAAAAAAGGGATTTTTATAACAGCTTACCTGTAAAATCCTTTTCTTGGAGTACATCACGGGACACAGAGCGACTTAGTCATTACTAATGGGTTATATAGATTACCTTCAGGTGTTGGCACTGGCCAATTCCAAACCGGAAGTACCCTCCCCTATATAAGCCCCTCCCATCCGGGAGCACCTCAGTTTTGTAGCCAAGCAATAAGTGTCCCAAAAAGAGGGGTGGGAGCTCTGTGTCCCGTGATGTACTCCAAGAAAAGGATTTTACAGGTAAGCTGTTATAAAAATCCCTTTTTCTTTTTCGTACATCACGGGACACAGAGCGACTTAGTCATTACTAATGGGACGTCCCAAAGCAATGCCAAATGAGGGGAGGGATACATAAGCTGGGTGCCATCAGGCATGAGGATCTTTTGCGGCCTGCAACACACTGCGCCCAAAGGCGACATCCTCCTGACTGCCAACGTCTACCTGGTAGAATCTAGTAAACGTGTGTACCGAAGACCATGTTGCGGCCTTACATACTTGAGCCAGGGAGGCCTGGTGATGCACTGCCCATGAAGTTCCAACTGCTCTTGTGGAGTGCGCCCTAACTTTGAACGGAGGCGGTCTCTTTCTCAAGCCATAGGCTTGTATTATGACCTGTCGAATCCACTTGGCTAAAGTGGATTTTGATGCTGCCTGACCCTTTTTAGGGCCTTCCGGCAGAATAAACAAAGTATCCGTTCTGCGAATCTGAGCAGTGGCTTTTAGATAAGCTTTAACTGCTCTTACTACATCCAAGGAATGTAATAACTTTTCCTCTACCGAGCTAGGCTTGGGGGAAAAAAGAAGGAAGAACCACATCTTGGTTCAAATGAAACCTCGATACCACCTTAGGAAGAAAGGCTGGATGAGGACGTAATACTACTCTGTCCTTATGGACAACCAGATATGGCTCCTTACAGGACAAGGCGGCTAAATCCGATACTCTTTTAGCCGAACAAACGGCTACTAAGAAAATCAATTTCCTGGTGAGAAGAACCAAGGAAATGTGTTGCAATGGTTCAAACGGTTGTTTCTGTAGAACTGACAGAACCAGGTTTAAGTCCCAAGGACATATGGGAATACTAACCGGAGGGCTAATACGCATCACTCCTTGTATGAAAGCTTTGACTAGTGAATGCGAAGCCAAGGGCCTTTGAAAAAATATTGACAAGGCCGAAATCTGACCCTTGATAGTACTCAAGGCCAGCTTCCTATCTACAGCCCACTGTAGGAAGTCCAAAATCCTCCCTATCACGTACTTACGTGGATGCCATTTCTTGGCCTCACACCACGTAACGTACGCTTTCCAGATCCTATAATAGATCTGCCTGGATACCGGCTTCCTGGCATTGATCATGGTAGATACCACAGAATTAGAGAGCCCTCTCTTTTTCAGAATGTGGGCTTCAATAGCCAGGCCGTCAAACCTAGGGCTGGTAAGGAAGGGTGGTATATCGGTCCCTGCGACAGCAGGTCCGGACGATGTGGGAGGGTCCAAGGACTCCTCACTGACATTTTTACAATCTCCGCGTACCATGCCCTTCGGGGCCACGCTGGAGCCACCAGAATCACTGGTTTCTTTTCTACCCTGATTCTGCGGAGTAATCGCGGTAACAATTGTGGCGGTGGGAATGCATATATCAGCTTGAACTGATCCCAAGGGAACACTAGGGCATCCGAGCCGCAAGCTAGAGGATCCCTTGTGCGAGACACAAATCTGTCCACCTTTGCGTTGAATCTGGATGCTAGCAGATCTACATCCGGTGTTCCCCACCGCTGGCATATTGCCTGGAAAACCTCGGGGTGAAGAGACCATTCCCCCGGGCATAATTGTTGGCGACTTAAAAAGTCCGCTCTCCAATTTTCCACTCCTGGGATGAAAACCGCGGATATGGCTGGGACATATTTTTCTGCCCACTCCAGGATGCAATTTGCTTCCCTCTGGGCTGCACGACTCCTGGTGCCACCCTGGTGATTGATATATGCCACTGCTGTGGCATTGTCTGATTGAATTCTGACAGGGGACCCTTGGAGTTTGGATGTCCATGCTACTAGGGCATACCGGGCTGCTCGTATCTCTAAGAGATTGATGGGCAGGGCCTTTTCTGCTTCTGACCACTTGCCCTGGAGAGACCATTGCTCCAGTACTGCCCCCCAGCCTATGAGGCTGGCATCTGTAGTGACTACCTTCCAAGAAACCGGACTGAAGGGTTTCCCTTTTTCCAGATTCTGGGGCACCAACCACCAATGGAGGCTCTTGCGAACGGAAGGGGACAGGGACATTGGTAAGTCTAAAGCCTGAACTTTTTTGTTCCAGGCTGACAGTATGGCCCTTTGCAAATTCCTTGAATGGAATTGACCGTAGGGTACCGCTTCGAATGAAGCCACCATTTTTCCCAGCAGCCTCATGCAGAGGCGTATGGATGGTTTTCTTTTTGTACCCACTAAGTGGGTCAAATCTTTTAAAGACGACACCTTCTCTGGAGGTAAGAAAATCTTTCTCTTTTTTGAATCCAGCCTTAGCCCTAAGTATTCCAGACTTTTGACTGGTCTTAGAGCTGACTTGTCCCGGTTGATAATCCAACCGTGATATTCCAGATACTTGATTGTCTTGTGAATAGCTACTTCCAGCTTTTCCACTGAGTGGTCTATTAGTAGCAGGTCGTCTAGATATGCCATTATCGTTACACCCTGTGTTCTTAGATTGGCCAATAATGGGGCCAGAATTTTTGTGAACACTCGTGGTGCTGTGGCCAGACCGAAAGGAAAGGCTCTGAACTGAAAATGGCGCCCTTCTACTGCAAAGCGTAGAAATTTCTGGTGGGCCGGAAAGATGGGAATATGCAGATAAGCATCCTTTATGTCGACCGAGGCTAACCATTCCTGCCCTTGTAGGGCGGTGGCCACCGATCGGATCGACTCCATCCGAAAAGTCCTGATATTTAGGAACTTGTTTAGCCCTTTTAGATTTAATATGGGCCTCACGTCCCCATTTGGTTTGGGGACTGTGAAAAGGTTCGAGTAAAACCCGAATCCGCTTTCTTCCAGGGGAACCTTCATGATTACACCTTGGAGCAATAGTTGTTCTAGTGCCAGAAGGAGGGATCCTCTCTTCTGGGGATCTCTTGGCACGTTTGACCTCATAAATTGGGCAGGAGGAGTGCCTTTTAACTCCAGCTTGTATCCCAGACTTACTGCGGAGAGCACCCATCTGTCTCTGATGGTGTCCCGCCAGGTCTCTGTGAACAACTGAAGTCTTCCCCCGATTGAGTGGGGGCAACGCTTCATGCCTTGGGGGGAGGTTTTGTACCTCTCTTGATCCAGGGCTTCTTGTTACCCTGTGATTGTCCCTGATTTCTGCCCCCTGAATTTGACCGCGGAGGCCGTCGGAACTGCTTCACAGCCAATGTGCCCGGGACTGGAGAAGTAGGCCTCTTAAAAGAAGGACTTCTACCCTTGTTCTTAACCGGTAAGAGTGAACTTTTACCGGCAGAAATTTTCTGGATATATTTGTCCAGATCTTCTCCAAATAAGCATTCTCCATGAAATGGGAAGCTAACCAGCAGTTTTTTACAGGGAGCTTCAGCAGACCAGTTTTTGAGCCACAGAAGCCTACGCATATGTACTATAGACAGCGTAAAGCGGGAGGCCTGTTGGATTGTATCCTTTATGGCGTCCACCGCAAAACACAAGGCTCTAGGCAGGTCAGCTAGGGCAAGAGCCTGCTGATCTGGTAAGTCCCTTAAGACTTGTTTCAACTGATCTTTCACTGCTTGGCAGACTCCAATCGCTACCGCAGGTTGTGTCACCATGCTTGCTGTAGAGAAAGCAGATTTTAGTAAAGACTCAAATTTTTTATCTATTGGGTCTTTGAACATTGGAACATTATCTACTGGACATGTCAGTGATTTGTTAACAGAAGAGATGGCTGCGTCCACTGTAGGGACCCTCCATTTTTTTATGAACTTATCCTCCATGGGATAGATCACCGGAAATCTCTTGGGGGGAGCAAATATTTTATCAGGATGCTCCCAATCCTGGTAAATAAGCCCTTCTAATAAAGGGTGGATTGGGAAGGAACAGACAGCCTGGGGAGCTTTTAGCGACCCCAGCGAGGAAACCGTAGTGGATGGTGGTTCCGCCAGAGGCATTTTAAATGCTGATCGGACCATGTTAGTCAGAGACTGAACCCATAATCTTTCAGCCTGAGATGCTGAGAAAGGTTCTTCCACTGTTGATTCCTCCATAACTGAATCAACCTCATCCTGATCCCCTTCAGGTAGATCGATCTCTGTGTGGGGCTGTTCCTCCACTAACAGGCACTCTGAAGGAGGAGACGGAGATCGGACGCGCTTTTCCTGTGACAGGGAAGCAGCGATCAATGCTGTTAATCTCTCTTCCAATCCTCCCAGAGTTGAGGATAAAACCTCCTCTGTTATATATACAGGAGCAGGTGGACTGGGGACAGCCACAGCACCAGGCATTCCTGCGGGGTTTCTACGGCTACTGACCTCTGAATTCTCAGGGGAGATTGGTGCAGTACAAGCATGCCCAATATCCTCAGAGCCCGATGGAGACCCCTTTGGCTTCCTGGAAGACCTATTTCCAGAGCGTCTGGACGACATATCCTTTAAGCACAAAGCTGAGGTATTCCCGTCGTCATACACCAATTTTTGCTGGTAATAGTCTAACACAGTTGCTGCTATATACCAGCTGGAGTCCACTAAAGTGCCTTTCTATGGGGATGCCTGCATCAACCGCCTCTGTGTGCCACTGTTTGTTGCTAGCTCTGTTTGCATCCAGCTGACACTTGTACTGTGTCTTTTAACCATGCTGGGACGCCTGCACATGCGCAGAAGCGCCGCGGCGCGCACCGAGCGTCATCCACCCGCCCCGCCCCTTTTTTTTCATAGGAGGCACGTGCACGCGCCCGCGCGCCATTGGCGCCCTTTTCGAAATCAAACAGGGACTAGGAGCCAGGGCCCTTTTTGCCGGAGGGCCTGTGCGGTGGATGAGCGCAGCAACAGGGCAGAGGAAGTGGATTCCCACAGAGAAACTTACCAACTGCCTGGATCTTTTGACTTGAGAAAACCAAAGATCCACATGACAAGAAAAATGGACTACAGCGGCCTCTAGTGGTTTAACACAGGTACCGCGGTCCCTTTTTTTTTTTTTTTTCTTTACTACTATTAAAATTTTACATTTTCAGTAGTTACAGGCAAACACAGATATTTAGCGGGAATACCGTTAGGTAACAGACAGAAAGACAAATTAGGCTTGGGGGTCCCCCAATAGAACCAAGTTCCTGGGGGCCCCCACTTACCTGATCCCCGCCGCAGGACTTTGTTTGGTCCACAGAAGTCCAAACTTCACCTATCACGGCAGGCATTGTAATTAAACCTTCAGGGACCGGGTTCCCAAGGATTCCACTCCCCTGGACCTGTATAGCACCCTGCACAGACAACATCTTGGTCGTGGGTATGACCAGAGCTCTGGATCCCAGGGTCCAGCCCTCCTAAGAGAGGCATTATAGGCAAAACCTTGCTCTTCTGCTGCAAGGCCCGGGTACCGACCGTTTAGCTATGAAGCTTTTTTTGGTGGGATCCGGAACAGCTTACTAAGGCCCAAAAGAACCTGTACGCAAGCCCAGTGAAAACACATGTTACTCTTTGGCCAACACCTTAGACACTGGCAAAAAACTGAGGTGCTCCCGGATGGGAGGGGCTTATATAGGGGAGGGTACTTCCGGTTTGGAATTGGCCAGTGCCAACACCTGAAGGTAATCTATATAACCCATTAGTAATGACTAAGTCGCTCTGTGTCCCGTGATGTACGAAAAAGAAAACAAAAGCAAATGGGAGAAAGAAGTGGGCCCACTGTCAGAGGAAAAATGGGAGAGAATATTAGCAATAGGACCCAATGTGTCGCTGTCATCATCTCAAATCATTTCCCATCTTTACCTAATACATAGAGTATATTATACACCCCAAAGGATGTTTCAGTTCGGTATGAGATCGGATTCGAGATGTCAGAGATGTGGGGACGAGGGGGGAGACCTAATGCATATGATTTGGAGGTGTCCCAAGTTATATCAATACTGGAAGCAAATAGTTGAAAAAGTACCAGTTACTTATCGGTAATGGTCTTTCTGGTAAGACTTCCAGGACGGCACAATGAGAAATGACTAGTCCACCTGACAGGAAACACAATCAAAGAGGTTAAAAACCCCACCCCTCCCTGTGCTCCTCAGTTTGTGAAAAAGTACTCCACACTAGTGCACGAGAGTGAAAACATCATACCACAACAACTCTCTATATATATATTAATATACTTAACCAGAGCGGTGGGAAGTAGGCGTGCCGTCCTGGAAGACTTACCAGAAAGACCATTACCGGAAAGTAACTGGTACTTTTCTCAAGACGTCTTCCAGGACGGCACAATGAGAGAGAAGCAAGTAATCTGCAGGCCTACCTTAGGGTGGGACGACCACTTGCAGGACCTTCCTACCAAATGAGAGGTCCTGAGGCGACAGCAACTCCACTCTATAATGTTTCAAAAAAGTGTTCTGGCTTGACCATGTCGCAGCTTGGCAGATTTGTTCGACCAAAGCTCCGGCCCTTTCTGCCCAGGAGGTCGCCAGAGACCGAGTGGAATGTGCCTTAACCTTCGGGGCTGTTTTAGCAGCTTGGTCATAAGCTAGGGAGATTGCCTGTTTTATCCACCTAGCTATGGTTACTCTAGAAGCCTGTTGGCCCTTTTTCTGACCAGAAAAATTAATAAATAAGTGGCTGGATTTTCTGAAAATGCTAACTCTATCCAAATAAGAAAGCAGACACCGTCTGACATCCAAACAATGAAAGGAAGCCTCCCTTTCATTCTGGGGATTGGGACAAAAAGAAGGCAGTATTATTTCCTGTGTTCTATGAAATTTTGATACTACCTTGGGAAGGTACAGGGGGTCCTGGCTGAGAACAACCCTGTCATCAAATAAACGAAAAAAATAGGATTTTTATAACAGCTTACCTGTAAAATCCTTTTCTTGGAGTACATCACGGGACACAGAGCGGCATAGTCATTACTATGTGGGTTATATAGTTTACCTTCAGGTGCTGGCACTGGCAACTTCCAAACCGGAAGTACCCTCCCCTATATAAGCCCCTCCCATCCGGGAGCACCTCAGTTTTGTAGCAAAGCAATAAGTGTCCCCCCAGAAGAGGGGTGGGAGCTCTGTGTCCCGTGATGTACTCCAAGAAAAGGATTTTACAGGTAAGCTGTTATAAAAATCCTATTTTCTTTCTCGTACATCACCGGACACAGAGCGGCATAGTCATTACTATTTGGGACGTCCCAAAGCAATGCCCAATGAGGGGGGGGATACACCATACATAAGCTGAGCGCTATCAGACATGAGGATCTTTTGCGGCCTGCAACACACTGCGCCCAAAGGCGACATCCTCCTGACTTCTAACGTCCACCTGGTAGAACCTAGTAAACGTGTGTACTGAAGACCATGTTGCGGCCTTACAGATTTGAGCCAGGGAGGCCTGGTGATGCACTGCCCATGAAGTTCCAACTGCTCTCGTGGAGTGCGCCCTAACTTTGAACGGAGGCGGTCTCCTTCTCAAGCCATAGGCTTGCATAATGACCTGTCGAATCCACTTGGCTAAAGTAGATTTTGACGCTGCCTGACCCTTTCTGGGGCCTTCCGGCAGGATAAACAAAGTATCCGTTCTGCGAATCTGAGCAGTGGCTTTTAGATAAGCTTTAACTGCTCTTACTACATCCAAAGAATGTAATAACTTTTCCTCTACCGAACTAGGTTTGGGGAAAAAGGAAGGAAGAACCACATCTTGGTTCAAATGAAACCTCGATACCACCTTAGGAAGAAAGGCTGGATGAGGACGTAACACTACTCTGTCCTTATGGATAACCAGATATGGCTCTTTACAGGACATAGCGGCTAATTCCGACACTCTTTTAGCCGAACAAATGGCTACTAGAAAAATCAATTTCCTGGTGAGAAGAACCAAGGAAGTGTGCTGTAATGGTTCAAATGGTTGCTTCTGTAGAACCGACAGAACCAGGTTTAAGTCCCATGGACATATGGGAATATTAACCGGAGGGCTAATACGCATCACTCCTTGTATAAAGGCTTTGACTAGTGAATGCGAAGCCAAGGGCCTTTGAAAAAATATTGACAAGGCCGAAATCTGACCCTTGATAGTACTCAAGGCAAGCTTCCTATCTACAGCCCACTGTAGGAAGTCCAGAATCCTACCTATTACGTACTTACGTGGATGCCATTTCTTGGCCTCACACCAGGCGATGTACGCCTTCCAGATTCTATAGTAGATCTGCCTGGATACCGGCTTCCTGGCATTGATCATGGTAGATACCCACAGGATTAGAGAGACCTCTCTTTTTTAGAATGTGGGCTTCAATAGCCAGGCCGTCAAACCTAGGGCTGGTAAGGAAGGGTGGTATATCGGTCCTTGCGAAAGCAGGTCCGGACGATGTGGGAGGGTCCAAGGACTCCCCACAGACATTTTTACAATCTCCGCGTACCATGCTCTTCGGGGCCACGCTGGAGCCACCAGAATCACTGGTTTCTTTTCTACCCTGATTCTGCGGAGTAATCGAGGTAACAATTGTGGCGGTGGAAATGCATATATCAGCTTGAACTGATCCCAAGGGAACACTAGGGCATCCGAGCCGCAAGCTAGGGGATCCCTTGTCCGAGAGACAAACCTGTCCACCTTTGCGTTGAATATGGATGCTAGCAGATCTACATCCGGTGTTCCCCACCGCTGACATATTGTCCGGAAAACCTCGGGGTGAAGGGACCATTCCCCTGGGCATAATTGTTGGCGACTTAGAAAGTCCGCCTTCCAATTCTCCACTCCTGGAATGAATACTGCGGATATGGCTGGGACATATCTTTCTGCCCATTTCAGGATGCAATTCACTTCCCTCTGGGCTGCACGACTCCTGGTGCCACCCTGATGATTGATATATGCCACTGCCGTGGCATTGTCTGATTAAATTCTGACAGGGGCCCCTTGGAGTTTGGATGTCCATGCTACTAGGGCATACCGGGCTGCTCGTATCTCTAAGAGATTGATGGGCAGGGCCTTTTCTGCATCCGACCACCTGCCCTGGAGAGACCATTGCTCCAGTACTGCTCCCCAGCCTATAAGGCTGGCATCTGTAGTGACCACCTTCCAAGAAATCGGACTGAAGGATTTTTCCCTTTTTCCAGATTCTGGGGAACCAACCACCAACGGAGGCTCTTGCGCACGGAAGGGGACAAGGACATTGGTAAGTCTAGGGCCTGAACTTTTTGTTCCAGGCTGACAGTATGGCCCTTTGCAAATTCCTTGAATGGAATTGACCGTAGGGTACTGCTTCGAATGATGCCACCATTTTTCCCAGCAGCCTCATGCACAGGCGTATGGATGGCTGTCTTTTTGTACCCACTAGGTGGATCAAATCTCTCAAAGACGACACCTTTCCTTGAGGCAAGAAAAATTTTCTCTGGTCTGAATCCAGCCTTAGCCCCAAGTATTCCAGACTTTTGACTGGTTTTAGGGCTGACTTGTCTCGGTTGATAATCCAACCGTGAGATTCCAGATACTCGATTGTCTCGTGAACAACCACTTCTAGTTTTTCCACTGAGTGGTCTATCAGCAACAAGTCGTCTAGATATGCCATTATCGTTACACCTCGTGTTCTTAGATTGGCCAATAATGGGGCCAGAATTTTTGTGAACACTCGTGGTGCTGTGGCCAGACCGAAGGGTAAGGCTCTGAACTGAAAATGGCGCCCTTCTACTGCAAAGCGTAGAAATTTTTGGTGGACTGGAAAGATGGGAATGTGCAAATAAGCATCTTTGATGTCGATCGAGGCTAACCATTCCTCCCCTTGTAGGGCAGTGGCCACCGATCGGATCGACTCCATCCGGAAAGTCCTGATATGTAGGAATTTGTTTAGCCCTTTTAGATTTAATATGGGCCTCACGTCCCAGTTTGGCTTCGGGACTGTAAAGAGGTTTGAGTAAAACCCGAACCCCCATTCTTCCAGGGGAACCTCCATAATTACTCCTTGGAGCAATAGTTGTTCTAGTGCCAACAGGAGGGATCCTCTCTTCTGGGGATCCCTTGGCACGTTTGACCTTATAAAATGGGAAGGAGGGGAGTCTTTTAACTCCAATTTGTATCCCAGACTTACTGCGGAGAGCACCCATCTGTCTCTGATCGTGTCCCGCCAGGTCTCTGCGAACAACTGAAGTCTTGCCCCCACCCGATTGAGTGGGGGCAACCCTTCATGCATTAGACTTTGGGGGAGGTTTTGTACCTCTCCTGACCCAGGGTTTCTTGTTACCCTGCGATTGTTCCTGATTTTTACCCCCGGGATTTGACCGAGGAGGCCGTCGGAACTGTTTCACAGCCGATGTCCTAGGGACTGGAGAAGCAGGCCTCTTAAAAGAGGGACCTCCAACTCTGTTTTTAACCGGCAAGAGTGTACTTTTACCGCTGGAAATTTTCTGGATATATTTGTCCAGGTCTTCCCCGAATAAGCGTTCACCATGAAATGGGAAGCTGACCAGCAATTTTTTACAGGGAGCTTCAGCAGACCAGTTTTTGAGCCATAGAAGCCTGCGCATATGTACTACAGACAGCGTAAGGCAGGAGGCCTGATGGATTGAATCCTTTATAGCGTCAACCGCAAAGCATAAGGCTCTAGGTAGATCAGCTAGGGCAAGAGCCTGCTGATCTGGCAAGTCCCTTAAGACCTGTTTCAACTGATCCTTCACTGCTTGGCAGACCCCAATAGCTGCCACTGCTGGTTGTGTCACCAAGCCTGCTGTAGAGAAAGCAGATTTTAATAAGGACTCCAATTTTTTATCTATTGGGTCCTTGAACATTTGGACATTATCTACTGGACATGTCAGTGATTTATTCACACAAGAGATGGCTGCGTCCACTGTAGGGACCCTCCATTTTTTGATGAACTTATCCTCCATGGGATAGACCACCTGAAATCTCTTGGGGGGAGTAAATATTTTATCAGGATGTTCCCAATCCTGGTAAATGAGCCCTTCCAGTAAAGGATGGATTGGAAAGGAACAAACAGTCTGGGGAGCTTTTAGCGACCCCAACGAGGAGACAGAAGTGGATGATGGCTCCGCAAGGGGCATTTTAAATGCTGATCGGACCATGTTAGTCAGGGACTGAACCCATAATCTTTCAGCATGTGATGCTGAGAATGGCTCTTCCACTGTTGATTCCTCTACAACAGAATCAACCTCATCCTGATCCCCTTCAGGTAGGTCGATCCCTGTATGGGACTGTTGCTCTGCTAACAGGTACTCTGAGGGAGGAGACGGAGATCGGGCGTGCTTTCCCTCTGACAGGGAAGCAGCGATCAATGTTGTCAATCTCTCTTCCAGTCCTCCCAGAGCTGAGGAAAAAACCTCCTCTGTTATATACACAGGAGCAGGTGAACTGAGGACAGCCACAGTACCAGGTACTCCTGAGGGTGCTCTACGGTCACTAACCTCTGATTTTTCAGGGGAGATTGGTGCAGCCGA
Source organism: Rana muscosa (assembly GCA_029206835.1). Classification (NCBI taxonomy): domain Eukaryota; kingdom Metazoa; phylum Chordata; class Amphibia; order Anura; family Ranidae; genus Rana; species Rana muscosa. The sequence continues at coordinate 36,779,351 of JARGYO010000162.1, read as the reverse complement.
AGCATGCTCAAGATCCTCAGAGCCCGATGGAGACCCCCTATGCTTCCTGGGATTCTTAGTCCCGGAGACTTTAGACGGCATATTCCTAAGCCCAAAGCTGAGGTATTCCAGCCGAAATACACCACTTACTGACAATAGTCTAGCACAATTGCTGCTATATAAACAGTTGGTGTCTACTAATGTGCCTTTCTATGGGGATGCCTGCATCAACCACCTGCTGTATGCCTTTCTAAATGTTGCCAGCTCTGTTTCTGCCTTCCATAACCAGCTGACAACACCTAATTGTGCTTTTTATCATGCTGGGACGCCCGCACATGCGCAGAAGCGCTGCGGCGCGCACAGAGCGTCATCCACCAAGCTCCGCCCCTTTTTCCAGCTCACCTCTATAAATAGAGGCGCGCGCGGGCACGTGTGCCTTCGGCGCTCTTTTTTGAAAGGAACCAGGGACAGAAGCCAGGGCCCTGTTTGCCACAGGGCCAGGGGATGGACGAGCATTGCAACATGGCAGAGGAAACAGTTTCCCATCCAGAGAACTCACCATCTGCCTGGATTTTGACTTGGAAAGAAAAAAATCCACATGACAAGAAAACAACATTCCACAGCAGCCTCTAGTGGTTTAACACAGGTACCGCGGTTTAACCATTTTTTTTTTTTTTTTCTTGACCACTCTTAAAATTATTACATTTTTTAGTAGTTACAGGCATGCACAGATATTTAGCGGGAATACCGTTAGGTAACAGGCAGAAAGACATATTAGGCTTGGGGGTCCCCTCAATAGAACCAAGTTCCTGAGGGGCCCCCACTTACCTTTTCCCCGCCGCAGGACTCTGTTTGGTCCACAGAAGCCCAAACTTCACCTCTCACGGCAGGCATTGTAATTAAACCTTCAGGGACCGGGTTCCCAAGGATTCCACTCCCCTGGACCTGTATAGCACCCTGCACAGAAAACATCTTGGTCGTGGGTATGACCAGAGCTCTGGATCCCAGGGTCCAGCCCTCCTAAGAGAAGCATTACAGGCAAAACCTTGCTCTTCTCTGCAAGGCCCGGGTACCGACCGTTTAGCTATGAAGCTTTTTTGGTCGGATCCGGAAAAGCTTACTGAGGCCCAAAAGAACCTGTACGCAAGCTCAGTGAAAAACACATGTTACTTCTTGGCCAACACCTTAGACACTGGCAAAAAACTGAGGTGCTCCCGGATGGGAGGGGCTTATATAGGGGAGGGTACTTCCGGTTTGGAAGTTGCCAGTGCCAGCACCTGAAGGTAAACTATATAACCCACATAGTAATGACTATGCCGCTCTGTGTCCCGTGATGTACCAGAAAGAAATGGCTCTTTAATTGACAGAGCCTGCATGTCACCTACTCTTTTGGCTGTCGTTATTGCCAGAAGAAAGGTAAACTTAACTGTGAGAAGTTTAACAGAAATACTGTCCAAAGGCTCAAACGGAGCCTTAGTTAGCTGTTCTAGAACTAAGGAGAGATCCCAGGGTGGAACTCTAGAAATCTGTACTGGGGACATTCTATCCCTAGCCGACATGAATCTTTTAATCAAAGGGTCCAGAGATAATCTTCTGTCTAGGAAGTAAGATAAGTCTGCTACCTGAACTCTTAGTGTCTTGGTAGCCAGCCCCAAATCAACTCCATCCTGGAGAAATTCCAGAATGACCGACGTTTCCTGTTGGGAAACCACCTTCTCTAAACACCAGCGAGAGAAGACCCCCCACACCTTAGCATAAATCCGCCTGGTGACCTCCTTTCTACTAGAGAGGAGAGTGGTGATCACTCTCTCTGAGCAGCCCTTCTCCCGCAGGTTCTGCCTTTCAAGCACCAGGCCGTCAGTTTGAAGAAGCTGGGCTCTGGGTGGAAGACCGGACCCTGATGAAGAAGGTCTGACCGAACTGGTAGGTGGAGAGGGGGAGCTACCGACCAGTTCTCCAGAGTGGGAAACCAGGCTCTCTTGGGCCACCAGGGGGTGACCAAAATGAGACAGCTTTCTGAGAGGTCCAGCTTCTGCAGGATCCTCGGAATCAGACCCAGAGGGGGAAAGGCATAGGCCAGACGAAAATTCCACACCTGGGCCAGCGCATCCACTCCCTCTGAGCCCCATTCCCGGGTCAGGGAAAAGAACCTCTCTAGCTTTCGGTTTTCCCTGCGGGCTTAGAGGTCTATTTCCGGATTGCCGAAATGTTGGCACACCAGATCGAACACCTCTGAGTTCAACTCCCATTCTCCCTGAAGAATTGGGTGGCGACTTAAATAGTCCGCCTCTACGTTGTGAACCCCTTTTATGTGAACCGCTGTGATAGAGGGAATTCCGGAGCTCTGCCCAGCTCAGGATCTCCAGAGACAAGGCCAGAAGGGTACGCGACCTGGTGCCTCCCTGATAGTTCAGGAATGCCACTGTGGTGGCATTGTCGGATAGAATCTGGACCTCTCGGCCCTTGACTCTCTCCTCGAAGGTCCTTAGGGCCTCCCGCACCGCCAATAACTCCCGGAGGTTTGAGGAGGCGCCCCTCTGACCTCGGTTCCAGGAACCCTGAGCTCGGAGCTCGCCTAAGTGAGCCCCCCCAACCCCAGGCGCTTGCGTCTGTGGTTATCCTGAGGGGGTTTGACTGACTCCACAGACGACCCACCAGCAAATTCTGAGGAAGGAGCCACCACCTCAGAGATTCCTTTTCCACAACTGGGATGGGGACCCTGTAGTCTAGAGATTCCCTTGATCCGTCCCAAGAGGATAGAAGGAATCTTTGGAGAGGTCTGGAGTGGAGCTGAGCCCACGGCACCGCTGGGATGCAAGAGGTCATTAGACCCAGCACCCGCATGATGCTTCTGAAGGAGGATTCCTCTGCCTCTAACATAGACCTGTCTGTTGTCACAAGACCTTGCACCTTGTCCTGGGGTAAAACGAGTTTCCTTTCTAAGGAATCCACTAGGAACCCCAAGTAGACTTTCTTCTGCTCTGGGACCATCGAGGATTTTTCTTTGTTGATGATCCACCCCAGGCCTTCCAACGTGCTCACGACCTTGTTCAGGTCTACGAGAAGGAGATCTCGACTCTGATTGTAGAGAAGCAGATCGTCGAGGTAGGGGACTACTGCTATACCCTGCAGGTGCAGGTAAGCGATCACCTCCGCCATGATCTTTGTAAAGACTCTTGGACTGGAGGACAGTCCGAAAGGAAGCGCAGCAAACTGCCAATGCTGCACTCCCTAGGCAGAAGTGATTGCAAACCTGAGGAACGCCTGATGTGCTGGAAATATCAGGACGTGTAGATAGGCGTCCTTTAGGTCTATGGTCACCATGAACACCCGCCTCAGAAGGAGCTTTCTGAGAGTGTACACGGTCTCCATCCGAAACCTCTTGCGACGCAGACAAGCGTTCAAGGGTCTCAGGTTTATTATAAGGCGATGCTTCCCCGACGGCTTTGGAACAACGAAAATGTGGGAATAAACACCCATACCTTGTTGTTCTGTGGGTACCGGGATAACTACTCCCTGCCTTTCCAGTTCTGAGACATTTTGTACCAGCCCTGCAGCTTTCAAGGGGTCCCTGGGTAGATGTGTTACCAGAAACTTCGGGGGAGGGGAGTGAAGGAACTCTAGTTTGTAGCCCTCTTTTAAAGTTCGGAGGACATGGGGGCTCTGAGTTATGCTTTCCCACCTGGGGAGAAACTGGGAAAGCCTTCCCCCTACCCTTACGTCACTTAGGGTTCTTGTCATTAGGCTTTTGGCTGGAGAAGAGGATACCTCCCTTCTGTTTGTCCTTGCCAGCACTCCACCTCCTAATATTGACAGGTCTTTTGTCTGAAGACCGGTTCTTACCCTGGGTGCCTCGAAAAAAAACTCCTTTTTTCCCCTTTTAGGTTGGGTAGGAAATTTCTTGCCCTTTTCGGTGGACCTTGACAGGGCTTGGTCAAGTCCTGTACCGAAAAGAAGGGAGCCCTCGAATCGGAGACCACATAAACGGATCTTGGATGCACTATCACCATCCCAGGTTTTGACCCATACAGCTCTTCTTTCCAGTCTTTGCGGTGGTTCTCACGGTTTCTACCGCTGCATCTGCTAGGTACGCCACCGCACTACCTATTAGTTGCAACGACTCCAAGACTTCCTTGGATTTGGAAGTACCTGAAACATGGTCTGTTAATTTGGAAATCCATGAATCCGCATTCCTGGCTACACATGCTGAAGCTAGTGCCGGGCTCATGGCTGCCGCATTGGCTTCCCAGGCCCTCCGCAAGGTGGTTTCAGCACGCCTGTCCATCTGATCTTTGAGGTTACCAGTATCCTCAAAGGAGAGGTCGGACTGTTTGGATACCTGGGCTAAGGAGGCATCCAATCTGGGTGTTTTGAAGAACCTATCTTCATCTTCCTCCTTAAAGGGGCACCTACGCTTCCACGTTTTTGGTCTTAGAAGCTTCCTTTCAGGATCTTTTCACTCTTGAAGGATAATGTCCTTCAGTGCCTGGTGGACGGGGAAGATTCTGGGTTGAGACTTCAACAAACCCCGGTGGTACATTCTATCCTGTGCGGAAACCTGTTCCGCAGGCTCCTTTATCTCCTCGGAAGCGTAAATTGCCCCGAGGAGGCCCTCCAAATCGTCGGCCGAGAAAATATGCCTTCCTGGCCTGGAGCCCTCTTCCTCTGCCTGACTATCAACCAGACCCTCATCAGATACTTCTCGATCAGAGATATCTGAATCCTCCTCCGGCTTCGAACCCTGTGAAGGTAAGGATTTTTGAGGCTCCGGACACCTTTTAACCACCCTGGGAGTCAAGGAACTCTCCTGAGAGGAAGAGCCCCCCCCCACTTGTCTGAGGCTCTGGTTCCCTAGACCTGAGTGAGGACTGAAATTCCTTAAGTGTGGTCAGCATCTGGGTCTGGACAGAAAGGAAGTCTTTCATGACCTGAGATGTTTCTTTTCCAGCCAATTTCTGAATGCATTTAAAGCAAAAAGGTCTGGAATAATCTGGAGGCAACCTATCGTTGCAGTAGCCACATCTTTTGAGGCGAGCAGGGGTTTTAGAGGGACGGCTGGTAACCCCCTGGTCAGTGACGTCCCCTCCTGCGGAAAAAAATATGCACAGGAAAATATTAGCACTAAACGCCCCTGTGCAGAGCAAAGGGGGAAGAGTCGGGGTACCCCCCCCATCATAACCCCTGCTGGCTGGGTAGGACTCACCTCCTGTGGCTTCCTCTGTAGCCTTGGCCGCACCGGGCCTTTCCTCATGCTCCATGCGCCGTCCAGGCTCGAACCGTGCCGCGTAGAGCAAACAGGAGGAATGGGCGCCTCTTTTCCTGGCATCTTTATTGCGGAAGCTGGCTGAAAAGACACCGGCCGTCGCCATCTTGCCGTAGACCGGACCCAGAAGTGGCTCGGCACGTGGTGACGTCATTCCGGGTGCTAGAGGAGGAAATGGATGAGTCCTCCAGGCCATGGGAAAATGGCGCCGCACATGCTGAGCGGCGCCAATAGCCAGAACAGCGCTTAACCACTGGGATCACCACCGCATCCGCGGGAGAACCGCCAGCCCCCCCCCTTCCGGAGTGGACACCCAACCAGGTAGGGGGAAAAAGAGAGGAAATAAATGGCCCCTGAAGCTTCCAGGCACCCTGCACCTTAGGGTTTCAGAAAACTCAGGGGGGTTCTTCAAGGCTATTCCTTCCCCCCTGAGCATGTTACAAACAAAGGGGGACCCCCCAGGAAGGATGAGCCCGTCCTGCTAGGTCCAGAGGCTTCCTAAGCGTTCGACCTAGGTCCCAGGGGGAGACCTCCAGCACCAGGCCTTAGGTCTTTGTTATTTTCTAAACGGTTTCGCTGTGGGGAAACACAATCAAAAACTGAGGAGCACAGGGAGGGGTGGGGTTTTTAACCTCTTTGATTGATTGTGTTTCCTGTCAGGTGGACTAGTCATCTCTCATTGTGCCGTCCTGGAAGACGTCTTGAGAAAGATAAATACAGTGTTTGTGACTTTGTTGCAACCAGTAGCCAGGCTATGTGTATTGGGTCTCCTGGAAGAAAGGGGACTCTCGGGAGATGTACGAACAGCAATAACAAGATGTCTGTTCCATGGAAGGAAACTCATAGCGCAGAAGTGGCAGGCGGAAAAACCTCCTACAGTAACAGAATGGAGAAGGGTGATAGTTGACACTGTGACAAAAGAAGAATATATTTATATTGAGAGGAAATAAAAAGAAATTTAATAATATATGGGGAAAATGGTTAGAAGTGGAAACATGTTAATAGGTGGGGGATCGATGAGTAGGTGAGTAGGGAGGCTGGGTGGGTGTGAATGAGGGATAAAGTGAGGAATACATGGTTAAGTTATGTATGTATTACTGTATAATGGGAAAATGGATGTATGTTTTTTTTTTAAACGGAAAAGAAATAAAGAATATTGGATTAAAAAAAAAAAAAAAAAAAGTTGTTTAAGATATTAGCAACCCGCCTAGCACGACATTTGCAGAACCTGATCCACTTGGAACAAGTGGGATTTATCCCCACTAGGGAAGCTAGGGACAGTACAACTAAAGTCTTGAATCTGCTACACATTGCTAATCAGACTCACACATCCTCTGTGTTTGTTAACACTGACGCGGAAAAGGCGTTCAAACGCGTTTACTGGAAATATATGTTTGCGGTCCTTCGACATATCGGGCTGGGGCAAATCATAATTAAGTGGATTGCCCAAATTTACTCAAACCCTACAGCGCAGGTCAAAGCCAACGGACTCCTTTCAGACCCTTTCCCACTCGCGAACGGGACTAGACAGGGTTGCCCGTTGTCGCCTCTTATTTGCCCTATCCCTGGAGCCGTTCCTTTGTAAAGTTAGAATGAACCAAGACATCCAAGGCCTCACAGTCGGATACACCCAATATAAAGTCTCAGCATACGCGGACGACTTACTTTTCTCCCCAATGAATCCCTCCATCTCACTCCCGAACCTCCTCTGGGAATTTGAACTCTATGGAGCTATATCCAACCTGAAAATCAATTACAACAAAATTTAAGGCTATGGATGTTAAGATGTGGCCTGCCCTGACGTCAACACTTCGCTCTAATTTCAATTTCAAATGGACGTCTACCGTCCGGAAATACCTGGGCACTTTTGTCCCAGCCGACCTGTCCCGCACCTTTGTACTAAACTTTCCACCCCTGCTGAATAAAACCCGGATCCTGTTGGAATCCTGGCACAAGTGCCTTCACTCCTGGTTCAGGAGGTGTAACCTTATTAAGATGTGTATTCTGCCCAAGTTACTCTACCTACTCCAGTCACTTCCAATTTGAATTCCACTTCAGTTTATTCGACATGTGCGCAACTCTATCAAACTGATTTATCTGGGCAAACAAGACACCTTGCTTACCACGCCCCCTTCTGTCCCTTCCCAAGTTTACAGGTGGCTTGGCGATTCCTGATGTGTGGAAATACAACCAAGCAGCCCATCTGGGTAGAGTCATCAACTGCTGCCGTCATCATGACTCTAAGCCCTGGATGCGTTTGGAACAGGCCCAAACACACGTGCCGTTAAAAGGAAGCTCTCTGGTGTTACGATCACCTACCAGCATTGCTCCAAAAACATCCCCTACTAGGTACGACGCTCCGCATAGGCTCATAAACGTGCTTTAAACAATCTTTGTCCATGCCTGATTCACCGTTGTTTCCCATTATAGGAAATTCACAGTTTCCTCCTGGGCAAGACCCCTAAGTTAACGAAACTCTAAACACAGCAAACCGCACCGAGCACAACACTTTCTGATCAACGGTTCGTGGCCCTCTCTGGAGACACTAAGAAGCGACATGGGTCCATTTAAGCTGCCCTTTTGGACCGCCCTCTAATTAAAACACTACCTCACATCCATACGCAAAATCTTGACGACATTCGAGGAACCGTCCACAGGTTTTATCCACAACATATAACCTCCTGACCTCCCTGGCAGAACAACTGACCCTGCCTTTCATAAGCAAATGGGAAAAGGGACCAGAACCGTACGTTCACCTCCGCCCAAATTCAACATATCCTCATGTTCACCTTAAAAATAATTTCTTAAAGCAGAAGATCCAACAACTTTTAGCTTTCGAAGGCAAAGAAGAGATTTGGGGTCTTTTTGACCCAAGATCTCTCCATAAAGAGGACCCATTTACATTCCTTGTAATAGGAATAAAAGTAATAAAAAAATTAAATGGACAGTGTCAAAATAAATAAGAAAAAAAATAAAGTGCTTGCACGCAAAAGCATACTTAAGTCACGCACGCATAATAGGATTTTTGTACTCACCGTAAATCCGTTTCTCTGACGTCCATGGACCGACGCAGCTCTCATACTGATTACATGTGGGTATATGTCCCTGCTCACAGGAGAAGACCTAGGCAGAATGTTAGAGGTTAAAACATTCTAGAACAAGCCAGAGCTGAACAGCCCCGCCCAGGGGGGCGGTCCCTCCGGACATTACCCTCCCACCTGCAGCTAACAGCCTCAGTTCGTAACAAAGCAGTACAAACTTAAAGTGGTTGTATACCCAAATTTTGTACAAGCACCTACAGGTAAGCCTACATTAAGGCTTACCTGTAGGTGCTTGTAATATCTCCGAGACCTACACAGTCTCGGAGATATTTGCAAAAAAAACTGTACCGCTATCTACGGCGCATGCGCGCCGTAGATAACGGCGCAGGCGCACTGAGCGCGGCGGCTCTTGAATGGGAGCCTGCCGTACACTGCCGGTAGTTCGCGCATGCGCGGGGATCATGCCGTTCCCCGCGCATGTGCGGGAGTGACGTCATCGCCGCTCCGGCCAATCACAGCGCCTGAGCGGCGATACCCGGAAGTCACTCCGGGTATCATGGATTCGACGGAGGACGCGTCCGAGGACCGCTGCGGGGGCTTCGATCTAAGGTAAGTGATTGATAATGAGCTAGTATGCTAGTCATACTAGCTCATTATACCTTTGCCTTGCAGGTTAACCCAAAAAAAAAAAAAGTTTTGCGGTATACAACCGCTTTAAAAGGAAGGGTGGGTGCTGCGTCGGTCCATGGACGTCAGAGAAACGGATTTTACGGTGAGTACAAAAATCCTATTTTCTCTCTCATCGTCCATGGACCGACGCAGCTCTCATACTGATTACATGTGGGACGTCCCAAAGCAGTATAAGAAAGGGGTGGGAACAAAAAAAGTAAGGAACAACCAAAACTTCACTCCAAACCAGCAGAGCCCCTCAACGGAGGAGTTGCAACATTAGACAGCGGCCTGCAACACTTTGTGGCCGAAGGAAGCATCCGAAGATGCAGCCACATCAACCTTGTAGAACTTTGAAAAGGTATGAACGGACGACCAGGTCGCCGCCTTGCACACTTGTGCAGCTGACGCTTGATGTCGGAAAGCCCAGGAAGCACCGATTGCCCTGGTGGAATGCCCCGTGACCTGAAAGGGAGGAGCCCGTCCCCTAATGGCATAGGCCTGTATAACAATCTGTCTGATCCACCTAGAAATGGTGGCAGACGACACCGCTTGGCCCTGTTTCGGACCAGAGACAGACACAAACAGCGAGTCAGACTTCCGAATAGGAGCGGTAGCCCCCAGGTATACCCGTAAGGCACGCACTACATCCAAATTGTGAAGTGCAACCTCCCTAGGATGCGATGGTTGAGGGCACAAGGACGGAAGGACAATGTCCTCGTTAAGGTGAAAAGCCGAAACCACCTTAGGAAGAAAAGACGGTCGCGGTCGCAATACCGCCTTGTCCTTATGAAGGACCAGGTAAGGCGACTTACATGACAGAGCCGCCAACTCAGACACCCGTCTAACAGAAGTGATGGCCACTAAAAAAGCCACCTTCTGGGACAAAGTTGAAAGAGGAATATCTCTTATATTCTCAAAAGGAGATTCCTGAAGAACCGAAAGCACCAAGTTCAGATCCCAAGGAGGGAGCGGGGGCTTGGCGGAAGGAACCACATGGCGTACTCCCTGCACAAAAGTGCTAACCAAGGAATGACCAGCTAGGGGTCTTTGAAAGAAAACGGCCAAAGCCGAAATCTGACCCTTAATAGTGCTCAAAGCCAGCCTTTGAGCAACCCCACGCTTGAAAGAACCTCAGGATTCTGGGAACGGAGTACGTCCGTGGACGCCAGTCCTGTTCCTCACACATAGCGATGTAAGCTCTCCAGGTACGGTGATAAATCTTCCTAGAAGAAGACTTCCGTGCCCTAATCATGGTTGAAATTACAGAATCAGACAAACCTCGGTCTTTCAGCACCTGGCTCTCAATAGCCATGCCGTTAAAGCCAGAGACTGTAAAGCAGGATGAAAGATAGGACCTCGAGATAGAAGGTCCTCCCTCAAGGGCAGGCGCCAAGGGACGTCCGCGATGAGACGTACCAGATCGGCGTACCAATGACGCCGAGGCCAGTCCGGGGCAATGAGGATCACCGGAATACCCTCGGCCGCTACCCTGCGCAGCAGACGAGGAATCAACTGCAGCGGAGGGTAGACATATATCAGGCGATACCGACCCCACGGGGTCACTAACGGCCGTGGCGTTGTCCGACTGGATCCTGACCGAGTGGCCCTGTAGCCTCTTTGACCAAGCGGAGAGACACAGTCTGATCGCCCGCAATTCCAGGACATTGATTGGGAGACGAGATTCGGCTGGAGTCCAGAGCCCCTGAGCTGACAGGACTCCCCACACTCCTCCCCAGCCCGTCAGGCTGGCGTCCGTTGTGATCACCGTCCAGTGGATGGGGAGGAACGACTTCCCGGCCTGAAGAGCCGGGGACCTCAGCCACCATGTCAGGGACGCCTTGACAGAGTGACTCACCTGGATCTGAAGATCCAAAGACAATGGGGACTTGTCCCAAACCGACAGAATTCCCTTCTGTAATGCCCGAGTGTGTGATTGGGCATACGGAACCACCTCGAAGGAGGCCACCATCAGTCCCAGGACTCTCATGCAGAAGCGAATTGACGACCACTTTCGGGACGACAAAACCTGTACTGCTGACCGAAGTGTCAGTAACTTCTCTGAGGGTAGAAACACCTTTGCTGCCGAAGTGTCCAGGATCAGACCCAGATACTCCAAGCGCTGAGTCGGGGCTAGAGCCGACTTCTGCGTGTTCAGAACCCATCCGAAGTCCCGGAGGGTCTGACTATCGTCACATTTTCCTCCAATTTTGAGCCATTTTCTGCTCTGAGAAGGAGATCGTCTAGATAGCCCACGATAACAATTCCTCGCTGTCTCAGCAAAGCTAGAACCGGGGCCAGCACCTTGGCGAAAACCCGTGGTGCTGATGCCAGGCCGAAGGGAAGGGCCACGAACTGATAGTGGACTGCGCTTATGGCAAAGCGCAGAAACTTCTGGTGGCCTGCGCAGATTGGGATGTGCAAGTAAGCGTCCTTGATATCCAAGGACGCCAAAAAATCCCCCTGTTGGAGGGTCGCGATCACCGTGCAAATGGATTCCATCCTGGATTTTTGTACCCTCACATAGGCATTCAGGGCCTTGAGGTCCAGGATTGGCCGAACCCCGTCCTTTTTCGGGACAAACAGGTTTGAGTAAAACCCCTGAAACCTCTCTTGTGACGGAACCGGCACAATTACTCCGCGCCCGAGCAAATCCTGTACGGCCCCAAAGAGGGCCGCCCGGCGGGCCGGAAGAAGAGGGAGGTTCGAAGGAAAAAAAACCTGTTTGGGGGCCCCAAGCGGAACTCTATCCTGTATCCCGAGGTGACCACCTCGCACACCCACCGGTCGGGGATCCGGGAGGTCCACCGCACCGAGAACTTGCGAAGACGTCCCCCCACCCCAGAGTCGGGCAGGGGCAAGACTTCATGCGGTGGTGGACTTGGGAGCTTGCTTGGTAGGCTTACGCACCCAGGGACGTCTTTGTCCCCCAGCCGCACTTTTTTCAGTCTGGGTGGGCTTGCCCGTGGAAACTGACTGACGAAAAAACTTCTTCTTCGCCTGCGGTGGGGCTCCTTTCCCTTAATAGACTGGGGAAGGAAGGTGCTCTTACCTCCTGTGATGTTCTTAATAATGTCATCCAGGGCGGCTCCAAACAGTCTACCACCCTTAAAGGGCAAGTCAGCCAGGAACTTTTTGGAAGCTAGGTCGGCTGACCAGCATTTCAGCCAGATAAGGCGACGCACCACCACAGCCGAAATGGAGGCCCCTGTATTTAAAGGGGTCGCATCCACAGTGGCATCGCACACGAAGACCAAACCCTGCACAAGCTGTTGAGCCAGGGCAATGGTTTCAGGAGGGAGATTATGCTCCTGCACCGTCTGGTGCAATATCCATGCCCAGCCTGTGAGTGTCTGAGACACCAGTGTTGCCGCCACTATAGGGCGTAAGGCTGCCCCCAATAAGGTGAACATAGTTCTACACGCCACCTCTGACCTCCTGTCAGCGGGATCCCTAAATGCAGGAGTCCCTTCCATTGGGAGCATAGTGGCCTTATTCAAACGGGCGACCGGGGGGGTCGACCAACGGGGGTTGAGCCCACTTCTTAACCAGGTCCTCTTTAAAGGGGTACCGTAAGGCTATGCGCCGTGGGACCGTCAAAGTCTTCTGCGGCTTATCCCAGACCTGGTCAATGTATGTATCAAAAAAAGGCACATATGGAAAAACCTTTTTTGAAGACACGGCTTTTAGAAAACCAAAAAGGTCATAGTGTCCACCTGAGGTTCCTCAGCCTCAATATTCAGCTTGAGATCATCCCTCACAGCATCAATGAGTTCACTCACAAGCACCCTGTCAGTTGGTGGTTCAAGACAGGGGTCTTCCTCACAAGGAATGTCTTGACTAAACACATCAACCTCCTCAGAATTAGGGTCCTGAGCAGCAGTAGCTAGGCCCATATCTGACTCCGAGCACTCCCCATGTGGAGATTGTGTGGGGAGGGGGCGCTTTACAGCCCCCGTGCGTTCGCACACCGCTTCCAGCTTGACAAGGAATGATTCCAGGACTGCCGACAACTGGTCCATAGGGACCGCAGGTGCAGGAGCACTGCCAGTTGCCTCTGGCAATTGGGGAGAAGCAGATGAACCAGACTCCATTTTTTGCCACCCTCTGAGACCCTATTCACTATAACAGTGAATAGTACAGTCCACCCACTGGCTGCGCTGAGGCTGAGGAGGGGATACCCGGAGGACTCACCACCCTTTAGGGACCGCTCGGTTCCGCTGTATGAGCCGCGCTGTAGCGTTGTGTGAAGCCTGAGGAGAGGGAGGAAGCTGTGAGGAGAAAGTATTTTGCGGCGTTCAGCAGCACCGCTAGAGGCCGAAACCGAATCTAAAAGCGCCGTGGCTACAAAAAAAATGGCCGCCGGGCGCTTGTACCTGAGCCGCGGCAAAATGGCCGCCGATGGCGCATTTTTAAAATACCGCGCCAATGGCGCACGCAAAAACACCACACAAGTCCTCCAGAACACTTTCCATCAGTAAAAACAGCATAGAGCGGCCCCCCCCAGGGCAGAACGACCCCCCAAGTATCCCCACACAGCACAGCACCAGTACAGGGTGCAGAGAGCAGCATAACAGGGGGGAGACAGGGAGAACCCCCCACACACAGAAACACAGCCAGCATGTACTCGCCTTCTTTCCAGGAGAGATTACTTACCCGTCCCGCACGCACCTGGGAGAACACCCTCGGTGCCATTAGAGGGACTCACTGGCTTGTTTCAGACAGACCTATCACAGAGTCGTACTGCGTAGCTGTCGGCCCGGTCAACCGCGAGAGATACAGTAGGTACTGTTCAATCTTGAGAGGACCGCGGGAGCATGAAAGCAACCCGGCCACCCCTGGAGCCATGGGGTATGTCGCAAACTGAGTCTCACGCACGCAAGGCGAGGATCAGCACGCTCAATGGTCGGACAGGGAAGACTACGAGGATACTAGTGTACCCAACCTGTTGCCCAGCCGACAGTTGATTGAAGGTCTCAAAAATAAAATAAAATTCCCAAAAGAATAAAATTCAAAAAGTAAAATCTTCCAGGAGACTGGCTCCTGAGAGAGCCATGTCTTCTCCTTCTGCTAGGCAGAAAAAAACTGGGGCTGTTAGCTGCAGGTGGGAGGGTAATGTCCGGAGGGACCGCCCCCCTGGGCGGGGATGTTCAGCTCTGGCTTGTTCTAGAATGTTTTAACCTCTAACATTCTGCCTAGGTCTTCTCCTGCGAGCAGGGACATATACCCACATGTAATCAGTATGAGAACTGCGTCGGTCCATGGACGATAAGAGAAATGTAAACGGTATTCGCACCACACATGTGAGGTATCACTGTGAATGTTCAAGCAAGAGCAATAATTCTAGCACTAGACCTCCTCTGTAACTCTAAACAGGTAACCTGTAAAGGCATTTAACCACTTAACCCCCGGACCATTTGGCTGACCAAAGACCAGAGGACTTTTTGCGATTTGGCACTGCGTCGCTTTAACTGACAATTGCGCGGTCGTGCGATGTGGCTCCCAAACAAAATTTATGTCCTTTTTTTCCCCATAAATATAGCTTTCTTTTGGTGGTATTTGATCAACTTTTAATTTCTTGCGCCATAAACAAAAATAGAGCGACAATTTTGAAAAAAAATAAAATATTTTTTACTTTTTGCTATAATAAATATCCTCAAAAAATATATAAAAAAACAAAAAATGTTCCACAATTTAGGCCGATATGTATATATTTTTTTTGGTAAAAAAAAAAAAAAAAAAAATTGCAATAAGCGTTTGATTGGTTTGCGCAAAAGTTATAGCGTCTACAAAATAGGGCATAGTTTTATGGCATTTTTATTAATAATTTTTTGTTACTAGTAATGGCGGCGATCAGCGATTTTTATCGTGACTGCGACATTATGGCGGACTCATCGAACACCATTTTAATTTGTAATTCTAATTTTTGTAGCGATCAGTGCTATAAAAATGCACTGATTTCTGTAACAAATTACACTGGCAGTGAACGGGTTAACCTGTAGGGGGCGCTGAAGGGGTTTGGTGTGTCCTAGGGAGTGATTCTAACTGTTAGGGGGCGTGGCTACGCGTGACATCACTGCTCCCGATGAGAGGGAGCAGACGATCAGTGTCACTAGGCAGAACGGGGAGATGCTCGTTTACACTTTCCTCTCCCCCGTTCTGCAGCTCTGTGACCCGATCGCAGGACACCGAGTTCACGGGCACGGAGCTCGCGGCGGGACTTTTAAAGTGAGGTATACACACACACACACACACACACGTTACCCAACCGTGCCATTCTGCCGACGTATATGTGCAGGAGCCGGTCGGGAACCGGTTAAAGCATCGCCTATGGAGATTTTTATGTACCGTAGTTTGTCGCTATTCTACGAGCGTGCGCAACGTTAAAGCATGTTTGGTATCTTTTTACTTGGCGTAACATCATCTTTCCAAATTTACAAAAAAATTGGGGTAAATAATGTGTTTTGTTTTTTTAATTCATTAAAGTGTATTTTTTCCAAAAAAATTGGATTTTTGTACTCACCGTAAAATCCATTTCTCTGACGTCCATGGACTGACACAGCTGGATACTGGAAACGTGTGGGTAAATGTCCCTGCTCGCAGGAGAAGATCTAGGCAGAATGTTAGATGTTAGAAACATTCAAGAATAAACCAGAGCTGAACAGCCCCGCCTAGGGGGGCGGTCCCTCTGGACATTACCCTCCCACCTGCAGTCAGCAGACCTCAGTTCGTAACAAAGCAGTACAAACCTTAAAAAGGAAGGGTGGGTGCTGTGTCAGTCCTTGGACGTCAGAGAAATGGATTTTACGGTGAGTACAAAAATCCTATTTTCGCTTATCGTCCATGGACTGACACAGCTGGATACTGTAAACGTTTGGGACGTCCCAAAGCGGTATCAGAAGGGTGGGAGCAGTAGTAAAGGAACAACCAAAACTTCACTCCAAACAAGCAGAGCTCCTCAACGGAGGAGTTGCAACATTAAACAGCGGCCTGCAATGCTTTGCGGCCGAAGGGAGCATCCGAAGATGCAGCCACATCAACCTTATACAATCTTGAAAAAAGGTATGAACGGACGACCAGGTCGTCGCCTTGTACACTTGTGCAACCGACGCTTGATGTCGGAAGGCCCAGGAAGCACCAATTGCCTTGGTGGAATGCGCCGCAACCGGAAAGGGAGGAGCCCGCCCCTTAAGGGCATAGGCCTGTATGACGGTCTGCCTGATCCACCTAGAGACGGTGGCAGACGACACCGCTCGGCCCTGTTTTGGACCAGACACAGACTTCCGAATGGAAACAGTAGCAGACAGGTACACTCGTAAGGCTTGTACCCCTCTTAATGTATGAAGCGCAAACTCTCAGGGATGCGATGGGTGAGGACACAAGGACGGAAGAACAATGTCCTTCTTAAGGTGAAAGGCCGAGACCATCCTTAGAAAAGAAGGATGGTCGTGGGCGCAACACCGCCATATCCTTATGGAGGACCAAGTAAGGCGACTTGCAGGACAAGGCCGCCAACTCAGACACCCGTCTAACCAAAGCAATGGCCACTAAGAAGGCCACCTTCCGGGACAAGGTCAAGAGAGGAATCTCTCTGATATTCTCAAAGGGATGTTCTTGGAGAACCGAGATGCATCAAATTCAGATCCCAAGAAGGGAGAGGAGGCTTAACAGGGGGGATCACATGGCGAACCCCCTGCACAAAAGGTGCTATCAAGGAATGGCCCGGTAGCGGTCGTTGAAAAAGACAGCCCGGGCCGAAATCCGACCCTCAAAAAAAGGTATGCAAGGCCAGCTTTTGGGTCACACCACGCTGTAAGAACAGCAAAATCCTGGGAACGGAATACATCCGAGGACGCCACTCAAGTTCCTCGCACATAGCGATGTAAGCCTTCCAGGTACGGTGAGATATCTTTCTGGAGGAAGATTCCTGTGTCAACAACATAGAAGAGATGACCGAATACGAGAGAACTCGGTCCTTCAGCACCTGGCTTTAAACAGCCATGCCATTAAAGCCAAGGACTGTAAAGCAGGATGAAGTATGGGATCATGAGACAGAAGGTCCACCCCAATCGGCAGTCGCCAGGAACGCCTGCGACTAGCCGAAGTAGATCGGCGTACCAATGTCGCCGTTCCGGAGCAATGAGGATCACTGGAATGGCCTCAGTCTCTACTCTGCGAAGCCGGCAAGGCAACAACTGTAACGGAGGGTAAGCATATATCAGGCGATACTGCCCCCACGGGCTTCCAACGCGTCTGACGCGTCCGCCCAGGGGTCCCTGGACCTGACCACGATCTTGCCACCTTGCAAGTGAGTCGAGAGGCCATAAAGGTCCACTTCCGGTGCCCCACCTCCGGTAAAGGAGGTGGAAACACCTCCGGATGCAAGAACCCTTCCCCTGCAATGCACACGGCCGACAGGACCGTCTTGCAGCGAGATGTATGAAAATCTCAAAGAGACTCCGCAATGTATCGGAGAAGGGAGGCCCCGGTGTACAGGATGCCTCAGCTGTTGGCCAATAAAGGCAACTTGACGGAACTTCCCTAGAAACTCGGTCAGAGGACTAGTACCTCAGCCTCCACAGGTGGCGCAAACCCACCCTGGGCACAGAGACTCTAAAAAGGCTAAAGCAGTTGCAGTGCACCTGCTAGACGACTGATGGATGAAGCATAGGCTTTTGCCCAGTCATTGAGCTACAAAAAACGCCAGAGACGCAGCCACTAACGGGCGTAACGCTAACCTCAGCCTGGCAAACACAGTCCAAGCCAGCGCTTCTGATCAACACTGAAAGCAGGTGGAAAGCGATACCCCTGAAAGCAGGGATCCTTGTGACAATGCTCCATCCAGTAGCTACCCATGGATAAGTGCTGACTGTACAAACACATAGTTTATACTATGTATTGCGTCAAACGTGCAAATAGAGTGTGGGAGGAAACCCACCCAGCCACAAAGAGCATAATACCACCACATACGGGGTATGTAGTTAAGTATGTGTGGATAAACCTATTAAACACGTATATACTGTGCCAGCGACGAAGGCGCGCACATCATCGGGGCTTGGACGTAAACCAGCCACGCAGATTGCGTAGACAACCGTGTAGGTATGTTAGCCTGCGAACAAACAAATTGCACATGTTTATACAGTGCATAGCGCTGAGAATGCGCACACCATTGGAACGCAGGGGAGAAACCTGAGAACCCGGATGAAACCCATGCAGACTGCATACGCATACCGTGTAGGTATTATAGTATGAGTGCTAAACATTTTGCACAAGCCCATGTGTGCATAGCACCGAAGGCGCGCACACTGTTGGCGGGTGGGAGGAACCGAAGTACCCCACGCATACTCAGAGAATGCAATACCTACAACTACTGTAAATGTATTTAGTGTATAATGTGTATGTTTACACCGTGTATTGCACCAAAGGCATGCATGTCATGTAGCGTGGGCGGAAACCCACGCAGACTGCACAGACATACCGGGTAGGCATGTTAGTATGTGGATATCCAAATCGCAAAAATTTTGACTGTATATAGCGCCGAAGCGCCCATACCAATGGAGTGTGGGAGGGAACCGGAGTACCCGGAGGAAAACCACACAGACTGCCTACACATTATACCATGCGTGATAAACATTGAACATGTTTAACTGTGCAGAAGGCCAAAGGCGCACATACCGTCAGCGCATTTGAGGAAACCGGAACAACTCCACGCAGAAAGCCAACAGATACCGTGTAGGAATGATAGCATGTGAATCAACATATTGCACATGTTTATGCTGTGCATTTCCATTGGAGCGTGGGGGGAAACCGGAGGAACCCCACGCAAACAGTATACCCAAACTGTAAACTTGTATAGTATGTGCAATAAACATATTGAACATGTCTATACTGTGCAGAGAGCCGAAGCGCACATACCATGAGAGCGCGGGAGGACACCGGAGCCCCCGGCGGAAACCCGCACCGACCCAGAGATTATAATACATACATATACTGTGAATGTATCTGGAGTCGTGCATAAACATATTTTGTACGTTTATATCATGTATGGCACTGAAACACAGCATTGGAACGTGGGGACAGCCACGCAGACACAGAGACCAATAACACATACATACACTGTGAATGTATGCAGTGTAGAGGTATAGGATGAGTTTAAATTATGGCACAGAGGCGCATAATCTTCTCTGTATCATTCCAACCTGCTTGACTGTGCTGCCGAAGCAGCATGCAGGTAACAGGTAACATCTGATCCTCAGACCGTGTGTCTGTCAGAGCTCAAGTGTTCCCCAGGAAATGGCGGGAAATGTTGCCTCAGGATATCACACAGAAGGCTCACAGGGACTAGAGACATAAATGAATAAAGTCCTCCCCCCCACCATGGGGGAGGGAAACACTGTACCACTGTATCATCCATGCTGCTCTTGAGGCAGCGTGAGGAAAACAGTGAGGAAGCTGTGCAAAAGAAAGGCTTGTCACAGCAATTCCAGCTTGAGAGTGTTTCTCACATCATCAATGAGATCACTTACAAGCGCCCTGTCATTCACTGACACAGAACTGGAGTCTTCCTCACAAGGTAATGTCCTGTTCATAAACATTAAATATTCAGAGGTAGGGTCCTGAGCACAGTAGCTAGGCCCATATCTGACTCAGAGCACTCCTTCACTAAAGATTTTTGTGGGGGGAGGGGGCTTATAGCTCCTTTTGCTCACACACCCCTTCCATTCTGACAATGAATGATTCCAAGACTGCTGACAACTGGTCCATAAGGACCACAGGTGCAGGAAACATATGAACATGTTTAACTGTGCAGCACTGCCAGTTGCCCCAGGCAAGTGTGGAGAGCAGGTGTATCAGACTCCATAACGCCACCCTCTGAGACCTTATACACTATACAGTGAATATACAGTCCACCCACTGGCTACGCTGAGGAGGGGATACCCGGAGGACCCACCAACCCTTAACCACTTCCCTACCCAGCCATAGTAATATGACGTCCACAGATGGGATCTCCCATCCTGGGTGGACGTCATATGACGTCCTCGGCTTTGTGGGGGGATATCTGAATAACGCCTGCAGCTAGAGGCATCATTCAGATATCCTTTTGTTCTGCCGGCGATTCTCTGCACCATAAGAACGATCATAGCGGCAGTTCCGCCGCTTGATCGTTCTTATAGGCGGCGGGAGGGGGCACCCCCCCTCCCGCCGCCATCCGGTGCTTCGCCGGCTCTCCCAGGTACCGTTGTGTTCCTTAGGACACAGCAGTTCCCTGATGGGGGTAAATGAGTGGCGGCGGAGCAGCAGCGGCGGGCAGTGGAGCTTTCTGTGCGGCGTGGCGGGCAGCGGAGCGGCTTACCGGCTCCCATATGCAGAGCTGCAGCAGCGGCGTGCACGGCGCCCGCGCGCGCCCCCGGGGGCGCGCAGCGCGGCGATCTGGGATCCGGTGTGTCCCTCTGGACACACCGATTCAACTAATGTGGCGGCGGGCGGCGGAGATTCCGGTATAAACTTACCGGAATTGATGATGCAGAGCTGCGCAGCAGCGTGCACGGCGCCCGCGCGCCCCCCGGGGGCGCGCAGCGCGACGATCGGGGCTGAGGTTTTTCCCTTGGATACAGCCCAGCCTCGATCAGGGTAAAGAGCCAATGAAATTGGCTCTTTACCACGTGACCGGCTGTGTCCAATCACAGCAGGTCACTAAATGTAAACAAAACACACAATTGTGTGTAACTCACTGTTGCCTGGTTCTCCTCTTCACACACCTGTGAGGAGGAGATCAGCTAACAGTGAGTTACACATATGTTATACACATATACATATGTACTACTGTGCCCAGATTGCCCCCCCTAAATAAAGAGTACCTGTCATCTAGTACCTGCCACCAGATCACCCGCCACCCACCTGTCCATCAGGAGTACCTGTCCATCAGGAGTACCCGCCACCTCACCTGAGTACCCACCACCTCAGAGTACCCGCCACCAGTCCATCAGGAGTACCTGTCCATCAGGAGTACCTGTCCATCAGGAGTACCCGCCACCTCACCTGAGTACCCGCCACCTCACCTGAGTACCCGCCACAAGTCCATCAGGAGTACCTGTCCATCAGGAGTACCCGCCACCTCACCTGAGTACCCGCCACCAGTCCATCAGGAGTACCTGTCCATCAGCAGTACCCGCCACCTCACCTGAGTACCCGCCACCAGTCCATCAGGAGTACCTGTCCATCAGCAGTACCCGCCACCTCACCTGAGTACCCGCCACCTCAGAGTACCCGCCACCAGTCCATCAGGAGTACCTGTCCATCAGGAGTAACCGCCACCTCACCTGAGTACCCGCCACCAGTCCATCAGGAGTACCTGTCCATCAGGAGTACCCGCCACCCCACCTGAGTACCCGCCACCTCAGAGTACCCGCCACCTCAGAGTACCCGCCACCTCAGAGTACCCGCCACCTCAGAGTACCCGCCACCTCAGAGTACCCGCCACCTCAGAGTACCCGCCACCTCAGAGTACCCGCCACCAGTCCATCAGGAGTACCTGTCCATCAGGAGTAACCGCCACCTCACCTGAGTACCCGCCACCAGTCCATCAGGAGTACCTGTCCATCAGCAGTACCCGCCACCTCACCTGAGTACCCGCCACCTCAGAGTACCCACCACCAGTCCATCAGAAGTACCTGTCCATCAGGTGTACCAGCCACCTCACCAGGAGTACCCGCCACCTCACCAGGAGTACCCGCCACCAGTCCATCAGGAGTACCTGTCCATCAGGAGTACCCACCACCTCACCAGAGTACCCACCACCAATCCATCAGGAGTACCTGTCCATTAGAGTACCCGCCACCTCACCAGAGAACCTGCCACCTCACCAGCATACCCACTATGTCCAGAAAGGTGTACACCCCAGAAGAAGCATAACAAATACTCAGTCTGACCGATGAGAGCAATGGGGAGCCCTCACCGCTCAGTTCTGATTCCGATTCTGGTTCGGAATATGAACCCCCCGAAGGCAGCACATCCGGATCCGAATTAGAGGAGGACACAGTCCGTCCAAAAAGAAGACGGTCTGAACACCAGGCAGCGACCAGCAGTGCCAACGGCGGTAGACCCCAGGAGGCGAGGTCCAGTGCAAGCGCTGCTAGACCCCAGGAGGAAAGGCCCAGTGCAAGCGCTGCTAGACCCCAGGAGGAAAGGCCCAGTGCAAGCGCTGCTAGACCCCAGGAGGAAAGGCCCAGTGCAAGTACACGCCAAAGAAGTAGGACCCGAACCCAGCTTCCAGATGGCTTGGCAAACCCATTGTGGCTGCCTTCTACCTCAGGGTCAGCCACGATCCCCCCTTTTACAGCACAGCCAGGTGTGCAGGTCAACACTGAGGGTTTTTCCAAACTTGATTTTTTTAATTTATTTTTCCCTGATGAATTGGTTCAAGGCATTGTGGAGCAAACTAATCTTTTTGCTCAACAATTCATTGAAAACAACCCCAGCTCCAGCTATGCCCGCCCTTTTGAATGGAGACCCCTAACAGTGGTGGAGCTTAGATTGTTTTTAGGCCTAACGTTTAACACGGGGCTTACAAAAAAAAAAATGAAATGAATAGGTATTGGTCGAAGAAACCCATCCACCATATGCCAATTTTTACATCGGCCATGTCCAGGTCCCGATACGAACTTATAATGCGGTTCCTGCATTTCAGTGACAACTCACAGTGCCCCCCCCGAGATCACCCAAACTTTGACAAATTATATAAAATTCGCCCCCTAATTAATTTTTTTTCCAAGAAGTTTGCCGAACTTTATGTCCTGACCAAAACATTTGTGGACGAATCCCTGGTGCATGTCACAGCCCGGCTCGGAATCAAGCAATATATCCCCAGTAAGCGGGCGAGGTACGGCTTGAAGCTCAACAAGCTCTGTGAAAGCGCCACTGGTTATGTGCACTCATTCCGCATGTACGAAGGCAAAGATTCCCAGCTCGAGCCCCCTGAGTGTCCATCGTACATGGGAATAAGTGGAAAAATTGTTTGGGAGTTGGTATTTCCACTCCTCCAAAAGGGGTATCATATTTATATGGACAACTATTATACCAGCCTGCCCCTTCTCCGCCACCTCTACCTAAAAAAAACTCTGGCGTGTGGTACAACAAGAATAAACAGAAAGGGCTTCCCACAGCGTCTTGTCACCACAACCATTCAAAAGGGGGAATCGGCAAGCTTGAAGAACGAGGAAGTGTTGGCTGTGAAGTGGAGGGATAGGAAAGATGTGTACATCATGTCCACCATCCACGATGACACCTCGGTGGAACTTCACAGAAGACGCAGTACCGTTCGCAAGCCTTCCTGCATCAATGAGTACAATAAATTCATGGGGGGTGTGGATTTAAATGATCAAATGTTGCAGCCCTATCTTTCAACCCGAAAATCCCTCTTCTGGTATAAAAAAAAATCGCAATTTACTTTTTTCATTTGGCCCTGTTAAATTCTTTCATAGTCTACCAAAAATCCACACCTAGACCCACCACCTTCATGAGATTTATTGAAGACATTGTCACTGCCCTGATCTACCAACAAACATCCCCCCCAGAAAGCATTCACTCAGATTGTGTCAGCAGACTACATGAGCGCCATTTTTCAGACCATATTCCACCATCACGATCCGGAAGACGACGCCAAAAAAAAAATGTCGGGTGTGCACCAGAAGAGGAATTAGGAAAGACACCAGCTTTCATTGTCCCGACTGTCCCTCCCAACCTGGCCTTTGCATCGGAAAATGCTTCAAGCGATATCACACTCTCGAAAACTATTAGCCCATATTTCTAATACTGCCATTTCCCCGTTTTCAATATGTCCTGAATATTTCCCTGCCTCAACCAACCATATCATTGTCTTCCATGTGAACTGACCCTGGCCTGTTTCTCGACTATGTCTCTGCCTACCGTCTGCATTGTTTATCCGCCATGTTTCTGCCTTTCACGTGAACTGACCCTGGACTGTATGGATTATGCCTCTGCCTACCGTTTATTTCTGCCTTTTACCTGCACTGACCTTGGCCTGTTGACCATGTTTTTGCCTGCCCCCTTGGACTGATCTTCCACCCTGCTACACAGGGGTCTCACATATGTGAGGGGCTCCAGAATAGTGTTCTGAGTTCAGAAAACCAATTTTTGGTTTTCTGTGTTCCCAGAACAGGGTCTGGTTGTCCGGAGGCTTCAAAGCGATTTGGGTGGGAGAAGCCTCTACCCCTGTCCCCATTCTTTCCTGACCGTTGCCCTAAGCTTGATGGTCCTGCCTGCTCCCTGGACAAATACTCTGGCTGTGCTGACCATACCTCTGCCTGCTGCATGTACTAACTATGGACAGTATTCCTGCCTGCTGCATGGACGATCCTTTGTTCCTTTTGCTACTGCTGACCACATCTCTGCCTGCTATCTGGACCAATGCTTTGGCTGTGCTGACATCATCTCTACCTGTACTGACTATTCCTGCCTGCTGCCTGTTTTGCTGTCACTGTCCACGTTCCTGCCTGCTGCCTGGACCGATGCTCTCCTCTTTGGACCACTGCACTACTAAAACCGCAGGTAATCTTTTCTTTACCCTTTTTCTCAGAAGAATGTATTTTGGTTTATAATTGGTATGTACAGTACATGCTACGTTTTAGAAATATGAAGGGCCTTCAACAATGTGATAGGTTGTCAGGAATTTATGTGTGTAATTTATGCTCCTAGAACACATGACGGTGCTACTTAGATGTTAGGCCTCTGTATTTGGCCAGGCTGTGTAAAAGTCTCACACATTTGGTATCGCCATACTCAGGAGGAGTAGCAGAATGTATTTTGGGGTGTCATTTTGCTATGTACATGCTATGTGTTGGTAATATCTTATAAATGGACAACTTTGTATAAAAAAAATGCGGTTTCATTTTTTTCCCACATGTTCCAAAAACTTCTGGAAAAAAATGAACCGTTCAAACGACTCATTATGCCTCATAGATTATACGTTGGGGTGTTAGCTTTCCAAAATGGGGTCATTTTATGGGCGTTTCTATTGTCCTGGTGCTCCAGGGTCTTCAAAACTGTAATAGGTGGTTGAGAAATGAGATGTGTAATTTATGCTCCTAGAATGCCTGAAGGTGCTATTTCAATGTTGTGCCTCTGTATTTGGCCAGGCTGTGTAAAAGTCTCACACATTTGGTATCGCCATACTCAGGAGGAGTAGCAGAATGTATTTTGGGGTGTCATTGCAAGTATGCATGTGCTGTGTGAGAGAAATAACTTGTTATTATGACAATTTTGTGCAAAAAAAATAACAATTTAAAAAAATTAAAAAAATTCCCCAAGAATTGTGGGAAAAAAGTACAACTTCAAAAAACTCACAATGACTCTTACTAAATACATTGGAATGTCTGCTTTCCAAAAAGGGGTAATTTGGGGGGTATTTGTACTTTCCTGGCTTGTTAGGGTCTCAAGAAATGAAATAGGCCTTCAGTACATCAGGTGTGATCAGATGTGATAATTTTTCAATGATTTGCACCATAGCTTGTAGACTCTATAACTTTCACAGAGACCAAATAATATACACTTTTTTGGTTATTTTTACTAAAGATATGTAGCAGTATACATTTTGGCCCAATTTTATGAAGAAAAATTACTTATTTGCAAAATTTTACAATAGAAACAAAAAAAAAAAGTGTTTTTTTGAAAAAAAAATCTAACTTTTTTCGCTTATATTGCAAAAAATAAAAAACCTAGCGGTGATTAAATACCACCAAAAGAAAGCTCTGTTTGCGAGAAAAAAATTATAAAAATTTGGTTTGGGTACAGTGTAGCATGACTGAGTAATTGTCATTCAAAGTGTGAGAGCGCTGAAAGCTACAAATTGGTCTGGTAAGGAAGGGTGTATAAAAGCCCTGTATTGAAGTGGTTAAGTACCGCTCAGTCTGTGAGGAGATTGTGAGGGGATTCGCGCCGCCGCTAGAATCGAAAATAAATGTGCGGCGGCCACAAGAAAATGGCCACCGGCCGCAGCTATATCTGCGCCACTGAACGCCAAGATGGCCGCCGAGCGCGAAAGTCAAAGCTCTAATGCGCGCCAATGGCGCACGCAATAAACACCTCAATCAGCTATAATGTGCGCGCTAACGGCGCACGCAATAATCATCTCACACACCAGAAAAAAATGCAGATATGAGCGCCCAGCCAGGCCAGAGTGACCCCCAAGCACCCCACAGCACAGCACCAGTACAGGGTGCAGAGAGCAGCATAAAAGGGGGAGACAGGGAGAACCCCCCACATAAAGAAACACAGCCAGTATGTACTCACCTGCCGCAGGAGAGACTACTTACCCGTCCCTGGAGGGACCCACTGGCTTGTCTCAGACAGACCTATCACAGAGTCGTACTGCGTAGCTGTCGGCCCGGTCTACCACGAAAGAAACAGACCGCGGGAGCATGAAAGCCCACCGGCCACCCCTGGAGCCACGGGGTATGTCGTGAACTGAGTCTCACGCACACAAGGCGAGGATCAGCACGCTCGATGGTCGGACAGGGAAGACTACGAGGATACTAGTGTACCCAACCTGTTGCCCAGCCGACAGTTGATTGAAGGTCTCAAAAATAAAATAACAAAACTCCCAAAGGAATAAAATTTAAAAGTAAAATCTTCCAGGAGACTGGCTCCTGAGAGAGCCACGTCTTCTCCTTCTGCTAGGCAGAAAAAAAAACTGAGGTCTGCTGACTGCAGGTGGGAGGGTAATGTCCGGAGGAACCGCCCCCCTGGGCGGGGCTGTTCAGCTCTGGTTTGTTCTAGAATGTTTCTAACATCTAACATTCTGCCTAGATCTTCTCCTGCGAGCAGGGACATATACCCACACGTGGCGACCTTACCTGGAAGCGAGTACATGATTCTGACAGGTGTCTGCTCCCCGCTTCCCTCCGAAAGATGCCAAATGTGGCAGCGGAGTAGGGTAGGAAGCAAACAAGCAGAGCTTCCCCTTTTGGGTGGAGCTCAGCTTTAACCTTTGCAATGCAGGCACAGCCCCACAAAAAGGGATAATTTTTATTTGCCATAAGCTGGGCTTTAAAAGCAGTAGTAAACTGGAAAAAAATAAACAAAAAAAAACCCCACTTTTCCCCTGCAAGGCAATGTTATAATGTGCGCATGAATCGCATGTGAAACTTACCATAAAACAAAGCCCTCCAGCAGCATGATGTCACCGCTAATGGGGTCTCCATCTTCACCCAGTCTTCCTTCCGGGTTTGCAGGCTCCAGTCCTTTTAATGGCCGAGCCACGCAGGAGCCACTTGTGGACCGCCCACCGTAGATATACTGCTCTGCACCAGATCACATACCTAGTACGTGATCTGACACTTCCAGGTCTGCAGTGCACGTGTGCTGCCAGGCCACCCGCTCCAAATGGACTCGATGTCCACCAGCACCCACCCATTACACAGGCAGAAATTAAATCTGCCTATGTAAACAAGGCAGATTGTTGTTCTGGCAAAAGGGAAGGCATTGATCCAGTGTTTCTGCTAAGCAGAAAACACAGATCTTTTCCTTCCCCTAGTCAAAGCACCTCCCCCACAGTGAGTAGGCACACAGTTAACCCTTTGCTTGCCTCTGATGTTAACCCCTTCCCAGACAGTGTCATTAGCACAGTGATAGTGCATATTTTTTTAGCTCTGATCACTGTATTAGGGTCACTGGTCCCTAAAAAGCGCCAGGTGTCCGATTTGTCCATTGAAATAAGTCGCTAATCGCCACCATTACTAGTAAAATAAATAAAAATATCCCATAGTTTGTAGACGCTATAAATTTTGCGCAAACCAAGCAATATACGCTTATTAGGATTTTATGTAGCAGAATACATATTGGCCTAAATTGACAACAAAATTTGATTTTTTTTATTTATTTTAGTGGGCATGTTTTATAGCAGAATGTAAAAAAATATATATTTTTTTTTCTAAATTGTGAGTCTTTTTTTGTTTAAAGCACAAAAGATAAAAACCACAGAGGTGATCAAATACCACCAAAAGAAAGCTCTATTTGGGGGGGGAGGACAAAAATGTTATTTGGGTACAGTGTCGCACATTCGCGTAATTGTCAGTTAACCGCTTCAGCCCCGGAAGGATTTAACCCCTTAACGACCAGGCCATTTTTTGCGATACGGCACTGCATCACTTTAACCAACAATTGCGATGCTGTACCCAAACAAAACTGACGTCCTTTTCCCCCCACAAATAGAGCTTTCTTTAGGTGGCATTTGATCACCTCTGCAGTTTAGTTTTTACTTTTGCACTATAAACAAATAAAGAGCGACAATATTTAAAAAAAAAAAAAAAGTTTTTTACTTTTTGCTATAATATCCTAAAAAATTATTAAAAAACAAAAATTTCTTCCTCAGTTCAGGCCTATATGTATTCTTCTAAATATTTTTCGTAAAAAAAAAAAAAAATTATCGCAATAAGCATATATTTATTGGTTTGCGCAAAACGTATAGCGTCTACAAAATAGGGAATAGATTTCTGGCATTTTTATTATAATTTTTTTTTTTTTACTAGTAATGGTGGTGATCAGTGATTTTTAAATCGGACTACGACATTGCGGCGGACAGATCGGACACTTTTTTGAGACCATTGAAATTTATACAGCGATCAGTGCTAAAAATAGCCACTGATTACTGTATAAATGTCACTGGCAGGGAAGGGGCTAACACAAGGGGACGATCAAAGGGTTAAATGTGTGTCCTAGGGAGTGTTTCTAACTGTGGGGGGGTGGGACTGCCTGGGGGAGCAGACCGATCGGTGTTCCTAAGCAGTAGGAACAACAGATCAGTCTCCTCACCCCTGACAGCATATAGAGATCTGTCCGTTTACATTGACAGACCTCCATTCTGTCTCTCTCAGGAGCGATTGCGGGTGCCCGGCGGACATCGCGACCGCCAGGCACACGCATCGGCTCCGTCGTCGCGCCGCGTGCGTGCCCCCTAGTGCTCTTAAAGGAGGCCGACATATAGCTACAGGGAGGCCAACCTGCCGCAGTATAACTGCAGTGGCTGGTCCTCAAGTGGTTAAATTACCGCTGTGCCGCCCGTATCGCAAAAAAGGGCCTGGTCATGGGGGGAGCTCAAGTGGTTAAGGTACAGAGCTCTGAAGGAACGGTGTACTGCCGAGCATTGTCCCCCAGCGGATTCTGCCCGCTCTGTACTGCGCAGGCGCGGCGCTTTTTCCGAAAATAGCCGAACATGTAGAGCTGAGAGTCAGCTCTACATGGCGCCTGCGCACACAAAATTGTGCTACACTGCTGACATCCAGGCTCTTTCTTTACCATCCCCGTGGACATGGAGGATGTTAAAAAAAGAGCCAGGAGGCCGAGCGAGCGCAGCGAGCCGTCCGACTGGCCACTTACATCTAGGTCCACGCAGGCGCCGTGTAGAGCCGACTCTCAGCTCTACACGTTCGGCTATTTTCGGAAGCTCATTGACGTTCGTACCGCGCAAGCGCCGCGCCTGCGCAGTACAGTTGGGGGCAGAATCCGCCAGGGGGACGTTTGTCGGCAGCTCAACGGCACTGGTATGCTGTTCCTTTACTGCACATTGCGCCAATGACATCACCAGCTGCTACACAAGTAAATATCTCCTAAACTGTGCATGTTTACGAGATATTTACAGTACCTACAGATAAGCCTAAAGGTAAAAAATTAACAATAGGACTTTACTACCACTTTAATACACTCAGTATTCGAATAGAATATATAAGTAGTTATACACTAGCAAAGCGCAGTAAGCTACCAACCGTCTGGAGAATATAAAATACATGTACCCGAATGACACCGTTATTAGCTAACATTAACTAGCACAATTTGTCAGCTTATTCTAGTTACCGTACATTTAAAACTTTACGTTCAGACATCTTTCAGCCCTCACAGGTCCAGCCGGAAAGTCGCACGCAATACGCGTCTCCTACACGAAGTCGTCTCTTACTACTATTGGCTGAGCGAAAAAGACGTCCTAAACATCTAGAAAAAAAAAAGAGTCTGTGCTGGCCACCATGTTACCGGAGCCCAAGTACATGTGATATCTTCTGAGGAGACTATGCATTCCGGATGTTCGTATTGCTTCGTTGTAAACACGTCAGCTCAGGATCTGCTTCGCAAGCAGATAGACACACAGCGCCCCCTGGTGCTTGTCTCTCACATTACTGTCGCTGCATTACCTTATGAAACTCATTTTTTTTTTAACGTTTGTATGTAAATAGTAACTTAATGTAACTTTTTATGTTTATTAAAAGTCAGCAGCTACAAAAAGTGTAGCTGCTGACTTTTAATAAACAGACACTTACCGGTTCCACGGTCCAGCGACGTGGCCGAGAGGAGCTTCGCTCCTCTCCCCCTCCTCTCCGACGGCGCCTCCATTGCCGCTCTGGGCACCCGGCCATGACAGCTTTCGGCTTCACGGCCGGGCGCGCACTGTGCATGCGTAAGTCGCACTGCGCTCCCGGAGTGGACAGGCGATCTCCTGGGACCTGTCACGTGTCCCAGGAGATCGCCTAAAGGGAGGGGCTGCCTAGGGGCAGAGGAGGAGTCGCCTAGGCGGCCCGTAGGTGGAATTAGGAAGTGGGACGTAAGGCATGTAAGGGGGCGAGGAGTTAGGGTTGCCACCTCATCCCTTTAAACCCGAACACATATGAATTACACAAGTTCTGAGGCTAACTTATTGTAGGTAAGGCACCAAGTGTGTTTAATTACCACCTTAATCAGCCACAGAGCCTGTGTAATTAATATGTGTTTGGTTTTAAAGGGATGAGGTGGCAACTCTACGAGGTGTGCTTGAAGCGGAAGTTCCACTTTTGGGTGGAACTCTGCTTTAATTGTAACCTAAATTATGGATACATTAATGCTGAAGTTTAGTCTACATTTTGTTTTCGGGATACGGCATGAGGCATTAGTTAAGCGCCATGGTGTACCTAGCACATCAAGCACCTGAATTTCCCCCCCCCCCCACTAGGGTGATGACCACGTGTCCCGGATTGCCGGTCTGTCCTGGGCCCCGGGCACCTTAATACAGTGTCCCGAAATGAAACTGACACCCTAACGACGAGCCGGAGATGGAATCTGTCACTCCTTTCCCAGGGTGTTTGGCAGGTGTTCGCCCTGCCGAACGCCATGTAATGCAGTGTGTGCTGCACAGTGCATTCTGCGTTTTGATTGGGCAAAGATTTGCCCAATCAGGGTGCAGTAAAAGCTGGTTGTTAAGGAGCGGGGCTGGGAAGCCGGCATCCTTAACAACCAATGAGTCATCATTAACTGTCAATGAGCTTTGCTGCTGACAGCTGAATAATAACAAAAAAATTGCCTCTAAAAAATTTTTTTAAGGGGAACTCAACGCCAAAAAAAAAAAAAGGCTATGGGGTCCCCCCCAAATCCATGCCAGATCCTTATCCGAGCATGTAGCCTGGCAGGTCAGGAAAGGGGGGGACGAGCGAGCGCACCCCCTCCTGAACCACTGAACCATACTAGGCCACATGCCCTCAACATGGGGGGGTGATGATGGGGACATAGGCCTCATCCCCACAACCCTGGCCGGTGGTTGTATGGGTATGTGGGCTGGGGGCTTTTGGGAATCTGAATCCCCCCCCCCCCCCACTTGAATGCGTATGGGTACCCATTCACCAAAAAAGTGTCAAAATGTAATAAAAACACAGACAGTTTTTGACAATTCCTTTATAAAAAAATATATAAAAAAAAGTGCCCCTCGATGAAAATCCATCGTCAATCACCCCCACCGCCATCACCGCCATCACCGCCGAACCCAAAAAATAAATAAAAGAACACTCCCTCCATCCATGAAGGCTGGCCGCCTACTGCAGGCTCCGCCATTTGACAGTTCTTATATAGGTAAGGGGGGCCACCTGGCGATGTCACCTTGTGGCACCACCCCCTTGTGACATCACCAACTCAGCATGCACCAGTCCGTGATGTCACAAGGGGGCGATGCCAGTAGGTAATGTTGCCAGGTGGCCCCACCCTTACCTATATAAAAACTGTCAAACGGCGGAGCCTGCTGCCTTCATGGTTGGCGGGAGTGTTTTTTTTTTTTTGGGGCGCAGCGGGCATTGTGATTGACGATGGATTTACATTTTGTTGTGTTTTTATTACTTTTTGACACTTTTTTGGTGAATGGGTAGAGGTACCCATGCTCATTCACATAGGGGGGGGCGGTATCTGGGGGCCCCCTTGTTAAAGGGGGCTTCCAGATTTCGATAAGCACCCTGCCCGCATACCCCCACAACCACCGGCTGGGGTTGTGGGGAAGAGACACTTATCCCCATCAATGTGAGGACTAGGTGCTTTGGGATGGGGGGCGGGGGCAGACCCAAAGCACACCCCCCCATGTTGAGAGCATGTGGACTGGTGTGGGGTCAGGAGAGGGGGGTGCTCGCTCATCTCCCCCCCTTTTCTGACCTGCTAGGCTGCTTGCTCGAATAAGGGTCTGGTGTGGATTTTGGGGGGACCCCACGCCGTTCTTTTTAAATTTTGGTGTGGGGTTCCCCTTAAAATTCTAGGGGGACCCAATGCCGGTTTTTTCTTTATTTTATTTTTTCAATACCTTGGTGCCAGCAATTACAACCGCGAGTCAATTTAAATGTGTCCCTGAATGTCAGTTTGGAAATGTGGTCACCCTACCCCCCACCCCAAAATAAACAATGGTTTGAAGGTTGTGGTAGTGTGGTACCCCACCAGTGTATGAATACAGGATTCTCAACCAGGCAGGTTGAGGGGCTCCAGGGTATTTGCTTGTTTGGGAGGAAACTGGCTTTTCAGTTTCCTCATGATTTACTAAAATCCACTTTGGGACCCGGAGCTTGGGGATTAGAGATCCGGGTGGGATGAAATCCCCAGTCCTGGATCCGGGTTTTGAGACTCAACTGCACACTGATTGTTCAGGTGTGTGTGGGCCTGATAGTAGAATCAGGACCAGCATTCTGGGCCCCACCCTCCCGACGAGTGCAGGTGTGCACTGGGGAAGCCATAGAGTGCAAGTGTGCACTGGAGAAGTCAGAGAGTGCTTGTGTGCACAGTGGAAGCCAGAGACCCAGGTCTGATGCCGCGTACAGACGACCGCTTTTCTCGACGAGAATAACGTCATTTTTTTTTTCTCGCCGAGAAAACCGATCGTCTGTGGGCTTTATGTCGTTTTTTTCAACGAGAAAAACGCCATTAAAAACGACGAGAAAAATTAGAACATGTTCTAAATTTTCACGCCGTTTTTCAGGTCGTCGTTTTTTTCATCATGAAAAATGATCGTGTGTAGGCTTTAACGACGTTAAAAAAGCGCGCATGATCAGAAGCAAGTGAGGAGAAGGGAGCGCTCGTTCTGGTAAAACTACTGTTCGGAATGGAGATGGCACATTCGTCATGCATGAAATTATTACATCGTTTAATGCAGCGCATTCTTTTCTTCGTTCTAATGCTGCAATATTCCAATTCTCTTGCTGCTGATATTCTCCCAGAGTTAGGACAATCTTTGGTCTTTATGCTTTATTGTTTTATCATGATTAATCTCTATTTTGGGGAGCCAGATCTCCCTAAATACCCAAAACTTTTTAAATTTTTTATTTTTTTTTGCTTTAATTTGTGGTCTTAGAGTTTAGACTGTTTTTACATATTATTTGCTATTTTGGAGTGTGTCAAGTTACCACAACATTATTCTTTATTCTAATTTTGCCTCAATGAGGTTAGTGTCCCTTGTTAATTTCTCAATTTTTTATCCACTGTCCCTGCCTACTCACTTACAAACTGGCTATTTAGAAGAAAAACACATGTTAATTTTGTATCTTCAAAAAAAAATTCCCATTTATTATGGCCTAATAACAAATTAAAAGGTAAGCCAAAACAAAACCATATGTAAACTACAAATCAAGAAGCCAGGAAGACAGCACTGGAGACCCTGCTGAAATTAGTGCACACCCAGATCACCACAGCAAACACCAAAGCATGTGAAGACCAAAACTGGCCCCATGTGAGGCACATATCCTGGGTTCATTTTCGTCTTTTTTGTTTGACCTTCCCTGCAGCCTTCCTTGGAGGCTGTGTCCGTGGAGGAGGGACTGGAGCAGGAGCAGGGTCTGGAACAGGAGCAGGGACTGGGACGGGAGCAGGGCCTGGGACAGGAGCATGGAGTGGGGCAGGAGCATGGAGTGGGGCAGGAACTTGTGCAAAAAAATAGGAAAGGTCCACAACGTCTGTGAACTCCTTTAGTTTGTTCAACAGGCCCATATTGACCACCTTCAATATAAGGGTTTCACATTTCAGCCTCTGGTCCAGTCCCATTTGTGGCAGTTTCTCCCCAATAAGGGCAGCAAATCCCTCTGCAGCGGTGGGGGGCTCTCGGAGTGCAGCAGTAGCCTCCCTAATTAGGGCCTGTGTCTCGTCCTCCATTTGAACCAGCCTCCTAAATCTTTTTGCAGGAATCCGCAGCAGAGGGATCTGGGGCCTGGTGTTGTGCTGGGTCCCACTGGGGCCTGCCTCTTCCTGGGTCCCACTGGGGCCTGCCTCTTCCTGGGTCCCACTGGGGCCTGTCTCCTCATCCTGTAAAAAAAAGGTACATGAAGTTAGTTTTGCCTTCATCTTTCACACACATTTGTCACCTCATGACATTTGGTAATTGAATGCTACTAAATATTAAAGTCAATCATTCTGACACCAGTATATATCTTTTTGGTGCCCTTAATTTGTGGCCACTGCTGTCTATTGATATGTCAGACACTTTTTTTTAAACTTTTACAACATTCAACTTTTATTACTCTAAATATTTTGTGAAATATTATACCTGGCTCCAAATATTTAAATCCGGCTCCTCCAGGACTTGAGGTTGCTCCTCCAAAGAGACCTCAACTTGGCTGGAGGCTTGGCTGCATGGAATGCTGGAGGGAAGGCTGGAGGGAAGGCTGGAGGGTTGGCTGCAAGGAAGGCTGGAGGTCGTTCTGGGTGGAAGGCTGGAAAGGGATTCCCTGGATTCCAGATGTTCATCTAGGAAACTCAGGTGCTGATAGTACCACAGATTTGGTATGTATCGGTCCTCTGCACCTGCTCCTGACCGCAGGGATTTTTGAACTTTATTCCGTTGAGCCCGGTATGTGCCCCTAATGGTCCCAATTTTGTTCTTCAGATCCTGTAGTGTTGCTGTGGGGATCTGAGTTTTCACAAATTCCAGCAAGGTCTCCAGTGCTCTCTTCCTGGCTTCTTTATTTTTATTATTTTTATTTTTAGTCTCCCATAAAATTGGAAGATTCTTCCATCTTTGGAGGAATTCCAGCATAAAATCGGGGTCCTTAAATGCCTTCATTATCTGTGCAATTCAAAACCCAAAACCAAAAAAGGAATGTCAGTCAGGACTACTCCAAATCTTTCTAACCATATATAGGCCACTAACGTAGCAATTGATCAGTCATCATAGAGTTGAGTGGACACCTGGATGTTTGTGTTGAACTCTTTTTAGCTAACTTTGTAAAAAGCTAGAGTTCGTGACCTGACTTTACCCGAACCCAAACCCCATTTAAGTAAATTAAGCCCTGTAAATAGGGTGAATAAAAGGACTCCCCAAAAATAAAGGAGTACCTCGAACTGTCCCTGCACCAAGTGTCATTTTTTATTAAATTTAAATTAACCCTAAATTCACTCCTGGGTATAATTAATTGTTGTCTCCTGTCAATTGCAATACATAGAAAAGTCATTGATACAAACATTGGGAAAGCATTGTGGTTCCCCCAAATATCCATACCAGGCCCTTCAGGTCTGTCAAGGATTTTAAGGGGAACTCCCCCACAAATTCCCTTAAAAAATGGCGTGGAGTCCCCCCCCCCCCCAAATCCATAACAGACCCTTATCCGAGCACGCAACCTGGCCGGCCACAGGGGAAGAGGGGGGGACGAGAGAGCGGCCCCCCCTCCCTCCTGAACCGTACCAGGCCACATGCCCTCAACATGGGGAGCATGTCCCCATGTTGATGGGGACAAGGGCCTCATCCCCACAACCCTTGCCTGGTGGTTGTGGGGGTCTGCGGGCGGGGGGCTTATCGGAATCTGGAAGACCCCTTTAACAAAGGGGCCCCCCAGATCCCGCCCCCCCCTATGTGAAATGGTAATGGGGGACATTGTACCCCTACCATTTCACCTTAAAAAATGGCATTATCTGAAAAATGACACTACACGGTTTTTGACAATTCCTTTATTATTGGTTTTGTTTTTCAACCATCTTCTTCCTTCTTCTTTTCTGCATTGGAGTTTCTTCCTCCATCTTCCTCTTCATCTTCATCTTCCTTCTTGCTTCGGGCTTCTCGTCCGCATCTTGCTTCGGCTTCTTCTTTGTTCTCCCGCTGCTCCGTTTGAATTTGAGTTTCCCGCTGTGTGACGCAAAGTTAGGCAGTTCTCCTCTAGGTCCGCTGCGAGCCGGGGGACCCGCCCCCCTCTGACTGCACGGGGAAAGTACCTGTGAAATCTCTGTGCGTCAGAGGGGGGCGGGGTCGCCGGACCAAGAGGAGAACTGATGAACTGAAGCGTCACACAGCGGGAACCTCCAATTCAAAGGAGCGGCCGGAGAAAGAAGAACCCGGAGCAAGATGCGGACGAGAACACCGAAGGAAGAAGGAAGATGAAGAGGAAGATGGATGAAGAAACACGAAGCGAGAAAAGAAGAAGAAGGAAGAAGATGGAAGAAAGACAAACTAAAAATTAAAGGAATTGTCAAAAACTGACTCTTGTCATTTTTTACATTTTGTACACTTTCTTCGTGAAATGGTAGAGGTACAATTTACCCCTTACCAATTCACATAGGGGGGGGCCGGGATCTGGGGGTCCCCTTTGTTAAAGGGGTCTTCCAGATTCCGATAAGCCCCCCGCCCGCAGACCCCCACAACCACCGGGCAAGGGTTGTGGGGATGAGGCCCTTGTCCCCATCAACATGGGGACATCCTCCCCATGTTGAGGGCATGTGGCCTGGTACGGTTCAGGAGGGAGGGGGGGCCGCTCTCGTCCCCCCCTCTTCCCCTGTGGCCGGCCAGGTTGCGTGCTCGGATAAAGGGTCTGTTGTGGATTTTGGGGGGGACTCCACGCCCTTTTTTTCATGATTTGGGGGTGGAGTTCCCCTTAAAATCCTTGACAGACCTGAAGGGCCTGCAACTCGAATTTGGGGGAACCCCACGTTTTTTTTTTTCAGGTACAAATCAGTTTTCAAAGTCTTGCCATTTGCCGGGAGGCAAGAATTCATTTAGAGCCGCGATTGACTTTTCAAAGTTTAGTCCCAATTCAAAAATGACACTTTGTGCACAGCCAGTACTAACAGCACGGGAAGCAAGCGCCAAGTTACATGCATATTGCCCAACCCCGGCCCCGAACATACAGTGAATGAATGTTTATAGGTTTAATGCTCCTGGACACAGCCATATCAAGTAAGAAAAATGTTACGTACCCGCGATCTACACGTTCGTCTCCTCCGACCTTCTTCCACTCACTGAACGTCGCTTTCAACAATGTTTTTTGGAGTTATATACAGTGACGTTCGTTACACTACTTTCCCCGCCCCTTCTCGCTACTCCTTAATGACGGAGAGTGTAAACATGTCGGCGAATCACCAACATTATGTGGAAAGTGGGGAAGAAAGCAGGCCCCGACCCAGAAGGTATAAAGCCACTAACATGAGCTTTGAGGAGATGGTGGAGATGGTCACCATATTGCTCCGGGATGATTACGACGCCAAACATGGGCCCTACAAAAAGCCAAATCAAGTGAAGGCCATGATCAATTTGGGGTTCACAGGTCGCGGGAACAGATCCGGAAACGATGGTCCGGAAACGATGGTCGGACATTAAGTTGCGTGAGCCGGATCAATATAAAAAGATTAAAAAAGTCATCAAAAAAAGTAAGTAGATTAACATTAAATGTGATTTTGCCTAATAACGTGGTGTTGCATGTGTTTTTTAAATAATGTATGTATTACAGTGAAAAATGTCATGTTTCATGTTTTTGGCCACACGAATCGATCGTATAAATGGTCGTTCAAACGTTCACTCAATCACAAGCTTTTGCCACGATTCATCATTGTTCGAACGACATTTTATCAATCACAAAATAATCGGCAGGTTCAAATGTTTTTAGCAATGTATTCCACCAAAACATCGTTTGGGTGTTATTGAACGAGGATTTCAACGTTGGATTCTTGTGGCCAAGAACATGAAACAGGACATCATGAAATGTTTATGTGAGAAGTAATTATAAACATGTTTGTGTAGTTGTTGGTAATTATATTTGGCTAATGTAACTAGATTCAGTGTACGTTTACAAGAGTATGCTCAGCAGCTGCTTACACATCTGGACTCATTAGCACAAGTGTGGGCCACAAGAACAACCTTTTGATGGTGTCACACACAGGTGATCCAGTGGATACCTGGTGTGTTTCCATGTGTGAAACATGACCTAAAGAGATTAATCTACCATCTTGGGAAATGGATACAATCATGTGTTCATCTTCTCCAAAATTATCAGTAATACAATTGTAACACACTTCCCAAGAATGATTAATATTCCTCTTTCACGCCTAAATATATTTAGTTACACAAGTCTACCTTTTGGTTATATCTCCTAGGGCTTCAAAGAGCTAAGAGACACGAGGCTGCAAACCCCGCACCACCAACTCAAGACCCACAACTGCAAGATGTGGCAGAAGAGGGAAATGGCAACTCACCAGGTCAGTGTCATACACCACAGCCTCACGTAATAGATGTTGGCCTGTATATTTAGTAAGACATTTTCTTTTCACAACTTAAAGGGACTTTAATGCCTGCGGCACCAGCAACCTTCACCAGAGCCACTGCCCAGATGTTGCTTAAAGAAGTGAGGGTCTGCTCTCGGGAGGTTGAAACCATCAAACACAACCTGGTCCAGATGTACCAAACAAACAAAATGATGGAGAAAAAACTAAAATAAATTGAGCATATTCTTGGGAGTGTTTAAAACTTGTATATATTTTTAAAAAAAAAATTATTTTTTGGGGGGGAAATGTTTTATTTCTATAAAGGGATATTGTTCGTGTTGTACAGTTTTGTACTGAGTTGTAAAAAGCAAATATTTTAGAAATTCCCCAAAAATTTGGGGTTATATTTTGATACAAACCTTACCAATTTTATACTCATAAAAATTTTTAATCACTAAACAATGTGTGGCTTCTTATATCAATGTTGCCCCCCCCCCCCCCCCAACAAAAATGTGTGTGTTTAGACTCTATAAATGATTGTAATTTACTTGTTAGGAAAAAACATGGGACTACAACTGCACTAGTATAACCAAGGACAGTGATGGTGAACCTTGGCAACCCAGATGGTTTGGAACTACATTTCTAATGTTGCTCAGGCACTCTGCAGTGTAGTTGAGCATCATGGAAAATGGAGTTGAAAAACATCTGGAGTGGCAAGGTTCACCATCACTGACCTAGAAGAAAGAACAAATACAACAAAAGAAAAGCAAACAAGATGTTTTCAGTATAT
The DNA here is from genome assembly GCA_029206835.1 of Rana muscosa. Lineage (NCBI taxonomy): Eukaryota > Metazoa > Chordata > Amphibia > Anura > Ranidae > Rana > Rana muscosa. The sequence goes on along the minus strand of JARGYO010000162.1, from coordinate 36,739,879 downwards.
TATTCTTTATTATGAGCAAAATTGATTTAAAACTGATCAGGCATTGCAATGGCCCCCCTACCCATAAAATATTCGACATAGCGTTGCCGCACATCACGGCCGCTTTGGGGGGCCAAGCCTGTAGGGCCAGCTAACTGGGCTGGCAATGGTCCATCCAAACCCTGTGTGCCCTGAAGGTCAACTGTAGCAAGATAATTTGTGGAGTGTTTGATTAAAAAATTGTGCAGTATGCAACAACACATGACCAAATGGTTCCATTTATACTCCGCCATGTTTATTGCAGTCAGAAAAAGCCGGAAGCGACTGGCCATGATGCCAAAGGCGTTTTCCACCACCCTTCGCCCTCTGGCCAGACGATAATTAAACATCCCTCCTCTCAGGGGTGAGGGACCTTTGGAGAAAAGGCCTCATCAAATGTGGTCCAAGCGCAAAAGCCTCATCTGCCAGGAACACAAACGGGAGGCCATGTTCATTATCTTCAGCAGGTGGCAATGCCAGGTCCTCTGAAAGAAGCCGGTCTGCAAACTCTGTCTGGGCGAAAACACCACCGTCAGACATCCGCCCATTTTTCCCAACATCAACAAATAGGAACTCATAGTTCGCAGACACCACCGCCATGAGCACAATACTGTGGAAGCCTTTGTAATTCCAAAAAAACGACCCAGAATGGGCTGGTGGCACGATGCGGACGTGCTTGCCATCAATGGCTCCTCCACAGTTGGGAAAGTTCCACCGCTGAGAAAAATCAGATGCCACATTCTGCCATTCCTGTGGCGTCGATGGTAACTGTGGAGTCAAAGGAAAAAAAAAAATATATACTTTACTACCTATACATTGCAAGCATGTTAGCACAAAACACTCTGGGCAAAACATCAGGATAGCATTAATTTGTAAGGAGGATTTTAGAGCGGAGCTACGCAGCCAAAATAATATAAAATAACACAGCAGCTCCAGCTACAGCAGCTGCAGAGGTTTGCTAATTGTACACTTACCTGTCCTGGAGTCCAGCAACGTCCGCAGCAGAGGACGAACAATTGCTCGTCACTCTGCTGCCCCCTCTGCCATCCTCGGTGAGGGAACCAGGAAGAGAAGCCTTGCAGCTTCACTGCCCGGTTCCCAAACGCACATGCACGAGAAGCGCTGCGCAGTTCTGACTGGTCCTCCTGTGTTCTGTGAGACAAGTGTTTACAAGAACACTACGGGTCTTCTGCGGGAAGTGACTTGGCTCAGGCAGATTTGCCGCAGAGATGACTCCCGGATGTGGGTGAATATACCTGTCTTAAACAGGTATCTTCACCCCCCTCCCCCCTGAAAGGTGTCAATTTTGACACCGGGGGAGGGTTACAATGAGCGGACCCACAAAATTTAGGATGGAGGTCCGCTTGAATAAGATAGAAAAATAAGCAACAAAAACATCACCCACTCTGATGGACCTGAGAAATTCGGAGAGGGTGGAGGGTTTGAGATGAGTTGGGGACATCATAATTAAAATCTATAGTACGATGTAATTTATTTGGGTAGATTAGACAAACTTAAAAAATTAGGGGGGGGGGGGTGGGAATCAGGCAATCTAAGCACTACAATGGAGCATACAAAACAAAAATGAGGATTGACTAGGCTAGGTGTGTTTGGGCCCAGGATCTAATGCTGGAGATTGCTTGACCAAAAAATATGCATGTAGCCCAAAAACATAGAACATTCAAAGCTTACAACATGCAGGGGGACAAAGGGGACATTCACAGCATATTCAAATCATGGTAATTAGAGACAGTACAAAATATACTATACATTAGCAAGCATAAAAAAACATAGATTGTGATGTTTATAAAGGAGAAAACTTACCTTAAGATAGTCCTCCTGAAGGACCTGGATAATGGCAGAGCAGGTCTCTGGGATAATGACGCCCAGAGCCTGGGGGGAGATGCCTGTCGAGAACTTGAGGTCCTGCAAGCTTCTCCCAGTCGCAAGGTATCGCAAAGTGGCGATGAGCCTCTGCTCAGCAGTAATGGCTTCCCGCATAACGGTGTCCTGCCTGGTGATATAGGGGGACACCAAAGCCAAGAGCTGCTGAAAAACGGGGTCAGACATCCTAAGAAAATTCCTGAAATCATCAAGGTTATTCTCCCGGATCTCCCGCAGCAGAGGCATATGACATAATTGGTCCCTCTGGAGCAACCAATTCTTGGTCCATGAACTCCTTCTCACCCTCCTCATGGACCGGATCTAGCCCAGCAGCAAGCACAGCACGATCTCGGCGACAAGAACGTACGCGCAACATGGCTTCAAAACGGTCGTCTAATCAGAACGAACTAAAAGAACGCACTGAAGAACAGCAAGGCCTATGAAGAACGAGCTGAAAAACAGTAACGCGCGGACAAGAACGCACTGCAAAAACAGATACGAACTCACTACACGCACTGAAAGCCAGATACGAACCCACAAGCACAAACTGAACTCCCGAAAACGATCTTTAAAGCACGAAGACTGAAAAGCGCGAATCGTCTCTTCCCAAACTTTTACTAACACGCGGAAACACGAAATCAGCAAAAGCAGCCAAAAGGGTGGCGCGAACAGAATGAAACTTCCCCTTTATAGTGCCGTTGTACGTGTTGGACGTCACCGCGCTTTGCTAGATCAGTTTTTTTCACGATCGTGTGTAGGCAAGTCATGCTTGAGAGGAAACAAGAAAAATAACGTCAAGAAAATCGACGTTTTTTTTCTTGACATGAAAAGCGGTCGTGTGTACGCGGCATGAGGGTCAGAGCAGCAAGGGGCTGCTATCCAAATGGATGGTGTTGCAGATGGAATAGTCTATAGGAGACAGACAAGAGCCTGAAGTGGAAGGCCTGAGCAGCACTGCTGTATGTATAAGCCAGGAGGCTGAATGTCATTTTGTTGTTGAAAAGGAGTACTGAAAACCCTGCGAGGGAAAACCTTTTGATTTTGTTTTGAACTTCTTTTAATAAAAATGGGCAAACAACCCTTAAAAAGAAGAACCAGCACGTAGCGGTGTCCTTCAAGCTCTACACTTGATGCTAGTCCTTCACAAGGTATAAAGTGACATCAGCTATGCATCAGAGATCCGTTGTCTTAGGACTCCTTCACACGTGAAGTCAGGGGTGGTAAAACAAGGCCATGATTTTACAACCCCCCCAACCACGCTCATGAACACTAAATATACAGCTGTATATAGCTAAAGAAACAGCTGCACAAAAACTTAAACAGCGTGATCCTTTTGGGGGGGGGGGCAGAGCCACCACCGAACACTACTATTGCAGATCTATGGGACGGTGTCAGAACCGCAGTGCAACCGTGTGCAATGCATGCAATTGCAACATGGCACTATGCCAATTAAAGGGTTAAAGAGGAGCCCCCCCAGCAATACACATACTGTAGCTGCTGACTTTTAATATTAGGACACTTACCTGTCCTGGAATCCAGCGATGTCGGCACCCTAGCCGAAGTTTCCATCGGCTCTCGGGTGCTGCCGCCACCATTGTCTGTAAGGGAAACCTTGTGGCTTTTTCACAGCTGGTTGCCTACTGCGCATGCGCAAAGCGCGCAGTGCTTTCTGAATGGCCTGGCAGTGGGAAAGGAGGAGAGGAACCGAACTTCTGAGTGATCGATGCAATCTCCCAGGTACCCGTCAAAAACAAGAAAGGGAAAGAGAACAGCGCCCTCTAAGTGCAGTAATGACGTGTTTAATTGGCAACAAAAAACACGTAATTACTGCACTTAGAGGGCGCTGTTCTCTTTCCCTTTCTTCTATTGCAGAGTTCTTTTAACTTCAACTTTTTTTGAACTGGCAGCCTTCTTTGAACAGTATCCATTTATTGTTACCTTACATGGACTTATACTCTCCTAAATATACTGCCACTAGCACCCCGGTTCCCCTCCGTCCTCCCATTTAGTTTTACTATTATAATGAGCCATAACCAGAGTGCGCCATATCACCCATCTGTTTGTTACCTGTCAAAAACACATGTGCATCGGGGGGGGGGGGGGTGGGTCAGATAAGCAGAGTTTCCACTTTTGGGTGGAACTCTGCTTTAAATCAGGGGGTTATGAGGCAACATATTGCTTCCTCACTGCCTGTCAACCACACCTCTGAAAATCATGAAAAGCAAACCAAGTGTGGATGGCCTTTCAGAGGAGTGGCAGTGCCTGCCACATTTATGAACGTAGTATGTTGCTATTCAAATGGTAATGCAACATGCTAACATATGTAAAGTGCATTCAAGTAATACATATTTTACCACAATGCACTGTAGCCCAAAAGTGTGTTTCAGGTTGTCATTCTCCCCTAAAGTATTATCTTTTTAAAATATTTTATTCAAATTATATACAGGTGAAACTCAAAAAATTTGAATATTGTGCAAAAGTTCATTTATTTCACTAATGCTACTTAAAAGGTGAAATTAATATATGAGATAGACTCATTACATGCAAAGCAAGATAGTTCAAGCCGTGATGTGTCATAATTGTGATGATTATGACTTACAGCTCATGAAAACCCCAAATCCACACTCTCAGAAAATTTGAATATTACATGCAATCAATAAAACAAGGATTGTACATAGAACAATATCGGACCTCTGAAAAGTATAAGTATGCATATGTACTCAGTACTGGGTTTGGGCCCCTTTTGCAGCAATTACTGCCTCAATGCAGTGTGGCATGGAAGCTATCAGCCTGTGGCACTGCTGAGGTGTTATGGAAGACCAGGATGCTTCAATAGCGGCCTTCAGCTCTTCTGCATTGTTCGGTCTCATGTCTCATCTTTCTCTTGGCAATGCCCCATAGATCCTCTATGGCAGTGGTTCTCAACCTGGGGTCGGGACCCCCTCGGGGGTCGAATGACGATTTGCCAGGGGTCACCAAATCCTGGGCTGTTCCTGAATCCCGCATTGCTCTCCCAGCCTTTTTGCGGCCACCCAGCAGGGCTGTCCCTGGAGCCTGTGGCCGCCCAGCTGGGCTGTTTCTGGAGCCCCCAGTCACCCACTCAGCCTCTTCGCAGCCGACCATTCAGTTCACGGCATGGCTGGGTGGGCGGAGACTAGAGGTCAGCTGACTGGTGAGGAATGTGAAGTGGGAGGGTCTGGAGGAGACCCTATCTCCTGATTTCGGCAAAGATGTCACTGCTGCGAGACACCACAAAGTCGAAGACACAGTGAAGCTGGAGACACAGTGAGTAACACTACCTGTGATTATAGTTTCCATTAAAAGTCCCCACTACAGTTCTCAGATGGGCAGCTGACCTTGATCAAGAGCACCTCAGTTGGCTGATCAGAACTCCCCCCAGTACTGCCACTGATCCCAACCTCCCACCAGCACTGCCACTGATCCCAACCTCCTGCCAGCACTGCCACTGATCCCACCCCCCACCAGCACTGCCACTGATCCCACCCCCCACCAGCACTGCCACTGATCCCACCCCCCACCAGCACTGCCACTGATCCCAACTCCCCGCCAGCACTGCCACTGATCCCAACTCCCCGCCAGCACTGCCACTGATCCCAACTCCCCGCCAGCACTGCCACTCATCCCATTCCCCCCACCAAGGAATAAGATAAGGAATAAATATAGAGAATACATGAAAGGGAGTGGAAAAGAGGGGGAGGAACAAAGAAATAGGGTGAGAAAGAAATAAGAGAAAGAGCAAGAAAGATGGCTAGAGAGAGGGATGGGGGAAAAAAAAAAGAAATTAGGAATGAGAGAGACAAAAGGGAAAGAAAAGAGAACAAAGAGAAAGAGTGCTACATGCTAAAATGTATTATAAGGGGCTTTAATACTGTACGAGTGGAAGGGACTGAGGGAGCACTAAATGTCCGTGGGTTAGGGGCGTAAATTACTTGTCTTTCTTTGGGTGCAGACAACCCACGCTACGAAAATAATTTTACTCTTAGGGGTCCCCACAACTTGGGAAATTTTATCAAGGGGTCACTGCATTAGAAAGGTTGAGAACCACTGCTCTATGGGGTTCAGGTCAGGCGAGTTTGCTGGCCAATCAAGCACAGTAATTTCTTGGTCATTGAACCAGGTTTTGGTGCTTTTGGCAGTGTGTGCAGGTGCTAAGTCCTGCTGGAAAATTAAGTCAGCATCCCCATAGAGCTCGTCTGCAGAAGGAAGCATGAAGTGCTCCAAGATCTCTTGGTAGACGGTTGCGTTGACCCTCTACTTAATGAAGCACAGGGGACCAACACCAGCAGATGACATGGCTCCCCAAATCAACACAGACTGTGGAAACTTCACACTGGACTTCAAGCATCTTGCAGTGTGTGCCTCTCCATTCTTCCTCTATACTCTGGGTCCTTGGTTTCCAAATGAGATGCAAAATTTGCTCTCATCAGAAAAGAGGACTTTGAACCACAGAGCAACAGACCACGTCTGTTTTTCTTTAGCCCAGGTAAGATGCTTCTGACGTTGTTTGTTGTTCAGAAGTGGCTTGACAAGAGGAATACGACATTTGAAGCCCATGTCCAGGATCCGTCTGTGTGTGGTGGTTCTTGATGCACTGACTCCAGCCTCAGTCCACTCCTTGTGAAAGTCCCCAACACTTTTGAATGGCCTTTTCCTGACAATCCTCTCCAGGCTGCGGTCATCCCTGCTGCTTGTGCACCTTTTTCTTCCACACTTTTCCCTTCCACATAACTTATTATTAATGTGCTTTGATACAGCACTTTGGGAACATCCAACTTGTTTTGCAATTACCTTTTGAGGCTTTCCCTTCTTATGGAGGGTGTCAATGATGGGTTTCTGCACAACTGTCAGGTCAGCAGTCTTTTCCATGATTGTGATTCCTACTGAACCAGACTGAGAGACCATTTAAAGGCTCAGGAACCCTTTGCAGGTGTTATGGCTTAATTAGCTGATTAGAGAGGGACACTTTGAGCCTAGAATATTGCACCTTTTCACAATATTCAAATTTTCTGAGATTGTGGATTTGGGGTTTTCAGGAGCTGTAAGCCATAATCATCACAATAATGACAAACCACGGCTTGAACTATCTTGCTTTGCATGTGATGAGTCTATCTCATATATTTGTGTAGCGAGGTATTGCCTTTTAAATCCCTCAGAGACTACATTACCCAGTACACGTTTAGGCACCCAGGGTGCATTGCCCCGCTCAAGGACTGCTGGGGTGGACTTTATAAGAGAGAGGCGGAGCCCACTTCTCTCTCTTTTTGGACACCGCCCGCCCAGCAAGTTGAACTGCTGCTTGAGCTCCTGTGACTTTAGGCCAGAAGCCTGGGCCTTTTCTCCAAAGAGCCTTCCGCGCGCACCGAGGAACCTGAGGGACGTCTCTCCTTTGATACTGCACCTTTGCCAGGAGGACCGAAGACCCTGATGTCGATGGATCGGTGTACTTAGACACTGCAGCGGAAGAAACGGACGCGGACTGGTCTGGTTGGGTGAGAGAGCACCTGCTCATAGACAGACACAGTATCTTTGTTACCTTGGTGGATTACAAATTCTATTCTTCAAGTGCACCACCGTTGCTAGCGAAGATTTCCCTACAGAACTTCCACTTAGTTCAGTCAGGCCTGACTGGGTAGCGTAGACATTCCTGGGCGCCATATTGTCCACGAGGGGAAATAGCTGCAAAGGGGACTGTTAGAGTTGCATAGCATTGTATACTTGTCTGCTTGTTTAACATTGTTTATTGCAGGGCTCTGCACATGACATGTACCCACCTGTTTTACTGCTTACCCACTAATCTAAGTAAACATACAAGGGTTAAGTATATTGTTGTCTGTGTTCTTTACTTTACGGAAGGGATAGGTAAAGGAAGTTTTAAAATATCACTGTGTGTTCTTGTCATAGGATTGTGCCGCTGTGAGTTACAGGCCTCACAATCCTATCATCCCTTACTAACTGTGCCAAGGGAGGTTAGAGCCGATTGCCAGGGGTTGACAGCGGTGTACTACAGGGCCCAAAATCATACAGGCAGCCCTCTTAACTGGGGGTACACATGGGGGCTCGGGTCCGGGATTCCTGTTACTGCACGCTGCAATCAAGCCGGTCAGAAGTACCAGCATGGACCCGCCAGCAATGACACAGTGGTGCGCAGCGGTTGGCGCAAATTCAGCCGAAGCAGTAGTTATTGAACTCCCGGGGGGATCTGGTTAGAAAACGAGACAAAGCAGCTCATAATGTCATTGTCCCCGAATCAAAAGGCATGGGTGATGGACATAAGGCCAGATATCTCGTGCACGTACGCACTAGTGGAATGGAGAGGAGAAGTTCCGGAGGATTTTAGAGGTCAGAACATAAAAGCCACAGATAACCAGATATACCGCTTAGTGCATACGAGGGCTGTGAAGAAGGAATCTCCAAAAAATTCTCCCTGCTACTCTTCCCCAGAATGGAAAGCAGTCGGGATACGATAGCCCCGGGGACACCACTGGCAGCCATAGGGCCGGAACTATTGAATGCTCTGGGGGACTTTGTCACTAAGTGCCAGAAGAGCAACACAGTACATGTGGAAGCCGGGTACCGGAAGCTCCGGATCTTTTCAGGAAGGCTACCTGTGCCTTCCGGGGAAGAAGACTTCGACACCTGGATTGAACAGGCAATGCAGGCAGTGGAAGGATGGAAAGTACCAGAAGCGCAGAAGAAGCAGCGCATCAGTGAAAGTTTGAAGGGAGCTGCTGCTGAGGCTGTGAAGAACCTTAGGTTCAGCAATGCTGCTTGTACTACATATGACTATCTGGCTATGTTGCAGGAGGAATTTGGCCAGCTGGAGAAGGTGACTGAACTAATGTACCAATTCGAGCATACCCTCCAACAGCCGGGAGAGAAATTATCTGAATATGTCCAGAGGTTAAACAGAATGCTGTGCCAAATTGTACTCAAAAAGGGAATGCTACCCCAAGTCATAGATGCAACTAGGATGAAGCAGATCCTGAGGGGAGCTCTATGTTTGGATCCAGTTTGGCTCCACTTGAAGACCTCTGAAGGAGTCATGGATTTGAGTTACCTAGACCTTGTGCGGATCATAAGGGAAGAAGAAGCCAACAGGCGCTTGAGAAGATCACTCCCCTCCCCTCAGTGGGAGTCAGAGCAGCAGTAACCACTGAACGGGACTTAGAAGTGGAGACCTTAAAGTCCCAGATGACTCAAGTGCTGGACTTATTGACCTCTCTATTGGCCAAGAACTCTGGAGCCAAAGAGCAAGAGGAGATCAGGAAGGAACCACGCCAGAGTGTTTCCACTCCAACATCCCCATAGGGAAGAAGAGAAACTGTCTGTTTCAACTGTGGAGGAGTCGGCCATTTTGGAAGAGTGTGCCCCAGTCCAAGGAAGAATCGAGGCACTTACCACCAGCCGGCGGAAAACTTCACAGCCGGGCGCCCACTATTTACAGAAAACTCCAAAAAGATCCAAAAGTCAGAAGAGGGAAAGAGAAACAATGCCCCTCCTAAAATACTCAATGCCACTTGTCAGGAGTTGAAATCTAATAATCTAAGGGAAATCAATGCATACCAGGCCCAACAACGGTTGAGATCCAGAAAGAAATGGAAAAAAAAGAAAACCTCAAAAGGAAAGTCCAAGAGTCCAAAGAAAGAGACCCCCCAGAAGAGTTGTCAGGGTCACCTGTGGCCAGGTGACAGATGCACACCGTAGGGGGACAGGAGTGCACCGCGAGGTAGTGAACCCTATGGCTGGCTTCTGCGGATAGGGAACTGGGTGGTTGTGGAAAGCAGGACCAGAGGAGCACAACCGGGATCCAAACGGAAGCTAGAGCCAAGATTCCCCAGGGCGCGGAGTCTAAGACCCAGCTGGTCTTCTCCAGGGCCTCTAGTGGTGAGGATGTTAGCTGCAGGCTGGGACCAGGTCGCGGCCCCTGGAGTTTCCTAGCTCACGCCCCGTAGGATAAGGGGAAAAGAGGGGAAGCAGCAGCACACGAAGAGAGAACCGAATAACAAGCTGAAGGTCAGGGGCCACAAGCAGACAAGGATAACGAAGAACGAGCCGAAGGTCAAGGGTCACGAGCAGACAGGGATAGTCGGGGACAAGCCAATAACGTAACAGAGAGACAGACGTAGCACACGGCAGGCAGGAACCCAAACACACAATGCCTAACAAACACGTTGATCAGCAAAGCAGGCTTGCAGTGCACAGGTTAATATAGTGTTCAGTGATAGGACCTGGGGTGGAGTCAGGCTGGGAGGAGATTATAAAGGAAGCCAGGTGAAGGAGGTCTGGTCTCTAGATGAACACATGAGGAGGAAGGTAAGATGGCAGACAGACATTAATGCATATCCATGACAGTACCCTCCCTCTTACGAGGCCTCCCCCTACCCCGCCTGGGCCCAGGTTTAGAGGGAAACTTCAGATGAAACTCCTTTAACAGACGAGGTGCAAAGACCTCAGATGCAGTGATCCAAGACCTCTCCTCAGGACCAAACCCTTTCCAATGAACGAGGTACTGAAGAACGCCTTTACAGAGTCGGGAGTCCAGAATTTGACTGATCTCGTACTCCTGATTATCCTCAGAGACAGGCGCCACGGTAGGGAGAGGACGAGAGAATTTATTGAGGACTAAAGGCTTTAGAAGAGCAACATGAAAGGAGTTAGTGATTTTAAGGCTCTTAGGAATCTGGAGTTTGAAACAAACCGGATTCAGTTTAGCAGTTACCGTGTATGGACCGATGAATCGTGGAGCAAACTTCAGAGAAGGAACTCGGAGCTTGATGTTCCTGGTAGAGAGCCAGACTTTGTCCCCTGGCTGAAGAGAAGGCGGTTTACGCCTGCGGCGGTCGGCAAAGCCTTTGAATTTTTCAGCAGCTGCCCGGAGGGAATCATGAACGTGACCCCAAACGGAATTGAGAGACTCCTGAACCGAAGCCAAAGCTGGAATGTCTGGAGAACAGATCATGGGAAGAGGAAGTTGAGGGTGTTTTCCATAAACTGTGAAAAAGGGTGTCTTCTGCGAACTGGTATTCACATGATTGTTATGGGAGAATTCTGCCCACGGGAGTAGAGAGGACCAATCGTCATGGTGAGAAGACACAAAGGTGCGAAGAAAGACCTCTAACTCCTGATTAACCCTCTCAGTCTGTCCATTGGATTGGGGATGGTAAGAAGAAGAACAATCCAAGACAATATTGAGGGATTTGCAAAAGGCTCTCCAAAAACGAGACGTGAATTGGACTCCCCTGTCGGAAACAATATGAGAAGGGACCCCATGTAGGCGGAGAATTTCCCGAATGAAAATGGGAACCAAGGCAGGGGCAGAAGGAAGACCAGGAAGAGGAACAAAATGAGCCATCTTGGAGAATCGATCGATTACCACCCAAATGACTGTATTATTCTCAGACAGTGGGAGATCGGTGATAAAATCCATGGCAATATGGGCCCAGGGTTCCTTAGGAATGGGCAAGGGCATGAGGAGACCAGCAGGAGCTTGTGTGGAGGATTTGGACTGAGCACAGACATGACAAGCTTTAACATAGTCTTTGACGTCTGAGCGGAGATTAGGCCACCAGTAGTGACGACTGATGAGTAGGAAGGATCGTAGGAATCCAGAATGCCCTGCCACCTTGGAATCATGTCCCCAACGAAGGATCTTAGCTCTTAGCTCAGTGGGGACAAAGGTCTTACCAGGCGGAATTTTTGACTTCAGGGTGGTAGAGTGGGCAACAATGCATGAGGTGGGAATGATCGGCTCAGGTTCAGGGGCGGACTCCTCGTCCAAAGTGTCAAATGACCTAGAGAGCGCATCAGCCCGACCGTTGCAGGAACCAGGTTTGTAGGTAACCGTGAAATTAAAACGGGCAAAGAAGAGACTCCACCTGGCCTGTCTAGGATTCAGACGTTTAGCATTCTGTAGATACTGTAAATTCTTGTGATCGGTAAAGATCGTTATGGAGTGAGGGGAACCCTCCAAGAGATGACGCCACTCCTCTAACGCCAATTTAATTGCGAGAAGTTCCCGATCACCGATGGCATAATTCCTCTCTGCCTGAGAATTTTTTTTGGAGAAGAACACACATGGTTGGCGTCTCTTCTCAAAGATTTGAAGAAGCACAGCTCCCACCCCCATTGAGGAAGCGTCCACTTCAATAAAAAATGCATTCCCAGGATTTGGTCTCCTCAAGAGGGGGCCAGAAACAAAGGCCTGTTTCAGGTTGTGAAATGCAGAGACAGCTTCGGGAGGCCAGTCTCTGGCATTCACACCCTTCTTGGTCAAAGCGATAATAGGCGCGGCAATGGAAGAGTAATTCCTTATGAACTGCCTATAATAATTAGTGAAGCCAAGAAAGCGCTGTGTGGCCTTGAGGCTAGCAGGAAGAGGCCAGTTGGTGATAGCCAAGACCTTCCCAGGGTCCATACGAAGACCCGAACATGAGACGAAGCACCCCAAAAACAGGACCTCAGAACATTCAAAGGAACATTTCTCTAGCTTGGCATAGAGATTGTTCTCTCTAAGACGTTGAAGTACAGTGCGGACATGGTTTCTGTGGACGAGCAGATTTTCAGAAAAGATCAGAATGTCATCCAGATAGATGACAACAAACTGGTACAGCAGATCTCTGAAGATTTCATTGACAAAGTTTTGAAACACGGCTGGAGCATTACACAGACCAAAAGGCATCACCAGATATTCGTAATGCCCGTCTCTAGTGTTGAATGCAGTCTTCCATTCGTCACCCTCCCGTATTCGAATGAGATTGTACGCGCCTCTGAGATCCAACTTGGTGAAAATGGAGGCCCCCTTCAACCTATTGAATAGCTCAGATATTAAGGGTAAGGGGTAACGATTTTTAATAGTAACCGCATTTAAACCCCGATAATCGATGCAGGGTCTTAAGGTACCATCCTTTTTGGCAACAAAAAAGAACCCTGCCCCTGCAGGCGATGAGGATTTCCGGATGAAACCTCTCTCCAGATTCTCTGCGACATACTCCGACATGGCCTGGGTCTCTGGGATGGACAGAGGGTAGGTACGACCCCTGGGTAGAGTTGCTCCGGGGACAAGATCAATAGCACAGTCAAAAGACCTGTGGGGAGGAAGCACCTCAGCTGATTTCTTACAGAACACATCCCGGTAATCGCTGTATGCAGCAGGAAGATCAGAAGAAACAGAAGTGGCAGCAACTGGAAGACTCTCCTTGGGGGTCACCTTGAGAAGACACGACGAGAAACATGAGGAACCCCAGGCCAGGATCTGCCCAGAGACCCAGTCCACATGTGGAGAGTGGAGCTGTAGCCAAGGGAGGCCCAATACAATTGGGGTAGAGGCCTTGGGTAGAATAAGAAAGGATATCCACTCCTGGTGGAGAATCCCTACCGACATCCTAATGGGTAGCGTCTGGAAGCGAATAGGGCCCCCTGGGAGAACAGTGCCATCAATTGCCGAGACTACCAATGGGGTAGTGAGAGGTGAAAGGGTAAGCTTCATAGAAGAAGCAGTTCTCCAATCCATAAAATTGCCGGAAGCCCCGGAATCCAGGTATGCAAGGGTTGACTGAGGAGAAGTGCCTACATGAAGGAACACCGGCAAGAGCAGGCGAGAAGGTGATGTTTCTGGGTCCAATACTCCACCTTCCAAATGTATTAGACCCGAGCGTTTCCCGGACGAAGCGAGCAGGAGTCACGAAAATGACCCTTGCCCCCACAATAGAGGCACAAGCCCAGAGTTCTGCGCCTAGCACGTTCTTCGGGGGTTAGTCTGGTCCGGGCCAGCTGCATAGGTTCTTCAGCAGGTAGAGGATGCTCCACGGAATGAAGGGAGGGGAGCTCAGACTGGCTAGGACCCAGAGAGTGCTGGCGTTTTTTTTCTAAGGACCTCTCTTGAAAACGAATGTCGATCTGGTTGCATAATGAAATTACATCGTCCAGACCGACGGGAATGGCTCTTCCCGCTAATTCGTCTTTCACTCGGTCAGAGAGGCCATGTAAAAAGGTAGCGACCAGGGCCTCATTATTCCAGCTCAATTCAGCTGTGTGGATACGAAACTGAAGAGCATATTGCCCCACTGAACTAGATTCTTGGCGAAGACGTAAGACAGCACTAGCCGCTGAAGAAGCCCGAGCCGGCTCTTCGAAGATGTTACGAAAGAGCTTCAAGAAATCGGACAGACTGGAAACCACCGGATCGTTCCTCTCCCACAGGGGGGCAGCCCAGGCCAAAGCTTCACCGGAGAGGAGGGAAATTATATAGGCTACCTTAGCCCGGTCAGACAGGAAGCTTTGAGGCTGAAGCTCAAAATGAATTGTGCATTGGCTGAGAAACCCCCTGCAGGCCTTGGAGTCCCCAGAGAAACGGAACGGAGCTGGCAATCTTAGTGAGTGTGAGTCTGCGACTGGTGCGATAGGTACAGCCGCAGGTTGTACTTGGGGTTGCGGATTCGGGGTTCCCAAGGAGACCTGAAGCTGCTCGAATCGAGAAGCCAGATCCTGGAGGAATTGCATCACCTGAGTCTGATTTGATTCCTGGGTCTCAAGTCTGCGAACTATGCCCTGCAATGGATCATCCGCGGGAAGCGGGATGTCAGCCGGGTTCATGGCTGATCAAACTGTCAGGGTCACCTGTGGCCAGGTGACAGATGCACACCGTAGGGGGACAGGAGTGCACCGCGAGGTAGTGAACCCTATGGCTTGCTTCTGCGGATAGGGAACTGGGTGGTTGTGGAAAGCGGGACCAGAGGAGCACAACCGGGATCCAAACGGAAGCTAGAGCCAAGATTCCCCAGGGCGCGGAGTCTAAGACCCAGCTGGTCTTCTCCAGGGCCTCTAGTGGTGAGGATGTTAGCTGCAGGCTGGGACCAGGTCGCGGCCCCTGGAGTTTCCTAGCTCACGCCCCATAGGATAAGGGGAAAAGAGGGGAAGCAGCAGCACACGAAGAGAGAACCGAATAACAAGCTGAAGGTCAGGGGCCACAAGCAGACAAGGATAACGAAGAACGAGCCGAAGGTCAAGGGTCACGAGCAGACAGGGATAGTCGGGGACAAGCCAATAACGTAACAGAGAGACAGACGTAGCACACGGCAGGCAGGAACCCAAACACACAATGCCTAACAAACACGTTGATCAGCAAAGCAGGCTTGCAGTGCACAGGTTAATATAGTGTTCAGTGATAGGACCTGGGGTGGAGTCAGGCTGGGAGGAGATTATAAAGGAAGCCAGGTGAAGGAGGTCTGGTCTCTAGATGAACACATGAGGAGGAAGGTAAGATGGCAGACAGACATTAATGCATATCCATGACAAGAGTTTTCCAGTCAAGTTAATAGGGCCCTCCCCCCTAGTCAGCATTCAAGTGGAGGGAGTCTACACCAAAGCCATCCTGGACACAGGAGCCCAAGTGATCCTTTTGTATAAAGACTTACCAGAAACACCACAAAAACACCAATAGGAAAATCAAGGAGTCCAAAGAAGGAGACACCCCAGAAGAGGTTTCCAGACAAGTTAATAGGACCCTCCCTTCTAGTCTCCGTTCAAGTTGAGGGAGTCTACACCAAGGCCCTCCTAGATACAGGAGCCCAAGTGACTCTTTTATACAGAGACTTTTACCGGAAGCATTTGAGTCACGTGCCCCTACAAAAGCTGGAAGACTTAGAGATATGGAGAATTGGTACTCACAGGTTTCCATACGACGGTTATGTTTCAAACAGGCTGGCCTTCGACCCCTCTGTGACAGGAAAGGCAGAAGTCTTTGACACCCTGGCAGTAGTTTGCCCTCACCCACCAGGAGCCAACACGAGTTCCCTGATCATAGGGACCAACACTGATCTGGTCAGGAGACTGCTGACTCCTCTAGCACAGGAGCAGGGTACTTCAAGAGACAGGATCCACCCCATGCTGCAGCAGGTCTACCGGAAGTTGGTACTGGAACAGAAGGACCCAGAAGAGGGGGTGGGGAAAGTCTGGAGACTGTCAAGGAAGGAGAAGATGTTGTAGCCTGGTGAGATGACCTGCCTGCAGGCTACTGTGAAACTCTCATGGGAGCAGCCTGGCCCCTTTGTGGTCCTGGAACCAGACCCCCAAGACACCCACCCAGAGTTGGAAGTGATCCCCGAAGTGGTGAAGAAGGCGAAGGGCCAAATCCCAGTGAGCATCAGGAATGTCACTAGTTCTCCCATGAATATTCCATCCCGGATGTTGCTGGGAAGAGTAAACTCTGCCACCCCAGTGGCCCTGTCCAACTTGGAGAAGGCTGAAGGAGGAGAACACACTATAGAGAATCTCTGCCTAGAGACCACCACCCTACCACCAGTGTGGAAGGAGAGAGCCAAGGCCCAGCTGACTAGATGGAGAAAAATATTCTCAAAGGACGAGTTCGACATAGGGTGTGCGAGCAGTGCCACCCATAAGATCTGTCTGCAGGAAGACAAACCTTTCCGGGAGAGGGTCCGGCGAGTCCCCCTGGCTGACTTAGAAGACTTACGTGAACAGTTGACGGAGCTTAAGAGAACTGGGGTTATTCGGGAGTCCAGAAGCCCATATGCCTCCCCTATCGTGGTAGTCAGGAAAAAGAATGGGTCGCTGAGACTTTGCATAGACTACAGGACTCTCAATAGAAGGACCATACCCGACCAGTATACCACCCCCAGGATAGAAGATGCTTTACAGAGTCTGTCTGGAGCCAAGTGGTTCAGCGTCATGGACCTGAAGAGTGGGTATTACCAAATCCCAATGCACCCTGATGACAGAGAGAAGACAGCATTCATCAACCCAGTGGGATTCTATGAGTTCAACAGGATGCCTCAGGGCCTGTCAGGGGCCCCTGCCACTTTCCAGAGGTTGATGGAGAAGACAGTGGGGGACATGAATCTTATTGAAGTCTTGGTGTACCTAGATGACATCATTGTCTTCGGGAAGACTCTGTAGGAGCACGAACAAAGGCTGGAGAAAGTCCTGAAGAGACTCAGTGAAGAGGGACTTAAACTATCCAGGGAGAAGTGTCAGTTTTACCGGTCCTCAGTCCACTATCTGGGACACATAGTGTCTGAAGCAGGAGTGTCTACAGACCCTGACAAACTGGAAGCAGTTACCTCCTGGCCCCGACTCACTACAGTGACTGAGCTCAAATCCTTCCTGGGGTTCTGCTCCTACTACCGCAGGTTTGTGGAAGGGTTTGCAAAAATTGCCAAACCTCTGAATGAGTTACTGAAAACAGAAGGAGAGGAGGATGATGCTGGCCCCAGGAAGCCCGGAGAGTAAGTGGAAGACCAGTGGACAGAGAAGTGTGAAGAGGCCTTCGAAATGTAAAAATAAGTCTGACCACTGCCCCGGTCTTGGCCTATGCTGACACCAAGAGACCATATGAACTGCATGTGGATGCCAGCCATGATGGTCTGGGAGGTGTACTGTACCAGGAGTATGAAGGACAACTCAAGCCAGTCGCCTATGTAAGTAGGAGTCTAACACCAGCAGAGAAGAATTACCCCACCCACAAATTGGAGTTTCTGGCCCTGAAGTGGGCAGTTGTGGATAAACTCTAAGATTACCTGTATGGAGTGGACTTTACAGTAAAGACAGATAATAACCCACTCACCTACCTTTTCACCACAGCCAAGCTGGATGCCACTGGCCACCGTTGGTTGGCTGCCCTCTCTGGATTCAACTTTAGCCTCAAGTATAGGCCGGAAACTGGAAACAGAGATGCTGATGCATTGTCCAGAAGGTCTCATGCTCCCACTTACCATACAGAAGACTGGACCCAGGTAACCCCGGATGGGGTGCGGGCTTTGTGTCAAGGAGCACAACTTTAAGCTAGCGGCGGATCCAGGGCGGAAGAAATTGGAGTTTCGGTAGTGGGGGTGCCCAAATGCTATTGTGACGTAACCCAGATTGGCAAAGACGACTTGCCAAAATTATCCAAGAAGGACATAAGAAGAGATCAGTGGGAAGACCCCTGGGGAAGATTGGCTTTGGAAGCTCTAGAAGACCAGGATCTGGACAGGCTCTTGCAAGATCCCTCAAAGGAGGCTTGATTAATCCACAAAGAATGGGACAAGTTACAGGTGCATCAAGGGGTGGTCTACCGAAGGGGGCCCCTCTGATGACCTAGAAGAGAAGTGGCAACTGTTTCTGCCAGAAAAACACAGAAAAACTGTCTTAGCTGCCCTACATGACAACCATGGCCACTTAGGGGACGAACGAAACTTCCAGCTTGTAAGGAATAGATTTTGCTGGCCTTGTATGCGAGCTGAAGTGGAGGAGGACTGTCACTCATGTGCTCGCTGCATACAGAGGAAGACATTGCCACGTCAAGCTGCCCCAATGGGCCATCTGCAGAGTCAAGGGCCCTTGGACTTGGTATGCGTCGACTTTCTCTGTCTGGAACCTGACTTGAGTGGACACGGAAATGTTCTGGTGATAACCGACCATTTCACCCGTTATGCCCAGGCCTTTCCAACTAAAGACCAGAAGGCCTCCACTGTAGCCAAAATCTTGGTGGAGAAGTACTTCGTGCATTACGGGTTACCTGAACGCCTTCACTCAGACTTTGGAGACTTTGAGAGCCGACTGATTCGGAAGTTGCTGGACTTTTTAGGCATAAAAAAAACTCGTACTACCCCTTATCACCCTCAAGGTTATGCTCAACCAGAAAGATTCAACAGGACTCTGTTAAATATGTTGGGGACTCTGAACAGTGAGGAGAAGCAACATTGGGGCAAGCACATAGCTGTTATAGTACACGCTAGGGATGAGCCGAACACCCCCCGGTTTGGTTCGCACCAGAACCTTCGAACAGACCGAAAGTTCGCGCGAACGTTAGAACCCTATTAAATACAATGGACGCGAACGTTCGAAATCGAAAGTGCTAATTATAACGACTAATATGTATGTTATTCAATGCAAAACTAAGTTTTAAAAATGGCCGTTTTTCGGGAGCAGTCATTTTAATGATGCATAAAGTGAAAAAAAAAAATGAAATATTCCTTTAAATATCGTACCTGGGGGGTGTCTAAAGTATGCCTGTGAAGTGGCATGTGTTTCCCGTGTTTAGAACTGTCCCTGCACAAAATTACATTTCTAAAGGAAAAAAAGCCATTTAAAACTGCTTGCGGCTTTAATGTCATGTCTGGTCCCGGTAATATGGATGAAAATCTTTAAGAAAAATGGCATGGCTACCCCACCAGCCCCCCCCCCCCTACCCCAGCCCATTACCAGCCCCTTTGGGTCTTGTATGCATATTAAGGGGAACCCCGCACACAAAATAAAAAAGGCCCTATATACTCTGAACAGCAGTATACAGGTGGTGCAAACAAGACAGGGACTGTAGGTTTTTTCTTAAGTAGAATCTGTTTGTAATTTTGAACACGTACATTGTTTAAGTGTAGCTCCAGCCAAAAAAGCTTTTTGGAAAACATAGGGAAGGGATATCACCCCTGTAACATTTGTTTTGCTGTCTGTGCCCCTTGTTCAGAACATTTCACCTCACTTTCCGTCCCAATGACAAATGTTTTTGAAAAGTGGGGTTTTTATTGAAACAAGGATTGGTGATAAAGCATCAGTAGAGAGGAAACACTTTTTCCCATATTAACTCTTACAGGAGAGAATTTCCCTTCCTAGGGGTAGATTTCCTCTCACTTCCTGTTGTCTCCTTCCGTTTGCAAGTAGGAGTCGTTTGTAAGTTGGATGTTTGAAAGTAGGGGCCTGCCGTATATACTCTGCTGAAATTTGCCCCTTACATGTTGGTGTTGCCACAACACTGTGAGCCCTCACAGTTATTCTTGGTGGGCGCTGGAACGCCCTGCTGTGAACTATTATATCAGGAATTGTATTTACATGCCATTGTTGAACAGTGGTAGGAAAAATTGGGCCTTTGGTGGTGGTGCTGGTGCCACAACACTGTAAGCCCTCACAGTTACTCTTGGTGGGCGCATGAATGGGCCCTGCTGTGAATTATTAGATCAAGAATTGTAATTGCATGGCCCTGTTGAACAGGGGCTGAAAAATTGGGCCTTTGGTGGTGGTGGTGGTGGTGGTGGTGTTGTCACAACACTGTAAGCCCTCACAGTTACTCTTGGTGGGCGCATGAATGGGCCCTGCTGTGAATTATTAGATCAAGAATTGTAATTACATGCCCCTGTTAAACAGGGGCAGAAAAATTGGGCCTTAGACACTGGTGCCACAACACTGCAACCCCTCACAGATACTGTACTTGGAGCACAGCAATGAGCCCTGTTGCAAAGTATTGCATCAAAAATTGTAATTACACGCCCCTGTTAAACAGGGGCAGAAAAATTGGGCCTTAGGCACTGGTGCTGGTGCCACGACACTGCAACCTCTCCCAGATACTCTAGTTGGAGTGCAGGAATGAGCCCTGCTGCAAAGCATTGCATCAAAAATTGTAACTACATGCCCCTGTTAAACAGGGGCTGAAAAATTGGGCCTTAGCCACTGGTGGCGGCACCCAGAAAAAAAAAGTTCTTCCAAGCTATCATCAAGAATCGGATCATTGAGGAGGAGGAGGATAGTCAGTCAACATAACAGGACAATCACTCAGCATCAGCAGTCTTGAAGGGATGTGACATTTGAAAATAAATTATTCTGTTATATCAGCTTTAGGTGCTTGGTAGCTGGTAGGGATGAGCTCGGTGTTCGAGTCGAACATAGGTGCGACTCGAACATCGGCTGTTCGCGCGTTCGGCGAACAACGAACGATTTTGCGCCAAATTCGAGTGAAGCGAATGGCCCACAATACACTGCACCATCGCAGTGTAATCCCGGCGCTGTGATTGGCCAAGCATGCACTGTGACCCTGCATGCTTGGCCAATCACAGCGCCGGCAGCGAGGAGAGCAATGATTGGCCACAGGCAGGATGCCTGTGGCCAATTATAGCTGAGGTGGTTTAGTACACGCCCCACACTATAAAAGGCCGCCAGCGCGGCGGCCTCGTGTAGTGTGTTCCGGAGCAGGGAAAGTGAAGGATAGGCAGGGACAGTGTCAAATCCATTCTTTGCTAAACCTTGTGTGTAGGGACAGAGAAGGATAGGCAGGGAGAGTGTCAGTGTCATATTCTTTGCTAAACCTTGTGTGTAGGGAGAGAGAAGGATAGGCAGGGAGAGTGTCAGTGTCATATACTTTGATAAACCTTGTGTGCAGGGAGAGAGAAGGATAGGCAGGGGACAGTGTCAGTGTCATATTCTTTGCTAAACCTTGTGTGCAGGGAGAGAGAAGGATAGGCAGGGAGAGTGTCAGTGTCATATACTTTGATAAACCTTGTGTGCAGGGAGAGAGAAGGATAGGCAGGGGACAGTGTCAGTGTTATTGTTGCTAAGCCTCCTGCATATTATACACCTGAAGTTAGCCCATATTGCTGCTTTTTCCTGGTGTGTTACACCAACAGGATTTTGCGGCACTTACAGCGGGCAGAGTGTGCCTCCTGGCCATATTACACCTGAACTTAGCCTGTATTGCTGCTTTTTCCTGGTGTGTTACACCAACAGGATTTTGCGGCACTTACAGCGGGCGGAGTGTGCCTCCTGACCATATTACACCTGAACTTAGCCTGTATTGCTGCTTTTTCCTGGTGTGTTACACCAACAGGATTTTGCGGCATTTACAGCGGGCGGAGTGTGCCTCCTGACCATATTACACCTGAACTTAGCCTGTATTGCTGGTTTTCCCATTTCCCTGCAGGCAATTAGAATGTCTGGAAGGCAAACAAGGAGAGGCAGACAGTCAGGAGCCAATAAAAGAGGGCAAGCAGGCTCTGTGTCTAGAGACAACAGTGCTGGTCGTGGACGCGGTGCATCGCCATCAGCACGTGGCCATGGGACACGCTTGTCCTTCTTTTCGGCAGCTGGACGTGTTGAGCCGCATCATGCCAAAGACTTGGTAGAGTGGATGACCAAGCCCTCCTCATCCTCCTCATCCTCTCTCACCCAGGCTCAGGGTACTGGCAAAGCAGCTGCCAAAGCGTCCTCTTCCCTGGTATCAATGTCATCATCAGTCACTCCTTCCCTAGACCAACCATGTCCTCCTTAGGAGTCCCCCGAACTGTTTGAGCACAGTGTTGGGTACATGCTCCAGGAGGATGCCCAGCGTTTCGAAGGGTCTGATGATGATACCCAGCTAGAGGAAGGCAGTAGCGTGAGAGCAGAGAGAGGGGATGCTCAAGAAGGACACCAATCTGGCAGTCATGTTCCAGCAGCTGCAGCATACTGCCAGATTGGCTCCAGTGATGAGGAGGGAGGGGATGATGAGGTCACTGACTCCACGTGGGTGCCTAATAGGAGAGAGGAGGAGGAGGAGGAGGCACATCTCCAATGAGGCAGGATGCCCTCGGGGGGCCAGCGTAAGGGCAGCACACCGACGGAATCACACCGCAGAGCTCCGCCTGTGCAGGGCACTGCCTCTGCCCGTTATTCAAAAAGTTCTTTGGTGTGGGCCTTTTTTGAGTCGAGTGCATCAGATCGCACAGCTGCTGTTTGCAACATATGTCTCAAGCGTATCTCGCGTGGCCAAAACATCACCCGCTTGGGCACCACATGCTTGACCAGACATATGTTGACCTGCCATGCAGCTCGTTGGCAAGCCTACCTTAACCACTTAGCAACCACCTGCCGACAAATAACGTCGACAAGGTGGTTGCTTAACTCTGGGAGGACGTTATATAACGTCCTCCCAGAATCGCGCTCCCGCGCGCCCCCTGGGGCGCGCACACGGGAAACTCCGTGACCGCCGGGTCCAGCGGACCCGGCGGATCACGAATCGTGGTAAATCGCCGCTGATAGCGGCCGTTTACCACGTGATCGCTCCGTCAAATGACGGAGCAATCACTTGTAAACAGACCGGCGTCATTTGATGACGCCGGTTCCTCCCTCCCCTCTCTGTACCGATCGGTACAGTGTGAGAGGGGAGGGGGAGGGAGCGGATGGCAGCAGCAGCACTGTGGGCTGGATCTGTGACAATTGCAGTCACAGATCCAGCCATCCATCCATCCCTGCTCAGCCATCCCTGTGCAATACCCTGCCAATACTCTGCAATACACCCTGCCAATACTCTGCAATACACCCTGCCAATACTCTGCAATACACCCTGCAATACCCTGGTGCAATACTCTGCAATACCCTGGTGCAATACTCTGCAATACACTGGTGCAATACTCTGCAATACCCTGCGCAATACTCTGCAATACCCTGGTGCAATACTCTGCAATACCCTGCGCAATACTCTGCAATACCCTGCGCAATACCCTGCAATACCCTGCACAATACTCTGCAATACCCTGCGCAATACCCTGCACAATACCCTGCGCAATACCCTGCGCAATACCCTGCGCAATACCCTGCCATACCCTGCACAATACTCTGCATCACCCTGCGCAATACTCTGCAAAATACTCTGCAATACCCTGCGCAATACTCTGCAATACCCTGCGCAATACACCCTGTGCAATACTCTGCAATACCCTGCGCAATACTCTGCAATACCCTGTGCAATACCCCCTGTGCAATACCCCATGCAATACCCTGCCATACTCCGCAATGCCCTGCCATACTCCGCAATGCCCTGCCATACTTCGCAATGCCCTGCCATACTCCGCAATGCCCTGCCATACTCCGCAATGCCCTGCCATACTCCGCAATGCCCTGCCATACTCCGCAATGCCCGGCCATACTCCGCAATGCCCGGCCATACTCCGCAATGCCCGGCAATACTCTGCAATAACCACTTTCCGCCCGCCGGCCGTCATATGACGTCCTTGACTTTGTGCGGGGATATCTGAATGATGGGAGCAGCTACAGGCATCATTCAGATATCAGCTTTTTCAGCCGGCGATTCCCTACACCATAACAACAATCATAGTGGCTGTTCCGCCGCTTGATCATTCTTACGGGAGGCGAGAGGGTATGTCCCCCCCCCCCGCCGCCCTCCGGTGCTCCTACCGACTCACCGCTACGATCAAAGCCAGGATTGTTGGGTTTTTTTGGGGGGTTTTTTCAGGCTTCCCAGCCTAG
The DNA here is from genome assembly GCA_029206835.1 of Rana muscosa. Lineage (NCBI taxonomy): Eukaryota > Metazoa > Chordata > Amphibia > Anura > Ranidae > Rana > Rana muscosa. The sequence continues at coordinate 36,715,954 of JARGYO010000162.1, read as the reverse complement.
AGGTGAGATGTGGGGTCTTATTGACCCCATATCTCACTGTAAAGAGGACCTGTCATGCCATATTCCTATTACAAGGGATGTTTACGTTCCTTGTAATAGGTATAAAAGTGATCAAAAAAAATTTTGGGGCGGAAAAACATGTCAAACTAAAATAAATAAAGTAAAATGAACAATAAAAAAATATATATTTTTTTAAAGTGCCCCTGTCTCCGTGAGCTTGCATACAGAAGCGAACGCATACGTAAGTCCCGCCCACATATGAAAACGGTTTTCAAACCACACATGTGAGGTATCGCCGCGAACGTTAGAGCGAGAGCAATAATTTTGTCCCTAGACCTCCTCTGTAACTCAAAACATGTAACCAGTAAAAATATTTAAAGCGTCGCCTATGGGGATTTTTAAGTAGCGAAGTTTGGCGCCATTCCACAAGCGTGTGCAATTTCGAAGGGTGACATGTTAGGTTTCTATTTACTCGGCGTAACTTCATCTTTCACATTATGCAAAAACATTGGGCTAACTTTACTGTTTTTTTTTTTTAAGCACAAAACATTTTTTTTCCGTAAAAAACGCGTTAAAAAAATTGCTGCGCAAATATCATGCGAGATAAAAAGTTGCAACAACCACCATTATATTCTCTAAGGTCTTTGCTAAAAAAACATATATAATTTTTTGGGGTTCTATGTAATTTTATAGCAAATAAATGATGATTTTTACATGTAGGAGAGAAATGTCAGAATTGGCCTCGGTGCTCCAGAACGCCTGAAGGGGCTCCCTGCATGTTGGGCCTCTGTATGTGGCCACGCTGTGTAAAAGTCTCACACATGTGGTATCGCCATACTCGGGAGTAATAGCAGAATGTGTTTTGGGGTGTAATTTGTGGTATGCATATGCTGTGTGTGAGAAATAGCCTGCTAATATGACAATTTTGTGAAAAAAAAAAAGAGAAAAAAAAAATCTTGATTTTGCAAAGAATTGTGGGAAAAAATGACAACTTCAAAAAACTCACAATGCCTCTTTCTGAATACCTTGGAATGTCTTCTTTCCAAAAAGGGGTCATTTGGGGGGTATTTGTACTTTTCTCGCATGTTAGGGTCTCAAGAAATGAGATCGGCCGTCAGTACTTCAGGTGTGATCAATTTTCAGATATTGGCACCATAGCTTGTGGACTCTATAACTTTCACAAAGACCAAATAATTTCCACCAATTTGTACTTATTTTTACCAAAGATATGTAGCAGTATAAATTTTGGCCAAAATTTATGAAGAAAAAATAGTAATTTGCAAAATTTTATAACGGAAACGAAAAAAAACCCATTTTTTTACAGAATTTTCAGTCTTTTTTCTCTTATAGCGCAAAAAATAAAAAACCCAACAGTGATTAAATACCACCAAAAGAAAGCTCTATTTGTGTGAAAAAAAGGACAAAAAATTCATATGGGTACAGTGAACTGAGTAATTGTCATTCAAAATGTGAGAGCACCGAAAGCTGAAAATTGGTCTGGTTATTAAGGGGGTTTAAGTGCCCAGTGGTCAAGTGGTTAAAGACCCACACCAAAGAACAAAGCTGACCTCTTCTTGCACCGCATCAGCTGGGATCTCCAACCCCACTATACCTTCAGTCCTCTCTGAAACCTGCTCTGAGAGGAATGAAGGTGTAGAATTAGGTGTGTCACAGCCAAGTACTTGCGGGCACTCTGCTAGCAGTACACCGACGTCCGATTCTAGCAGGCAAATTTCCCTGCCCCAGCTGCTGGACCGTCGAAAGAAGTTCACTCCCAGCCATCCACATGCCCAGCGGTTGAATGCTAGCTTGGCTAAATTGCTAGCGCTTCAACTGCTGCCTTTTCAGTTGGTAGACTCGGCCCCCTTCCGTGAGTTTGTGCAATGTGCGGTTCCTCAGTGGCAGGTTCCCAAACGCCACTTTTTCTCACGGAAGGCGATTCCGGCTCTCTACCGGCATGTGGAAGGCAATGTCTTGGCCTCGCTGGACAGGGCGGTCAGCGGTAAGGTGCATATTACCGCTGACTCATGGTCCAGCAGGCATGGACAGGGATGTTACCTTTCTTTCACGGCCCATTGGGTCACTCTTTTGGCAGCTGGGAAGGATGCAGGACAAGGTGCAGTAGTGTTGGAGGTTGTTCCACCGCAACGCCTCCAAAATGCTACTACTGGTTGTGACACACCTCTGTCCTCCACCCCCTCCTCTTCTTCTTCCTCCGTGGCCTCTTCCTGTGCTTTGTCCTCGGAACCAGCGGTGCTCCGTAGGCATTCAAGGGGCTACGCAAGTACGCAGGCAAAAAGATGCCATGCCGTGCTTGCGCTGGTGTGTTTGGGGGACAGGAGTCACACTGGGGCAGAGGTTCTGTCTGCTCTGCAGGGGCAGGCCGAGAGGTGGTTGACGCCACGCCAGCTTAAGCCAGGAATGGTAGTTTGCGACAATGGCACCAACCTCCTCTCCGCTCTCCGACAGGGACAACTGACCCATGTGCCCTGTGTGGCTCACGTCCTTAACCTGGTGGTGCAGCGGTTCTTGGGCAGGTACCCGGGCTTACAGGATGTCCTGAGGCAGGCCAGGAAAGTCTGTGTGCATTTCCGCAGATCTTATAATGCCAGTGCTCGCCTGGCTGAGCTGCAAAAGGAGTTGAACCTGCCCAAGAACCGCCTTATATGTGACATGCCCACCAGGTGGAACTCAACGTTGGCCATGCTGCAGCGGCTGCACACGCAGCAGAGGGCCATCAATGAGTACCTGTGCGACTACGGCACCAGGACAGGGTCAGGGGAGCTGGGGTTTTTTTCACCACGCCAGTGGGGCATGATCAGGGATGCATGCACTGTCCTGGCACCATTTGAGGAGGCCACGAGGATGGTGAGCAGTGACAGTGCATGCATCAGTGACACTGTACCTCTTGTCCACCTGTTGGAACATACGCTGCGTGGAATAATGGACAGGGCACTTGAGGCAGAACAGAGGCAGGAAGAGGAGGACTTCCTTGCCTCTCAAGGCCCCCTTTACCCAGACAGTGTTCCTTCTGTCCCACTTATCGCACAGGAAGAAGAGGAGGAGGAGGAGAAGGAGGAGGAGGAGAAGGAGGAGGAGGAGGAGAAGGAGGAGGAGGAGGAGGATTGTGTCAGCATGGAGGTGCAGCATCATCAGCAGCAGTCTTTTAGGGATGATTTACAGTCCCAAGAAACCAGTGGACTTGTACGTGGCTGGGAGGAGGTGGCTGCGGATCATGTCGTCCTTAGTGACCCAGAGGACTCCGGACCGAATGCCTCAGCTAACCTACGCTGCATGGCCTCCCTGATCCTGCAAAGTCTGCGGAAGGATCCTCATATTCTTCGGATTAAGGAGAGGGACCATTACTGGCTGGCCACTCTCCTTGATCCACGGTACAAGGGTAAGGTTGCGGACCTTATCTTACCGTCGCAGAGGGAGCAGAGGATGAGACAACTCCGGGAGGCCTTGCAGAAAGGTCTGTGCAACGCGTTCCCAGAGACTGGGAGGTTACAAACTCCTGGTCCTGGACAGCGAGTTGCTGAGGCTTCGGTCAGTCAAAGAAGGAGCGGTGGGGAAGGTGGCCGTCTGACCGATGCGTTCAGACAATTCTTTAGTCCGCAGCCCCAAGGTATGATCGGTTCCAGCAACCATCGCCAGCGTGTGATATACATGGTGCAGGAATACCTAGGGGCAAGGTCAGACTTGGACACCTTCCCCACCGAAAATCCTCTGGCTTACTGGGTCTTGAGGATGGATCACTGGCCAGAGCTTGCACAGTACGCAATTGAGCTACTGGCCTGTCCTGCATCCAGCGTTCTTTCAGAACGCACATTCAGTGCTGCTGGAGGATTTGTCACAGATCACAGGGTGCACCTGTCCACCGACTCTGTTGATCGACTGACCTTCATAAAGATGAACCAGTCTTGGATCACCACCAGCTACCAAACACCTGAAGCTGATATAACAGACTAATTTATTTTCAAATGTCACATCCCTTCAAGACTGATGCTGAGAGACTGTCCTGTTATGTTGACTGACTATCCTCCTCCTCCTCAATGATCCGATTGATGATGATAGCTTGGAAGAACATTTTTGTTTCTGGGTGCCGCCACCAGTGGCTAAGGCCCAATTTTTCAGCCCCTGTTTAACAGGGGCATGTAATTACAATTTTTTATGCAATGCTTTGCAGCAGGGCTCATTTCTGCACTCCAACTAGAGTATCTGGGAGAGGTTGCAGTGTCGTGGCACCAGCACCAGTGGCTAAGGCCCAATTTTTCAGCCCCTGTTTAACAGGGGCGTGTAATTACAATTTTTGATGCAATACTTTGCAACAGGGCTCATTGCTGTGCTCCAAGTACAGTATCTGTGAGGGGTTGCAGTGTTGTGGCACCAGTGCCTAAGGCCCAATTTTTCTGCCCCTGTTTAACAGGGGCATGTAATTACAATTCTTGATCTAATAATTCACAGCAGGGCCCATTCCTGCGCCCACCAAGAGTAACTGTGAGGCCTTACAGTGTTGTGTCAACACCACCACCACCACCACCAAAGGCCCAATTTTTCAGCCCCTGTTCAACAGGGGCATGCAATTACAATTCTTGATCTAATAATTCACAGCAGGGCCCATTCATGCGCCCACCAAGAGTAACTGTGAGGGCTCACAGTGTTGTGGCAACACCAACATGTAAGGGGCAAATTTCAGCTGAGTATATACGGCAGGCCCCTACTTTCAAACATCCAACTTACAAACGACTCCTTCTTGCAAACGGAAGGATACAACAGGAAGTGAGAGGAAAACTACCCCTAGGAAGGCAAATTCTCTCCTGTAAGAGTTAATATGGGAAAAAAATGTCTCCTCTCCACTGATGCTTTATCACCAATTCTTGTTTCAATAAAATCCCCAAATTTTCAAAAAACATTTGTCATTAGGACGGAAAGTGAGGTGAACTGTTCTGAACAGGTGCACACTGCACAGACAGCAAAACAAATGTTACAGGGGTGATAACCCTTCCCTATGTTTTCCAAAAAGCTTAAAAATAGATTTTTTGGCTGGAGCTACACTTAAACAATGTACCTGTTCAAAATTACAAACAGATTCTACATAAGAACAAACCTACAGTCCCTGTCTTGTATGCACCGCCTGTATACGGCTGTTCAGAGTATATAGGGCCTTTTTTATTTTGTGTGCGGGGTTCCCCTTAATATGCATACAAGACCCAAAGGGGCTGGTAATGGGCTGGGGTGGGGGGTGGGGGGGCTGTGATGGGGTAGCTATGCCATTTTTCTTAAATATTTTCATCCATATTACCGGGACCAGACATTACATTAAAGCCGCAAGCAGTTTTAAATGGCTTTTTTTCCTTTAGAAATTTAATTTTGTGCAGGGACAGTTCTAAACACGGGAAACACGTGGCACTTCACAGGCATACTTTAGACACCCCCCAGGTACGATATTTAAAGGAATATTTGACTTTTTTTTTTCAGTTTATGCATCATTAAAATGACTGCTCCCGAAAAACGGCCGTTTTTAAAACTTTTTTTTGGATTGATACATGTCCCCTGGTGCAGAACCCGGGTTCCCAAACCCTTTTTAGGACAATAACATGCATAATAGTCGTTATAATTAGCACTTTAGATTTCGAACATTCGCATCCATTGTATTTAATAGGGTTCTAAAGTTCGTGCGAACTTTCGGTCCGTTCGCGGGTTCTGGTGCGAACCGAACCTGGGGGGTGTTCGGCTCATCACTAGTAGCTGGTAGACTGGTTCATCTTTATGAAGGTCAGTCGATCAACCGAGTCGGTGGACAGGCGCACCCTGTGATCCGTGACAAAGCCTCTAGCAGCACTGAATGTGCGTTCCGAAAGAACGCTGGATGTAGGACAGGCCAGTAGCTCAATTGCATACTGTGCAAGCTCTGGCCAGTGATCCATCCTCAAGACCCAGTAAGCCAGAGGATTTTCGGTGGGAAAGGTGTCCAAGTCTGAACTTGCCCCTAGGTATTCCCGCACCATGTATATCAGACGCTGGCGATGGTTGCTGGAACCGATCATACCTTGGGGCTGCGGACTAAAAAATTGTCTGAACGCATCGGTCAGACGGCCACCTTCTCCACCGCTCCTTCTGCTACTGACCGAAGCCTCAGCAACTCGTTGTCCAGGACCAGGAGTTTGTAACCTCCCAGTCTCTGGGAACGCGTTGCACAGACCTTTCTGCAAGGCCTCCCGGAGATGTCTCATCCTCTGCTCCCTCTGTGACGGCAAGATAAGGTCCGCAACCTTACCCTTGTACCGTGGATCAAGGAGAGTGGCCAGCCAGTAATGGTCCCTCTCCTTGATCCCAAGATTACGAGGATCCTTCCGCAGACTTTGCAGGATCAGGGAGGCCATGCAGCGTAGGTTAGCTGAGGCATTCGGTCCGGAGTCCTCTGGGTCACTAAGGACGACATGATCCGCAGCCACCTCCTCCCAGCCACGTACAAGTCCACGGGTTTGTTGGGACTGTAAATCATCCCTAAAAGACTGCTGCTGTTGATGCTGAGTGCCAGGCTCCACCTCCATGCTGACACAATCCTCCTCCTCCTCTTCCTGTGTGATGGGTGGGACAGAAGGAACACTGTCTGGGTAAAGGGGGCCTTGAGAGGCAAGGAAGTCCTTCCCTTCCTGCCTCTGTTCTGGCTCAAGTTTCCTGTCCATTATTCCATGCAGCGTATGCTCCAACAGGGGGACAAGAGGTACAGTGTCACTGATGCATGCACTGTCACTGCTCACCATCCTTGTGGCCTCCTCAAATGGTGCCAGGACAGTGCATGCATCCCTGATCATGCCTCACTGGCGTGGTGAAAAAAACCCGAGCTCCCCTGACCCTGTCCTGGTGCCGTAGTCGCACAGGTACTCATTGATGGCCCTCTGCTGCGTGTGCAGCCGCTGCAGCATGGCCAACGTTGAGTTCCACCTGGTGGGCATGTCACATATAAGGCGGTTCTTGGGCAGGTTCAACTCCTTTTGCAGCTCAGAAAGCCGAGCACTGGCATTATATGATCTGCGGAAATGCACACAGACTTTCCTGGCCTGCCTCAGGACATCCTGTAAGCCCGGGTACCTGCCCAAGAACCGCTGCACCACCAGGTTAAGGACGTGAGCCACACAGGGCACATGGGTCAGTTGTCCTTGTCGGAGGGCGGAGAGGAGGTTGGTGCCATTGTCGCAAACCACCATTCCTGGCTTAAGCTGGCGTGGCGTCAACCACCTCTCGGCCTGCCCCTGCAGAGCAGACAGAACCTATGCCCCAGTGTGGCTCCTGTCCCCCAAACACACCAGTGCAAGCACGGCATGGCATCTTTTTGCCTGCGTACTTGCGTAGCCCCTTGAACGCCTACGGAGCACCGCTGGTTCCAAGGACAAAGCACAGGAAGAAGCCATGGAGGAAGAAGAAGAGGAGGGGGTGGAGGAGAGAGGTGTGTCACAACAACCAGTAGTAGCATTTTGGAGGCGTGGCGGCGGAACAACCTCCAACACTACTGCACCTTGTCCTGCATCCTTCCCAGCTGCCAAAAGAGTGACCCAATGGGCCGTGAAAGAAAGGTAACGTCCCTGTCCATGCCTGCTGGACCATGAGTCAGCGGTAATATGCACCTTACCGCTGACCACCCTGTCCAGCGAGGCATGGACATTGCCTTCCACATGCCGGTAGAGAGCCGGAATCGCCTTCCGTGAGAAAAAGTGGCGTTTGGGAACCTGCCACTGAGGAACCGCACATTGCACAAACTCACGGAAGGGGGCCGAGTCTACCAACTGCTGCTTTTGAGGCAGCAGTTGAATTGCTAGCAATTTAGCCAAGCTAGCATTCAACCGCTGGGCATGTGAATGGCTGGGAGTGAACTTCTTTTGACGGTCCAGCAGCTGGGGCAGGGAAATTTGCCTGCTAGAATCGGACGTCTGTGTACTGCTAGCAGAGTGCCCGCAAGTACTTGGCTGTGACACACCTAATTCTACACCTTCATTCCTCTCAGTGCAGGTTTCAGAGAGAACTGAAGGTACAGTGGGGTTGGAGATCCCAGCTGATGAGGAGCAAGGAGAGGTCCGCTTTGTTCTTTGGTGTCGGTCTTTAAGATACGCTTGCCAACAAGCTGCATGGCAGGTCAACATATGTCTGGTCAAGCATGTGGTGCCCAAGCGGCTGATGTTTTGGCCACGCGAGATACGCTTGAGACATATGTTGCAAACAGCAGCGGTGCGATCTGATGCACTCGACTCAAAAAAGGCCCACACCAAAGAACTTTTGGAATAACGGGCAGAGGCAGCGCCCTGCACAGGCGGAGCTTTGCGGTGTGATTCAGTCGGTGTGCTGCCCTGCTCAGACGCTGGCCCCCCGAGGGCATCCTGCCTCGTTGGAGATGTGCCTCCTCCTCGTCCTCCTCCTCCTCCTCCTCTCTCCTATCAGGCACCCACGTGGAGTCAGTGATCTCATCATCCCCTCCCTCCTCATCACTGGAGCCAATCTGGCAGTATGCCGCAGCTGCTGGAACATGACTGCCAGATTGCTGTCCTTCTTGAGCATCCCCTCTCTCTGCTCTCATGCTACTGCCTTCCTCTAGCTGGGTATCATCATCAGACCCTTCGAAACGCTGGGCATCCTCCTGGAGCATGTACCCAACACTGTGCTCAAACAGTTCGGGGGACTCCTCAGGAGGACACGGTGGGTCTAGGAAAGGAGTGACTGATGATGACATTGTTACGAGGGAAGAGGACGCTTTGGCAGCTGCTTTGCCAGTACCCTGAGCCTGGGTGAGAGAGGATGAGGAGGATGAGGAGGGCTTGGTCATCCACTCTACCAAGTCTTCGGCATGATGTGGCTCAACACGTCCAGCTGCCGAAAATAAGGACAAGCATGTCCCATGGCCACGTGCTGATGGCGATGCACCGCGTCCACGACCAGCACTGTTGTCTCTAGACACAGAGCCTGCTTGCCCTCTTTTATTGGCTCCTGACTGTCTGCCTCTCCTTGTTTGCCTTCCAGACATTCTAATGGCCTGCAGGGAGATGGGAAAACCAGCAATAAGGGCTAGCTTCAGGTGTATATTTTGCAGGAAGCACACTACGCCCACTGTAAGTGCTGCAGATGCCTGTTAGTGTAACACAAAAGAAAAAAACCCACAAGCAATAAGGGCTAACTTCAGGAGTATAATGTGCAGGAGGCACACTACGCCCGTTGTAAGTGCTGCAGATGCCTGCCTGTGTTACACAACAGGAAAACACAGCAATAAGGGCTAGCTTCAGGTGTATATTTTGCAGGAAGCACACTACGCCCGCTGTAAGTGCTGCAGATGCCTGTTAGTGTAACACAAAAGAAAGAAACCACGAGCAATAAGGGCTTGCTTCAGGTGTATAATGTGCAGGAGGCACACTACGCCCGCTGTAAGTGCTGCAGATGCCTGCCTGTGTTACACAACAGGAAAACACAGCAATAAGGGCTAGCTTCAGGTGTATATTTTGCAGGAAGCACACTATGCCCGCTGTAAGTGCTGCAGATGCCTGTTAGTGTAACACAAAAGAAAAAAAACCACGAGCAATAAGGGTTAGCTTCAGGTGTATAATGTGCAGGAGGCACACTACGCCCGCTGTAAGTGCTGCAGATGCCTGCCTGTGTTACACAACAGGAAAACACAGCAATAAGGGCTAGCTTCAGGTGTATATTTTGCAGGAAGCACACTACGCCTGCTGTAAGTGCTGCAGATGCCTGTTAGTGTAACACAAAAGAAAAAAAACACGAGCAATAAGGGCTAGCTTCAGGTGTATAATGTGCAGGAGGCACACTACGCCCGCTGTAAGTGCTGCAGATGCCTGCCTGTGTTACACAACAGGAAAATACAGCAATAAGGGCTAGCTTCAGGTGTATATTTTGCAGGAAGCACACTACGCCCACTGTAAGTGCTGCAGATGCCTGTTAGTGTAACACAAAAGAAAAAAAAACACGAGCAATAAGGGCTAGCTTCAGGTGTATAATGTGCAGGAGGCACACTACGCCCGCTGTAAGTGCTGCAGATGCCTGCCTGTGTTACACAACAGGAAAACACAGCAATAAGGGCTAGCTTCAGGTGTATACTGTGCAGGAGGCTTAGCAAAAATGACACTGACACTGTCCCCTGCCTATCCTTCTCTGTCCCTGCACACAAGGTTTAGCAAAGAATATCACTGACACTGTCCCTGCCTATCCTTCTCTCTCCCTGCACACAAGGTTTAGCAAAGAATATCACTGACACTGTCCCTGCCTATCCTTCTCTCTCCCTGCACACAAGTTAAATGAACAAATAGCACAGACACTGTCCCTGCCTATCCTTCTCTCTCCCTGAACCGGAACACACTACACAAGGCCGCCGCGCTGGCGGCCTTTTATAGTGTGGGGTGTGTACTAAATCCCCCTGAGCTATAATTGGCCACAGGCATCCTGCCTGTGGCCAATTATGGCTCTCCTCGCTGCCGGCGCTGTGATTGGCCAAGCATGCGGGGTCACAGTGCATGCTTGGCCAATCACAGCGCCTGGATTGCACTGCGATGGCTTAGTGCATTGTGGGCAGTTCGCGTCACTCGAATTTGGCGCGAACGGCCCAAATCGTTCGATCTTCGTCGAACGATCGAACAGCCGATGTTCGAGTCGAACGTATGTTCGACTCGAACACCGAGCTCATCCCTAGATTATGCCTATAATAGTACAGCCAGTGATGTCACAGGGTATTCTCCTTACAGACTTATGTTTGGAAGAGAGGCCAGACTACCAGTGGACTTGGCCTTTGGCACCTCCATGGACCATACATCTGTCGCCTCACACAAAGGATACGTGGACAGACTGTGGAAGAGCTTAAGGCTGACCTATGAGAAGGCCCAATCAACTTCTGATCAGAGAGGAGCCCGGAACAAATGGAACTTTGACCTTAGGGTCCGTATTCAAGATTTACAGCCTGGAGACAGAGTGTTGCTGAGGAATTTAGGAGTCCCAGGGAAGCACAAGCTGGCAGACAGATGGAAGTCAGAACCTTATGTGATTTGTAAGAAGCTGCCTGGGTTGCCCGTGTACAAGTTGAAGCCTGAAGGAAGAGCGGGGCCACTGAAGACCTGGCACAGAAACCATCTGCTGCCCCTTTCTGAAGCAGTCAGGATGTCCCACTCTGGATTCCTCTGAGTTACCTTCCACTCCTTGTACTCCTAGACCCAACACCAGGTCTCAGACAACTCTATCAAGGGAGGAAGAAACCTCAGACCAAAGTGAAGAAGAGGAAATAGAGCTCAGTTGGCTGTGGCCATCTCAGGCACCTGAACCCCTAACAGTGGATCCTTTGTTACCTGAATCCCCCATAAATGACAATTTGAATAAAGAAGCTGCAGAGTTTATTCCTTCTATTGCCCAGAGTGATGAATGGGAAGATGCACTAGAATCAGTCCCAGATGAAGATCCAAGGAACACTCAATACCTCCCTGCACCTGAATCGGATGTCCTTGAAGAAGAAGGTCCCATTGTACCTGTTTTAGTGGAAACACCTTTAGAGCCAGAACCCATAACTCCCAGGGAGCAAAGAGTAAAAAGGATTATCCGCCCTCCTCGGAAGTTGACATACACACAGATGGGAGAAAGCTCTGAGGACACTGTAACTACCGCAAGAAGGACAATACAAAAGCCTGATCCCTCCACTGTGCATTTGGTGGAGGGCAACCCCAGCTCACTTTCTGGCACAGTTAGGCAGGCCACCCTCACTGACATGACCTGTGGGCAGGACAATCTCCCTCCCCATGCTTGGTGGGAGTTTCCCCTGCCAGGCTCCGTTTCAGCCCTTAATTATCTCATCTGTACATATTGTTGATGCTGTCTTTGGGACCAAAGATTCTAAGTGGGGGGAGTGTGTAGCGGGGTATTGCCTTCTAAATTCCTTTAGAGACTACATTACCCAGTACACTTTTAGGCACCCAGGGTGCATTGCCCCGATTAAGGACTGCTGGGGTGGACTTTATAAGGGAGAGGCGGAGCCCACTTCTCTCTCTTTTTGGACACCGCCCGCCCAGCAAGTTGAACTGCTGCTTGAGCTCCTGTGACTTTAGGCCAGAAGCCTGGGCCTTTTCTCCAAAGAGCCTTCCGTGCGCACCGAGGAACCTGAGGGACGTCTCTCCTTTGATACTGCACCTTTGCCAGTTGGACCGAAGACCCGGATGTCGATGGATCGGTGTACTTAGACACCGCAGCGGAAGAAACGGACGCGGACTGGTCCGGTTGGGTGAGAGAGCACCTGCTTATAGACAGACACAGTATCTTTGTTACCTTGGTGGATTACAAATTCTATTCTTCAAGTGCACCACCGTTGCTAGCGAAGATTTCCCTACATAACTTCCACTTAGTTCAGTCAGGCCTGACTGGGTAGCGTAGACATTCCTGGGCGCCATATTGTCCACGAGGGGAAATAGCTGCAAAGGGGACTGTTAGAGTTGCATAGCATTGTATACTTGTCTGCTTGTTTAACATTGTTTATTGCAGGTGTAGCGGGTGTCAAATTTAGAGGGGCGTATCTGGGCCATAGATGGCCCAGATACATTGATTTTTGGGATTTATGGACACTTTGGAGTGTGAGAGGTATGAATGGTGTTATGTTCCCTGCGGTCCCTAGGTGGCGCTGTCACCTGGGACCGGGGTTGAACTGCTATTCTTGCGCTGTGCCCTTTGTGTCCTCTTGCGGCAGTAGTACGGCGGGGCGTGAACCCACTGTGCCTGCTGGGAGAGGATATAAGGGGGCGGACATCTTGCGCACGAGGTCCATTCCCCAAGCACCTTCAGCCTGGGGGCTGCTGCGGTTCGTCTGTGCCCAGGTGCCCTTGGCCTGGGCGTGTGGAGTCAAGTTCCATCCCAGGCACCTTCAGCCTGGGGTGAGGTACTTTGCAAGGAGGCCTGGGGCCCAGTACCTTCGACTGGGTCCCGCAAGGGAGAAGCATTCCTAAAGTACCCCCGGTATTGGGTACCTGAATCCAGGGCGTAAGGGACCGGAGACGTGACCCTCCCGTAGAGCCGATGCAGCATTTAGCCGGTGCCGGTGTGGGCCTCTGGTGACCGTCCGGATGGATGTCTTCCCCCGACAGGGGTCGTTTGTCCTAACGGAGGTATTTTCATGTTCTTATGGTCTGTGGCAGAGACCCATCTTCATCAGGTTAGTGGCAGGCCTCCTCTAATGCGGCGTACACACGTACGTTTTTAATGCCATTTTTTTAACCAACGTTTTTCTCGTCGTTTTTTTTCATGTTTCCTCTCAAGCCTGTCTTGCATCCACACGATCATTAAAAAAAACGCTCGAGCAAAGCGCAGTGACGTACAACACATACGACGGCACTATAAAGGGGAAGTTCCGTTCGAATGGCGCCACCCTTCATGTTAGTAAACTTTCTTGAGCGGCGATTCGCGCTTTTCAGCCTCGTGCTTTTCAGTCCGTTACAGCGTGACGAAAGCTATCTCCATTACGAACACTAGTTTTACCAGAACGAGCGCTCCCGTCTCATACTTGATTCTGAGCATGCGCGGTTTTTTTTCCCTCGTAAAAGCATACACATTATCGTTTTTCACGTCGTTAAAAAAAACGACATGAAAAACGACGTGAAAAAATAGAGCATGTTCAAAATTTTTAATGGCCGTTTTTCACGCCGTTAAAAATGAAAAACGATCGTGTGTACGCCGCATAAGGCCTGTGGCAGAGGCCTCAACGTTCACCCAGGTCAGTGGCAGGGACCAAATTCACAGTCGGTGGCAGCGATTGTGCGCCAAGCCTGTTTGCACTAAACGGAACAGGAGAGACTTTATTCATTGAGTGTGCCTGGACCTACTCTTTCCCACACCCTGTCTGTTCTTTTAAAGTTCAACCAGCCTACCTATTGATCAAAGCAAATAAAACAGTGTTGGACTTTTTATGGTGTGGAACTCGTGTTACTGGAAGCTAAGTGTCCCTGTCGGTGACAGTGACAATCATCCTCCACAGGAGAAGCTGAGGCTCCGGCCTAAAACGCAGACCCGAAGGTAAACGGTTTAGCTCATATCTCTTCATACTACATCAGAGAGCTGAGCTGGTGGTGTACATCTTTCCCCCTTCTCCCAGATACCCCTAGACGAGTCATACAGCCATAAAGAGAGGGGAGAAGGCGGGTGACGGCTAGTGTGACCACATGTCCCGGATTGCCCGGGACAGTCCCGCATTTTGCAGGTCTGTCCCGGGCACATTCATTCCAGGACAATACAGTGTCCCGTAATGAAACTGACACAGCCACCCCCCGGGCCAATCTGATGCCCCCAAAAAAGGCCGCCACATCACCGCTTTACTAACTGACAGTACGTGTCCTGGCCGGGAATGCCTGGAGGAGCACAATCCCGCCCCCTGCTTGTGATTGGAGAAATCATGAATCCCGCCTCTTGTGTCCAATCACTGTGCTGTGATCCGTTACAGCACAAGCTGATTTTTGGGAAGGGAGGGTGTCCCTGAATGGTAGTTTGGAAATGTGGTCACCTTAGTGAGGGCGCTACACAGGGCTCTGCACATGACATGTACCCACCTGTTTTACTGCTTACCCACTAATCTAAGTAAACATACAAGGGTTAAGTATATTGGTGTCTGTGTTCTTTACTTTACGAAAGGGATAGGTAAAGGAAGTTTTAAAATATCACTGTGTGTTCTTGTCATAGGATTGTGTCGCTGTGAGTTACAGGCTTCACAATCCTATCATCCCTTACTAACTGTGCCAAGGGAAGTTAGAGCCGATTGCCAGGGGTTGACAGCGGTGCACTACAGGGCGCAAAATAATACAGGCAGCCCTCTTAACTGGGGGTATCGCTACATTAGTTTCACCTTTTAAGTTGCATTAGTGAAATAAATTTACTTTTGCATGCTATTCTAATTTTTCAAGTTTTGCCTGTAGTGTTGTGCACCTCCTAAAGGAGCCACTGATTCCTCTCTCTCTCTCTCTCTCTCTCTCTCTTTGAGTCACAAAACAAGTGAAGCAAATAACACAGAGTTTCCAAATAAATCACCACTGGCTCGATTGACAACTAGTGCCTTTGTGGAGGATAGAGATTTGCATACAGTCACTAGGGTTCTGAATTCAGGTCAGTACTCACAAAGTACTCACAATGCCATAGGACCACCAGTTGTCTCCTTTTGATATCCACCATGCACTCTTCAGTGAGGGAGAACCAAATCTCACAATACCACAGGACAGCTGGACACTCTTCTGCAACTTCCACCATGTACTCTTCAGCACCTCTGCCGGGTTAGCCCCCCTTACAGTGGCGTACTAAGGGGGTGACGGGGGGGCATGCCGCACCAGGTGCCACACACTGGGGGGTGTCAGGCCGGCGCCCCCCCCACGCCCTCCGTGACTGAAAGGAGACAGCGCCGCTGCCACGGGTTTAACAGCAGATCGCGCGGTGACAGAACATGTCTGTTCTGTCACCGCGCGATGCTGCTGTTAAACCTGTGGCGCTGTCTCCTTTTAGTCACAGGGGGGGCCGAGCAGGTAGTGGCTTTGCAGGGGGGGTGCGACGAGGACATCTGGGACCAGCGCAACGATCCCCTTCTCTCACGGCTCAGTCTCGGGCAGCGGCTGTCAGCCGAGCAGTATGAAGCCGCCTCCCCTCCTCCTTTATGTCTATACAGTGCTGGGCATGCAGGAGGAGGGGGAGGCGGCTTCATACTTGTCGGCTGACAGCCGCTGCCGAGACTGATCAGAGCCTTGAGAGAAGGGGATCGTTGCGCCGTTCCCAGATGTGCCGACTGGGCTGGCTCGGGTGTGGCTCGCACCCCCCATCCCTGCAAAGCCACTACCTTGGGCTCTCTGTCAGTTCTGAGGTACATTATGGGACTGTAGGGGGGGTCTGTAGGGGGGTCTGTATTGTTAGGGGGTCTGTGGTCTGTAGGGGGGTCTGTATTGTTAGGGGGTCTGTGCACTGTAGGGGGTCTGTAGGGGGGTCTGCACTGTAGCTGGGGTCTTAACTGTAGGAAGGGTCTGCACTGTAGGGGGTCTACAAATGGCTACTCAGGATATCAAGTCCCTAACATTCACCTCCTCATACCCAAGCAATTTAACGCAAAATGAAAAAATGGCTTTGAAAACACTAGCAAGCAATTGCAATGTGACTATAAAACCAAGTGACAAAGGAGGGAATATCGTCCTGATGGACAATGAGCAGTACTGTAGAATGTGTAACAACATCCTCAGTAACCGTAATTGGTATCGCCCAATTGGGATTGACATGGTAGAGGCATTTAACAAACAATTCTATTCTTTTGTGGATAATGCCTTCCATAACAGAATAATTTCCAAACAAACTTGGGATTTTATCCGTATTCCCTATCCACGTTTGGCAACATTCTATTCTATACCCAAGATACATAAAAGCACATTAGATCCCCCAGGCAGACCTATTTTGTCAGGTAATGGTTCAATTACCGAAAACCTCTCAAAATTGATAGATGAGCATATTCGTCCCTTCGTACTGTCCATTCCCTCCTACATCCGCGATACTATACATCTTTTACAGATTATCGAAGATGTAGAAGTACCAGAAAACTGTATTTTGGCCACTATTGATGTGGAGGCCTTATACAGCTCCATACCACACACAAAGGGTTTGGCCTGTATTCGTAAGGTACTATCAAGAATAAGCCATCATGAAAACTCATTCAATGAATTTGTCCTCCTGAGCTTGGATTTCATTTTGAATCATAACACCTTTTCCTTTGATGGCCGCCTATTCCTCCAGGTACAGGGCGTAGCCATGGGCACCTGCTGTGCCCCTGGCTACGCCAATCTCTACCTGGGGGAGTGGGAAGATGCCATTTTCAGCGACGAGGGTCTCTCTATGTACCTGTGCCACATTTTTATGTGGCACAGGTACATAGACGACATCTTCGTCGTCTGGAATGGTCCCCAGTCCCTCTTAGAGGAATGTTTACTTGCATTGAACATCAATGAGTTTAATTTGGCATTTACTATGAATGCCGATCCATCCAAGAAAACATTCTTGGATGTAGAAATTATCAAAAACAAAGATAATTGTCTGTCTTGTAAACTGTTTAGAAAGCCCACGGCTGGTAACACAATCTTACATGCCTCCAGCTTTCATCCTAGGCCTCTTGTCAACTCAATACCATATGGGCAATACCTACGAATAAAGCGAAACTGCTCTAACCATTCAGATTTCCTGCATGAAGCAAAAAACCTAAAAAAACGATTATTAGAACGTGTGTCAGGGTCACCTGTGGCCAGGTGACAGATGCACACCGTAGGGGGACAGGAGTGCACCGCGAGGTAGTGAACCCTATGGCTGGCTTCTGTGGATAGGAAACTGGGTGGTTGTGGAAAGCGGGACCAGAGGAGCACAACCGGGATCCCAACGGAAGCGAGAGCCAAGATTCCCCAGGGCGCGGAGTCTAAGACCCAGCTGGTCTTCTCCAGGGCCTCTAGTGGTGAGGATGTTACGCTGCAGGCTGGGACCAGGTCGCGGCCCCTGGAGTTTCCTAGCTCACGCCCCGTAGGATAAGGGGAAGCAGCAGCACACGATAGAGAGAACCGAATAACAAGCCGAAGGTCAGGGGCCACAAGCAGACAAGGATAACGAAGAACGAGCCGAAGGTCAAGGGTCACGAGCAGACAGGGATGGTCGGGGACAAGCCAATAACGTAACAGAGAGACAGACGTAGCACACGGCAGGCAGGAACCCAAACACACAATGCCTAACAAACACGTTGATCAGCAAAGCAGGCTTGCAGTGCACAGGTTAATATAGTGTTCAGTGATAGGGCCTGGGGTGGAGTCAGGCTGGGAGGAGATTATAAAGGAAGCCAGGTGAAGGAGGTCTGGTCTCTAGATGAACACATGAGGAGGAAGGTAAGATGGCAGACAGACATTAATGCATATCCATGACAGTACCCTCCCTCTTACGAGGCCTCCCCCTTCCCCGCCTGGGCCCAGGTTTAGAGGGAAACTTCAGATGAAACTCCTTTAACAGACGAGGTGCAAAGACCTCAGATGCAGTGATCCAAGACCTCTCCTCAGGACCAAACCCTTTCCAATGAACGAGGTACTGAAGAACGCCTTTACAGAGTCGGGAGTCCAGAATTTGACTGATCTCGTACTCCTGATTATCCTCCGAGACAGGCGCCACGGTAGGAAGAGGACGAGAGAATTTATTGAGGACTAAAGGCTTTAGAAGAGCAACATGAAAGGAGTTAGTGATTTTAAGGCTCTTAGGAATCTGGAGTTTGAAACAAACCGGATTCAGTTTAGCAGTTACCGTGTATGGACCGATGAATCGTGGAGCAAACTTCAGAGAAGGAACTCGGAGCTTGATGTTCCTGGTAGAGAGCCAGACTTTGTCCCCTGGCTGAAGAGAAGGCGGTTTACGCCTGCGGCGGTCGGCAAAGCCTTTGAATTTTTCAGCAGCTGCCCGGAGGGAATCATGAACGTGACCCCAAACGGAATTGAGAGACTCCTGAACCGAAGCCAAAGCTGGAATGTCTGGAGAACAGATCATAGGAAGAGGAAGTTGAGGGTGTTTTCCATAAACTGTGAAAAAGGGTGTCTTCTGCGAACTGGTATTCACATGATTGTTATGGGAGAATTCTGCCCACGGGAGTAGAGAGGACCAATCGTCATGGTGAGAAGACACAAAGGTGCGAAGAAAGACCTCTAACTCCTGATTAACCCTCTCAGTCTGTCCATTGGATTGGGGATGGTAAGAAGAAGAAAAATCCAAGACAATATTGAGGGATTTGCAAAAGGCTCTCCAAAAACGAGACGTGAATTGGACTCCCCAGTCGGAAACAATATGAGAAGGGACCCCATGTAGGCGGAGAATTTCTCGAATGAAAATGGGAACCAAGGCAGGGGCAGAAGGAAGACCAGGAAGAGGAACAAAATGAGCCATCTTGGAGAATCGATCGATTACCACCCAAATGACTGTATTATTCTCAGACAGTGGGAGATCGGTGATAAAATCCATGGCAATATGGGCCCAGGGTTCCTTAGGAATAGGCAAGGGCATGAGGAGACCAGCAGGAGCTTGTGTGGAGGATTTGGACTGAGCACAGACATGACAAGCTTTAACGTAGTCTTTGACGTCTGAGCGGAGATTAGGCCACCAGTAGTGACGACTGATGAGTAGGAAGGATCGGAGGAATCCAGAATGCCCTGCCACCTTGGAATCATGTCCCCAACGAAGGATCTTAGCTCTTAGCTCAGTGGGGACAAAGGTCTTACCAGGCGGAATTTTAGACTTCAGGGTGGTAGAGTGGGCAACAATGCATGAGGTGGGAATGATCGGCTCAGGTTCAGGGGCGGACTCCTCGTCCAAAGTGTCAAATGACCTAGAGAGCGCATCAGCCCGACCGTTGCAGGAACCAGGTTTGTAGGTAATCGTGAAATTAAAACGGGCAAAGAAGAGACTCCACCTGGCCTGTCTAGGATTCAGACGTTTAGCATTCTGTAGATACTGTAAATTCTTGTGATCGGTAAAGATCGTTATGGAGTGAGGGGAACCCTCCAAGAGATGACGCCACTCCTCTAACGCCAATTTAATTGCGAGAAGTTCCCGATCACCGATGGCATAATTCCTCTCTGCCTGAGAATTTTTTTTGGAGAAGAACGCACATGGTTGGCGTCTCTTCTCAAAGATTTGAAGAAGCACAGCTCCCACCCCCATTGAGGAAGCGTCCACTTCAATAAAAAATGCATTCCCAGGATTTGGTCTCCTCAAGAGGGGGCCAGAAACAAAGGCCTGTTTCAGGTTGTGAAATGCAGAGACAGCTTCGGGAGGCCAGTCTCTGGCATTCACACCCTTCTTGGTCAAAGCGATAATAGGCGCGGCAATGGAAGAGTAATTCCTTATGAACTGCCTATAATAATTAGTGAAGCCAAGAAAGCGCTGTGTGGCCTTGAGGCTAGCAGGAAGAGGCCAGTTGGTGATAGCCAAGACCTTCCCAGGGTCCATACGAAGCCCCGAACATGAGACAAAGCACCCCAAAAACAGGACCTCAGAACATTCAAAGGAACATTTCTCCAGCTTGGCATAGAGATTGTTCTCTCTAAGACGTTGAAGTACAGTGCGGACATGGTTTCTGTGGACGAGCAGATTTTCAGAAAAGATCAGAATGTCATCCAGATAGATGACAACAAACTGGTACAGCAGATCTCTGAAGATTTCATTGACAAAGTTTTGAAACACGGCTGGAGCATTACACAGACCAAAAGGCATCACCAGATATTCGTAATGCCCGTCTCTAGTGTTAAATGCAGTCTTCCATTCGTCACCCTCCCGTATTCGAATGAGATTGTACGCGCCTCTGAGATCCAACTTGGTGAAAATGGAGGCACCCTTCAACCTATCGAATAGCTCAGATATTAAGGGTAAGGGGTATCGATTTTTAATAGTAACCGCATTTAAACCCCGATAATCGATGCAGGGTCTTAAGGTACCATCCTTTTTGGCAACAAAAAAGAACCCTGCCCCTGCAGGCGATGAGGATTTCCGGATGAACCCTCTCTCCAGATTCTCTGCTACATACTCCGACATGGCCTGGGTCTCTGGGATGGACAGAGGGTAGGTACGACCCCTGGGTAGAGTTGCTCCGGGGACAAGATCAATAGCACAGTCAAAAGACCTGTGGGGAGGAAGCACCTCAGCTGATTTTTTACAGAACACATCCCGGTAATCGCTGTATGCGGCGGGAAGATCAGAAGAAACAGAAGTGGCAGCAACCGGAAGACTCTCCTTGGGGGTCACCTTGAGAAGACACGACGAGAAACATGAGGAACCCCAGGCCAGGATCTGCCCAGAGACCCAGTCCACATGTGGAGAGTGGAGCTGTAGCCAAGGGAGGCCCAATACAACTGGGGTAGAGGCCTTGGGTAGAATAAGAAAGGATATCCACTCCTGGTGGAGAATCCCTACCGACATCCTAATGGGTAGCGTCTGGAAGCGAATAGGGCCCCCTGGGAGAACAGTGCCATCAATTGCCGAGACTACCAATGGGGTAGTGAGAGGTGAAAGGGTAAGCTTCATAGAAGAAGCAGTTCTCCCATCCATGAAATTGCCGGCAGCCCCGGAATCCAGGTATGCAAGGGTTGACTGAGGAGAAGTGCCTACATGAAGGGACACCGGCAAGAGCAGGCGAGAAGGTGATGTTTCTGGGTCCAATACTCCACCTTCCAAATGTATTAGACCCGAGCGTTTCCCGGACGAAGCGAGCAGGAGTCACGAAAATGACCCTTGCCCCCACAATAGAGGCACAAGCCCAGAGTTCTGCGCCTAGCACGTTCTTCGGGGGTTAGTCTGGTCCGGCCCAGCTGCATAGGTTCTTCAGCAGGTAGAGGATGCTCCACGGAATGAAGGGAGGGGAGCTCAGACTGGCTAGGACCCAGAGAGTGCTGGCGTCTTTTTTCTAAGGACCTCTCTTGAAAACGAATGTCGATCTGGTTGCATAATGAAATTACATCGTCCAGACCGACGGGAATGGCTCTTCCCGCTAATTCGTCTTTCACTCGGTCAGAGAGGCCATGTAAAAAGGTAGCGACCAGGGCCTCATTATTCCAGCTCAATTCAGCTGTGTGGATACGGAACTGAAGAGCATATTGCCCCACTGAACTAGATTCTTGGCGAAGACGTAAGACAGCACTAGCCGCTGAAGAAGCCCGAGCCGGCTCTTCGAAGATATTACGAAAGAGCTTCAAGAATTCGGACAGACTGGAAACCACCAGATCGTTCCTCTCCCACAGGGGGGCAGCCCAGGCCAAAGCTTCACCGGAGAGGAGGGAAATGATATAGGCTACCTTAGCCCGGTCAGATAGGAAGCTTTGAGGCTGAAGCTCAAAATGAATAGTGCATTGGCTGAGAAACCCCCTGCAGGCCTTGGAGTCCCCAGAGAAACGGAACGGAGCTGGCAATCTTAGTGAGTGTGAGGCTGCGACTGGTGCGATAGGTACAGCCGCTGGTTGTACTTGGGGTTGCGGATTCGGGGTTCCCAAGGAGACCTGAAGCTGCTCGAATCGAGAAGCCAGATCCTGGAGGAATCGCATCACCTGGGTCTGATTTGATTCCTGGGTCTCAAGTCTGCGAACTATGCCCTGCAATGGATCATCCGCGGGAAGCGGGATGTCAGCCGGGTTCATGGCTGATCAAACTGTCAGGGTCACCTGTGGCCAGGTGACAGATGCACACCGTAGGGGGACAGGAGTGCACCGCGAGGTAGTGAACCCTATGGCTGGCTTCTGTGGATAGGAAACTGGGTGGTTGTGGAAAGCGGGACCAGAGGAGCACAACCGGGATCCCAACGGAAGCGAGAGCCAAGATTCCCCAGGGCGCGGAGTCTAAGACCCAGCTGGTCTTCTCCAGGGCCTCTAGTGGTGAGGATGTTACGCTGCAGGCTGGGACCAGGTCGCGGCCCCTGGAGTTTCCTAGCTCACGCCCCGTAGGATAAGGGGAAGCAGCAGCACACGATAGAGAGAACCGAATAACAAGCCGAAGGTCAGGGGCCACAAGCAGACAAGGATAACGAAGAACGAGCCGAAGGTCAAGGGTCACGAGCAGACAGGGATGGTCGGGGACAAGCCAATAACGTAACAGAGAGACAGACGTAGCACACGGCAGGCAGGAACCCAAACACACAATGCCTAACAAACACGTTGATCAGCAAAGCAGGCTTGCAGTGCACAGGTTAATATAGTGTTCAGTGATAGGGCCTGGGGTGGAGTCAGGCTGGGAGGAGATTATAAAGGAAGCCAGGTGAAGGAGGTCTGGTCTCTAGATGAACACATGAGGAGGAAGGTAAGATGGCAGACAGACATTAATGCATATCCATGACAACGTGGCTACAGTCATAAATGCTTGAAAAAAGCATTTCAACGAGCAAATGCCAGGAATAGACATGAGCTACTTGCTCCGAACAAGAGTAAAAAATCTGGTGAAGATTCTAGAATCATTATCACTTATTCTAACAATCATAACCAGATTGTACAAATCTGTAAAAAGTACTGGCATTTGCTAACATCAGATCCAGCAATTGGACCTTTTGTACCCCCCAATCCAATGATCACCTACAGAAGAGCCACCTCCGTGGGTGATCGGTTGGTTCAAAGTGAATATAGGGGTTCCAATAGAGGTGATCCCTGTAAGACAGTAGGAACCTTCCCATGTGGGTCATGCTCTTACTGTAAATACGTGGATACCAGAAAAGATATTTACTTACCAAATGGTGTACATTTCTTTGCGAGACACTATTCCAACTGTCAAACCACCAATGTAGTATATTTACTCCTTTGTAGTTGCAATTGCTTCTATATAGGCAAAACGATACAGAAACTTTGGCAGAGACTGTATCGCCATATTAAGGCTATGCAAACTGCAAATCCTGATTTGCCACTTGGCAGACATGTTGCACAGACACATGCTGGAATTTCTCCCAAAATATCTGTACTAGTCTTGGACCTTATCCACCCGAGTCCCAGGGGGGGCGACTTGAACAAAAGTCTCCTCCAATGGGAACTTCGGTGGATATCGAACCTCAATGCAACTTGCCCGCCAGGCCCCAATGAGGCATTCAATCTTAGACCTTTTTTACCAGGGTTTTCAACGGGGGGGTTTTGACAAGGACCAATGATAGATATCAGATCGTAGGTTACTTCTACAATCCACTCCTTTCCTTTCTTTTCATGCCTTTCAAATTACTGTTAACTTATGGGTTCTGTGTGTTTGTTATATTATATTTACATTTGTTTTTTTTGTTTTTTTTTATACTTTTTGTTTGCATACACTTTCTGTATATATTATATATATTTTTTCATAGACTTATACACTAACCATCTGGCCGATTGTATATACTGTATGCATGGCTATAGTCAACTGCCATCCTATGTACAATTAATGTATTTGTATGGAAATGTTAATGCATACCATTTTGCCAGGATATTATATATCACATATGTACATTTGTTACATGTATATGTTTTTGTCTGTGTATATGTAAATATTTTCCACAATATGAACTCTGATGTATTTGAATGGTGTTTCCGCACTGGTATCTCATATAATTCAGACCCTACCAATATACTAATTGGTCTCTTTCCTTTTGGTTGGGGGTGGGGGGGCCTCGGGTTGAGGCTTTGCGTCGGATCTCCCCGGCACGGGTAAGCCTCTATGCTCCAACTGTAGCTGGAGGCTTGCTAATGGATCGCGGCTTGCATGTGTCGTTCTGTCGGCACATGCGCACTGGGTATTCCATCCACCAGAGCAATGGCCGCGCTCCCTCCTGTGTCGGCGTCTGGCCCGCGGTGACGCCGGACGCCGCAATCGACCGAGGAGCGACGGTGACAGGACGGATAGGAATAGGCTGTCGCGTCCTTGTGACGCGAATACGTCTGACCTCATCGCGCATCCAGCGCGGTGACGCCGGACATTGTCTTTGACTAGGGAGCGACAATGATGGGTGGAGGCGAACCAGCTGTCGCGTCCTTGTGACGCGCAAACGTTCGCCCTTCTCATACAGGTGTATTATATTACACCTAGAAATTAGCAAATGGGGAGTAAGCATGCCTAATTGGCTCTTTCACTGCCAACACAGGTATATAATCAAGGCTGTTGCAGCTCACAGTTGCTGCACAGCCAAGTATTATTTGACAGGTATTTCCAACCAACCATTCTACAAGGTAAGACACACCACCATCTTGCTCCCTCTTATGGTTATACTTTAAGGCATTTTAATAGCCATTGTACATGTATATCTACCAAAATCCTCCACTTCATTCATTGTTATTACTCTTTTCTGCCCACTAGGTTCCCCTTGTTCCGCCCTTGTTGCCTGCTCTTGTGAGCCCTGACGCTACTGCTGCTATCTCTCTGGTCCCTCCATCTTTATCCCCAGCCATTAGTATGGCTATTATGCCATAAGGAGAGCATTTGCCTACAAGGGCTAATTATCTCACCGGGTGATAAGTGAATGCGAATCCAGCATTCTCCCGGGTTCAACAGATAACAATAATAAAAAAAAAAATTTTTGGTCTGTTTTCGCCTGTACCTGCAACACCATCCATCTGAGCTAACACTGTGCATTTATTCCCACGGAATATAAAATCTGTGAGTATTTTGGAAAATATTATTTCTCGTCCTTTTTCTCTTTTTGGTTGGGGTTAATAAATTAATAAATAAATAAATACTATATGTATATGTGATTTACCTTCAAATCCCCTGTTTCTATAGAAACACATCAGCAAGCTCGACTCAAATCCCTGAAGAAGGCATATACCCAACGTAACAGGGTTAATGTACCTGTATGCTTTTCCGAAACATGTAGGATTGGTCGTATGTATTAGCGATTTCTGATTTGTATCAGTCCATTTATACTATACGCCCTGGAGCAGCTGTTTTGTTATATTTTGTTATTCTGTAATTGTTTTTAACACCCTTTTCTAATCTAATTAAATATACCTTTTTACTATTCCTTTGTGGTGTTCTGCATTCATTCTCCCACCCATACAATCCCTTGGGGCCCCCATTCTTTTTTGTCTACAAAATTGGGATGTGGTGGGAAGTTTCAGTAGCCACACATGTCTCTAGTATAGTTTCTTCCAATATTTTTGATTCAAAAACTGGGTAGAAGATACCCCCTAGTCCCCACTCTCTGAAACTATTCTCTGAGACGTTTCCCCAACCCCCCCTTTTTTCTTGTTCTTTCTCTTTCTCTCTTTCTCTTTCTTCTTTTTCTTTTTCTCCTCCCTCTACTTTGTATCACATATTGTTGTTTTTGTTTTTGTCATGGCAGAACTCTATAGTTTGTCTTGGGATGAGTTTGTAGTCAAACTCCAGAAAGATTATGGACAAAATGAATCACGTGAGTCAGAACTAAGCTTTTTATTCACGAGCCTTACCAAATGGCTCGAGAGGAAATCCCTAATGTTCTGGCACATTAAGACGTTTGAGGAATATATTAAGGATGACCTCAACCCCTTGGGACTACGTGTCCAAATTTTTCCTTCCTTTGATAACATCAGTGCAACGTTCAAAAATGCATGGGAAAATAACCTCAAAATATGCTCTAATGGTATGATGAGGCTATTGATTGAAGAATATGAGAGACGGCTAATTGAGATAAACAATAACATAGACTCTATCTATGCAAAAATTAAACCGTTGCAAACCCATTCCTCCTTTCTAGACCTAAATGAAAAACTAAGAATTCACATTGAACTCTTTAATAAAACAATACTTTCAAAGAAAGAGTTCAAATATTTACGAGACAAACAAGCATTCCATGAGGGAAATGCATATAAGTGGTCCCAAAAGACAGGAGGAAGGAATTTGCAACGTAATCCTAAGCAACACAATACATACTTGGATGTTTCTGATACATCATCAGCATCATCCAATATCTCTCACACTTCTTTCAAACAACAGAGACGAACTAGAAAGGGAAAAAGACGCCAGGATGATGAACAAGCTCCATCCGGCACCACCAAAAAACGCCTGTCTAAACCAATGGCTGCATTGAGCACCATGCTGCCGACATCACAGACGAGTGCCGGCATCATGGGGTCAGCTCCAGCAGACACTGTGGCATCCTTCCCTTCCTCCCCTGTTCCATCCAAGGTTTCCTCAATGTTTTTTCCAAAAAAACAGGGGAATCCGCTTGCACCCTTCACTCCAACACCCCCCTAGATGTATCACTTTCTTCCTCACAATTAAATGTCATCAACCTTTCAACACATATACTTACTCCTGATGAAACTTTGGTTTTGTCAAGAGGACTCACTTTCTGTCCTATCAATAAACTTGATCAGTTTGAGGTTGTAAGGGATCTTCACCTTTACACCCGCAAACTACTCTTAAAGAGCATGTTTGAAAAGGAGAAACCCGGTAGAGAAGGCTGTCACACATACAGTGAATGACAAGCCTTGGATAATTTAAATTCTCTCTTGGAGGAAAATGAACCTAGAGACCTTATCGACAGAGTCGATATAGAGTCACTCTTAAGACAGAATCTGGATACACCCTCAGCTGCCCCGCCTTTCAAATCCTCCTTGAAAAAAACTTCCTCCCTTTACCCAGCCCCCAGTTCAAACCATGGGGTGAAAACTTTTCTACAAATGGCTACTCAGGATATCAAGTCCCTAACATTCACCTCCTCATACCCAAGCAATTTAACGCAAAATGAAAAAATGGCTTTGAAAACACTAGCAAGCACTTGCAATGTGACTATAAAACCAAGTGACAAAGGAGGGAATATCGTCCTGATGGACAATGAGCAGTACTGTAGAATGTGTAACAACATCCTCAGTAACCGTAATTGGTATCGCCCAATTGGGATTGACATTGTAGAGGCATTTAACAAACAATTCTATTCTTTTGTGGATAATGCCTTCCATAACAGAATAATTTCCAAACAAACTTGGGATTTTATCCGTATTCCCTATCCACGTTTGGCAACATTCTATTCTATACCCAAGATACATAAAAGCACATTAGATCCCCCAGGCAGACCTATTTTGTCAGGTAATGGTTCAATTACCGAAAACCTCTCAAAATTGATAGATGAGCATATTCGTCCCTTCGTACTGTCCATTCCCTCCTACATCCGCGATACTATACATCTTTTACAGATTATCGAAGATGTAGAAGTACCAGAAAACTGTATTTTGGCCACCATTGATGTGGAGGCCTTATACAGCTCCATACCACACACAAAGGGTTTGGCCTGTATTCGTAAGGTACTATCAAGAATAAGCCATCATGAAAACTCATTCAATGAATTTGTCCTCCTGAGCTTGGATTTCATTTTGAATCATAACACCTTTTCCTTTGATGGCTGCCTATTCCTCCAGGTACAGGGCGTAGCCATGGGCACCTGCTGTGCCCCTGGCTACGCCAATCTCTACCTGGGGGAGTGGGAAGATGCCATTTTCAGCGACGAGGGTCTCTCTATGTACCTGTGCCACATTTTTATGTGGCACAGGTACATAGACGACATCTTCGTCGTCTGGAATGGTCCCCAGTCCCTCTTAGAGGAATGTTTACTTGCATTGAACATCAATGAGTTTAATTTGGCATTTACTATGAATGCCGATCCATCCAAGATAACATTCTTGGATGTAGAAATTATCAAAAACAAAGATAATTGTCTGTCTTGTAAACTGTTTAGAAAGCCCACGGCTGGTAACACAATCTTACATGCCTCCAGCTTTCATCCTAGGCCTCTTGTCAACTCAATACCATATGGGCAATACCTACGAATAAAGCGAAACTGCTCTAACCATTCAGATTTCCTGCATGAAGCAAAAAACCTAAAAAACGATTATTAGAACTTGGCTACAGTCATAAATGCTTGAAAAAAGCATTTCAACGAGCAAATGCCAGGAATAGACATGAGCTACTTGCTCCGAACAAGAGTAAAAAATCTGGTGAAGATTCTAGAATCATTATCACTTATTCTAACAATCATAACCAGATTGTACAAATCTGTAAAAAGTACTGGCATTTGCTAACATCAGATCCAGCAATTGGACCTTTTGTACCCCCCAATCCAATGATCACCTACAGAAGAGCCACCTCCGTGGGTGATCGGTTGGTTCAAAGTGAATATAGGGGTTCCAATAGAGGTGATCCCTGTAAGACAGTAGGAACCTTCCCATGTGGGTCATGCTCTTACTGTAAATACATGGATACCAGAAAAGATATTTACTTACCAAATGGTGTACATTTCTTTGCGAGACACTATTCCAACTGTCAAACCACCAATGTAGTATATTTACTCCTTTGTAGTTGCAATTGCTTCTATATAGGCAAAACGATACAGAAACTTTGGCAGAGACTGTATCGCCATATTAAGGCTATGCAAACTGCAAATCCCGATTTGCCACTTGGCAGACATGTTGCACAGACACATGCTGGAATTTGTCCTAAAATATCTGTACTAGTCTTGGACCTTATCCACCCGAGTCCCAGGGGGGGCGACTTGAACAAAAGTCTCCTCCAACGGGAACTTCGGTGGATATCGAACCTCAATGCAACTTGCCCGCCAGGCCTCAATGAGGCATTCAATCTTAGACCTTTTTTACCGGGGTTTTCAACGGGGGGTTTTGACAAGGACCAATGATAGATATCAGATCGTAGGTTCCTTCTACAATCCACTCCTTTCCTTTCTTTTCATGCCTTTCAAATTACTGTTAACTTATGGGTTCTGTGTGTTTGTTATATTATATTTACATTTGTTTTTGTTTTTTTTTGTTTTTGTTTTTTTATACTTTTTGTTTGCATACACTTTCTGTATATATTATATATATTTTTTCAGACTTATACACTAACCATCTGGCCGATTGTATATACTGTATGCATGGCTATAGTCAACTGCCATCCTATGTACAATTAATGTATTTGTATGGAAATGTTAATGCATACCATTTTGCCAGGATATTATATATCACATATGTACATTTGTTACATGTATATGTTTTTGTCTGTGTATATGTAAATATTTTCCACAATATGAACTCTGATGTATTTGAATGGTGTTTCCG
The DNA here is from genome assembly GCA_029206835.1 of Rana muscosa. Classification (NCBI taxonomy): domain Eukaryota; kingdom Metazoa; phylum Chordata; class Amphibia; order Anura; family Ranidae; genus Rana; species Rana muscosa. The sequence continues at coordinate 36,686,384 of JARGYO010000162.1, read as the reverse complement.
CACTGGTATCTCATATAATTCAGACCCTACCAATATACTAATTGGTCTCTTTCCTTTTGGTTGGGGGTGGGGGGGCCTCGGGTTGAGGCTTTGCATCGGATCTCCCTGGCACGGGTAAGCCTCTATGCTCCAACTGTAGCTGGAGGCTTGCTAATGGATCGCGGCTTGCATGTGTCGTTCTGTCGGCACATGCGCACTGGGTATTCCATCCACCAGAGCAATGGCCGCGCTCCCTCCTGTGTCGGCGGCCGTGTCGACGTCTGACGTCACCGCGTCTGACCCGCGGTGACGCCGGACGCTGCAATCGACCGAGGAGCGACGGTGACAGGACGGATAGGAATAGGCTGTCGCGTCCTTGTGACGCGAATACGTCTGACCTCATCGCGCATCCAGCGCGGTGACGCCGGACATTGTCTGACTAGGGAGCGACAATGATGGGTGGAGGCGAACCAGCTGTCGCGTCCTTGTGACGCGCAAACGTTCGCCCTTCTCATACAGGTGTATTATATTACACCTAGAAATGAGCAAATGGGGAGTAAGCATGCCCAATTGGCTTTTTCACTGCCAACACAGGTATATAATCAAGGCTGTTGCAGCTCACAGTTGCTGCGCAGCCAAGTATTATTTGACAGGTATTTCCAACCAACCATTCTACAAGGTAAGACACACCACCATCTTGCTCCCTCTTATGGTTATACTTTAAGGCATTTTAATAGCCATTGTACATGTATATCTACCAAAATCCTCCACTTCATTCATTGTTATTACTCTTTTCTGCCCACTAGGTTCCCCTTGTTCCGCCCTTGTTGCCTGCTCTTGTGAGCCCTGACGCTACTGCTGCTATCTCTCTGGTCCCTCCATCTTTATCCCCAGCCATTAGTATGGCTATTATGCCATAAGGAGAGCATTTGCCTACAAGGGCTAATTATCTCACCGGGTGATAAGTGAATGCGAATCCAGCATTCTCCCAGGTTCAACAGATAACAATAATAAAAAAAAAAAAAGGGTTAATGTACCTGTATGCTTTTCCGAAACATGTAGGATTGGTTGTATGTATTAGTGATTTCTGATTTGTATCAGTCCATTTATACTATACGCCCTGGAGCAGCTGTTTTGTTATATTTTGTTATTCTGTAATTGTTTTTAACACCCTTTTCTAAGCTAATTAAATATACCTTTTTACTATTCCTTTGTGGTGTTCTGCATTCATTCTCCCACCCATACAATCCCTTGGGGCCCCCATTCTTTTTTGCCTGTACTGTAGCGTGGGTCTGCACTGTAGGGGGGTCTGCATTATAGGGGGGCCTGTACTGTAGCGGGGGTCTGCACTGTAGGGGGGTCTGCACTGTAGCGGGGGCCTGTACTGTAGGGGGGTCTGCATTGTAGGGGGGCCTGTACTGTAGCAGGGGTCTGCACTGTAGGGGGGTCTGCACTGTAGGGGGTCTGTGTAACATGCAGGGGGTCCAGAACTGTTGAGGGGGTGTCTGTGTAACATACAGGCATCTAGAGGTGCAGGGTACTGTGTAATGTAAAGGGGTTTAGAGCTGTGGGGGGCTGTGTAATGTAAAGGGGTCTAGAGCTGCAGGGTGCCGTGTAATGTAAAGGGGCCCAGAGGTGCAAGGGCTGTGTAATGTAAAGGGGTCCAGAGTTACAAGGGCTGTGTAATTTAAAGGGGTGCAGGGTGCTGTGTAATGTAAAGGGGTCCAGAGGTACAAGGGCTGTGTAATGTGAAGGGGTCCAGAGGTGCAGGGTGCAGTGTAATGTAAAGGGGTCCAGAGGTACAAGGGCTGTGTAATGTGAAGGGGTCCAGAGGTGCAGGGTGCAGTGTAATGTAAAGGGGTCCAGAGGTACAAGGGTTGTGAAATGTAAAGGGGTCCAGAGGTGCAGGGTGCAGTGTAGTGTAAAGGGGTCCAAAGGTGCAGGGTGCAGTGTAATGTAAAGGGGTCCAGAGTGCTGTGTAATGTAAAGGGGTCCAGAGGTACAAGGGCTGTGTAATGTAAAGGGTTCCAGAGGTGCAGGGTGCAGTGTAATGTAAAGGGGTCCAGAGGTGCAGGGTGAAGTGTAATGTAAAGGGGTACAGAGGTGCAGTTTGCTGTGTAATGTAAAGGGGTCCAAAGGTGCAGGGTGCAGTGTAATGTAAAGGGGTCCAGAGTGCTGTGTAATGTAAAGGGGTCCAGAGGTACAAGGGCTGTGTAATGTAAAGGGGTCCAGGGGTGCAGGGTAATGTAAAGGGGTCCAAAGGTGCAGGGTGCAGCGTAATGTAAAGGGGTCCAGAGGTACAGGGGCTGTGTAATGTGAAGGGGTCCAGAGGTGCAGGGTGCAGTGTAATGTAAAGGGGTCCAGAGGTACAAGGGTTGTGAAATGTAAAGGGGTCCAGAGGTGCAGGGTGCAGTGTAATATAAAGGGGTCCAAAGGTGCAGTGTAATGTAAAGGGGTCCAGAGTGCTGTGTAATGTAAAGGGGTCCAGAGGTACAAGGGCTGTGTAATGTAAAGGGGTCCAGAGGTGCAGGGTGCAGTGTAATGTAAAGGGGTCCAGAGGTGCAGGGTGCAGTGTAATGTAAAGGGGTCCAGAGGTGCAGTTGTGGAGAGGGGGTACACAGTAGTGACAAAAAGATATTGAAGGATGCAGAGGTTTGCAGGGGGCACAGTGGGGTGTTTTTACATTTTAAGGTGGGGGGGTGCCAGATATAGGACCTGCCCCGGGTGCCAAATGCTCTAGGTACGCCCCTGCCCCCTTATCAAAAATTTTGAAAAAATCTTATGCAGCTTGTTAGATCTTTTTTAGATCAGGTTAGATCAACCGTTGTTTGCGTTAGATCTCACACAGAAGATGCAATATTAACAGTTATTTGCTGGGGGGGGCTAACCCGTCATCAGCCCCCCCTTATCAAAAAATTGACCAAACAGTTAGCTATTTTGGAAGCTATTTGTTAGATCCGGTAAGATCAAGTGGTTTTAACATTAGATCTCACATAATTAGGGACTTATTAAGTGATTAATGAGGGGGGCTGGCCCCCTCTTATCAAATTTTCTGGCCAAAAATCATTCAGACTAATAGATATTCGTTAGATCGGGTAAGATCAAGTGGTTTTAATGTTAGCCAACAGAACGACAGAACGACAGTTAGCCATCAGCCAACAGAACGCACAACACACTGTGACAGTCAGGTGGGCCATTCACACGGACGGGTAGTGGGCCCCCCGGAATTACAGGGCCCAGTCGCAACTGCGACTGTTGCGACCCTGAAAATTCCACCACTGCATTCAGGCTAATAGATATTCGTTAGATCCGGTAAGATCAAGTGGTTTTAACGTTAGATCTCACATAATTTCAGAGATATTCCACATAAAAATACTGATATTAGGTGGTACATAAGGACGGGTTGCCCCCCCCACATGCAATTTTCTGGCCAAAAATCATCTAGGCTAATAGATATTTGTTAGATCCGGTAAGATCAAGTGGTTTTAATGTTAGATCTCACATAATTTCAGAGATATTCCACATAAAAATACTGATATTAGGTGGTACATATGGACGGGTTGGCCCCCCCACATGCAATTTTTTGGCCAAAAATCATTCAGGCTAATAGATATTCGTTAGATCCGGTAAAATCAAGTGGTTTTAACGTTAGTTCTCACATAATTTCAGAGATATTCCACATACAAATACAGATATTGGTGGTACATTTTGATGGGTTGGCCCCCCCACATGCAATTTTCTGGCCAAAAATCATTCAGGCTAATAGATATTCGTTAGACCTGGTAAGATCAAGTGGTTTTAATGGTTGATTATACATAATTACAGGGATATTATGGATATTTGGTATCAATGCACGGATATCCATACTAGTGTCTATATCAGGTGTAGCAATACCCCCGCAGGGGCTGCTGGTTTAATATTTGGGCCTGCCGTTACCTTACTGTTCACCACGTCCGTCCCAGGGGTCTTCCTTGAAGAATTTCTCACAAATGTCTGCACCAAACACTAATGCCCCGTACACACGATCGTTTTTCATGCCGTTAAAACTGCCATTTTAAAAAATGGCCCTGAAAAATGATCGTGTGTATGCTCCAGAGCATTTTTAACGACGTGAAAAACGGCCATTAAAAATTCCGGACATGCTCTCTTTTTTCACGTCGTTTTTCATGTCGTTTTTTTTAACGACGTGAAAAACGATAGTGTGTATGCTTTCACGACGTGAAAAAAACCGCGCATGCTCAGAAGCAACTATGAGACGGGAGCGCTCGTTTTGGTAAAGCTAATGTTGGAAATGGAGATGGCACATTCGTCACGGTGGAATTAATAGCATCGTTTTAATGCTGCGCATTCCGTTCTTCTTTTGATAATGCTTTAAAATTACCCTCTTTTGATAATGACATTGAGAGTTATGCCAAACTTGTTTCTAAAGTAATTCCAAATTGCTCTAATGATTGTAAAATATTATTTATAAGCCGCACCTCCCTCCTAAAGAATACTAATAATAATAAAATAATGTAATTCTCCTTTTTTCTTTAAATTTTATTTTCCTATTGTGTTTTTTTTTGTGGCCTTTTTTTTATTATTTAGGCTTAAATTATTCTTGTGTAAAGTTACCACAACAACCTTCCAAATGTGTCTCATTTGGCCTCAGGGAGGTTTGTGTCCCCTGATAATAACAATAATATAATTTGAGATGTCCCTGCCTGCTCCCTAGCAAGCTCTCTTTTGAAATACAAATCACATAGTCAAGTATTTTAAGGGCACTAAAAAAATGTTTATTTCAGAACATTAACAAATTAAAGTGGAAGGCAGCACTGGAGAGCCTGCTTGCATTTGTGCATCCCTTTGACCCCACAACAACCATCCAAGATGTCCAAACCAAAATATAGATTAGATCCCCAAAAAAAAGGAGCCCAATCTTGTCTTGAGCTCCCAGAGGTCAGGAGCCACAGCAGATAAGTCCTATATGTCCCCAATCTGTGGTACTACAGCAGGCATTATTTTCTCCTCTTCCTTGTAGCCTTCTCTCCAGCCTTCTCTGCAGCCTTGGTTGGTTTCTTCCTTGGAGGCTGGGGATCAGGAGGAGAGGTTGTGGCAGGAGGAGTAGTAGGAGGAGGAGGAGGAGGTGGAGGAGTAGGGACAACCTCCGTTATGTCCGTGTACCTAGTGAGTTCACCCAGCACGCCCTTATTGATGACTTTCAATAGCAGGGTCTCACTGAATTTTTTTTGCTGCAACTCCATTTGCCCTAGTTTGTGGGCGAGGACTGCGGCAAATCCCTCATCAACAGAGGGTGCCTCTCTGAGGGCCGCTGTTGCCTCTCTGAGGAAGGCCCTGGTTTCCTCCTCCACCTGCCTACCTCTCCTTGGCCCTCGTGGTTTAACTACCAGGGGAGGCATCTGGGCTCTTGTGCTGGGCCAAGCCTCCTCCTGGGTGCCACTGGGCCCAGCCTCCTCCTGGGTGCCACTGGGCCCTGCCTCCTCCTGATCCCCAACATCACCCTCTTCCTGGCTCTGCTCTGGCTGTAAAAAAAGAAAGGGACATTATTTATTTTGCCACATCATCAATCACAGACATTGTTCACCTCTAGACATTGTTGAAATCAATGCCAAAAGTTATGTCATTTTCATTGATTCCGCATCCTGGTTTTGTGGTCTTGTGCACATAAAATTAGGCCACTACTGTATCTTGCTCTTCACAAACTTTATTGGTAGAAGTGTACATACCTTTAACAATACTAACATCTATTTAAATTCTACAATTTTGTAAGATATAAATATAGATATCAATACTTTACCTGGCTCCATATCTCCAAATCTGCCTCCTCAAGGCCCTGATCTTGATCCTCAGAGGAAGCCAGAGCAGGGTTGACAGGAAGGCTGGAGGACTGGCTGCAGGGAAGGCTGGAGGGTTGGGTACAAGGAAGGCTGGATTGACCTCTGGGGGGAAGGGTGGAGAGAGATTCCCGCACTTCCAGCTGGTCATCCAGAAAAGCAAGCTTACTGTAGTACCACAGACTGGGTTTATAAACCTTATCTGCTGGTGCACCTGACCTCTGGGACCTCAGGACCATAGTCCTCTGGGTCCTGTATGTCCCTCTGATGGTCGCAATTTTGTTTTTGACATCTTGGAGAGTTGTTGTGGGTATCTTTGTTTGCACAAATGCAAGCAGGCTCTCCAGTGCTGCTTTCCTGGCGTCTTTATTTTTATTACCGGCACTTTTTGTTTGCCATAATATAGGGAGCTCTTGCCATTTGTCGATGAACTCCCCCATGAAGTCTGGGTTTTTAAAAGTATTCATGATATCTGTAAAAGCGAGAAACCAAAAAAAATATATATTTCAGGCAACATTCCTCAACTGTGCATTGTCTACATATTTTGAGCACACAAATCTCCTCGTCTGATGAACCTCAAAAAGTAAAATTGTTAGGTACCTTCGTCACGACGTTCGTTGCTAACTCCCTCTCCCGACAAATGAACGTATTTCCCAGACATGGATCTTCACTTGATATACACAGCGCATGCGTGAAACTCTGCACGCTTTCCCCGCCCCTGACGTTCGATATTGTACTTTCCCCGCCCCTTCTCGCTCGTAGTGCTGAACAAAACATGGCGGAGACACAGGTGGCTGAGATTACCTCTACAGAGGATGAAATTACAGAGGAGCCCAAATCAAGACCCAGGAGATATAAGGCATCCAACATGTCATTCGAGGAAATGGTGGAGATGGTCGCCATTTTAAAGAAGGAGGATTATGATGCCAAGCATGGTCCGTATAAAAGGCCTAATCTGGTCAAGTCCAGAATTATGGGCAAAGTGGTCAAAAGTCTTCACAAAAAATTTGGGGTGTGCAGAACGAAGGAACAGCTCAGAAAACGATGGTCAAATCTGAAGTTGCGGGAGGCCGACCAATATAAAAGAATCAAGAAAGTTATATTAAAAAGTAAGTAATTTTTTTTTAGTTTCCATGGTACATATTATTTTCTTGTATTCTGTCGTGTATTTTTAACTTTCATATAGTACACTGAAAGATACCATCTTTCAGGTTCGTCCGCACAGTAAACGGACGTATTAAACCTCTTTCTCCGTACAGTTCCTCAAACGATGTTTTAGGATCATCCAGTGTGAACACCCATGTATTTTGGTTTATTTGGGGGAGTAAATTTGGGCCTCACTTATTTTTTGGGTGCTAATCCAAAGGACATTTGTTCGTTTGAAAAAACGATATGCATGGTAATGTTAAGGGAGCGAATGCTCAGCAGCTGATGAAACATCTGAACGCAGTAGTACAAGTGTGGGCCTAAAGCCAAAAAGCTTGAGGGTGTCACACACAGGTGATCCTGTGTAGATACTTTGGGGTGTTACAATGTGTCAAATTTGTGTTCAAAATGTATATGCACTGGTTTGGGCTATGTATCCAATCATTTGTCCCGGTTGGCACAGGGGGTAAAATTTAAAATGGAGCATGCTTCAAAAGAATGATTACAAAGTATTTTTTCATGTTTCTTATTTTAGCAAAATTGAGTCGCTACTAATGAAACTATTCCTTTTATTTCAATCTCCCTAGGGATTCGAAAAGCTACCTCAGATGAGACGAGAATTGCAACACCTACAACAATACCCCCAGAACCCCAGGATGGAGAGGAATGTGATGTTGTGGAAGTGGAAAGTGGCACCACCGCAGGTCAGAGAGAAACCAGACACATGCATGTTAAATAGATGTAGGCCTACATATTCTATCCTACATATTTCTTTTTACATTTAGGTGCAGTTCTGGCCGAAGACCCCAATAAGTTGACACATCACAGTGCCCAGATCCTGATCCAATACCTGATGGTCTGCTGTCGTGACCTCGAAAAAATTAAGGGAGACTTGCTAGAGATCAGGGCAAATACAAAGCGGGTGGAGGAAAGGCTCCAAAATATCATGGCTGTGCTTGGGCGTGTCTAATGTTTTTACACCAAATAACGTTTTACTAGCAGAGTTTTATAAGTTTTTTTGTTATTTTACCCTTTAATGACTAGCACATGTTTAGCTTTTTCAAAATTTTGACGAATATAGTTTGTTTATGCATGGCTGGTCATGCGTTTTAATACACCCGAAATTAAGGGAACATCCACATTTCTAAGGAAGTTTCCCACCTAAAAAAAGAAATAAAGGTATTTTTACATAACAAATCATTGTGGCTCCATTATGTAAATGTGGTGCTGAGTGAACTAATCAATGTTTGGTGTTTACACTGACAATGAAGGCTAATTAAAAGATTGTTTAATCCACATGGCAAAACAAGTGCACTAGGTAAACCTACCAGAAACATCAAACATTATACAATAAAAAATCCAAACCAATCTTTACTCAAGAAAAAGTTTTATTTTTTTGGTAGAAAATTATTATAGATTGTCTGGCATTTCAATGGCCCCCCTACCCATAAAATAGTCCACATATTGGTTACGGACCTCACGTCCGGTTGGGGGGGCCAAGCCAGGACGGCCAGGTTCCAGGGCCACCAAAGTTTCTGCATTGATTAAAGAGGCCTCAGGCCCACTCAAAGATATATAACTCGTTGAATGCACCCTTAGGAAATTATGCAGCACACAGCACGTCATAACCACATGGTTCCATTTGTATGGGGCAAGGTGGATGGAGGTAAGGAAGAGGCGAAATCGGCTGGCCATGATCCCAAACGCATTTTCCACCACCCTTCTGGCTCTGGCCAGCCGATAATTGAACACCCTCCTCTCAGGGGTGAGGGTGCGTTGCGGGAATGGCCTCATCAAATGGGGTCCAAGGCCAAACGCCTCATCCGCCACAAACACAAAAGGTAGTCCCTCCACATTCTGCTCCGCTGGTGGCAAGGCCAGCAGATCCAAAAGGAGCCGTTCTCCAAACTCCGTCTGGGCAAAAACTCCTCCATCAGACATCCTGCCATTCTTGCCAACGTCCACATAGAGGAACTCGTAGGTGGCCGACACCACTGCCATCATCACGACGCTGTGGAACCCCTTATAATTATAAAAAAAGGATCCCGAATGGGGTGGTGGGAAGACCCGGAAAGACAAAAATCTCCTGCGCTCTCGGTGTATCGTCAAAACACGGGTAGTGTGGTTCCGTCTAAAGGCAAAGTCTAAAGTCTTGCAGCCCTCCTCAGAACAATGGGTGTTCATGTGGCTAGAAAAAAGAAAGAAAAAAGGAGGGCGCACCGACCTAGTGTATTACCACTTAGACGTTTTATTTAAAATATAAAAAAGCAGTAATCTTACTCACAAACGGAGCTTAAATAAAAGCTTATCGGACAAATCAGCTGGAAATTCTTTGGCACTTGCCGACTGGACTCGATGACAGAGAGGGTCGGACAGTACTTCAGACAACTGGATAGCTGACGCGTTTCTGGGGCGCACCCCTTTCCTCAGAGCCTAGATGGTCCATGATCGTGGTGGGAAGACCCGAACATGTTTGCCGTCGATGGCTCCTCCACAGTTCGGAAAGTTCCATCGCTGGCCAAACTCGGAAGCCACATTCTGCCATTCATGTGGCGAAGAAGGGAACTGTGGAATTAAAGAAATAACAAATTAATACTTGGAGCCAGAAACATTGAAAGCTGATTTCATACACACATTCATGGCCAACATTGGTAGAAACTGTTCAAAACATAAAAAATTGGAAGCAAGAAAAAAAAAAAAAAAAAATTATGGGGGGGGGGGGGGTTGAAGATGAGTTGGGAATATCACACATGAAGGCTGTAGCACTCTGTATTGAAGTTAACAAAAATGAAACATTCCTAGGCAAAATTTAGGGTGCGTTTTGGGTAAAGCACTACGATGGAACATAGAATAAAAAACATGGAAATGACTAGGCAAGGTAGGTATGGCCCCAGGATAGCATGCTGGAGATGTTAGGTAAGCCAAATTTACAGGTAGGCCTCAAACCCCAAACTTTAAATAATAAAACATGGGGAGAAAGGGGACATTCCCTGCAGCTAAGAATCATGTGAATTAGGGACTGCAAATAAAGCAAATTAAAATTATCCAAAAATAAAAACCATACAATGTGAATTTTTGAAGAAGAACACTTACCTTAATATAGTCCTCCTGCAAAACTTGAAGGATGGCAGAACAAGTCTCTGGTATAATGATCCCCAGAGCCTGGTGGGATATGCCTGTGGAGAACTTAAGGTCCTGCAGGCTTCTCCCAGTAGCCAGGTATCGCAACGTGGTGATGAGCCTCTGCTCAGCACTGATGGCTTCCCGCATAACGGTGTCCTGCCTGGTAATATAGGGGGACACCAAAGCCAACAGCTGCTGAAATACGGGGTCAGACATCCTGAGAAAATTCCTGAAATCATCAGGATTATTCTCCCTGATCTCCCGCAACAAAGGCATGTGACAGAATTGGTGCCGCTGGAGCAACCAATTCTTGGTCCATGAACTCCTCCTGACCCTGCTCATGGTATGGAGTCGGGATACAGCATGAACCCCTGCACCAACTACAGCACGAACTCTACGACGAGTACGCAGCCGCAACATGGCTAGATAACGGTCGGCTGAACAGAACGAACTAGAAGAACGCACGGAAGAACAGCAAGGCCTATGAAGAACAAGCTGAAAAACACGAACGTGCAGAGCAGGCCGCACTGAATAAACAGATACGAACTGACTACAAGCAGTGCTAAACAGATACGAACCCACAGGCGCAAACTGAACTCCCGAAAACGATCTTCAAAGCACGAAGACTGAAAAGCGCGAATCGTCTCTCACCAAACTTTTACTAACACGCGGTAACACGGAATTAGCAAAAGGGTCCCAAAGGGTGGCGTCATTCGAACGGAACTTCCCCTTTATAGTGCCGTCGTACGTGTTGAACGTCACTGCGCTTTGCTTGATCGTTTTTTTTAATGATGGTGTGTACGCAAGGCAGGCTTGAGAGGAAACATGAAAAAAAACGAGGAGAAAAACGTCGGTTTAAAAAATGACATTAAAAACGATCGTGTGTACGGGGCATTAGTCTCTTTTTCTCAAGGGTTTTATTAACAGAGGGACAGAGGGATGGAGGGTTAGGGGGGGATTCAGGTACCTTGCTTGCAGATCACGGGTACTTCTTAATCCAGAGGACAAACAGTCTCCACACTGGATATAGCAACCACCGGATAGGCCTCTCTTGAACAATACAAATAGTCTCTGCCACAGACTTGGGTAATCACTCACTTGATAAAGTTCTGAAAACATAACACACAGTGCCAGGATCTTTCAGCCAGCCGGCAGCACTGTGAGGCAGATTTTTATCCGGATGCGTCCTCCAATTGAGCCCTCAAGGCAAGGCGACACGTTCCCATCCCTGGATCAGTAGGACCCCAGAAACTCCTGGGCCTACTCTCAGCAACGGAGCCTCGAGCCTACAGGCCCCAAGGCAGAAAATGACTAACACATCCATTTTTTTTTTTTGTTCTTTAACGCGTCGGGCGGGAGGGATGGGAATAAATGGCAGTGGGGAGGCATTTCCACCTTTATATGGTTTATGTGAGAATATGAGTTGTAATATATGTTTGTTTATTATATGTAAGAAAATTTCTAAGAAAATTTTAATTATAAAAAAAACACATCCCTGAGGCCAGGAGGGCCGTCAGGTCAGGATCGGAAGACCCCGGAAAACGGTGTCTGCTCCTTAAGTACCCTCTACCAGAATGCACAGCTGGGTCACCACTCCCACTGCGCTGTTTCCGGGAAAGGAATAACCAATGCATCCAGCCTACTGCATTTCCAACCTTGACCTGTGGTGACAACGACACCTACACTCAGGTGGAAAATGTGCAGCCCAGCTAAACTGGAACAGAGACCATAATTTGGTACAATTGTTCTGAGCTAAACGACAGCACAGATAACTAAATTTACACTAGCACCTACCCAATAGGAGCAGCACGCTACACAGGCTAATAGATATTCGTTAGATATTTCACATAAAAATAGGGATATTACGTTTTACAGAAGGTACATCCATCTTCAACCTTCTCTGGATGGTCTCTGGAACCGTCTTTGAATGTTTCTTCAGCGGATGCCTGTAGTCTCTTCTCACACCTCCGTTCACCTCCCAGCCTCATGGTGATCTCTTCTCAGACCAACAAGCTTAAGTGTCATAGAAATCCTGTCAGCTACAGGATTCCTGGACTTCCTGATTCCGAATCTCGGGCACGTCCACGAGCGCGGGCACGCTGCGCGCGCGATGGCGAGCACTGTGCGCGGGGGGCGCGCGCACGCTCCACAAAGCGCGCCAGAAGAGCTATTTAAACATGCCTGTGACAGACAGTCCCTGCTGTCTGCTCTACAGCGTGTAGTACCCAAAGAGACCTGATTCGTGAATTTACCTGCATCCAACCCGGCTTACCTTGACCCTTCCAGTTTCCTGCCTGCCTCTGACCCCCGGCTTTGTTTGACCAATCTTCTGCCTGATCCTCCAGTACCTTGCCGCCAGCCAATTCTACCGACCCGGTTTGTCCGACAAATCTCTCCAGTTGCTGTATCCTGGTTCCAGTCCAGTCAGTCTCATCAGTTCCAGTCCAGTTGCTGTGTTCCTGGTTCCGGTTCAGCCTGCCATTCTTCCTGGGTGCCTGGATCCGTCCCAGTCTTCAGACTCTACTCTACCTTGATCCATCCTGCCAGGCACTCGTACCCCTTCTACCTCCGTGCCTCCTGTCTTCAGTACCAGGGGCCGCCGGTGGAAGCCGTAAGAGAGGCCTCCCTCTGCAGATCCGGGCTCGTCACCGTCAGGTACGTGACAGTAGCAGACAGCCATGTCTGAGTCCGGGCAGGGAGCCCCACCTATGGAGGAACTCTGTCGGCACCTGGCAGGTTTGTCTGAAGCAGTCAAGAGTCTTTAACAAGGATACACCCGCTTGGAAGAACAAGTGCGGGCCCTCTCCAATCCTTCTGCCATCCAAGAGGGGCCCCACGCCTCTGCTTCCACAGCCGGAACAAGTTCCTCACCCACAGTGGTCATGCTTCCTCCTGAACCTAAGGTTCCTACACCTGAAAGATTTTCCGGGGATCGGAGAAAGTTTAGGGCCTTCCGGAATTCGTGTGAACTGTATTTTGCCCTACAGCCCCGTACCTTTTCTCTAGAGGCCACCAAGGTGGGCTTTGTGGTCTCTTTGCTCGCTGGAGACCCTCAGAGCTGGGCCCACCGTCTCTTTGAACAGAAGGATGTATCACTAAACAACCTCGCTGCTTTTTTCGATGCCATGGTCCAGCTATACGAAGATCCCCAACTCTCGGTAACCGCAGAAGCCGCCTTGCGTTCCCTTCAACAAGGACGCAGACCAGCGGAGGACTATGTGGCAGAATTCAGGCGGTGGAGTGCGGATACCAATTGGAATGATGCCGCCCTCCGCCATCAGTTTCGCTTAGGACTTTCCGATTCCTTGAAGGACGAGCTAGCTAGAGTCGGTGTACCACAGACACTCAACCTGTTGATTGACCTAACCATCCAGATTGACCGACGTCTGAGGGAACGGAGGGCTGAGAGGACCACTGGCTTCTCCCGCCCAACCTGGATGCTTCCTCGGGCTCCTAGTCACCTGTACTCGGCTCCTGCTACACCTCCAACTCCCACATCTGACACGCCTGAACCAATGCAGCTCGGGCTCCTTCGTCCATCCCTCGCTCCTGAGGAACGCCAGCGCCGCCGAATAAATAATCTGTGCCTGTACTGCGGGGACCCCGGACATTTCGTTAGAACCTGTCCCCTGAAGCTTCGTAAGTTTCTTTCAGTTTCTTCTAACATGACTAACCTACAAGCCAAAACCACATCTCACCTTGCCCTCTCTGTTTCATTATAGCTCCCAGGAAGGACTTTGCAAGTACCCGCCATTATTGATTCCGGAGCATGCAGCTGCTTTATGGACTCAACCTTTGCCATTAAACACCAAATTCCCCTTCGTACCAAGACCCACGGACTTCGTGTCCATCTGGCTGATGGTTCCGTCATTAAGTCCGGACCTGTGACCCAGGAGACCACTCCTATACCCGCTACCATTTTTACCACCTCTGGAACCCACCAAGAATGCTTATGTCTGGACATCATCTCTTCTCCGTTGTTTCCCTTGATCCTTGGTATGCCTTGGTTACAAGCCCACAATCCCACTATCAACTGGACTACGGGAATAGTTGCCTTTCCTTCTTCCTATTGCCAGCAGTCCTGTGGCTCATATAAACCTCCTGGGCCGGCCTCGTTACTATGCATTGACACAGAAGATGGCACCCGTCAATCCATCCCAGAAGTTTACCACGACTTTCTTGACGTATTTAGTAAACAAAAGGCAGAGACTCTACCGCCCCATCGGGCCTACGATTGCCCCATCGACCTACTTCCTGGAGCAAAGATTCCGTTCGGTAGAGTCTTCCCTTTAACGGAGGTGGAACAAGGGGCTTTAAAAAATTATGTTGATGAGAACTTGCAAAAGGGGTTCATCCGCCCTTCCACATCCCCAGCAGGCGCAGGCATCTTTTTTGTAGAGAAAAAGGACCACACCCTTCGACCTTGTGTGGATTACCGGGAATTGAATAAAATTACAGTAAAAAATCGCTACCCTCTCCCCCTGGTACCAGAGCTATTTCAGAGACTAGGAACTGCCACCATCTTTACCAAACTTGACCTCCGCGGAGCCTACAACTTGATCCGTATCAAAGAAGGGGACGAATGGAAGACCGCCTTCCGTACCCGGTATGGACATTTTGAGTACTTGGTAATGCCATTCGGGTTGTGTAACGCCCTTGCCACTTTCCAGTATTTTATCAACGATGTTCTACGGGACTTCCTAGACCTATTTGTTATTGTTTATCTTGATGATATCTTAATTTTTTCTTCCTCCCTTGATTCTCATCGCAGACATGTCAAAGATGTGTTGGGTCGGCTCCGCCAGCATGGCCTGTATGCGAAGGCCGAAAAATGCGAGTTCGAGCAAGAGAGTATATCATTTCTGGGGTTAATAATTTCCAGCGAGGGCATCAAGATGGATCCTCAAAAGATTACCGCAATCCTGGACTGGCCAGAACCGGTGGACAAGAAGGGAATCCAACGTTTTGTTGGATTCGCCAACTTCTACCGCAAGTTCATCAGGGGGTTTTCAGCTATTATCGCACCCATTACTCAACTCACCAAGCAAGGAACACGTTTTCACTGGTCTCCTGAAGCCCAAGAAGCTTTTGAACGCCTGAAGGCCCTATTTACCTCAGCCTCTATCTTGAAACACCCAGACTCCTCACTACCATTCGTACTTGAGGTAGACGCCTCCGAAATAGCGGTAGGAGCAATACTGTCCCAAAGACAGGGAGTCAAAGCCTTGCTCCACCCAGTAGCCTTCTTCTCCCGCAAGCTTTCTGCAGCGGAGAGGAACTACGACGTGGGGGATCGGGAGCTACTAGCGATCAAGTCTGCACTAGAGGAATGGCGGTACCTGCTGGAGGGCGCGGCTCATCCAATTCTGATATTCACTGACCACAAGAACCTGGAGTACCTGAAAGCCGCGAGAAGATTGAATCCACGGCAAGCCAGGTGGGCACTCTTCTTCTCCCGGTTCTCTTTTCATGTTACTTATCGTCCTGGGGCCAAGAATATTAAGCCTGACGCCCTGTCTCAGATGTTCCATAAGTCCAAGGAGACTTCTCCGCCTGATACCATCCTTGCCCCCGGAAATTTCCTTCTTCTACAGGAGAACCTGTTCACTCAAATCAAACGAGCTTCCACCGGGCAGAGACAGTTCTCCGAGCCGGAATTGCAGGTTAAGGATGGACTATTGTGGTACCAAGACAGAATCTACGTACCTAAGAAACTAAGAGTAACCGCATTAGAACTCTGCCATGACCACGCCCTGGCCTGGCATTTTGGCGTTGCCAAGACCACTGACCTGGTACAGCGCACCTTCTGGTGGCCTCGAGTACGTGAAGACTGTAGGAGGTTTGTAGATTCTTGTACAACTTGCACCCGAAACAAGGGTTCCAGATCCAAGGCCTGGGGACTACTAAAACCCTTACCCGTTCCAGATAGGCCCTGGAGAATGTTGTCCATCGACTTCATTGTCGAGTTACCTCCGGCTGAGAACCATTCCACCATCTTCGTTATAGTGGACCGTCTGTCCAAGATGGCACACTTCATCCCTATGAAAGGGACTCCCTCCGCTCCTGAAACCGCACAGGTATTCATCAGAGAAATAGTCAGACTCCACGGGGTACCAGCCAATATTGTTTCCGATCGCGGAGTTCAATTTACCTCTCGATTCTGGAGATCCCTTTGCAAAACCTTGAAAATCGAATTATCGTTTTCCTCTGCTTACCATCCACAGACCAACGGACAGACGGAGAGAACGAATCAGACGCTCGAGCAATACCTGCGATGCTTCTCCTCTTTTGCTCAGGACAACTGGGTTTCCCTACTTCCGTTGGCCGAGTTTGCGTATAACAATTCCATTCACTCCGCTACCTGCCAGACTCCTTTCTTTGCAAACTATGGTTTTCATCCTACTTTTCTGCCTAATTCCCTTCCTGAGTGTCCTGTACCTGCAGTCCAGGAAAAGTTAAATTTTTTCTCGGTCAATAACCAGCTTCTACAAGAGACCATGACCAAGACTCAAGAACGCAACAAGACAATCTATGACAAGAAGAGACGGGGTGAATTAGTGTTGGTACCCGGCGACCAAGTATGGCTATCTACCACAAACCTAAGAATGGCATGCCCTTCTAAAAAACTGGGCCCCAAATTTTTAGGTCCATTCCCTGTTAAGAGGAAAATTAATGAAGTAGCTTATGAATTGGAACTTCCTGACTCTCTTAGAATCCATCCAGTTTTTCATGTCTCTCTCCTAAAACCCACAGTCTCCAATCCGTTTCCAGATCGGAAGCCGGATCACCCTGATCCGATCATTATTGACGGTGAGCAGGAATTCGAAGTAGAAGCTATCATGGACTTCAGGAGAAGAAATAACCAGAACCAATTCCTAATTAAATGGAAGGGCTACGGACCCGAGGAAAACTCATGGGAACCCGAGGAGAATATCCATGCCAGGAGTTTGGTACAGGCTTTCAAAAGGACTCACCCTGGAAGGTTCACCCGGCTGGGCATCCGGAGGCTGCCCCTTGGGGGGGGGCAATGTCATAGAAATCCTGTCAGCTACAGGATTCCTGGACTTCCTGATTCCGAATCTCGGGCACGTCCGCGCGCGCGATGGCGAGCACGTGCGCGCGCACGCGCTTAGCGGGGGCGCGCGCACGCTCCACAAAGCGCGCCAGAAGAGCTATTTAAACATGCCTGTGACAGACAGTCCCTGCTGTCTGCTCTACAGCGTGTAGTACCCAAAGAGACCTGATTCGTGAATTTACCTGCATCCGACCCGGCTTACCTTGACCCTTCCAGTTTCCTGCCTGCCTCTGACCCCCGGCTTTGTTTGACCAATCTTCTGCCTGATCCTCCAGTACCTTGCTGCCAGCCAATTCTACCGACCCGGCTTGTCCGACCAATCTCTCCAGTTGCTGTATCCTGGTTCCAGTCCAGTCAGTCTCATCAGTTCAAGTCCAGTTGCTGTGTTCCTGGTTCCGGTTCAGCCTGCCATTCTTCCTGGGTGCCTGGATCCGTCCCAGTCTTCAGACTCTACTCTACCTTGATCCATCCTGCCAGGCACTCGTACCCCTTCTACCTCCGTGCCTCCTGTCTTCAGTACCAGGGGCTGCCGGTGGAAGCCGTAAGAGAGGCCTCCCTCTGCAGATCCGGGCTCGTCACCGTCAGGTACGTGACATTAAGTCTTTAGCTAGCCCCCCTTCTTGCAAAGCAGAAGTAGTAACTCCATCCCCAGTAGAAATCAATGGTGCCATTTTGTGATGAGCCTTTAAGTCCAGTGGTCCTCTGCTGCTACTTGATTGACTCCCTCTCCCTGCCAATAGGTACACAGAGAAGAGAGCAGAGCGGGCTGATGCCTGTGAGTGAGCGCTGCTCGTCACTCAAGGAAGAGGAGAGTTAGGGGGAGAAATCCCCCACAGGTACTGACAGGCGTGATCTCCCTCAGTGAGTGCCTGTGTCAGTGTCCATTCAGTCCGACAGTTGCTGGCAGGGATGGAGGGAGGTGTGGGACAATGGGTGACAGAGCAGCTCCCGCTACACACTCCCCCCACCAAAAAACCTTAGGTCCGCCAAAGGTGGTTAAGAGTCTATGACCTGTTACATGCTTTTGATATACACATGTAAAAAAAAAAACAGGTTAGTATGCACAGGAAACCATACAATTTGCATCTGCATAAAACCATGGCAGAGGAACATCCAACCAATTAGCATAGGAGGGGAGGTTGTCCTGCCTCGCGTTTTTCATCTTCAGCAAGGGGTACAGACTGAGAGTGAGATCTAGTCACTGGCTGGGATCTTTGAGAGGCCGTGGGTGTGGACTGTAAATCTGGCTGTGGTGGCAGAGGCAACAGATGATTGTGATGCCAAGTCTTCAGTGGGCCTGTGCTTCCCTCTGGTCGTATTTAATATACTGGGAGTCCTGGCAGATGCTTGCAAACGACATAGGGCTGCGACTTCCAGCGGGAAGTTGCTGAGGTATGGTCGAGGGATGTGCCGAAGGCCAAGTCGACTGGCAGCCGGGCCTACCGTCCGAACATCAAACTATAGGGAGAGTAACTTGTAGCATCATTGGCGGTGCTGTTATAAGCATGCACAATAGCCACTATATGCTTGCTCCAGTGCTGTTTGTTCTGAATTTAGAGTTCCGAGCATATCCAGAAGGGTTCGATTGAATCTCTCTGGTTGAGGATCTCCTTGAGGATGATACAAGGTGGTTTTAGACTTCCTGATGCCCAACAGGTCTAAAAGTCTCTTGATGAGACTACTCTCAAAATCTCTCCCTTGATCAGAATGGATGCGTAGGGACAGACCATAGTGCACAAAGGATTTCTCCACAAAGATCTTGGCCACCGTGGATGCTTGTTGGTCCCTCGTGGAAAACGCCTGGGCATACCGAGTGAAATGGTCAGTCACTACCAGGATATTTCCCTGCCCGCTAAAATCAGGCTCCAAGCACAGAATGTCAATGCACACCAGCTCCATGGGTCCCTGACTCTGAAGATGGCCCATTGGGGCAGCTCGTGAGGCAAAGTCTTCCTTTGTATACATCTGATGCAGGAGTGGCAATAGTCCTCAACTTCAGCCCACATGCAGGGCCAGTAAAACCGTTCCCTCACCAGGTGAAAAGTCCTCTTGGGCCCTAGGTGGCCATGGTTGTCGTGTAGCAGTTAATACTGTCTCCCTATGTTTTTCAGGTAGGAATAGCTGCAAATTTTCTTCAGAATCGTCAGAGGGGCCCCTTCGGTAGACCAACCCTTGGTGCACCTGAAACCGATCCCACTCTCGGTGCAGCAGATGGGTTTCCTTTGGGGAGTCAGTGAGGAGCAAGTCAGGGCGTCGGCTCTCCAAGGCCTTCAATGCCAAGCTACAGGGAGGGTCCTTCAACTGGTCCCTCTGCAGGTCATTCTTTGACAGCTATGGGCAGACCCCGACTTGGGTGACATTGCAATAACATCTGGGGACACCAGCGGCTGACACTTCAATGTCTTCGGCCCTGGATCCTTCTCCAGCTTGATGTTCTGCTCCTTGACATAAGGCTCGTACCCCTTCAGGTGTCAGCTGGGGGGTCTCTGGAACAATGGAGCCTTCTTGACAAAGCATCCGCATCTTGTTTCAGCCTGAAAATAAACCCTGATAGAGTAGCCAACCATCTGTGACCTGTGGCATCCAACTTGGTGGTAGTAAAGGATGTAGGTGAGAGGATTGTTGTCAGTCTTGATCACGAACTCCGCTCCATATAGATAATCCCTCAGCTTATCCACCACCACCCACTTCAAGGCCAGGAACTCAAGTTTGTGCATGGGGTAGTTCTTCTCGGCGGGGGGCCAAGTTCCGACTCATGTAGGCAACAGGCCGTAGATGACCGTCATGCTCTTGATATAGCACCCCACCTAACCCATCTTGACTGGCGTCAACATGTAGCTCATATGGCTTGGTTGGATCTGCATAGGCCAGAACTGGAGCGGTTGTTAGGCTTCACTTCAGCTGCCTAAAACCTCTTCACACTTCGGAGTCCATTGTTCCTGAATGGACTCTCTGGGTTTTCTGGGCCCTCCAGCTGGTCTGACAGGCTTCGCCAGATCAGGGTCAGCGTCTTAGCGAATCCCTTGACAAATCTTCTGTAATTCTTCAAATATATTAATAGTAAAAAGGTCAAGTCTGAGCATGTAGGCCCTTTACAAAATAATCTAGAGTGGGTGACTGGGGACAAAGAGAAGGCTAATTTATTAAATACTTTCTTCAGTTCTGTGTATACAAAGGAGCATGGGGGAGCTCATGTCCAAAATGGGGGTGGTAGTGACACAGCCCCAAATCCACAATGGCTCAAAAGTGATATGGTCCAGAAATATTTAGATGGAATAAAGGTGGATAAAGCACCTGGACCAGATGGCATACACCCACGGATCCTAAAAGAATTGAGCTCTGTAATTTCAAAGCCATTGTATTTAATTTTTAGGGACTCATTAATGACAGGAATAGTACCACTGGATTGGCGCAGGGCCAATGTGGTGCCTATATTTAAAAAGGGAATTAAGTGTTTACCAAGTAACTATAGACCTGTTAGTTTAACTTCTATAGTTGGGAAAATACTGGAGAGATTAATAAAAGACCACATAGATGAGTTCTTGCTGGAAAAAAACTATTTAAGCAACAGACAGCATGGATTCATGAATGACAGAAGTTGTCAAACAAACCTGATTTCTTTTTATGAAGAGGTAAGTAAGACCTTGGACAGAGGGGTGGCAGTGGACGTGGTATACTTGGATTTTGCAAAAGCGTTCGATACAGTTCCCCACACACGGCTCATGTGTAAGGTAAAGTCTACAGGATTGGAAATATCAGTTTGTAAATGGATAGAAAACTGGCTAAAAGACAGAATTCAGAGAGTAGTGGTTAATGATTCTTACTCTGAATGGTCCAAGGTTATCAGTGGTGTACCCCAAGGTTCAGTGCTGGGACCCTTACTTTTTAATATGTTTATAAATGATATTGGGTCTGAGATCAAAAGTAACATTTCTGTCTTTGCAGATGACACCAAGCTATGCAGTGGAATAACGTCCTTACAGGATGTCGCCAATTTACAAGCCGACCTCAATGCTCTGTCTAATTGGGCGACTATGTGGCAGATGAGGTTTAATGTTGATAAATGTAAAGTTATGCACTTGGGGGCTAATAATATGAATGCATCATACATACTAGGGGGAGTACAACTGGGGGGATCCGTAGTGGAGAAGGATCTGGGGGTTTTGGTAGATCATAAGCTCAATAATGGCATGCAATGCCAAGCTGCGGTTTCCAAAGCGAGCAAGGTCCTTTCTTGTATTAAGAGAGGTATGGACTCCAGAGAGAGAGACATCATTTTGCCCCTGTTCAAATCATTAGTAAGACCTCATCTGGAATATGCAGTTCAGTTTTGGGCCCCAGTTCTCAAAAAGGATATTGGGGAACTGGAGAAAGTGCAGAGAAGGGCAACCAAACTGATAAGAGGCATGGAGGAGCTCAGCTATGAGGAGAGATTAGAGGAACTGAATTTATTCTCTCTTGAGAAGAGGAGATTAAGGGGGGATATGATCAACATGTACAAATATATAAGGGGTCCATATAGTGAACTTGGTGTTCAGTTATTCACTTTACGGTCAACACAAAGGACAAGGGGGCACTCTTTGCGTCTAGAGGAAAAGAGATTTCACCTCCAAATACGGAAAGGTTTTTTCACAGTAAGAGCTGTGAAAATGTGGAATAGACTCCCTGCAGAGGTGGTTCTGGCCAGCTCAGTAGATTGCTTTAAGAAGGGCCTGGATTCTTTCTTAAATGTACATAATATAACTGGGTACTGACATTTATAGGTAAAGTTGATCCAGGGAATATCCGATTGCCTCTCGGGGGATCAGGAAGGAATTTTTTCCCCTGCTGTAGCAAATTGGATAATGCTCTTCTGGTTTTTTTTGCCTTCCTCTGGATCAACTGTGGGTATAGAATTGGGTATATGGGATTGTACGATATATGTTTATTTTTATTTTTTTATTTTTATTTTTTACGGTTGAACTGGATGGACTTGTGTCTTTTTTCAACCTGACTAACTATGTAACTATGTAACTATGTAACTATGAGCAGAATCCCAGAAATGACCTAAGCTCAGTCACGTTGGTAGGCCTCGGCCAGGAGGTGACAGCTTCCAGCTTCTGGGGGTCGGTGGCCACTTTGTCGGAAGACACAATATGGCCAAGGTAGTTGACTGAGGGTTGGTAAAACTGTCACTTTTTCAGAGACAGCTTCAACCTCCTCATCATGCAGTCTCTTTAGGACCTTCTCCAGATGCTCTTCGTGCTCTTCCAGGGTCTTGCCGAAAACAATGATGTCGTCTAAGTACACCAACACCTCGATCGGTTTCATGTCACCCACGGTCTTCTCCATTAGCCTTTGGAAGGTGGCTGGGGCACCAGACAGGCCTTGTGTCACTATCAGGTGTGTACTTACCGAGGCCGAGATGCCGTGAGCGGTTCACCCTTGTGACTAGGCGCACTCTGCCCCCTGGAGATGATACAGGGGGTGGATGGCATGAAGAGGCACTGGCTACCAGCAGGATGGGTAGGTCTTTCAAATTGATCTTGGTAGAGCTGAACAGCTGTGTGAAGACAAGAAGGTAATCCAACAAGAGCAGGCTGAGGGTGAAACACAGATGGGTGCAGCTCTTTGCAGGACCCTAGCTGGAGATACAAGTCCGGAGCACAAACAGGGATCAGAACAAGGAGGCAGAAGTCTGGTTCAGGGTGCAGGCTGAGGGCCTAGCACAGGAGACAAGTAACTAGTCCAAAACACAAGCAGAAGGTCAGGGGCTGGAGACAAGTAGCAGGTCCGAGATGCAGGCCGGGGGTCAAGCACAGATAGCAGGGCAAGCTCCGTTAAGCAAGCCGAGGGTCAGGTCCAGGAGAAGAGCAGAGTAGTCAGTATCAATCCGGGTCACAACAAGAGTTCAGATACAGGAAACAGGAACTAAGCTCAAACAGGAAGCAGGAAGCAGGAAGCTGAAGACAAACCAGCAATCTGTCAGAATACCTGGGCAGCCTTATATAGGCCAGCCAGAATGCTGATTGGGCGTGCACTAGCACGCATGTGTGCGCGACGTTCCATCGGGCCGCAAACGCGCATGTGCTGAATCGCCGTTCCGCCGCGCACGCGTGCGGGGACGTGGCTGGCGCGCCAGAACTGGTTGTTTCTCTGACACCTTGATGCATACAGTCTAATTCAAAGATCCCCTCCGGGATAATAATAATGGTCTTCTCCCGATCCTCAGGGTGCATGGGGATTTGGTAATACCGACTCTTCAAATCCAGCATGCTGAACCATATCGCTCCTGACAGGCTCTGTAAGGCATCTTTGGTCACGAATGGTCCTTCGGTTCAGCGTCCGGTAGTCAATTCCGTACCACCACTATTGGGGAAGCGTATGGACTCTGAGACTCTCGGACGATACCTGCCCTCTTCAACTCTGCCAGTTGTTCACGCAGATCCTCCAAGTCCCCTAAAGGAATCCATCAAACTCTTTCCCGGAACGGCTTATGCACTTGAAGAGATGGATCCGGTATTGGGCACTTTTTGGACACCCCACATCATATTCACTTTTGGAGAATGCAGCCTGCCACCTCAGAAGCTTTCCATTCAGGCAAAAGAGGAGTATTCTTCGGATAGAACTCCTTCACAGAGATCCCATCCTTTGCTCCCCCCACCAAATCAGACGTCAGAGCTGGGGTGGTTGAATTCTCTTGTCCCAGCAACATCTGAGCCGGCATCTTCGCTGGCGAGGTTTTTATGTTGCGGACACTAACCAAGATCTTCCTGTGACTTCTTTGCAACCCTTTGGTTGAAACCACCTCGGGAATTATCTCCAGTCCCATGTCTTCTCTCTGTCCGTCTGCTTCAAGGACAATGAAAGGGCCTGGTTGCTTCCAATTTAGCTTGACAGATGCTAGTAAACAGGCCACTTTACCAGGCTGTAACACTTTCTCACACCGGTCCAAGTGCCAGATCTTTCCCACACCTTTAGCTGGGGCCTTCTGTTCTTGTACCAGGCACTGGTAGGCTTGTCTCAGCATGGGGTGCACACTTGTAGTTGAAGTGCCTGGCTCTAGACAAATAGGTGTCAACAGCCTTCTGACAAGATCAGTATTGGTCCCTATGATGAGAGAACTCTTACTGGCCCCTGGTGGGCGAGGACAGACCACTGCCTGAGTGTCAAAAGTCTCAGCTTTCCCAGCCACGGAGGGATCGAAGGTCAGCTTGACCAGTAGATAGCCATCATAGGGGAAGTTCTGAGTCCCAATGACCCATATCTCCAGGTGCTTGAGGTGTCTGTCATAGGAGTCTCTGTAGAGAAGGGTCACTTAAGCTTCAGTATCCAGAAGGGCCTTGGTGTAGACTCCCTTTACTTGAATGGGAACAACAGGAGAAGGTCCCACCTGCTTGTCATTGAGCATGGAGGAAGTGGTGGCCCTGGCCTGTTCGGTGGTTTGTATCTGCGCTCCTCTCTTGCAGAGATTCTGATCGGGCTTAAGTCTACGCTAAGTTCTAGGAGTTTGGTGTGCATTGACTCTCTGACACCGGGCAGCATGTGTCAAAAGAAACGGGACACTGGGTTGCTTGGAGGCAACAACGGGTGGGGGGGGGGGGGTTGGACTTCCGCTGCTGTCTCTTCGCGTCATTGGTTTTGGAGCCAGTTATTGTAGATGGGCACCCGGTTGGCTTCTTCACCAAGGCCCTCCGAAGTTTCCCTCCGGCTTCTGGCACTGTGCTTCAGGCTTCACTGGGCTTGGAAACACCTGTCGATTAATGTCCCACATAATTTCAGCATACCTCTGTATGCTCAATGGCACTCCTCACTGGTACACGTGAAACTGCTCATTATCGGCTCCGATATAGACACTAGTATGGATATCCGTGCATCGCTACCAAATATCCATAATATCCCTGTAATTATGTATAATCAAACATTAAAACCACTTGAACTTTTGGTCAGAAAATTGCGTGTGGGGAGCCAACCCGTCCTTATGTACCACCTAATATCTGTATTTTTATGTGGACTATCTCTGAAACTATGTGAGATCTAACGTTAAAACCACTTGATCTTACTGGATCTAACAAATATCTATTAGCCTGAATGATTTTTGGCCAGAAAATTTGATAAGGGGGGGCCAGCCCCTCCTCATTAATCACTTAATAAGTCTCTAATTATGTGAGATCTAATGTTAAAACCACTTGATCTTACCGGATCTAAGGAATATCTATTAGCCTGAATGATTTTTGGCCAGAAAATTGCATGTGGGGGGGCCAACCCGTCCTTATGTACCACCTAATATCTGTATTTTTATGTGGAATATCTCTGAAATTATGTGAGATCTAACGTTAAAACCACTTGATCTTACCGGATCTAACGAATATCTATTAGCCTGAAGGATTTTTGACCAGAAAATTGCATGTGGGGGGGGCCAACCCGTCCTTATGTACCACCCAATATCAGTATTTTTATGTGGAATATCTTTGAAATTATGTGAGATCTAATGTTAAAACCACTTGATCTTACCGGATCCAACGAATATCTATTAGCCTGAATGATTTTTGTACCACTTAATATCTGTATTTTTATGTGGAATATCTCTGAAATTATGTGAGATCTAACATTAAAACCACTTGATGTTACTGGATCTAATGAATATCAGCCTGAATGATTTTTGGCCAGAAAATTTGATAAGGGGGGGGGGCAGCCCCCCCTCATTGATCACTTAATAAGTCTCTAATTATCTAATTATTAGCCTGAATGATTTTTGGCCTAAAAATTGCATGTGGAGGGGCCAACCCGTCCTTATGTACCATCTAATATCTGTATTTTTATGTAGAATATCTCTGAAATTATGTGAGATCTAACGTTAAAACAACTTGATCTTACCGGATCTAATGAATATCTGTTAGCCTGAATGATTTTTGGCCTAAAAATTGCATGTGGGGGGGCCAACCCGTCCTTATGTACCACCTAATATCTGTATTTTTATGTGGAATATCTCTGAAATTATGTGAGATCTAACGTTAAAACCACTTGATCTTACCGGATCGAATGAATATCTATTAGCCTGAAGGATTTTTGGCCAGAAAATTGCATGTAGGGGGGACAACCCGTCCTTATGTACCACCTAATATCAGTATTTTTATGTGGAATATCTCTGAAATTATATGAGATCTAACCTTAAAACCACTTGATATTACCGGATCTAACGAATATCTATTAGCCTGAATGATTTTTGGCCAGAAAATTTGATAAGGGGGGGCCAACCCGTCCTTATGTACCACCTAATATCTCTATTTTTATGTGAAATATCTCTGAAATTATGTGAGATCTAACGTTAAAACCACTTGATCTTACCGGATCTAATGAATATCTATTAGCCTGAATGATTTTTGGCCAAAAAAATTGATAAGGGGGGGCCAACCCATCCTTATTTACCACCTAATATCAGTATTTTTATGTGGAATATCTCTGAAATTATGTGAGATCTAACGTTAAAACCACTTGATCTTACCGGATCTAACGAATATCTATTAGCGTGAATAATTTTTGGCCCAAAAATTTGATAAGGGGGGGCCAACCCGTCCTTATTTACCACCTAATATCAGTATTTTTATGTGGAATATCTCTGAAATTATATGAGATCTAACGTTAAAACCACTTGATCTTACCAGATCTAACGAATATCTATTCGCCTGAATCATTTTTGGCCAGAAAATTTGATCACTTAATAAGTCTCTAATTATTTGAGATCTAACGATAAAACCACTTGATCTTACCGGATCTAACAAATAGCTTCCAAAATAGCTGTTTGGTCAATTTTTTGATAAGGGGGGGCTGATGACGGGTTAGCCCCCCCAGCAAATAACTGTTAATATTGCTTTTTCTGTTTGAGATCTAACGCAAACAACGGTTGATCTAACCTGATCTAACAAAGATCTAACAAACTGCATAAGATTTTTTCAAAAATTTTGATAAGGGTGGGCTAACCCGGCAGAGGTCTCTTCAGCAAGCTCTCCAGACCAAAGTCCCAGACCAGGCCTGAAATAGAACCCCAACTCAGCCTGAGACTATTTATGCGCTCTTCAGCCACCTACTAGGCACACTTCTCTAGAAATTGGCTGGGTCTCCATAAATACTCAAACTGCGTATCTGCCTCTCCTCCCACAATGGTTCTAGAACCCTCTAGAATGCAGGGGAAATGGCCAGACCAGCAGCCTGTGAGACACTGAGCAGGCTAAAGAAATCAACAATTGCAGAGGAGCCAAACTAAACGTACCTGTCATTCTAAACCTTAAAGTGGATGTAAACCCACTCTCATGCTTTCTAAACTACTGCCATAGTGCTGATCTATAAGGATATAGATGCCTCCTGCATGTATCTGTAGCGGGGTCTCCTTTAAGGCCCTATGGACTACGTTACCCAGAACCCCGTTTGGCACCCAGGGTGCATTTGGCCACCACAGAGACTCATGGGTGGGGCTATAAAAGAGGAGGTCGAGGCTAAGCTCGGCCTCTTTGGACACCGCGCTGCAATCAATAGGACTCCCTGTGCGGATCTGTTGCAGTGCAAGGCCCGAGGCCTGGGCCTTGCATACCTTCCAAAGAGCCTTCCACCCCACTGCTGAGCCTGGGTGACACCTGATTCCTTTGTGTTGCTGACATCAGTTGAACCAGAAACCGGATCGTTGCAGACACTGTGTGAGGAAACACAGTGGTGGAAGCCCGGACTGGGATCGCGTCCGGAGGGGTGAGCGAGTATCTGCTCACTTATTTAACTTGTACTTTGTTTAGGCCTAATGACTGCCTTGGCCCATCGTGCTGTAGTTATTATCTCGCCGGAGACTAGTGGCGGAACTGAGTTATGTAGTCTCCGGTGAAGCGTTCCTCTTTTAATAACCGTTATTGGATTACAAATACTGTTCCTGAATGTGCACCACCGTTCATCTGCATGCGAAGAGTTGTTCTCACAGAGACTGAGCTTTATCTGAGTCAGGCCTGACCAGGGGTTTAAAACGTTGTTGGTGCGCCACATTGCGCATAGAGAAGATAGCTGCACGTGGCGTGTGATCACTCTGCACTATCATTGCTTAGTATGTTCATTGCTGCAGGGCTCTGCATGTATGCTATGTGATATGTTTTACCTATACCTTTATACCTAAGTAAATCTGTTATAGTTTACCACTCCTGAATCAGTGTTTATCATTGCATATATTTACTGCCTATCCTGCTGTGAGATTGTGTATAACCAGGTATAGAATTACATGAAGGAAACATTCCCTAGACTAACTGTGCCATAGAGGGTTGAGTAGATTGCCGGGGGTTGGCGGTGCTGTATACAGGGCCCGAAACAAAACCAGCGGCTCTCTTAACTGGGGGTAGCGCTACACATGGGGGCTCCGAGTCCGGGATCCTTATACAGCAAATAACACGCCAAAAAGTACCGGCATGGACCCGCTGGAAGTAGAACAGTGGTGCACAGAGGCTGGCGCTGATTCAGCCGCGGCAGTAGTTATTGAACTCCCGGGGATCTGGCAGGAAGGAGAGATAAAGCAGTTAATAATGACACTATCGCCATGCCAGAAAGCTTGGGTGACGGATGTAAGGTCAAATTCCTCGCTTACCCACGCATTAGTAGAATGGAAGAACAAAATACCAGAGCATTTCAAAAGTCCAAACATACAAACAATGGACGATCAGACCTATAACTTGATACATGCGCTGCCACTCAAGGGAGAATGGTTCCAAACACCAAAACCATCACCTCCACAAATATCTCCACCGCCATACCCTAAAGCAGGAAAGCAGAAGGCTACAGGGAGTCCCGGATCACCACCGGCCACCCTCAGCGCAGAACTATGTGCTGTCCTAGGGGAGATTGTAGCCCAGTGTAAGAAGGATCCTGCAGATTACCCGATGTCGGGATACAGAAAACTCAGGATATTTTCTGGAAGGAAACCTGTAGCTTCGGGAGAAGAGGGACTTGAGGAGTGGCTAGACGGCGCTGCTCAGGCCCTAGAGGAATGGGAAGTCCCAGAACACCTAAAAAAACAAAGAATCATTGAGAGTTTGAAGGGGCCTGCTCTGGAGGCCATACGCAACCTTAAGCTGAGCAAGAAAGACTGTGATGCACAGGATTACCTGGATATTCTGCAGAATGTGTTCGGCGGAACGGAAAAAGTAACTGAGCTCACTTATCAGCTAGAGCACTGCTACCAAAAGACGGGAGAAAAACTGTCAGAGTTCATGAGACGTCTGGATAAGATCCTGCATAAATGATACTAAAAAAAGGGATCGACCCAGTGAGAGTGGATGAGGCCCATGTCCAGCAGGTGTTGAGGGGAGCTCAACCCCTGGACCCCATCGCATTAGCGCTACGCACCCGACAGGACGGGAAGAGCCTAGAATACCCCGACTTAATCCGAGTGGTTAGAGAAGAAGAGGCTATGTTGGAAGACAAGAGGAGGAGCCAACCAGTCGAACCAACCAACCCTCCGGTGGTGATGGTCAGGTCGGCCATGACCCCCGAAAGAGACTCAGAGGTGGATACCCTGAAGTCACAGATGTCCCAGGTATTGGAGATGCTGACCTCTTTGATGGCAAAGGATTTACGGGTACCAGAAAGGGAAGGACCAAAGAAGGAACTGTTCCCAAATGCCTCAGCGCCCGCTTCCATACAAGAGTGGGGGGATACGACTTGTTTCAACTGCGGAGGAGTTGGCCATGTCACAAAAGTGTGTTCCAGTCCCAAGAAAAATAATCTGAATAATCGCAGGCCAGCGGAAAACTTCAGAGGGCCCCGGTGAAGGAGTCAACTGGGTGCCCATCTTCCACAGTGAGCTCCAAACTGAATGAGAAGTACAGAAAAAGAGAGGACAAAACCCCCCAGAAGAAGCGCAGTGTTCCCCAATGGGAATGTACACCAAAAATTAGAATAATGTCCCTCAGCGGGTATGTACACCCATTAAAAGGAGGGAGATCAATGCATACCGAGCCCAAGAGAGGCTAAAGCCCAAAGAGAAATGGCAGAAAGAGAGTCCAAAGGGAAAGTGCAAGGGTCAAAAGAAAGAGACCCCTTGGAAGCAATATCCAGAGAAGCTGGTAGGCCCCTGCCCCATAGTGCCTATTCAAGTGGAGAGAGTCTACACAAGAGCCATATTAGACACTGGGGCGCAAGTGACCCTACTATACTGGGACTTCTATGATAAGCATCTAAGTCATATACCCATCCAGAGGATTGAAGATTTGAAAATATGGGGAATTGGAACTCAGAAGTTTCCGTATGATGGCTACCTACCCATAATATTGACCTTCAACCCATCTTTGGCCGGGAAGGCTGAAGTGTTTGACACCCTGGCTGTGGTATGCCCCCGACCGCCTGGAGCCAACAAGAGCTCCCTAATAATAGGGACCAACACGGACCTGGTCCGGAGACTTTTGGCCCCTCTAGCACGAAGGAAGAACCCCACAGTCACCAAGATCCACCCAATGCTGAAGACAGCTTACCAGCGACTGGTCTTGGAGCAGGAGGCCCCGGAAGAGGGGGTAGGAAAAGTCTGGAGGCTGGGAAAGAGAGGAATAGTGTTGCAGCCCGGTGAAGTAACCTGTCTCAGAGCCACTGTGAAGCTTACTTGGGAGCAACCTGGGCCCTTTGTCATGTTGGAACCCGACCCAAGGGAAGAACACTCGGGCTTGGAAGTACTCCCAGAAGTGGTCCCATTGAGGGCCCTGAAGAAAGCACACTGCAAAGTACCTGTGAGCGTCAGGAACATTACGGATGGCCCCATGGAGATCCCAGCCAGGATGTTGCTGGGCCAGGTGAGCCCTGCTGCCCCAGTTATCTTGTCAGATGTGGAGAAGACAGAGGGAGAAAGGACCATTTGGGAGAAGCTCTGCATGGAGAACCCAAACCTGCCAAGGGCTTGGAGAGAGAGAGCCAAGGCCCAGTTGACCAGGTGGAGAAGGATCTTCTCCCAAGATGAGTTTGATGTGGGGTGTGCGAAGAGTGCCACCCACCGAATCCGCCTCCAGGAAGACAAGCCCTTCAGGGAGAGGGTCAGGCGAGTTCCGTTAGCAGACCTTGAAGACTTGAGGGAACAGCTCGCCGAGCTCAAGAGAACCAGTGTTATCCAGGAGTCTAGAAGCCCCTATGCCTCTCCAATAGTAGTGGTCAGGAAGAAGAATGGGTCATTGAGGCTGTGTATTGATTACAGGACCCTCAACAGGAGAACCATACCAACCAGTATACCACTCCGAGGATAGAGGATGCCTTACAGAGCTTGTCTGGAGCCAGGTGGTTCAGTGTCATGGATCTCAAGAGCGGATACTACCAGATCCCTATGCATCCAGAAGATAAGGAGAAGACAGCTTTCATAACTCCTGTAGGGTTCTTTGAATTTGACCGGATGCCACAAGGTCTGTCTGGAGCCCCAGCCACCTTTCAACGCCTCATGAAGAGAGACTGGAGAAAGTTTTGAAAAGACTCAGTGAGGAGGGACTCAAGCTTTCACCCGAAAAATGCCAGTTCTATCAGTCATCAGTTAACTATCTGGGACACATAGTGTCCGAAGAAGGGGTAGCCACAGACCCCGAGAAGTTGGAGGCAGTCACCTCCTGGCCACGGCCCACCACTGTGACAGAACTCAGGTCCTTTTTGGGGTTCTGCTCCTATTACAGGAGGTTTGTGGAAGGGTTTGTCCGGATTGCCAGACCTCTGAATGAACTGCTCAAGACAGAACGGGAAGAGGATGATTCGGGGCCCAGGAAGCCGGGGGAGTCAGTCAAAGACCAGTGGAACAAGAAGTGTTAAGAGGCCTTCCAGATGTTGAAGAAAAGCCTAACCACTGCCCCTGTTCTGGCCTACGCAGACCCAAAGAAGCCTTATGAACTCCACGTAGATGGCAGTCATGATGGTCTGGGAGAAGTGCTCTATCAGGAGCATGAAGGACAATTGCGACCTGTTGCATATGTGAGCAGGAGTCTGACCCCCTCTGAAAAGAACTACCCCACTCATAAGTTGGAGTTTCTAGTCCTCAAGTGGGCTGTAGTTGACAAACTCAAAGACTATCTGTATGGGGCTGAATTCACTGTGAAAACTGACAACAACCCCCTTACTTACCTTTTCACCACAGCAAAGCTGGATGCCACAGGACATAGATGGCTGGCGGCACTGTCTGCTTTCAATTTCAGCCTGAAATACAGGCCTGGGGCTGGAAATCGAGATGCAGACGCCTTGTCGAGAAGATCTCATGCCACTGCCAACAGTACAGAAAACTGGACTCAAGTGGCAAAAGGAGTTGAGATGTGACCAATTGGAAGACCCTATGGGGAGATTGGTCCTGGAGGCCCTGGAAAGTCAGGATCCAGATAGACTCTTGCGTCACCCTTCAAAGGAAGCTCGCTTGTAGAGGAAGGAGTGGGACAGGCTGCAGGTGCATCAGGGAGTGGTCTACCGAAGGGGCCCCTCTGATGACCTAGAAGACAAGTGGCAACTGTTTCTATCCGAGAAACATCGAGAGACCGTCCTGGTCACCCTGCACGACAACCACGGCCACTTGGGAGCTGAAAGGACCTTTCAACTTGTTAGGAGTCGGTTCTATTGGCCCTGCATGAGGGCCAAAGTCGAGGAATACTGCCACTCATGCGCACGCTGCATCCAGAGGAAGACTTTACCTCACCAAGCCGCCCCAATGGGCCATCTACAAAGTCAAGGCCCACTGGATTTGGTATGCATTGATTTTCTCTGCCTCGAACCTGACTTGAGTGGACTAGGAAATGTTCTGGTGGTAACCGACCATTTCACCCGATATGCCCAGGCCTTTCCAACTAAAGACCAGGAGGCTTCTACTGTAGCTAAGGTGCTCATGGAAAAATACTTCATACATTACGGGCTGCCACAGCGGCTCCACTCAGATCAGGGAAGGGACTTTGAAAGTCGGTTGATCCGGAAGCTCCTGGATTCTTTAGGGATCAAGAAGACCCGAACCACTCCCTACCATCCCCAAGGGGATGCTCAGCCGGAGAGGTTCAACCGAACCTTGCTCAACATGCTGGGGACTTTGAGTAGTGAGAAGAAGCAGCACTGGAGCAAACACATAGCAGCAATCGTGCATGCTTATAACAGTGCCACAAGTGATGCAACAGGGTACTCACCCTATCGACTCATGTTCGGGAGAGAAGCAAGGCTACCCGTAGACCTGGCCTTTGGCACCTCCATAGACCATTCCTCAGTCACTTCCCACAAAGGTTATGTAGACAGGCTTAGACACAGTTTAAAGTTGGCCTATGAGCAGGCTCAAGCAGCCTCAGATCAAAGGGGAGCCTGCAACAAGAAAAACTTTGACCTGAAAGTCCGGATTCAAGATCTACAACCTGGGGACAGAGTGCTGCTCCGGAACTTAGGGATCCCTCGAAAACACAAGCTTGCAGATCGGTGGAGGCCTGAACCCTATGTTATTTGCAAGAAGCTGCCGGGCCTACCTGTTTACCAGCTAAAGCCGGAAGGAAGGGTGGGTCCATTAAAGACTTGGCATCGGAACCACCTACTCCCACTTGCAGAAGCAGTTCTGATACCTCCTGTGAGGGATTCCCCTGAGCCAACTTCCATTTTGGATACTCCTAAGCCAAACACTCGGTCCCAAACCCCTCGAGTTCAGGAGACAGATATCTCTGAGCTAAGTGAGGATGAGAGAGAAGAACTTGAATGCCTGTGGCCTTCCCAGGCCCCAGAAACTTCTGCTATAGATCTTCCTCCTACTGAAGACGCCATAGATAGTACACTGAATGCAGAAGCTACTGAGTTCATCCCGTCCAGTCCCTTAACTGATTTTTGGGAGGATGCCTGTGACTCACTCTCAGAGGAGGATCCAAGAGACTTCTTGTATCTCCCTGCTCCAGAGTCAAGTGCTCCAGAACCAGTGGAGACCCCCAAGTCTGTTCCAAGAGAGGAACCTGCAGTATCTGAACCAGACATTCCAAGAGAACAAAGGATGAAAAGGACCATAAGGCCTCCCCGAAGATTGACTTACCCACAAATGGGGGAGAGCTCAGAAGACACTGTGGTCACTGCCAGGAGGAGTGTGAAAGACCCTGATCCCTCCACTGTTTATTTAGTGGAGGGCAACCCCAACTCGCCCTCTGGCACAGTTAGGCAGGCCACTAGTGACAGTGTGACCTGTAGGCGAGGAAGTCCAGCCCCTCGTTTTTGGTGGGAACTTCCTCTGCCGACATCATACGCAGCTTTGTCAAATGTTGTGCGTAGTGTTTGTTAATAAGTTATCTTTGGGGACCAAAGAGTTTAAGTGGGGGGAGTGTGTAGCGGGGTCTCCTTTAAGGCCCTATGGACTACGTTACCCAGAACCCCGTTTGGCACCCAGGGTGCATTTGGCCACCGCAGAGACTCATGGGTGGGGCTATAAAAGAGGAGGGCGAGGCTAAGCTCAGCCTCTTTGGACACCGCGCTGCAATCAATAGGACTCCCTGTGCGGATCTGTTTCAGTGCAAGGCCCGAGGCCTGGGCCTTGCATACCTTCCAAAGAGCCTTCCACCCCACTGCTGAGCCTGGGTGACACCTGATTCCTTTGTGTTGCTGACATCAGTTGAACCAGAAACAGGATCGTTGCAGACACTGTGTGAGGAAACACAGTGGTGGAAGTCCGGACTGGGATTGCGTCTGGAGGGGTGAGCGAGCATCTGCTCACTTATTTAACTTCTACTTTGTTTAGGCCTAGTGACTGCCTTGGCCCATCGTGCTGTAGTTATTATCTCGCCGGAGACTAGTGGCGGAACTGAGTTGTGTAGTCTCCGGTGAAGCGTTCCTCTTTTATTAACCGTTATTGGATTACAAATACTGTTCCTGAATGTGCACCACTGTTCATCTGCATGCGAAGAGTTGTTCTCACAGAGACTGAGCTTTATCTGAGTCAGGCCTGACCAGGGGTTTAAAACTTTGTTGGTGCGCCACATTGCGCATAGAGAAGATAGCTGCACGTGGCGTGTGATCACTCTGCACTATCATTGCTTAGTATGTTCATTGCTGCAGGGCTCTGCTTGTATGCTATGTGATATGTTTTACCTATATACCTAAGTAAATCTGATATAGTTTACCACTCCTGAATCAGTGTTTATCATTGCATATATTTACTGCCTATCCTGCTGTGAGATTGTGTATAACCAGGTATAGAATTACATGAAGGAAACCTTCCCTAGACTAACTGTGCCATAGAGGGTTGAGTAGATTGCCGGGGGTTGACGGTGCTGTATACAGGGCCCGAAACAAAACCAGTGGCTCTCTTAACTGGGGGTAGTGCTACATATCCTTATCTGTCAAATGTCTCCCCTCTGTCTGTTATAAGAACTGAAAAACTGCAGATTCTGTGGGTGGATCTGTTGTCTGGAGCTCGGTGGGTGGAGTCGTGATGTCAGTAGACTCCCCGCCCACCTCTACACTCCCCTTGTCAACATGCATTTTCTCCTGTGGATTCCTTTTGCTATGATCACTAACATCCAGTCAAAATCTAGAAAAGTAACCACATGACTTCAGAAAAGGAGTGGGGTGAGAATTAAAAAATAAAGCTAGTGCACGAGATATGTAAATAACCTGTCATTCACAGCAAGGGGGCAGAACAGGCAAAGGTAACTCTGTTTGTCCGTTTTATCTCACTGAACAATAAAAGAGTATTGCTCAGAGCCGGAATAACTCTTTGTGGCAAGACCTGGCACAAATGATAGGAAATCGAATGCCGCGTACACACGATCGATTTTTTCGCCGGTGAAAACACCGTCGAGAAAATCGACGTTAAAAATGAGGAACAGCTTGTTCCCCCTACACACGGCCGTTTTAAATGTCCTTTTTTTTTCTGGTCGAAAAAAACGACCGTGTGTGGGCTCCGCGGCAGTGTTTCCCTATGGGAAACACTGCCGCAGAAAACATGTCGAAAAAAACGATTAGAAAAATTAGAACATGTTCTAATTTTTCTCGTCGTTTTTAATGCCGTTTTTCTCGTCGAAAAAAACGGCAGAAAGCCCACAGACGATCGTTTTTCTCGTCGAAAGGAAAAAATGTCGTTTTTCTCGACGAGAAAAACGGCCATGTGTACGTGGCATTATACTCTACATTGTGACAGCAAAAATAAATAAATAAACATTTCGGGTTTACATCCACTTTAATTAGGAGGGGGCTACACTAGGTAACAACAATAAAAGTAGAAAAAATTAACTGATGCATAACTGATTACATTAAAACATGTTACCGTATATACTCGAATATAAGCCAAGTTTTTCAGCACTTTTTTTGTGCTGAAAATGCCCCCCTCGGCTTATACTCGAGTCACCTTTTTGTGCTTGATCTCCTGGACTTAGCCCCACCCTTCCTCTACAAGTGTGCAAAGTTTGTTGTCCGGGGGACCTACGGCCCGGGGAGCAAGGATTTTTCGAATCCGGGCACCCCTTCCATAGACTCCCATGTTAAATGGTAATTTCTCCGGTGACTTTGGGGACCCGGTACCGGCTAGTCGTAGGATCTCTGGACCTAAAACTTGGCACACATGTAGCCCCACTCATTCTCTATAAGTGTGCAAAGTTTTTTGTCTGGGGGACCTACGGCCAGTGAGCACCGATTTTTCAAACCGGGCACCCCTTCCATAGACTCCCATGTTAAACGTCAGTCTAGTCATGGACACAGTGAGGCATGGGCACAGTGAGGCATGGGCACAGTGAGGCATGGGCACAGTGAGGCATACACATGGACACAGTGAGGCAAAGTGAGGCACAGTGAGGCATGCAGATGGACACCCTAGGCTTATACTCGAGTCAATATGTTTTCCCAGTTTTTTTGTGGTAAAATTAGGTGCCTCGGCTTATATTCGGGTCGGCTTATACTCGAGTATATACGGTATATATTATGTGTAGTATGGATACATATTTGTGCTTTGCTTAGTGCTGAAGAAAGAAGTATTATTTTTCCAGGAAAAACCTGTAGTATGATATTATGGGTAAGTATAGTGTAGATGGATAGTCACAGACTGATTGATTAGGGGGGTGGAGGGATTTTCTGCCTTCTACTGTTTGTATTTGAATAAAACTGATTCTATCCGCACCACATCCCTGGAAGTAGTACATACATAGACATTTCAACAAGATAGGGATTTTCAAGGTGCATGTGAGATACATCAATTATCCAGACATAACTGTTAAAATTGATAGCGATTATTAAGTTCATAATAAAATCCATAGTCAGTTTACTTGCTAGCAAAGGATTTTAATATGATTTTTTAATAAATGATATCAATTTTAACAGTTATGTCTGGATAATTGATGTAGCACCTTGAAAATCCCTATCCTGTTTATATGCCTACCCAGAAGAAGGAAATAGAGAGGGGGGGGGGGGCTAAGACAATATGTCCCAGTGGAAGAACTGCTGCTAACTCAGACTAGAAACAGGGATATTAGGCAAGTGTTCCTATATACTATATAATAGGCCGCAGGAGGGAGAGGAGGAGAAGCGGCTTTCATTTGCTTCATTGAAAGTCATACAGGACGCGACCCCAACTGCCTCTTTTAAAACTCCTTTTGCGGCTTCCACCTCCTTTCCCATCTCGAAAGGGACTAGGCAAGGTTGCCCGCTCTCCCCGTTGCTGTTTGCCCTATGTATCAAACCCCTAGCAGCCCA
Source organism: Rana muscosa (assembly GCA_029206835.1). Lineage (NCBI taxonomy): Eukaryota > Metazoa > Chordata > Amphibia > Anura > Ranidae > Rana > Rana muscosa. The sequence goes on along the minus strand of JARGYO010000162.1, from coordinate 36,648,590 downwards.
GATTAGACAAAACCCCAGCATTAGTGGTATAATGGCTAGAGGACGCAAATATAAAATTTCACTGTTTGCGGATGACGTACTCCTAACCCTAACACGACCGCACGTCACTGTCCCCAATCTACATAAAATCCTGGAGGAGTATGGGTCCCTATCGGGATACAAGGTTAACCCTGCTAAATCAGAAGCCCTCCCAATTAATTTACCCCCCTCGGAAGCACACAGTCTTTTTCGGATAATTTCACATACTCAATGAAGTCCCATGCCATCAAATATCTGGGAGTGTATCTCACCCCCCCCCCCCCCCCCGCTACGAATCCCTATACGAAGCAAATTTCAAGCACCTATTCGCGTCAATATGGTCCCTCCTGTCTAAATGGCGACACTTAACAATATCTTGGCTCAGACGTATTGCCTTGATTAAAATGACTACACTGCCTAAACTCCTGTATTGCTTTCTGACCCTCCCGGTGCCAATCCCGTCGGCCCATCTCAGAAAACTCCAGACTGCCCTCATAAATTTCCCTTGTGTAGCGGGGTGTTGAATTTAGGGGAGTGTCTGAGTGGTAGTTAGGCTCAGACACATTATTGTTAGAGATAATGGACCATTTCTGTGCCATGGGAGCTAGTATTGGTGTATAGTTCCCTGGGGCATACAGGTGGCGCTGTCGCCATAGGTCCGGGTTGAACCACAGTACAAGGTTGTGCCTTTTCTTGTCCCCTCTCGGCAGCAGTACGGCGGGGCGGGGAACCTGCTGTGCCTGTCGGGAGAGGGTATAAAAAGGAGCGGCCATCTTCCATGTGGGGTCGTCCACGCCCAGGCACCTTCGGCCTGGGTGTGTGGGTTCGTCCGCGCCCAGGCACCTTCGGCCTGGGTGTGTGTGTGTGTCATCTCCGGGTGCCCTAGGCCCGGAGGCCTGGTTCCTGTTCCATCCCAGACACCTTCAGTCTGGGGTGAGGTACTATTTTGGAGGCCCGGAGCCCAGCACCTTCGGCTGGGTTCCGCCGGGGATCAAGGACTCCCAGGGTGCCAACTTGCGAGGGGACCCGGATCTGGGATGAGGAGGCCAGGGAGGTTTCCTGTACCGAAGACCCAGCGCAGAGTCGTGGTGACGGTGAGGACCTCTGGTAACTCTCCGGAGGGATGTCTTCTCCTTTAGACGGGCCAAGTACTCTCTAGAACAGTGGTTCTCAACCTTTCTAGTGCCGTGACCCCTTGATAAAATTTCCCAAGTTGTGGGGACCCCCAACAATAAAATTATTTTCGTAGAGTGGGTTGTCAGCACCCAAGGCAAGACAAGTAATTTTCGCCCCTAACCCACTGAAATTTAGCGCTCCCAGAGTCCTTTCCACTCGTACAGTATTAAAACCCCTTATGGTACATTCTAGGATGTACCACTTGTTCTCCTGCCTTTCCCTTTTATCTCTCTCTATCCTAATTTCTTGTTTTTTCCCCCATCCCTCTCTCTAGCCGTATTTCTTGTTCTTTCTCTTATTCTTTCTCTCCCTTTTGCTTTGTTCCTCCCCCTCTTTTCCTCTCCCTTCCATGTATTCTCTATATTTATTCCTTCTCTTACTCCTTGTTGGGGGGATGGGGGAAATGGGATGAGTGGCAGTGCTGGCGGGGAGTTGGGATGAGTGGCAATGCTGGGGGGAGTTCTGATCAGCCAACTTAGGTGATTTTGATCAAGGTCATCAGCTGATCTGAGAATTGTAGTGGGGACTTTTAATGGCAACTATAATCACAGGTAGTGTTACTCACTGTGTCTCCGGCTTTACTGGGTCTCTGACTTTGTGGTGTCTCATAGCAGTGGCACTTATGCCAAAATCAGGAGATAGGGTCTCCTCCAGCCCCTCTCACTTGACATTCCTCACCAGTTAGCTGACCTCTAGTCTCTGCCCCCCCCCCCAGCCATGCCGTAAACTGAATGGGCAGCTGCGAAGAGGCTGAGTGGGTGGCCGTGGGCTCCAGTGACAGCTCTGCTGGGCGGCCGCAAAAAGGCTGGGAGAACGGTGCGGGCTTTAGGAACAGCCCAGGATTTGGTGACCCCTGACAAATCATCATTCGACCCCCGAGGGGGTCCCGACCCCCAGGTTGAGAACCACTGCTCTAGAAGGAAGTTCGCTTACAGGTCAGTGGCAGTGGCTTAATAGGGCAGTGCCCTATTCACCCAGTCAGTCAGTGGCAGTGACCTGTTCTCCAAGTCAGTGGCAGTGACTTCTTATTCACCCGGTCTGTGGCAGAGACCAACCTCACGGTCTGAGGCAGGTAGGGGGAGAGGTGAGGGCGCTACACTTGGAATTATAAACCCCACCGAATACCCCGCACTGTCATGTTTGCCTCCCGCAAAGATGGGGGTTTGGCCTTTCCACACCTCCACCGTTACTATCAGGCTTCTCAATTAAGAGCCATGGCATCCTGGGTTACCCTCCCGGCTGGCTCCCATCCACCCAAATAACCTATTGTGGAACTCCAATGCCGATGTTCCCTCCACCTCCTTACTGCACACTATGAATTTGCTGAGAACCATTTGGAAACAACTAAACCGCAAAACTCCCCTACAATCTGAGGTCTCCTTACTCACGGCATTCCTCTACAACCCTAAACTGCCCGACAGCTTAACCTTCCAGATGATAGCCCCATGGTTACAGAGGAATCTATTTCAATATGGACACCTGGTGAACCCGGTGTCGAGGGCCTTACTGCCCTTTGACACACTCGGAACTAAGCATGACCTCCCCCGTAGTGCTTTCTTTGGCTATCTCCAAATTTGGCACTGCGCACTCACTTTCACCCCAATCCTTCCCTTTTCCAAGCCATCCCCATTCGAACACTTAATCCTATCCGGTCCCACGCAAAAGGGACTGACCTCAGACATATATAAACTCTTAAACTCCTATGATAAGGTCTCTCAGGGGAAACATAGATACATGCGCAGATGGGAGGAACATCTTGGAGAGGAAATATCCTCAGAACAATGGTCCACTATATGGTCTTGGGCGGCCAAGAGCTCTATGTGTACGCTCTATAAGGAGAACACATACAAGGTGCTCTTTTACTGGTCCTAACGCCTTCTCGCCTACACGCTATATATCCATCGGCCTCGGACCACTGCTAGATGCTGGAGATGTCTCCAGGACCAGGGAATGTTATTTCATATCTACTGGAGTTGCCCAGTCCTTCAACCTTACTGCCGGTCGGTCTGGGGGCTACTCTGTCAGCTGTTTGAGGTGGATATTCCTTTCTCACCCAAATTCTTCTTAAAGGGCCTCCCCCCCTAAATTACCCAGTCTGGCAAAGAAACTTTCCACATATAAGAATTAAGGATGTGGAGGACATGGAGTCCATGTCGGCTAGATTGAGGGACCGACTTGATCGACACTCGGCAACATGGGATCCATGGCATCGATGGATGGACCCACCCTAATTCCATGAGACCCCCCTCCCACTCTGTATACCATGTGCACTTGGAGCCCAGGGGAGATGAGCCCATGTTAGGACCTTGGCTTGAACCTGGGACCTCTGGTGTGCCTGGTGGTGTCTCTACTTACTGAGCCACCTGGAATGCTGCACAGCTCCTTGGACAATTCCTTGAATGATCTTGTCTTGAATCTTGTTTGACTTGAACCTTGAACCCTTTGCCCCTCCCATGAACTTCCTGATTTAAGCCATGTCCCTGCACTTCCTGGTTGCCAGAATATTGTGTCTTCACCAGCCAATATCTTGCTCCTGTCTCCTGCTTTGCTACCACTCACTACCGACTTTTGGCTCGTCCCCGACTACACTTCTGCTGAATCCCAACCTGCAACTATCTGTTACCGACTTTTGGCTCATCCCCGACTACGCTGTATTATCTGCTTCCAGACCCTGGGTTGCTCACCTCCTGGTGGGGCTAACCTGAGGACATTGGGAGCCCTGGTGAATACCGGTCAGTGCTTAGACCCCGCACCTCAGGTGAACACGTGTCATCAGCCAGGGTGACCTGTGTGTATACCTGCTCTGCTGCTATTGCTACTGGCCTCTGAGCCTGACTCCAGACTGTGACAGAATATTCTGGCCCAAAACATGGAGGCCGCTATAGCAGCTGCCATAGCTCCTCTCAGGGTGCAAATCGCTGAGTTGCAGACGTTTGGTGTTGATTACCAGGAGAAATTTGCTGAGTTACAAATTGAAGTGAAAGCACTACAAGATGAAATCCATGATCTGAACAAACTATTGCGGGACTTTCATGCCCGAGATACTGCTGCCATAGATACTAATGCACGAATGCCCATATCACTTAAGTTTAACGGAAACCGCCGACATTATAGAGGGTTCCTTAATCAATGATGTATATACTTTCAGATGCAACCTGCTGCATTTATTTCTGACAGGAAAAAGGTACTGTTTATTATCAACCTCCTGACTGAGGAAGCTTTAGCCTGGGCCTCCCCTTATGTGGAGAAAGATGATGTCGTCCTGGATGATTTAGATTCCTTTGTGGCTGCGATGAACCAAGTTTTCGATGATCCTAACCGCTGCGCTACTGCTGAGGCAAAATTGCACAATTTACGGCAGGGTAGACGCTCCGTTGCAGAGTACAAAAACTGAATTCCGACGTTGGATCTCAGATACCAATTGGAATCCAGCAGCACAAAAGAGCCAGTTCTGTTAAGGACTCTCGGAACAAGTAAAAGATGAGCTTGCCAGAGTAGAAAGTCCTGACGACCTTGAGGCTTTTATTAAATTGTGTATTCGAATTGATCAGAGACTTACTGAAAGGAGAAAGGAGAGACTGGGAATCCTAGGCAGTAATGCTGGCATGCGTTTTTCTAATACTCAGTATCCTCTTAGGGGTCCAAGAGTTTTTCCTGATTCTGATACTCCTGAACCTATGCAGGTGGATGCTATTTAAAGATCTATTACTACTCAAGAGAAAGAAAGATGACGCCTTTATTGTGGAGATTCCGGACATTATGCAGTTAATTGTCCCAATAAATTTAAAAGAACAGTTGCAGCAACGGATGTTACAGTATCTGAACAAATAAACTCATTTTCTCAGTCCGTCTCTCCTTTGATTCAGGAAGCAAATAAAGTTAATTCTTTATCAACTCACTTTGTCATACCAATAAGGCTTATTGTGGAAAGCAATGAAATATCTTGCGCTGCTATGCTGGACTCAGGGGCCGGGGGAAACTTCATGGACATCGAATTTGCCCAAAGTAATAACCTTCAAATAAGAAATAAGCTTGCCCCTATTGATATGGAAACTGTGGATGGCTCACCTTTGTCTTCAGGTCCAGTTACCCACGAGACCTTAAACTCCTATTTGAGACTGACCATCAGGAGACTATCAGCTTTGAGCTGATCACATCACCCAAGTTCCCTATTATCCTGGGCATTCCTTGGTTCTCTATCCATAATCCCTCCATCAACTGAGAAACACGTTCTTTAAGCTTTACATCTGACCATTGCAAAAGACATTGCAAAGAATCTTATCAAATAAGCCCTCCACCAACCCAAGATTTACAAGCAGTTTTGGCAACTACCAAGCCATACAACAAGCTACCTCCACAATAGCTTGAGTTTCGGGACGTTTGTGATAAAAAGAACGCAGATCAGCTGCCTCCTCATCGCTCTTATGATTGTCCCATTGAATTGCTTCCAGGGGCAGAAATACCATTTGGGCGCCTTTATTCTTTATCAGAACCTGAACTTAAGGTGCTCAGAAAGTGGATTAATGAGAATCTTGATAAGGGTTTTATCAGACACTCAACCTCTCCTGCTGGGGCAGCCTTATTCTTCGTGGTGAAAAAGGACTCCACCCTGCGTCCGTGTATTGACTACAGAGATTTAAATAGGATCACAATTAAGAATCGCTATCCACTCCCACTGATTCCAGAAATGCTTGAGAGACTCCGCTCCGCCAAGCTCTTTACCAAATTAGATTTACGGGGGGCATACAACCTTGTCCGCATTCATCCCGGAGATGAATGGAAAACTGCTTTCAGAACCAGATATGAACATTTTGAGTCTTTGGTCATGCCATTTGGGCTCTGCAATGCTCCTGCAACTTTTCAACATTTTATTAATGATGCTTTTCGAGCTTTGCTTGATCAGTTTGTAATAGCATATTTGGATGACATTCTCATTTTCTCTGATACTTTGGAAGAACACCGCAAGCATGTCTGTATTGTTTTCGAGAGACTAAGGCGGAATCAACTTTACATCAAACTAGAGAAATGCAAATTTGAACACACTCAGATCCAGTTCTTGGGATACATAATTTCTTCTGAAGGGATAAGCATGGATCCTGATAAGATCAAAGCAGTGTTGGATTGGCCTGTCCCTAGGAATGTTAAGGAGATACAGTGATTTGTTGGATTTGCCAACTTTTACAGAAGATTTATGTAGCAGGGTATCGTTTTCTTAAACCCAAGAGACTACAGTTCCCAGCACGCTTTAAGGCACCCAGGGTGCATTGCCCCGCGCAAGGACTGCTGGGGTGGACTTTATAAGGAGAAGGCGGGCCTGGTTCTTTCTCTTTGGACACCGCCCTCCCAACAAGAGGATCCCTGTGCTGACCTGCTGTGTGCACAAGGCCTGAAGTCTGGGCCTTGTGTTTTTCCAAAGAGCCTTCCGCTCCACCGAGGAGCCTGCGGAGCGTCTGATCCTGTTGCTGAGTGTTGTCATCAGGAGGACTGAAGACCCGGGTGTCGTGGACATTGTGAAGCGAGTCACAGTAACGGAAGTAACGGACAAGGACTAGTCGGGTGAGAGAGCACCTGCTCCGAGCTACATCACAGTATCTTTAGGCCCATTAACTTTATTCAGGGCCATCACAGTGTTTGCAGTTACACTCTGTGGAGACTATCTGCTGAACTGAGTTACTAGTCTCCCTGGCATTACAAAGTTACAGATCATCATTACTTTGTTGGATTACAATTGTTCTTGAAAGTGCACCACCGTGTTTTGCTAGCGAAGATTTCTTCCACAGAACTATACCCAAATCATAGTCAGGCCTGACTGGGTAGTATAGGACATTGCTGGGCGCCATTTTGCTCACGAGGGAGGATAGCTGCAGCGGGGTCTGTTAAACTGTCTATCATATTGCTGAACGTTTTGATGTTTTAATAAGTATATCCATATTGCAGGGCTCTGCATGTGACATTGCATACTGTTTATCATTTTAACCTTTTACCAACAGTAAAATATTAGAGTTAAGTATATTGGTTGTCAGTGTCATTTACTGTTCTACACAATAAAAAAGGGATTTTTATAACAGCTTACCTGTAAAATCCTTTTCTTGGAGTACATCACGGGACACAGAGCGACTTAGTCATTACTAATGGGTTATATAGTTTACCTTCAGGTGTTGGCACTGGCCAATTCCAAACCGGAAGTACCCTCCCCTATATAAGCCCCTCCCACCCGGGAGCACCTCAGTTTTGTAGCCAAGCAATAAGTGTCCCAAAAAGAGGGGTGGGAGCTCTGTGTCCCGTGATGTACTCCAAGAAAAGGATTTTACAGGTAAGCTGTTATAAAAATCCCTTTTTCTTTTTCGTACATCACGGGACACAGAGCGACTTAGTCATTACTAATGGGACGTCCCAAAGCAATGCCAAATGAGGGGGGGGTACATAAGCTGGGCGCCATCAGGCATGAGGATCTTTTGCGGCCTGCAACACACTGCGCCCAAAGGCGACATCCTCCTGACTTCTAACGTCTACCTGGTAGAACCTAGTAAACGTGTGTACCGAAGACCATGTTGCGGCCTTACATACTTGAGCCAGGGAGGCCTGGTGATGCACTGCCCATGAAGTTCCAACCGCTCTTGTGGAGTGCGCCCTAACTTTGAACGGAGGCGGTCTCTTTCTCAAGCCATAGGCTTGTATTATGACCTGTCGAATCCACTTGGCTAAAGTAGATTTTGATGCTGCCTGACCCCTTCTGGGGCCTTCCGGCAGAACAAACAAAGAATCCGTTCTGCGAATCTGAGCAGTGGCTTTTAGATAAGCTTTAACTGCCCTTACCACATCCAAAGAATGTAATAACTTTTCCTCTACTGAGCTAGGTTTGGGGAAAAAAGAAGGAAGAACCACATCTTGGTTCAAATGAAACCTCGATACCACCTTAGGAAGAAAGGCTGGATGAGGACGTAATACTACTCTGTCCTTATGGACAACCAGATATGGCTCCTTACAGGACATAGCTGCTAATTCCGACACTCTTTTAGCCGAACAAATGGCTACTAAGAAAACCAATTTCCTGGTGAGAAGAACCAAGGAAATGTGTTGTAATGGTTCAAACGGTTGTTTCTGTAGAACCGACAGAACCAGGTTTAAGTCCCAAGGACATATGGGAATACTAACCGGAGGGCTAATACGCATCACTCCTTGTATAAAGGCTTTGACTAGTGAATGCGAAGCCAAGGGCCTTTGAAAAAATATTGACAAGGCCGAAATCTGACCCTTGATAGTACTCAAGGCCAGCTTCCTATCTACAGCCCACTGTAGGAAGTCCAGAATCCTCCCTATCATGTACTTACGCTTTCCAGATCCTATAATAGATCTGCCTGGATACCGGTTTCCTGGCATTGATCATGGTAGATACCACAGAATTAGAGAGCCCTCTCTTTTTCAGAATGTGGGCTTCAATAGCCAGGCCGTCAAACCTAGGGCTGGTAAGGAAGGGTGGTATATCGGTCCTTGCGACAGCAGGTCCGGACGAAGTGGGAGGGTCCACGGACTCCTCACTGACATTTTTACAATCTCCGCGTACCATGCCCTTCGGGGCCACGCTGGAGCCACCAGAATCACTGGTTTCTTTTCTACCCTGATTCTGCGGAGTAATCGCGGTAACAATTGTGGCGGTGGGAATGCATATATCAGCTTGAACCGATCCCAAGGGAACACTAGGGCATCCGAGCCGCAAGCTAGGGGATCCCTTGTGCGAGACACAAACCTGTCCACCTTTGCGTTGAATCTGGATGCTAGCAGATCTACATCCGGTGTTCCCCACCGCTGGCATATTGCCTGGAAAACCTTGGGGTGAAGAGACCATTCCCCCGGGCATAATTGTTGGCGACTTAGAAAGTCCGCTCTCCAATTTTCCACTCCTGGGATGAAAACCGCGGATATGGCTGGGACATATCTTTCTGCCCACTCCAGGATGCAATTTGCTTCCTTCTGGGCTGCACGACTTTTGGTGCCACCCTGATGATTGATATATGCCACTGCCGTGGCATTGTCTGATTGAATTCTGACAGGGGACCCCTGGAGTTTGGATGTCCATGCTACTAGGGCATACCGGGCTGCTCGTATCTCTAAGAGATTGATGGGCAGGGCCTTTTCTGCTTCTGACCACCTGCCCTGGAGAGACCATTGCTCCAGCACTGCCCCCCAGCCGATGAGGCTGGCATCTGTAGTGACCACCTTCCAAGAAACCGGACTGAAGGGTTTCCCTCTTTCCAGATTCTGGGGCACCAACCACCAATGGAGGCTCTTGCGAACGGAAGGGGACAGGGACATTGGTAAGTCTAAAGCCTGAACTTTTTTGTTTCAGGCTGACAGTATGGCCCTTTGCAAATTCCTTGAATGGAATTGACCGTAGGGTACCGCTTCGAATGAAGCCACCATCTTTCCCAGCAGCCTCATGCAGAGACGTATGGATGGTTTTCTTTTTGTACCCACTAAGTGGGTCAAATTTCTTAAAGACGACACCTTCTCTGGAGGTAAGAAAATCTTTCTCTGATTTGAATCCAGCCTTAGCCCTAAGTATTCCAGACTTTTGACTGGTCTTAGAGCTGACTTGTCCCGGTTGATAATCCAACCGTGATATTCCAGATACTCGATTGTCTTGTGAATAGCTACTTCCAGCTTTTCCACTGAGTGGTCTATTAGTAGCAGGTCGTCTAGATATGCCATTATCGTTACACCCTGTGTTCTTAGATTGGCCAATAATGGGGCCAGAATTTTTGTGAACACTCGTGGTGCTGTGGCCAGACCGAAAGGTAAGGCTCTGAACTGAAAATGGCGCCCTTCTACTGCAAAGCGTAGAAATTTCTGATGGGCCGGAAAGATGGGAATATGCAGATAAGCATCCCTTATGTCGATCGAGGCTAGCCATTCCTGCCCTTGTAGGGCGGTGGCCACTGATCGGATCGACTCCATCCGAAAAGTCCTGATATTTAGGAACTTGTTTAGCCCTTTTAGATTTAATATGGGCCTCACGTCCCCATTTGGTTTGGGGACTGTGAAAAGGTTCGAGTAAAACCCGAATCCGCTTTCTTCCAGGGGAACCTTCATGATTACCCCTTGGAGCAATAGTTGTTCTAGTGCCAGAAGGAGGGATCCTCTCTTTTGGGGATCTCTTGGCACGTTTGACCTCATAAATTGGGCAGGAGGAGTGCCTTTTAACTCCAGCTTGTATCCCAGACTTACTGCGGAGAGCACCCATCTGTCTCTGATGGTGTCCCGCCAGGTCTCTGTGAACAACTGAAGTCTTCCCCCCACCCGATTGAGCGGGGGCAATACTTCATGCCTTAGGGGGAGGTTTTGTACCTCTCTTGATCCAGGGCTTCTTGTTACCCTGTGATTGTCCCTGATTTCTGCCCCCTGAATTTGACCGCGGAGGCCGTCGGAACTGCTTCACAGCCGATGTGCCCGGGACTGGAGAGGTAGGCCTCTTAAAAGAAGGACTTCTACCCTTGTTCTTAACCGGTAAGAGTGAACTTTTACCGGCAGAAATTTTCTGGATATATTTGTCCAGATCTTCTCCAAATAAGCGTTCTCCATGAAATGGGAAGCTAACCAGCAGTTTTTTACAGGGAGCTTCAGCAGACCAGTTTTTGAGCCACAGAAGCCTACGCATATGTACTATAGACAGCGTAAAGCGGGAGGCCTGTTGGATTGTATCCTTTATCGCGTCCACCGCAAAACACAAGGCTCTAGGCAGGTCAGCTAGGGCATGAGCCTGCTGATCTGGTAAGTCCCTTAAGACTTGTTTCAACTGATCTTTCACTGCTTGGCAGACTCCAATCGCTGCTACCGCAGGTTGTGTCACCATACTTGCTGTAGAGAAAGCAGATTTTAGTAAAGACTCCAATTTTTTATCTATTGGGTCTTTGAACATTGGAACATTATCTACTGGACATGTCAGTGATTTGTTAACAGAAGAGATGGCTGCGTCCACTATAGGGACCCTCCATTTTCTTATGAACTTATCCTCCATGGGATAGATCACCGGAAATCTCTTGGGGGGAGCAAATATTTTATCAGGATGCTCCCAATCCTGGTAAATAAGCCCTTCTAATAAAGGGTGGATTGGGAAGGAACAGACCGCCTGGGGAGCTTTTAGCGACCCCAGCGAGGAAACCGTAGTGGATGGTGGTTCCGCCAGAGGCATTTTAAATGCTGATCGGACCATGTTAGTCAGAGACTGAACCCATAATCTTTCAGCCTGAGAAGCTGAGAAAGGTTCTTCCACTGTTGATTCCTCTATAAGTGAATCAACCTCATCCTGATCCCCTTCAGGTAGGTCGATCTCTGTGTGGGGCTGTTCCTCCACTAACAGGCACTCTGAAGGAGGAGACGGAGATCGGACGCGCTTTCCCTGAGATAGGGAAGCAGCGATCAATGCTGTTAATCTCTCTTCTAATCCTCCCAGAGTTGAGGATAAAACCTCCTCTGTTATATATACAGGAGCAGGTGGACTGGGGACAGCCGCAGCACCAGGCATTCCTGCGGGGTTTCTACGGCTACTGACCTCTGAATTCTCAGGGGAGATTGGTGCAGTACAAGCATGCCCAATATCCTCAGAGCCCGATGGAGACCCCTTTGGCTTCCTGGAAGATCTATTTCCGGAGCGTCTGGACGACATATCCTTTAAGCACAAAGCTGAGGTATTCCCGTCGTCATACACCAATTTTTGCTGGTAATAGTCTAACACAGGTGCTGCTATATACCAGCTGGTGTCCACTAAAGTGCCTTTCTATGGGGATGCCTGCATCAACCGCCTCTGTGTGCCACTGTTTGTTGCTAGCTCTGTTTGCATGCAGCTGACACTTGTACTGTGTCTTTTAACCATGCTGGGACGCCCGCACATGCGCAGAAGCGCCGCGGCGCGCATCGAGCGTCATCCACCCGCCCCGCCCCTTTTTTTTTCATAGGAGGCGCGTGCACGCGCCCGCGCGCGCGCCCGTGCGCCAATGGCGCCCTTTTCGAAAACCAACAGAGGACTAGGAGCCAGGGCCCTTTTTGCCGGAGGGCCTGTGCGGTGGATGAACGCAGCAACAGGGCAGAGGAAGTGGATTCCCTCAGAGAAACTTACCAGCTGCCTGGATCATTTGAGTTGAGAAAACCAAAGATCCACATTACAAGAAAAATGGACTACAGCGGCCTCTAGTGGTTTAACACAGGTACCGCGGTCCCTGTTTTTTTTTTTTTTTCTTGACTACTATTAAAATTTTACATTTTCAGTAGTTACAGGCATACACAGATATTTAGCGGGAATACCGTTAGGTAACAGACAGAAAGACAAATTAGGCTTGGGGGTCCCCCAATAGAACCAAGTTCCTGGGGGCCCCCACTTACCTGATCCCCGCCGCAGGACTTTGTTTGGTCCACAAAAGTCCAAACTTCACCTATCACGGCAGGCATTGTAATTAAACCTTCAGGGACCGGGTTCCCAAGGATTCCACTCCCCTGGACCTGTATAGCACCCTGCACAGACAGCGTCTTGGTCGTGGGTATGACCAGAGCTCTGGATCCCAGGGTCCAGCCCTCCTAAGAGAAGCATTACAGGCAAAACCTTGCTCTTCTGCTGCAAGGCCCGGGTACCGACCGTTTAGCTATGAAGCTTTTTTGGTGGGATCCGGAACAGCTTACTAAGGCCCAAAAGAACCTGTACGCAAGCCCAGTGAAAACACATGTTACTCTTTGGCCAACACCTTAGACACTGGCAAAAAACTGAGGTGCTCCCGGGTGGGAGGGGCTTATATAGGGGAGGGTACTTCCGGTTTGGAATTGGCCAGTGCCAACACCTGAAGGTAAACTATATAACCCATTAGTAATGACTAAGTCGCTCTGTGTCCCGTGATGTACGAAAAAGAAATAACAATATTGGCGCTGCAAGTTCAAAAAAAGACAGTAAATATATGAAAGTTTACCAAACAAGTCCTTTAAGCTGTGTGACGAGCTTGGATGAGAGTTGTAACAGTCCAAGAGATAACTGGGCAGCCTTACTGGGGGAGCCGAAGCCGGACTCCAAACATATGTAAAAGAAATAGAACAAAAACAAAAAGGCGCCACTTAGTTAAAACTGTTTTTACTTCAATGACACAAAAGTATTAAAGCACTCACTCATAAGTTGACTAGTAGGCACATGTGTCTTCTGGTCTAAGGTCAAATTCCGCTTGCTGGAAGTCTCAGTAAGTGATGTCCTCCTCGTTTGTTGTAATCCGGGATGGTGTCCATGGAGGACTTCTCTGGGAGACTTTGTTACTAAGTGCCAGAAAAACAACACAGTACATGTAGAGGCCGGGTACCGGAAGCTCCGGGTGTTTTCAGGAAAACAACCTGTGCCACCCAGGGAAGAAGACTTCGACACCTGGATTGAGCAGGCAATGCAGGCAGTAGAAGGATGGGAAGTTCCAGAAGCGCAGAAGAAGCAGCGCATCAGTGAAAGTTTGAAGGGTGCTGCTGCTGAGGCTGTGAAAAATCTTAGGTGCAGCAATACTGTTTGTACTGTGATGGATTATCTGTCTATGTTGCAGGAGGAATTTGGCCAGCTGGAGAAGGTGTCTGAGTTGGTGTATCAATTTGAACATACCCTCCAACAGCCGGGGGAGAAGTTGTCTGAATATGTCCGGAGACTGAATAGAATGCTGTGCCAAATTGTACTTAAAAAAAGGAATGCTGCCGCAAGTCATAGACGCTACCAGGATGAAGCAGATCCTGAGGGGAGCCTTACGTTCGGATCCAGTTTGGCTTCACTTGAAGACCTCTGACGGAGTCATGGCTTTGAGTTACCCAGACCTTGTGCGGATCATAAGGGACGAAGAAGCCTTGCTGAAGGATCAACAGGCGGTTGAGAAGACCACCCCACCCACCTCGGTGGGAGTCAGAATCACAGTAGCTATTGAGCGTGATTCAGAAGTAGAAACCTTGAGGTCCCAGATGGCCCAAGTGCTGGATTTATTGACCTCTTTACTGGCCAAGGACTCAGGAGCCAAAGAGAAAGCAGAGATCAGGAGTGAACCGTGCCAAAATGTTTCCACTTCAACACCTCCGCAGACAAGAAAGAAAACTGTCTGCTTCAACTGTGGAGCCGGCCACATTGGGAAAGTGTGCCCCAGTCCAAGGAAGAACCGAGGCACTCAATACCAGCAGGCGGAAAACTTCAGAGGGCCCCGGTGAAGGAGTCAGCCGGGCGCCCACTACTTACAGAAAGCTCCAAAAAAAATTAAAAGCAAGCAGAGTCAAAAGAGAAGGGAAACAATGCCCCTCTTAAAATCCCCCACAACACCTGTCGGGAGTTGAAGTTTAACAATCTGAGGGAAATCAATGCATACTATTTCCAAAAAGGGTTGAGGTCCAGAGAAAAATGGAAGAAAAAGAAAACACCAATAGGAAAATCAAGGAGTCCAAAGAAGGAGACACCCCAGAAGTGGTTTCCAGACAATAGGACCCTCCCTTCTAGTCTCCGTTCAAGTGGAGGGAGTCTACACCAGGGCCCTCCTAGATACAGGAGCCCAAGTGACTCTTTTATACAGAGACTTTTACCGGAAGCATTTGAGTCACGTGCCCTTACAGAAGCTGGAAGACCTACAGATAGGGGGAATTGGCACTCGTAGCTTTCCCTACGATGGTTATGTCTCAATCAGGCTGGCCTTTGATCCATCAGTGACAGGAAAGGCGGAAGTCATTGACACCCTGGCGGTAGTTTGTCCTCGCCCGTCAGGGGCCAACACCAGTTCCATGCTAATAGGGACCAACACTGACCTGGTCAGGAGGCTGTTGACCCTTCTAGTGCAGGAGCGGAGTCCTACCACAGACAAGATTCACCCCATGTTGCAACAGGTCTACCAAAAGTTGGTCCTGGAACAAAAGGCCCCAGAAGAGGGGGTGGGAAAAGTCTGGAGACTGTCAAGAAAGGAGAAGATATTGCAGCCTGGTGAGGTGACCTGTCTTCAGGCTACGGTAAAACTTTCCTGGGAGCAGCCTAGCCCCTTTGTGGTCTTGGAGCCAGACCCCTTGAACACACATTGGAAGTGATCCCTGAAGTGGTCCCGTTGAGGGCATTGAAGAAGGCGAAGGGTCAGATTCCAGTGAGCATCAGAAATGTCACTAGTTCTCCTATGAAGATTCCAGCCCGGGTACTACTGGGCAAAGTAAATCCTGCTACCCCAGTGACCCTGTCTGAATTGAAGAAAGCTGAAGGAGGGGAACTCACCCTGGAAGGACTCTGTCTGGAAGACACCACCTTGCCACCGAAGTGGAAGGAGAGAGCCAAGGCCCAGCTGACCAGATGGAGAAAAATATTCTTGGAAGATGAGTTTGACGTGGGGTGTGCGAGGAGTGTCACCCATAAAATCCATCTGCAGGAAGACGGTCCGACGAGTCCCGCTGGCTGACTTGGAAGATTTGCGTGAACAGTTGACAGAGCTTAAGAGAACAGGGGTTATTCGAGAGACCAGGAGTCCATATGCCTCCCCCATCGTGGTGGTAAGGAAAAAGAACGGGTCGTTGAGACTTTGCATAGACTACAGGACTCTCAATAGGCGGAGCATACCCGACCAGTACACTACCCCCAGGATGGAAGATGCCTTGCAGAGTCTGTCTGGGGCCAAGTGGTTCAGTGTCATGGACCTGAAGAGTGGGTATTACCAAATCCCAATGCACCCTGAAGACAGAGAGAAGACGGCCTTCATCACCCCGGTGGGATTCTATGAGTTCAATAGGATGCCTCAAGGCCTGTCGGGAGCCCCCGCCACTTTCCAGAGGTTGATGGAGAAGACAGTGGGGGACATGAATCTTATCGAAGTTCTGGTGTCATTAGATGACATCATTGTCTTCGGGAAGACTCTGGAGGAGCATGAAGAGAGATTGGAGAAAGTCCTGAAGAGACTCAGTGAAGAGGGACTAAAACTCTCCAGGGAAAAGTGCCAGTTTTACCAGTCCTCGGTCCACTATCTGGGACACATAGTGTCTGCAGAAGGAGTGTCTATGGATCCCGACAAACTGGACGCAGTTACCTCCTGGCCCAGACCAACTACAGTGACTGAGCTCAGATCCTTCCTGGGGTTCTGCTCTTACTACCGTAGATTTGTGGAAGGGTTTGCGAAAATTGCCAAACCCCTGAATGAGCTGCTGAAGACAGAAGGAGAGGAGGATGATACTGGCCCCAGAAAGCCTGGAGAGTCTGTGGAAGGACAAGTGGACAGAGAAGTGTGAAGAAGCCTTCAAAATGTTGAAGAAAAGTCTGACGACTGCCCCAGTCCTGGCCTATGCTGACCCTAAGAAACCATATGAACTGCATGTAGATGCCAGCCATGATGGTCTGGGAGGGGTACTGTACTAAGAGTATGAAGGACAGCTAAGGCCAGTTGCCTATGTTAGTATTAGTCTAACACCAGCAGAAAAGAACTAAACCACCCACAAGTTGGAATTCCTGGCCCTAAAGTGGGCAGTCATGGATGAGCTCAGATATTACCTGTATGGAGCTGACTTTGTGGTAAAGACCTCACAATAACCCACTCACCTACCTCTTCACCACCGCCAAGCTGGAATGCCACTGGCCACCGTTGGATGGCAGCCCTGGCCGGATTCAACTTCAGTCTCAAGTATAGGCCTGGAGCTGGGAATCGTGATGCAGATGCATTGTCCAGAAGGGCTCATGCACCCACCCACCACACAGAAGACTGGACCCAGGTAACACCGGACGGGGTACGGGCCTTGTGTCAAGGAGTGCAACTTCAAGCTAGTGGTGGATCAAGGGCGTAAGAGATCAGAGTTTCGGTAGTAGGGGTGCCTAAGTGTTATTGTGACGTGACCCAGATTGCCAAAGCTGTCCAAGAAGGATATAAGAAGAGACCAGTTGGAAGATCCCTGGGGAAGATTAGCTTTGAAGGCACTGGAAGACCAGGATCCAGGCAGGCTCCTGCAGGACCCCTCAAAGGTGGCTCGACTGGTCCACAAAGAATGGGACAAGTTACAGGTGCATCAAGGGGTGGTCTACTGATGGGGGCTCTCTGATGACCTGGAAGAGAAGTGGCAACTGTTCTTGCCAGAAAAACACAGAAGAACTGTCTTGGCTGCCCTACATGATAACCATGGCCACTTGGGGGCCAAACGAACCTTACAGCTTGGGAGGAATAGGTTCTATTGGCCTTGTATGCGTGCTGAAGTGGAGGAGTACTGCCACTCATGTGCTCGCTGCGTTCAAAGGAAGACATTACCACGTCAAGCTGCCCCAATGAGTCATCTGCAGAGTCAAGGACCCTTGGACTTGGTATGCATCGACTTTCTCTGTCTAGAACCTGACTTGAGTGGACATCGAAATGTTCTGGTGATAACCGACCATTTCACCCGTTATGCCCAGGCCTTTCCAGCTGAAGACCAGAAGGCCTCCACCGTAGCCAAAATCTTGGTGGAAAAATACTTTGTTCATTACGGGCTACCACAGCGCCTTCACTCAGACGAAGGGGGAGACTTTGAGAGTCGACTGATTAAGAATTTGCTGGACTCTTTAGGTATAAAGAAAACTCGTACTACTCCTTATCACCCCAAGCTCATGCCCAACCGGAAAGATTCAACAGGACTCTGTTAAATATGTTGGGGACTCTGAGCAGCGAGAAGAAGCAGCATTGGAGCAAGTACATAGCAGCAATAGTGCATGCCTATAACGGCACAACCAGTGATGCCACAGGGTACTTTCCCTACAGAATAATTGTAACGCCGAGTGCTCCGGGTGTCCCATCCTTCCCGGAGCGCTCGCGGCGTCGGTCCCCCTGCAGCGCTCCGGTCAGCCCCCCTGGCCGTGCGCGCTGCTCTGTTACCGGCGGGGATGCGATCCACGCGGCGGCACATCTCCGTCCGTGGATCGCATCCCATCCTACTCACCATCCTCCTCCTGCTCCTTCCTGGCGCGCGCAGCCCCGCTGCGCTCTAGGGCGCACGCAGCCCCGCTGCGCTCTAGGGCGCGCGCGCGCCGGCCTTCTGAGATTTAAAGGGCCAGCGCACCATTGATTGGTGCCTGGCCCAATTACTGTGTGCACACCCAAATCTGATATAAACCCACTTCCCCTTCCTGTCCTTGCCGGATCTTGTTGTCTTAGTACCCTGTGGAAGTGTTTTGTGAGTTGCCTTGCCTGTGTATCTAACCTGCTGCCATTGTCTCAGACTACGAACCATTGCCACCTGCCCTGACCCTCTGCTACGTCTGACCTTGCCTCTGCCTAGTCCTTTTGTACCGCGCCTATCTCAGCCGCCAGAGAGGTGGAGTCGCTACTGGAGGACACGACCTGGTTGCTACCGCCGCAGCAAGTCCATCCCGCTTTGCGGCGGGCTCTGGTGAAAACCGGTAGCTGCTTAGAACCGGTCCCTCAGTACGACCCGTGCCATCCCCTCTCTGGTACAGAGGATCCACCTCCTGTATCCCCACTAGGGATGAGCTTCGTGTTCGAGTCGAACATACGTTCGACTCGAACATCGGCTGTTCGATCGTTCGACGAAGATCGAACGATTTGGGCCGTTCGCGCCAAATTCGAGTGACGCGAACGGCCCACAATGCACTACGCCATCGCAGTGTCATCCAGGCGCTGTGATTGGCCAAGCATGCACTGTGACCCCGCATGCTTGGCCAATCACAGCGCCGGCAGCGAGGAGAGCAATGATTGGCCACAGGCAGGATGCCTGTGGCCAATTATTGCTGAGGGGGTTTAGTACACGCCCCACACTATAAAAGGCCGCCAGCGCGGCGGCCTTGTGTAGTGTGTTCCGGAGCAGGGAAAGAGAAGCATAGGCAGGGACAGTGTCATTATTTTTCCTTTACATAATCCTGGATTCCTTGTGTTTAGGGACAGATAAGGATAGGTAGGGAGAGTGTCAGTGACAGTGTGCTATTCTGTGCTAATCCTTGTTTGTAGGGACAGAGAGGTACAGTGAGGGAAAGTGTCAGTATGCTATTCTGTTCTAAACCAATCTTGCTGAACCATATTTTCAATCCTTGAGTTTAGGGACAGAGAGGTACAGTGAGGGAAAGTGTCAGTGTGCTATTTTGTGCTAAATCTTGTTTGTAGGGACAGAGAGGTACAGTGAGGGAAAGTGTCAGTGTGCTATTCTGTTCTAAACCAATTTTGCTGTTCCATATTTTCAATCCTTGAGTTTAGGGACAGAGAAGGACACTCGTGGCAATTTTCAGTCTGCTATTCTGTGCTAAATCTTGTTTGTAGGGAGGGACAGAGTAGGACAGTGAGGGAAAGTGTCAGTGTGCTATTCTGTTCTAAACCAATTTTGCTGTTCCATATTTCAAATCCTTGAGTTTAGGGACAGAGAGGTACAGTGAGTGAAACTGACAGTGTGCTATTCTGTTCTAAACCAATTTTGCTGTTCCATATTTCAAATCCTTGAGTTTAGGGACAGAGAAGGACACTCGTGCAAATTATCAGTGTGCTATTCTGTGCTAAAACTTGTTTGTAGGGAGGGACAGAGTAGGACAGTGAGGGAAAGTGTCAGTGTGCTATTCTGTTCTAAACCAATTTTGCTGTTCCATATTTTCAATCCTTGAGTTTAGGGACAGAGAAGGACACTCGTGGCAATTTTCAGTCTGCTATTCTGTGCTAAATCTTGTTTGTAGGGAGGGACAGAGTAGGACAGTGAGGGAAAGTGTCAGTGTGCTATTCTGTTCTAAACCAATTTTGCTGAACCATATTTTCAATCCTTGAGTTTAGGGACAGAGAGGTACAGTGAGGGAAAGTGTCAGTGTGCTATTTTGTGCTAAATCTTGTTTGTAGGGACAGAGTAGGACAGTGAGTGAAACTGGCAGTGTGCTATTCTGTTCTAAACCAATTTTGCTGTTCCATATTTCAAATCCTTGAGTTTAGGGACAGAGAGGTACAGTGAGTGAAACTGACAGTGTGCTATTCTGTTCTAAACCAATTTTGCTGTTCCATATTTCAAATCCTTGAGTTTAGGGACAGAGAAGGACACTCGTGGCAATTTTCAGTGTGCTATTCTGTGCTAAAACTTGTTTGTAGGGAGGGACAGAGTAGGACAGTGAGGGAAAGTGTCAGTGTGCTATTCTGTTCTAAACCAATTTTGCTGTTCCATATTTTCAATCCTTGAGTTTAGGGACAGAGAAGGACACTCGTGGCAATTTTCAGTGTGCTATTCTGTGCTAAATCTTGTTTGTAGGGAGGGACAGAGTAGGACAGTGAGGGAAAGTGTCAGTGTGCTATTCTGTTCTAAACCAATTTTGCTGTTCCATATTTCAAATCCTTGAGTTTAGGGACAGAGAAGGACACTCGTGCAAATTATCAGTGTGCTATTCTGTGCTAAAACTTGTTTGTAGGGAGGGACAGAGTAGGACAGTGAGGGAAAGTGTCAGTGTGCTATTCTGTTCTAAACCAATTTTGCTGTTCCATATTTCAAATCCTTGAGTTTAGGGACAGAGAAGGACACTCGTGCAAATTATCAGTGTGCTATTCTGTGCTAAAACTTGTTTGTAGGGAGGGACAGAGTAGGACAGTGAGGGAAAGTGTCAGTGTGCTATTCTGTTCTAAACCAATTTTGCTGTTCCATATTTTCAATCCTTGTGTTTAGGGACAGAGAAGGATAGGCAGGGGACAGTGTCAGTGTCATTGTTGCTAAGCCTCCTGCACAGTATACACCTGAAGGTAGCCCTTATTGCTCTTTTTCCCATCTCCCTGCAGGCCATCCATTAAAATGTCTGGAAGGCAAACAAGGAGAGGCAGACAGTCAGGAGGCAAAAAAAGAGGGCAAGCAGGCTCTGTGTCTGGGGGCAACAGTGCTGGTCGTGGACGCGGTGCATTGTCATCAGCACATGGCCATGGGACACGCTTGTCCTTCTTTTCGGCAGCTGGACATGTTGAGCCACATCATGCCGAAGACTTGGTAGAGTGGATGACCAAGCCCACCTCATCCTCCTCATCCTCTCTCACCCAGGCTCAGGGTACTGGCAAAGCAGCTGCCAAAGCATCCTCTTCTCTGGTATCATTATCTTCATTAGTCAATCCTTCCCTAGACCCACCATGTCCTCCTCCTGAGGAGTCCCCCGAACCGTTTGAGCACAGTGTTGGGTACATGCTCCAGGAGGATGCCCAGCGTTTGGAAGGATCTGATGATGATACCCAGCTAGAGGAAGGCAGCAGCGTGAGAGCAGAGAGAGGGGATGCTCAAGAAGGACACCAATCTGGCAGTCATGCTCCAGCAGCTGCAGCATACTGCCAGATTGGCTCCAGTGATGAGGAGGGAGGGGACGATGAGGTCACTGACTCCACGTGGGTGCCTAATAGGAGAGAGGAGGAGGAGGAGGAGGATGAGGAGGAGGCACATCTCCAACGAGGCAGGATGCCCTTGAGTGGCCAGCGTATGGGCAGCACACCGACGGAATCACACCGCAGAGCTCCGCCTGTGCAGGGCGCTGCCTCTGCCCGTCATTCAAAAAGTTCTTTGGTGTGGGCCTTTTTTGAGGCGAGTGCATCAGATCGCACAGCTGCTGTTTGCAACATATGTCTCAAGCGTATATCGCGTGGCCAAAACATCAGCCGCTTGGGCACCACATGCTTGATCAGACATATGTTGACCTGCCATGCAGCTCGTTGGCAAGCCTACCTTAAAGACCCACACCAAAGAACAAAGCTGACCTCTTCTTGCACCGCATCAGCTGGGATCTCCAACCCCACTATACCTTCACTCCTCTCTGAAACCTGCTCTGAGAGGAATGAAGGTGTAGAATTAGGTGTGTCACAGGCAAGTACTTGCGGGCACTCTGCTAGCAGTACACCAACGTCCGATTCTAGCAGGCAAATTTCCCTGCCCCAGCTGCTGGACCGTCGAAAGAAGTTCACTCCCAGCCATCCACATGCCCAGCGGTTGAATGCTAGCTTGGCTAAATTGCTAGCGCTTCAACTGCTGCCTTTTCAGTTGGTAGACTCGGCCCCCTTCCGTGAGTTTGTGCAATGTGCGGTTCCTCAGTGGCAGGTTCCCAAACGCCACTTTTTCGCACGGAAGGCGATTCCCGCTCTCTACAGGCATGTGGAAGGTAATGTCTTGGCCTCGCTGGACAGGGCGGTCAGCGGTAAGGTGCATATTACCGCTGACTCATGGTCCAGCAGGCATGGACAGGGACGTTACCTTTCTTTCACGGCCCATTGGGTCACTCTTTTGGCAGCTGGGAAGGATGCAGGACAAGGTGCAGTAGTGTTGGAGGTTGTTCCACCGCCACGCCTCCAAAATGCTACTACTGGTTGTGACACACCTCTCTCTTCCACCCCCTCCTCTTCTTCTTCCTCCATGGCCTCTTCCTGTGGTTTGTCCTCGGAACCAGCGGTGCTCCGTAGGCGTTCAAGGGGCTACGCAAGTACGCAGGCAAAAAGATGCCATGCCGTGCTTGCGCTGGTGTGTTTGGGGGACAGAAGCCACACTGGGGCAGAGGTCCTGTCTGCTCTGCAGGGGCAGGCCGAGAGGTGGTTGACGCCACGCCAGCTTAAGCCAGGAATGGTGGTTTGCGACAATGGCACCAACCTCCTCTCCGCCCTCCGACAGGGACAACTGACCCATGTGCCCTGTATGGCTCACGTCCTTAACCTGGTGGTGCAGCGGTTCTTGGGCAGGTACCCGGGCTTACAGGATGTCCTGAGGCAGGCCAGGAAAGTCTGTGTGCATTTTCGCAGATCTTATAATGCCAGTGCTCGCCTGGCTGAGCTGCAAAAGGAGTTGAACCTGCCCAAGAACCGCCTTATATGTGACATGCCCACCAGGTGGAACTCAACGTTGGCCATGCTGCAGCGGCTGCACACGCAGCAGAGGGCCATCAATGAGTACCTGTGCGACTACGGCACCAGGACAGGGTCAGGGGAGCTCGGGTTTTTTTCACCACGCCAGTGGGGCATGATCAGGGATGCATGCACTGTCCTGGCACCATTTGAGGAGGCCACGAGGATGGTGAGCAGTGACAGTGCATGCATCAGTGACACTGTACCTCTTGTCCACCTGTTGGAGCACACGCTGCGTGGAATAATGGACAGGGCACTTGAGGCAGAACAGAGGCAGGAAGAGGAGGACTTCCTTGCCTCTCAAGGCCCCCCTTACCCAGACAGTGTTCCTTCTGTCCCACCCATCACACAGGAAGAGGAGGAGGAGGAGGAGGAGGAGGATTGTGTCAGCATGGAGGTGGAGGCTGGCACTCAGCATCATCAGCAGCAGTCTTTTAGGGATGATTTACAGTCCCAAGAAACCAGTGGACTTGTACGTGGCTGGGAGGAGGTGGCTGCGGATCATGTCGTCCTTAGTGACCCAGAGGACTCCGGACTGAATGCCTCAGCTAACCTACGCTGCATGGCCTCCCTGATCCTGCAAAGTCTGCGGAAGGATCCTCGTATTCTTCGGATCAAGGAGAGGGACCATTACTGGCTGGCCACTCTCCTTGATCCACGGTACAAGGGTAAGGTTGCGGACCTTATCTTACCGTCGCAGAGGATGAGACAACTCCGGGAGGCCTTGCAGAAAGGTTTGTGCAACGCGTTCCCAGAGACTGGGAGGTTACAAACTCCTGGTCCTGGACAACGAGTTGTTGAGGCTTCGGGCAGTCAAAGAAGGAGCGGTGGGGAAGGTGGCCGTCTGACCGATGCGTTCAGACAATTCTTTAGTCCGCAGCCCCAAAGTATGATCGGTTCCAGCAACCATCGCCAGCGTCTGATATACATGGTCCAGGAATACCTAGGGGCAAGGTCAGACTTGGACACCTTCCCCACCGAAAATCCTCTGGCTTACTGGGTCTTGAGGATGGATCACTGGCCAGAGCTTGCACAGTATGCAATTGAGCTACTGGCCTGTCCTGCATCCAGCGTTCTTTCAGAACGCACATTCAGTGCTGCTGGAGGATTTGTCACGGATCACAGGGTGCGCCTGTCCACCGACTCGGTTGATCGACTGACTTTCATCAAGATGAACCAGTCTTGGATCACCACCAGCTACCACACACCTGATGCTGATATAACAGACTAATTGATTTTAAAATGTCACATCCCTTCAAGACTGATGCTGATGCTGAGTGCCTGTGCTGTTATGTTGACTGGCTATCCTCCTCCTCCTCCTCAATGATACGATTAATGATGATAGCTTGGAAGATCATTTTGGTTTATGGGTGACGCCACCAGTGGCTAAGGCCCAATTTTTCAGCCCCTGTTTAACAGGGGCGTGTAATTAAAATTTTTGATGCAATACTTTGCAACAGGCCTCATTGCTGTGCTCCAAGTACAGTATCTGTGAGGGGTTGCAGTGTTGTGCCACCAGTGCCTAAGGCCCAATTTTTAAGACCCTGTTCAACAGGGGCATGCAATTATAATTATTGATCGAATAATTCACAGCAGGGCCCATTGCTGCGCCCACCAAGAGTAACTGTCAGGCCTTACAGTGTTGTGGCACCAGCACCACCATCACCACCACCACCAAAGGCCCAATTTTTCAGCCCCTGTTCAACAGGGGCATGCAATTATAATTATTGATCGAATAATTCACAGCAGGGCCCATTGCTGCGCCCACCAAGTGTAACTGTCAGGCCTTACAGTGTTGTGGCACCAGCACCACCACCACCACCAAAGGCCCAATTTTTCAGCCCCTGTTCAACAGGGGCATGCAATTATAATTATTGATCGAATAATTCACAGCAGGGCCCATTGCTGCGCCCACCAAGAGTAACTGTCAGGCCTTACAGTGTTGTGGCACCAGCACCACCATCACCACCACCACCACCACCAAAGGCCCAATTTTTCAGCCCCTGTTCAACAGGGGCATGCAATTATAATTATTGATCGAATAATTCACAGCAGGGCCCATTGCTGCGCCCACCAAGAGTAACTGTCAGGCCTTACAGTGTTCTGGCACCAGCACCACCATCACCACCACCACCACCATCAAAGGCCCAATTTTTCAGCCCCTGTTCAACAGGGGCATGCAATTATAATTATTGATCGAATAATTCACAGCAGGGCCCATTGCTGCGCCCACCAAGAGTAACTGTCAGGCCTTACAGTGTTCTGGCACCAGCACCACCACCAAAGGCCCAATTTTTACTACCACTGATCAACAATTATATGTTATTACAATTCCTGATATAATAGTTGACAGCAGGGCGTTCCAGCACCCACCAAGAGTAACTGTGAGGGCTTACAGTGTTGTGCCAACACCAACACCTAAGGGGCCAATTTCTGCAGAGTATATACGGCAGGTCCCTGCTTTCAAACATCCAACTTACAAACTACTACTACTTGCAAACGGAAGAAGACAACAGGAAGTGAGAGGAAATCTACCCCTTGGAAGGAAAATTCTCTCCTGTAAGAATTAATATGGGAGAAAGGTGTCTCCTCTCTACTGATGCTTTATCACCAATCCTTGTTTCAATAAAAACACCACATTTCAAAAACAGTTGTCATTGGGACGCAAAGTGAGGTGAAATGTTCTGAACAGGGGCACAGACAGCAAAAAAAAATGTGACAGGGGTGATAACCGTTCCCTATGTTTTACAAAAAGCTAAAAAAAAGGAATTTGGCATGGAGCTACACTTAAACAATGCAGCTGTTCAAAATTACAGATTCTACATAAGAACAAACCTACAGTCCCTGTCTTGTATGCACCGCCTGTATACGGCTGTTCAGAGTATATAGGTCCTTTTTTATTTTGTGTGCGGGGTTCCCCTTAATATCCATACAAGACCCAAAGGGGCTGGTAATGGGCTGGGGTAGGGGGGGGGGGGGGGTTGATGGGGTAGCTATGCCATTTTTCCTAAAGATTTTCATCCATATTACCGGGACCAGACATTGCATTAAAGCCGCAAGCAGTTTTAAATGGCTTTTTTTCCTTTAGAAATGTTATTTTGTGCAGGGACAGTTCTAAACACGGGAAACACGTGGCACTTCACAGGCATACTTTAGACACCCCCCAGATACAATATTTAAAGGAATATTTGACTTTTTTTTTTTCACTTTATGCATCATTAAAATGACTGCTCCCGGAAAACGTCCGTTTTTAAAACTTCTTTTTGCATTGATACATGTCCCCTGGTGCAGAACCCGGGTTCCCAAACTCTGTTTCGGACAATAACATGGATAATAGTCGTTATAATTAGCACTTTAGAATCCGAACGTTCGCATCCATTGTATTTAATAGGGTTCTAATGTTCGTGCGAACTTTCGGTCCGTTCGCGGGTTCTGGTGCGAACCGAACCCGGGGGTGTTCGGCTCATCACTAATCCCCACTAGCCGTCAGTCCGCCTCGTGACAATAATGTTTGTCAGGGAAGCAAGACTGCCTGTGGATCTGGTCTTCGGCATATCAATGGATCACACATCAGCCACCTCGCACAAGGCATATGTAGATAGGCTGAGGAAGAGCCTGAAACTGGCGTTTGAACAGGCCCAAGCGGCATCAGAGCAAAGAGGAGCCCGGAACAAGAGGAGCTTTGATCTCAAAGTTCGAATTCAGGACTTGCAACCCGGAGACAGAGTGCTGTTGTGGAACTTGGGAGCCCCTCGGGAAGCACAAGCTAGCAGACAGATGGAGACCCGAACCTTATGTGATCTGCAAAAGGTTACCAGGCTTTCCGGTATATCAGCTGAAACCAGAAGGGAAGATAGGGCCGCTGAAGACCTGGCACAGAAACCACTTACTTCCACTTTCAGAAGCAGTTCGGATACCTCCTGTAGAGGATTCCCCTGGACCATCCTCAGGTCTGAATACACCTAGGCCCAATACTCGGTCTCAGGCACCTCAGTCTGGAGGAATGGATGTCACTGATCAAAGTGAAGATGGAGAAGAAGAGCTTGAATGGTTGTGGCTGTACCAGGCCCCTAAACCTATGTCCATAGATCTTTCACCCTCTGAATGTACCTTGGATAGTACATTAAATGTGGAAGCCACTGAGTTTGTCCCATCCAGCCCTCTGTCTGATGAGTTGGAAGATGCCATAGAGTCACCTCCTGCTGGAGATCAAAGGAACTCTCTCTATCTTCCTGCACCAGATCTGGATGCTCCAGAAATCTTGGAACCTAATTCACCTATCCCAGAGGAAGAGCCTGTGGTGACGGAGACAGTTACCCCAAGAGAACAGAGAGCGAAGAGAACCATTCGTCCTCCATGGAAGTTAACCTATGCCCAAATGGGGGAAAGCTCTGAGGATACAGTAACTACTGCAAGAAGGACAATACCAACACCTGGTCCCTCCACTGTGCATTTAGTGGAGGGCAACCCCAGCTCACTTTCTGGCACAGTTAGGCAGGTCACCCCCATTGACGTGACCTGTGGGCAGGACAAGCTCCCTTCCCAGTTTTGGTGGGAGTTTCCCCTGCCAACTTCCCTTGCAGCCCTCAATGAACTTGTGTTTTCTTATTGCTAATACTGTCTTTGGGGACCAAAGATTCTAAGTGGGGGGAGTGTGTAGCGGGGTATCGTTTTCTTAAAGAGACTACAGTTCCCAGCACGCTTTAAGGCACCCAGGGTGCATTGCCCCACGCAAGGACTGCTGGGGTGGACTTTATAAGGAGAAGGCGGGGCCTGGTTCTTTCTCTTTGGACACCGCTCTCCCAGCAAGAGGATCCCTGTGCTGACCTGCTGTGTGCACAAGGCCTGAAGCCTGGGCCTTGTGTTTTTCCAAAGAGCCTTCCGCTCCACCGAGGAGCCTGCGGAGCGTCTGATCCTGTTGCTGAGTGTTGTCATCAGGAGGACAGAAGACCCGGGTGTCGTGGACATTGTGAAACGAGTCACAGTAACGGAAGTAACGGACAAGGACTAGTCCGGTCGGGTGAGAGAGCACCTGCTCAGAGCTACATCACAGTATCTTTAAGTCTATTAACTTTATTCAGGGCCATCACAGTGTTCGCAGTTACACTCTGAGGAGACTATCTGCTGAACTGAGTTATTAGTTTCCCTGGCATTACAAAGTTACAGATCATCATTACTTTGTTGGATTACAATTGTTCTTGAAAGTGCACCACCGTGTTTTGCTAGCGAAGATTTCTTCCACAGAACTATACCCAAATTATAGTCAGGCCTGACTGGGTAGTATAGGACATTGCTGGGTGCCATTTTTCTCACGAGGGAGGATAGCTGCAGCGGGGTCTGTTAAACTGTCTATCATATTGCTGAACGTTTTGATGTTTTAATAAGTATATCCATATTGCAGGGCTCTGCATGTGACATTGCATACTGTTTATCATTTTAACCTTTACCAACAGTAAATTATTAGAGTTAAGTATATTGTTTGTCAGTGTCATTTACTGTTCTATACCATTACTGTGTGCCTTACTGTGGGATTGTGTCATAGAGAATATTGGAGTGCTTGCAATTCTATCATATCCTTTACTAACTGTGCCACGAGAGGTTAGAGCCGATTGCCAGGGGTTGACAGCGGTGCACTACAGGGCCCAAAACAATCAAGGCAGCCCTCTTAACTGGGGGTATCGCTATATTTATAAGGATTTTCTCCAGGGTAATTGCTCCAATTACACAGCTGACAAAAAAAGGGATGCCCTTCTTGTGGTCACCTGAGGCACAGGCTGCTTTTAGTAGACTGAAAACTCTTTTCACTTCTGCACCAATATTGGTACATCCAGATCCAGAACTACCTTTCATCGTAGAGGTTGATGCTTCTAATTCTGCTGTGGGAGCTATCCTTTCTCAGCGAATTGGAGAAAAGATGCAGCTTCATCCTTGCGCGTATTTCTCTCGACTGATGTCTTCAGCCGAGAAGAATTATGGCATTGGAAACAAGGAGCTGCTGGCAATTAAGGAAGCATTTTCTGAGTGGAGGCATCTGCTGGAAGGGGCTAAGAACCCTGTAACCGTTCTCACTGATCATAGAAATTTAGAATTTATTAGGTCTGCTAAAAGGTTGTCATCTAGACAAGCACGTTGGACTCTTTTCTTCTCCAGGTTCAATTTTGTTATCTCCTACCGCCCTGGGTCAAGAAATGGTAAGGCTGATGCCCTATCATGGATGTTGCCTGGGCCTTTCCAGGAAAGCAACTTTGAATGTACAATCCTGCCTCAAGTACAACAATGGTTTTTGGACTCAAGCACATTGCCTCTATGTACCTGAATCAGTTCGGGTAGAAGCCCTCAGGTTGGTACACGACTCTAAACTTGCTGGTTGTGTTGCATTTGTTAAAAATATGATTTTTATTATATTACTCAGACATAGGATACATGGGACAATTTTACAATAGTGAGTTGGTCAGATTACTGTCAGTTTTTTGGTTTGAGTAGATTTCTCAAACAAATGCTGTTTTCATACAATGGCGTTTAGATAACATTGTTGTATTATAGCTACAGTAAACAAGTAAGACATTACTTGTTTGAGATTTCTTTCAGCTCTCAAACTGAAAGAATGACTGTTAGATTACTGACAGATTTGGTTTAAGTAGATAATAGGTAGATAGCATTGTTGTATTAAACAGTCCATTGTCGAATACAGCTACAGTAAACAGGTATGTTTTCTGTTGTTTGGTAACTAACTCAGCCTGACACATAAAAGCAGGCATAAGCTAGGACACACACACATCATGTTGCGGTAACATCAGGAGAAGCCACTCGTCATAAGAAGAACAGAACCTGGTCTCCAAGAATAATCATTGCCAATAGAGATCACGAGTAACAGAAGATAAGTAACTTAAATGTATTTGTACTGTTATAGACCATAGGCTGTTCTATTTTCTAGGCATTTTGCTTGTTATAGATATCTGTCAGTCTTGTAGTGTATTCCTAATATTGTAATAGTTTTGTATGTACAGCATATTGTATAGTAAAAGCACATTTACACACTGCAGAAGTCTCAGCTTCCTTGTTATACCACAGAGTAACCTTGCTAGATAGACGCAAGCAAAACATTTTGGGGGCTCGGCTGCGATCTGTGCTATAGTTCAATTGAAGCAGACTTGTTTTTCTGTAGTGTGTTGTGTAGCTTGTGCTAGGTAAAATGCTGCGTAAGCTGTTTAGGAAAAGCAAGGCTGCAGAGGGTTCTGGTGACCAGAAGAAAGTGTGCAGCTTACCTATCTGGGCCAGAAATAATGAGTGGGAGCCTCTTGCTAAAGAATTTGTGAAGTATGCTTCTCCCTTGAAGTAGACTTGGGGTGATAAAGTCTCAGATCATTTTGTAGATTTTAGCCTTAAGGGGTTGGATTTAAGTAAGAAAGAGAAGAGGACAGTGTCCACAGTGGGTTGGTACTTCCTCCATGCTCTATACTGAATCACATGGAAGTGAGAAGGCAGAGGCAGAAGTTAAGGTATTAAAAGACCAGCTAGCAGTTGCTTCAGAGTGTGTACGTTCAACCGCTAGTCGGGCTGATGATTTGCAAGAGCGGTGTGCAGCCCTCATGACCAAATCAATTAATGCCTTAAGGAAAAGGAAGGGGCGTAAACCTGTTAGTAAAGCCAGGGTACGTGCCATTGTCACATCCCAAAACTGGGATTGTGAGGATGTACTCCCCTCAAATGATAGTGAGGATGAGGAGATAGAGTTTGATGTTTCAGATGATGGTCTGCTAGTGGGAAAGAAAAAAGTATGCCAGACCTCTCATTACTAAGCATAGGAAACGGCAACATGATAGAGAGGATATGGCAGATGGGGAGGTGCATTATCGCAACCCCAGAGATGTTGAAATTGAAGAAGTACGGGAGTTTACACAAACTGAACTCCATGAGCTGGCAAAACAATACAAACAAAGGTCTGGGGAGCCCCTATTGAGTTGGCTCCTACGCTTATGGGATGAAGGGGCGGACAGTGTTGTTTTGTCAGGTAAGGAAGCAGTGGCTATGGGAGTGTTAACCCATGATCCACAATTGCGTCAGGCAATGCAAAAAGCCAGAGAGTTTAGCGTGAATTTTTCACTGTTAGACCTTGTGAGAGATGGAATAGTCTGAGTATACGCTAGTCCTACTGACCTGGAAAATACCTACTCCTGGAGATCAATAGGAGGGGGTATTTCCAGGTTACTTGAGATGGGTTGTATAACCGGATTAAATACATTTCCAGAATGGATAGGTCCAGATATGGAACCCTTTACGTCTGCTCTGCGCTCTAAGCTGATGAAGTCTGTGCCATTTAATCTCAGGGCTACATTATTGTCTTTGTTGGGAGGCCTGGGATTAAACAGCAAGATTCATGAAGCCACAACCCTTTTAAGCCAGTTGGGGGAGATAGAGGAGGCTAAAACAAAACCTGTCAGGGCAGTAGATAAGGTCAAGGCCAGACAGGAAGAATACAAGCAGAAAAGAACAGGGAAGAAACGGAATGGGGTAGAGAAGACAGACGGTGAAGAGAAAACCAGGCTAGTTATTTCTAGGAAAGAAATGTGGGTGGATCTATTAAAGGCAGGAGTACCTAAAGATGAGGTAGATGACATTTCTACTGCAGAAATGCTGAAGAGGTGGAAACATTTAGTAGGGAAAACTGTCAGGGTTAGAAACACTACTCCTAGTGAAGATAACATCAGCCTAGACTTAGAGTAAACAGAACAGACCCCTCCTGTTAGCCCCAAACCAATTCCCAAAACTGAACATGAACCCAAACCCACATCCCTTTATCCTGGTGTCACGTACCAAGTGTGACCAGAACTGTGCAGCTAGCAACAGAGGAACACCAAACACGTATAAGTGAAATATAAAGATTTATTAAAGATAAGTGAAATAATATATATATAACCACCTCCAATACCACACAGTGCACAACAACCAATACCAAACAGAACCCACAATTAATAACAGTAACAGACAAATATGTACAAGTAATGGGGGAACCAGAATCATAAACAGGGCCAGGCCGAGGTCATACACAGGGGGATCAGCAGATGGGGTAAGGATGGATCAGGACAGGGAGACAGGATCAAGCAGGGGGCAACCAGGCTGCAGAGCAGGGATCAGGGATTAGGACGGACACAACAGGTTCAGGATCAGGTTACAGGTTCAGGTTACAGGGATCAGGATACATGGATCAAGGTTCAAGCAGACAGGCTACAGGTCAGGGCACGAGGACGATACCAGGGCAGTGTGTGTATACACCTGCCGGGTATTTATAGGAATGCCTGATTAGCTTCAGGTCACACCTGATCGGAGGGAGGGCAGTCTGCTCCACACTGCCAGGATCCATCCGCTGGTGGAAACCAGTACTGCGTCCAAAAGATAATACAACACCAGCAGGGAAAGATTCTCCTGACAGTTACAAACTGCCAGGAGACACCTGCTGGTGGACCACAGTACTGCAAGATAAATAATAAATGCCACCAGCGGATGGAACCTTTCCTGACAGTACCCCCCCTCAAAGGAGAGGCCTCCGGACGCTCCAACTAGCTGTTGCCGGAGAAAGTTCATGGCAATCAGCTGGGTAGTAGGCAAAGTCACATCCGGGCAGACAATCACATCAAGCTGGGCAGCAGGCAGGAACACCTCGGGCTGGGCAGCAGGCTCCGGGTCATCGAGCTGGGCAGCAGACAGGAACACTTCGGGCTGGGCAGCAGGCCCCGGGTCATCGAGCTGGGCAGCAGGCAGGAACACCTCGGGCTGGGCAGCAGGCTCTGGGTCATCGAGCTGGGCAGCAGGCAGGAACACCTCGGGCTGGGCAGCAGGCTCCGGGTCATCGAGCTGGGCAGCAGGTAGGGACACTTCGGGCTGGGCAGCAGGCTCCAGGTCATCGAGCTGGGCAGCAGGCTCCGGGTCATCGAGCTGGGCAGCAGGCAGGGACACTTCGGGCTGGGCAGCAGGTTCCGGATCATCAAGCTGGGCAGCAGACAGGAACACTTCGGGCTGGGCAGCAGGCTCCGGGTCATCGAGCTGGGCAGCAGACGGGATCATCTCAGGCTGGGCAGCAGACGGGATCATCTCAGGCTGGGCAGCAGACGGAATCATCTCAGGCTGGGCAGCAGACGGGATCATCTCAGGCTGGGCAGCAGACGACATACCCTCGAGCCGGGAAAAGGGCTCCACAACCTCGGGCCGGGAAACGGGCACCACAACCTCAAGCCGGGAAACGGGCACCACAACCTCAAGCCGGGAAACGGGCACCGCAGCGGGCACCACAACCTCAGGCCGGGAAACGGGCACCACAACCACAGGCCGGGAAACGGGCACCACAACCACAGGCCGGGAAACGGGCACCGGATCTTCCGACTGGGACACTGTCATCAGGGCTTCAGTTTGGAAGGCTGGCACGGGAACTCCATGTTGGCAGGCTGGCACAGGGTCTTCAGGCTGGCAGGCTGGTACAGGGTCTTCAGGCTGGCAGGCTGGTACAGGGTCTTCAGGCTGGCAGGCTGGTACAGGGTCCTCAGGCTGGCAGGCTGGTACAGGGTCCTCAGGCTGGCAGGCTGGTACAGGGTCCTCAGGCTGGAAGGCTAGCTCGAGAACCGCAGACTGGAAGGCTGGCTCGAAAACCGCAGGCTGGAAGGCTGGCTCGAAAACCGCAGGCTGGAAGGCTGGCTCAAGGACCGCAGGCTGGAAGGCTGGCTCAAGGACCGCAGGCTGGAAGGCTGGCTCAAGGACCGCAGGCTGGAAGGCTGGCTCAAGGACCGCAGGCTGGAAGGCTGGCTCAAGGACTGCAGGCTGGAAGGCTGGCTTGAGATCTGCAGGCTGGAAGGCTGGCTTGAGAACTGCAGGCTGGAAGGCTGGCTTGAGAACTGCAGGCTGGAAGGCTGGCTTGAGAACTGCAGGCTGGAAGGCTGGCTTGAGAACTGCAGGCTGGAAGGCTGGCTTGAAGGCTGGCTCTGGGACTGCAGGCTGGAAGGCGGGCTCAAGGACCGCAGGCTGGAAGGCGGGCTCAAGGACTGCAGGCTGGAAGGCTGGCTCTAGGATTACAGGCTGGAGCAGGTTGGTGGGTGTGGAGGAAGGTGGGATTACTGGTTGGATTGTGTGGGTAGGGATATACTTCCGCTTCTTTTTAGATTTGGTCACTGCAGGTTTGCACATAACGGGGGGAAGATTATGGAAAAGATGGAATCGAGCAAATGGAAGAATATGGCAGGGATACGGGGACAGTGGCTGGAGGAGGTTCTTGTGGGCTTGCAGGCAGCTGAGAAGAGGCAGGTGGGTTAAATGCAGGATAGGTGCAGGGAGCAGAGACTGGATATTGATACCTGGTGGGAAGTAGTGTGTACTGAACTGCAACTGGGGTTGCCATGGGTGATGGAAAAATAGACTCTTGGGCAGGCAGGTGTCTGGCAGCAGAGATGTTTTTTTGTGGGCTGGCTGGGGCCGATTGCAAAATATCAGACCATGCTGAGAGTAGTGGCTGCACAAACTGCAGTTTACATTCTGCCTGTCTGACAAGGGATTGCACAACAACCAAACAGAACCCACAATTAATAACAGTAACAGACAAATATGTACAAGTAATGGGGGAACCAGAATCATAAACAGGGCCAGGCCGAGGTCATACACAGGGGGATCAGCAGATGGGGTAAGGATGGATCAGGACAGGGAGACAGGATCAAGCAGGGGGCAACCAGGCTGCAGATCAGGGATTAGGACGGACACAACAGGTTCAGGATCAGGTTACAGGTTCAGGTTACAGGGATCAGGATACATGGATCAAGGTTCAAGCAGACAGGCTACAGGTCAGGGCACGAGGACGATACCAGGGCAGTGTGTGTATACACCTGCCGGGTATTTATAGGAATGCCTGATTAGCTTCAGGTCACACCTGATCGGAGGGAGGGCAGTCTGCTCCACACTGCCAGGATCCATCCGCTGGTGGAAACCAGTACTGCGTCCAAAAGATAATACAACACCAGCAGGGAAAGATTCTCCTGACAGTTACAAACTGCCAGGAGACACCTGCTGGTGGACCACAGTACTGCAAGATAAATAATAAATGCCACCAGCGGATGGAACCTTTCCTGACACCTGGGGAGGAGTTGGAGAGAATCAGAAAAGGGGATTGGGAGGTTCCTTATCCTTTATGAAGGGAAGGTGAGTCTCCTGTAATAGCAGTGAGGGCAGTGACAGCAAGAGACCGACGCCCATATGCACCTGTCACTGTATGGTGGGGGAAGTCATCTTCCCCTACACATGTAATGGCTTTAGTTGATAGCGGAGCTGAAGTTACACTTTTGCAAGGAAATCCTTCCCATCACAAAGGAGAAATGATTTATGTAGAAGGTTTGGGAGGGCAAACTACACCAGCAGTTAGGATACGGGTGAAATTGGCTATTGGCAAGGGATCAGGATTTATGACAAATGTTTTGGTATCAGAGTTACCCGAAAATATTCTTGGGATGGATGTACTTCAAGGTCAGTCAATTCAGACTGAAAGAGGTACCGTACATTCACATTTGGGTATCCTGATAAAGCGTATCTGGTAAGGGTGGTGAAGGCTGTGGTCAGAGGTCATGCGAAATGGACCCCTGTCTACATTCCTCCACCAGAGAAGCCAGTCTGTCTCAAGCAGTACAGAC
Organism: Rana muscosa; assembly: GCA_029206835.1. NCBI lineage: Eukaryota > Metazoa > Chordata > Amphibia > Anura > Ranidae > Rana > Rana muscosa. Next base: position 36,612,937 of record JARGYO010000162.1, on the reverse strand, counting down.
TTCCTGGAGGCCACAAAGAAATTGGGGAGACTATTCAAGAACTGTTGAGAGTAGGGATCCTTAGACCTGCTGTAAGTCCTTTCTCGTCTCTGGTGTTCCCAGTAAAGAAACCTGATGGGACATATAGAATGACTGTGGATTACAGAGGTCTAAACAAAGTGGCACCTCCATTGAAGTCAGCTGTACCAGATATGATCTCAATTGTTGAGAAAATTGCTAAAGATGCAGGAGAATATCATGCTGTGATAGACCTGGCTAATGCTTTCTTTTCAATTTTGATAGACTCAGAGTGTCAAGACCAGTTTGCTATGGTGTGGGACGGCCGCCAGTACACTTTCACTGTCCTTCCGCAAGGCTATCTTCATTCTCCAACGATTTGTCATGGACTGATTGCCCGAGATTTAAGTACCCTGAATTTGAAAGTCGCTGTGTTTCACTACATTGATGACATCATGATCTCTGGGACAAAAGAAGATGTAACTGAAGCACTGCACCTGCTGATACAGCACTTAGAGAACAGAGGGTGGGCTATCAACAAAGACAAAGTCCAAGGACCTGCCACAGAGGTGAAATTCCTAGGAATGATGTGGAATGGGCCACAGAGGAAGATTCCAGAGACAGTTGTGCAAACTATCCAGGCGCTGTCGCCCCCTACTACCAAAAAGGAGGCACAGAAGTTCATTGGAGTTGTGGGATTCTGGAGATCGTTCATCCCACATCTTGGACTGATTCTGAGGCCTATATACAATATTACCAGAAAAAAGACTGAGTTCTCATGGGGTTCAGAGCAGCGGACTGCATTCCTGGATGCTAAAGAAGCTATTTTGCAGCATCAGGGATTGGGACCCGTGAGACAAGGAGTACCATTTCAGCTGGATATAGTGGAGCAGAATGGTACCATATCTTGGAGTCTGTGGCAGCCAAATGAAAAGAAAGGACTGAGAGCAATACCTATTGGATTTTGATCCAAACAACTGACAAGGGCACAGACGAGATACATGCCCCTTGAGAAGTACCTGTTTGGGGCCTACACAGCACTTCAACATGTAGAGACCATTACAGGAAAGGACACAGTTACCATCCATACTGCATTGTCAATAGCAGGATGGGTGAGAGATAATGGACTGACCACTAGGGCAGCTGTAGCCCAGAACCAGACACTGATGAAATGGAAGTGGTACCTTCAAGAAAGAGGGGGTATTGCAGCTGGGGATGTTAGAGACATTTCAAAACAGTTGGCAGGGCTTGTTACTTTTACCAGCACCCGGCCAAAAGAAGAATTTCCTGTGCTGCAGTCATTCCCCATTCAAGAGGCTCCACCCTTTGAGTCTCTGTCAGAAGACATGAAGGAGTCAGCGTGGTTCACTGATGGTTCAGCCATAATCACCTCGTCTGGGCGTAAATGGACAGCAGCAGCCTACAACCCAAGTACAGACACAGTCCTGCAGGAGTCCGGGATCGGAGGGTCCAGTCAGTATGCAGAGTTGAAAGCTGTAGTGATGACTCTTCAGGAGGATCCTGCTTTCCATGTCACTATCTACACTAACAGCTAGGCGGTTTTTAAAGGACTGACAACTTGGATGCCCACGTGGAAGTCCAATGAATGGATGATTCATGGAAAGGTGGTGTGGGGAGGCAAGGATATCTGGGACTACATCTGGAAGGAAGCTCACTCCCGCACCATGAAAGTGGGGCATGTTGATGCACATATGCCCCTAGTACCAGACTTTGAGAACTATAACAGGGTTGCAGATGAAACCGCCAAAGTGAAGGCAGTTGTGCCAATTGATCCTGTTTTGATGAACTTGGCCAACTGGGCCCACAAGCAATCTGCACATTTGGGGCAGAAAGCAACATATGAATGGGCACAGCAGAGAGGATTGCCTATATCCATGGACATGATAAAGACTGTAATAGGGAACTGTACAGTGTGTGTGGAGAAGTGCGACAATGGCCATTGCAAAAGTACTCCACCGGGTCGATTAAGAGGGGTGAGAGGCCTGCAGAGATCTGGCAGATTGACTTCATCGGTCCCCTGCCCCGGGGAAACAATGGACTGAGATATTGTTGCACTGCAGTGGACACCTATTCAGGACTTATGCTTGTTCATCCTTGCAAACGTGCAGATCAAGCCGCAACGCTTCAACTGCTTCAGAAACTTGTCGTTGCTTATGGTTGTCCCAAACAAGTCCAAAGTGATAACGGTTCACACTTCACCGGATCAACAGTACAGCAGTGGGCCAAAGATTCTGGAGTGTACTGGTTGTGCCACATCCCATACCATCCACAGGCAGCTGGTTTGATTGAAAGATACAACGGGCTATTGAAAGACCAGATACGCAAACTTACACCCACACATACACTAAGGGGGTAGGATCGGGTCCTCACACAGGCAGTCATGTTGTTAAATTCTAGGCCAATAGCCAAAAGCACACCATATGAGAGAATGGTAGGGGCTGAGGCACAGATTCCACAACTGGAGTGCAGAGTTCAGTATTTATGTAAGGTTCCTGAAAGAACAGGGTTTAACAGATACCATGTTACTGCTTCCCATGACATAGAAACCAAGAGTGACGTATCTGAAGCTGAAGCCTATCTAGGAATGAGAGGGAATCTGGCAGGAAGTTCTGAAGTTATATTTGCATTGGCAGATGAGCTTCAAGACAGTGGCTGGGACTCTGACTGGTTAGTGGATACTTCTCAGCAAGAGTGGAAAGTGAGGCTACATAACATCAAACCTTCCAAAATAAAAAGCAGTGATCTTCTGGGAAATATCAGTATATTTTCTCTCCTCCCTATTGATGTTCTTTGGGAGGGTCAGAGGTGCATACAGGCAGGTGGCAAAGTATTGGTCCGATATCCAGGCAAGAAGCCATTTAGAGGAGAGATTATAGCTGAAGGGCCAGGATCTACTGTTTATGTATTGTTAGAAGGAACAGATAATCCGCGTTGTTTTCCACTCCACAGGCTGTCTCCGATTTGATCCATAGGAAGACCAGAGAAAAGTGGTTACATGATGGAAAGAATGACGGAAGATCGCAAGAGCTGTGGAGAACAAGGCCTTTGATGTATTTCAAGCCTGGACTTATTTCTAAAGAACTTTAGAATGGACTTTCTAATGAACTATTATCCAAAGACTGAAACACCTTCCCAGTAGCAGAAATATGGGAGGGGTTGCATTTAAGGAAAATTCATGTGTAGAATGAGTTGTTAGTAATGAAGAGATTTTCTGTGTAGTCTGAGAGAGAAAATAAAAAAATCATAGGGTGGAATGTGTTGCGTTTGTTAAAAATATGATTTTTATTATATTACTCAGACATAGGATACATGGGACAATTTTACAATAGTGAGTTGGTCAGATTACTGACAGTTTTTTGGTTTGAGTAGATTTCTCAAACAAATGCTGTTTTCATACAATGGGGTTTAGATACCATTGTTGTATTATAGCTACAGTAAACAAGTAAGACATTACTTTTTTGAGATTTCTTTCAGCTCTCAAACTGAAAGAATGACTGTTAGATTACTGACAGATTTGGTTTAAGTAGACAATAGGTAGATAGCATTGTTGTATTAAACAGTCCATTGTCGAATACAGCTACAGTAAACAGGTATGTTTTCTGTTGTTTGGTAACTAACTCAGCCTGACACATAAAAGCAGGCATAAGCTAGGACACACACACACATAATGTTGCGGTAACATCAGGAGAAGCCACTCATCATAAGAAGAACAGAACCTGGTCTCCAAGAAGAATCATTGCCAATGGAGATCACGAGTAACAGAAGATAAGTAACTTAAATGTATTTGTACTGTTATAGACCATAGGCTGTTCTATTTTCTAGGCATTTTGCTTGTTATAGATATCTGTCAGTCTTGTAGTGTATTCCTAATATTGTAATAGTTTTGTATTACATATTGTATAGTAAAAGCACATTTACACACTGCAGAAGTCTCAGCTTCCTTGTTATGCCACAGAGTAAGCTTGCTAGATAGACGCAAGCAAAACACTGGTCACTTTGGGGTTCCAAGACAGAAGAACTCTTATCACGTTCCTTTTGGTGGCCTGGGTACAAGAAAGATGTAAAGAGATATGTGGCTTCATGTCTAACCTGTGCTCACAATAAGACACCCCGATCTTCTCCTCTGGGGTTACTTCTACCACTGCCTGTTCCATCTAGGCCATGGGGGTCAATTTCTGTGGACTTTGTGGTCGACCTTCCTCTTTCAAAAGGGATGACCACCATTCTGGTAGTCGTTGACCGTCTCACTAAGATGGCTCATTTTATTCCAGTTAAGGGGGCACCGTCCGCCGAACATACTGCTGAGGTAATGGTTAGAGAAGTTTTTAAACTTCATGGAATTCCTGATGATGTGGTGTCTGACAGAGGGGTACAGTTTACCTCAAAATTTTGGAGAAGTTTTTGCTCAGCTTTGGGTGTAACAATACACACGGTCGGACTTTTGGCCAACAAACTTCATTTTGAGAAAGTTGGACCAACAATCCGACCGTGTGTACGCTCCATCGGACAAACTTTTTTTTTTTTTGTTTTCATCAGATAAAAGTTAGGTCTGCAAACGGACAAACTTTTGGCCAGCAAAAGTCCGATGGAGCAAAGTCCGACGTGTGTACAGAAAACCATCGGACTTTTGTCCGATGGACAAAACAAATAATGTTAAAATCAACCAACAATAGCAGAAGTTGACCAAAGGGTGGCGGTAAAGAGCAGAAAAACCACGTGATGTAGCAAAAAGTTTTGGGAAAGTTTGCAGAAAAGTCCTGTGGTGTGTATGCTATGGGTGTGCCCGGCCAACTCCGTTCGGACAAAAATCCACAGAAAAGTCAGATGGAAGTCCGACCGTGTGTATGGGGCTTTAATCTGTCCTCAGCTTTTCATCCACAGTCTAATGGTCAGACCGAGATAACCAATCAAACTCTGGAGCAATACCTTAAATTTTTTGTGAGTTATCTCCAGGATGATTGGGTGGACTACCTTCCTACGGCAGAGTTTGCTTATAATAACTCTAAACATAGCTCCACTTCCCAAAGCCCTTTTTTCTTAAACACCGGGTATCATCCAGTTTTTATTCCTGATCTCCCTATCTCACCTTCAATTCCTGCTGTTACCAACAGACTAACTTCATTACATGAGGTCCAGGAGAAATTGACTGATACATTGAAGTAGGCGCAGGAATATTACAAGAAGGCCGCTGACAGACACCGTAGGTCTATTCCCACCTTTCAGGTAGGTGTCAGTTTGGTTATCTACCAAAAATTTAAAGGTTCAGGTTCCATGTGCTAAGTTGGGTCAAAAGTTTATGGGACCTTTTGAGATTTCTACTCAAATCAACCCGGTCACCTTTCGTCTAAAACTTCCCGACAATATGAAGATTCACCCTGTTTTTCATGTATCGCTACTCAAACCGTTTCATGAAAATACCTTTTCTGGAAGAATTCATCCTCCTCCTCCACCTGTTGAGGTTCAGGGTGAAGAAGAATTTGTGGTGGAAAAAATTCTTGATCTTTAGGAACAAATTGCAATATTTGGTTCAATGAGAAGGATATGGGCCAGAAGAAAATTCTTGGGAGCCTGAAAAGAATGTTCATGCCCCTAGTTTAACAAGGGAATTCCACCAGAGGTTTTCTCAGAAACCTGGCCCTAAGACGTCCAGGGGACTTCCTGGGAGGAGGGGAGTACTGTTAGGACCTTGGCTTGAACCTGGGACCTCTGGTGTGTCTGGTGGTGTCTCTACTTGATGAGCCACCTGGAATGCTGCACAGCTCCTTGGACAATTCCTTGAATGATCTTGTCTTGAATCTTGTTTGACTTGAACCTTGAACCCTTTGCCCCTCCCATAAACTTCCTGATTTAAGCCATGTCCCTGCACTTCCTGGTTGCCAGAATATTGTGTCTTCACCAGCCAATATCTTGCCCCTGTCTCCTGCTGCCGACCGCATCTTTGCTACCACTCACTACGGACTTTTGGCTCGTCCCCGACTACGCTTCTGCTGAATCCCAACCTGCAACTATCTGTTACCGACTTTTGGCTCATCCCGACTACGCTGTATTATCTGCTTCCGGACCCCGGCTTGCTCACCTCCTGGTGGGGCTAACCTGAGGACCGCGACCTGGCACTGACACGCAGCGAAGCCCATCTCCACCATTAGGAGCCCTGGTGAATACCGGTCAGTGCTTAGACCCCGCACCTCAGGTTAACACGTGTCATCAGCCAGGGTGACCTGTGTGAATACCTGCTCTGCTGCTATTGCTACTGGCCTCTGAGCCTGACTCCAGACCGTGACAGCCCAACTGATTGAGGTCTTTTCCCTACATCTCTTTCTCTCCCTCTTCCTCCTTTCACTCCCCTTTTCATTTTTTCTCCCTCTTTCTCCCCGCTTTTTATTTTCTTTTATTCTTTTTTTTTCATTTATTTTTATTTATTTATTTTTTATTTCTGGAAAAGCAGGCCATGACAGACGACTTTTTACTACTGTTTTCCCGATATTGCATTCCTTGGCTTTGTAGAGTTCTGATCAAACGAATTATGCTACCGGACATTGGGGGTGATTTACTAACAACAGTGCGCTGCGCCGGTTCATACTTTAATTGGTGCGCCGGATAAATCCTTAATTGGACATGAACGGCGGCGCACTGTGATAGTAAATAAAAATGTCAGCGGCGCTTGTATCTCTATTCAAAATGAATGGTTCCCTATGGGAGCCCATTGATTTGAATAGAGGTCGCCCGGGAAGTCGGATCAAGATGATCCGAATTGCGGGGCGACTCATGTGCCGGTTGACGCAGGGGCAGCGCGACTCTGCAAAGCAACTTATATTGACATGGGGCGTGGCCACCGGGTGATGCCACTCGGTGCCCCCGTATGATGTCACAGTCCCGGGGAATGATGGGACTGTGACGTCATATGGGGGCGGGTCACCGGGTGGCATCACCCGGTGACCACGCCCCATGCCAATATAAGTCGTTGCGCTCCGCGCACACAGCATTGTAGCGGCAGACAGCGACGAGGCAACATCGGGCGGAGAGAAGAAGGAAGAAGACGACGATGAAGACCGGGAGCCCGCTAGCAAAAGAGCTGGAAGAAGATAGCGGGGTGCCCACGCAGAAGGCAGAAAGAACCGGAGATCGTGGAGAAGGCACAGAAGAGCGGGAGAAGAACCAGAGAGCGCGGAGACCACACCGGAGAGCAGAAGAAGAGACCCCCGAAGTCGGAAGAAGACCTCCGAAGTTGGAAGAAGACCCCCGAAGCCGGAAGAAGACCCCCAGAGCTGCCTAATAAATTACTTTAAAAACCTGTGTTGTGTTTTTTTATTGACTTTTTTTTGCCACCAGGTGAATGGGTAGGGGTACGATGTACCCCATACTCATTCACATAGGGTGGGGGCCGGGATCTGGGGGCCCCCTTATTAAAGGGGGCTCCCGGATTCCGATAAGCCCCCCGCCCGCAGACCCCGACAACCAACGGCCAGGGTTGTCGGGAAGAGGCCCTTGTCCCCATCAACATGGGGGCAGGGTGCTTTGGGGTGGGGGGGCGCTGGAAACCCCCTGCCCCAAAGCACCCAACCCCCCCATGTTGAGGGCATGCGGCCTGGTACGGTTCAATTTTGGTGCATGTGGGGGGGTCCCCTCTGAATCCATACTAGACCCAAGGGCCTGGTATGGACCCGGAGGGGGACCCCACGCTGTTTTTTTCTCTATTTTTTTTATAGCCGGCAATGTTTATTTTTTTTACATTTCCTTTAACAACCAGCTATAAACAGGTTAAAAAAAAAACGCAAAATCGCGGTACTTGCGATTTGGATGCGGGTCCATTGAATTCTATTACATGCAAAACGCTGTTTTTTGCTGGGAAAAAAAAGTCCCCAACCCTTTCCATAGGAACCCATGTTAAAAAATGTCCCTGCATTTATGCAAAATGCACCAAAAAACGCATTAGTGGGAATCGAGCCTTACAGACCCTTTTTTAAAGTCCATCCGTGGGCATGAGGCCTAAGAAAAAAAAGAGGGGGAAAAAAAGCACGGGACTGCATCAAAAACACGCATGCACAAAAGCGCCTGGAATGCATCCGGACTGCGTTTCCAAGGTGTGAACTGCCCCTTAGGCAGTTGCGTTTAACTTCCTTTTTCAGAAAGCCAAAAAATTATGGCAAATGATGAAAAACCATTAAAAATATATACAAAAAAAATTTAACTGCTTCCATTGCATTGTGGACAATCCACAACTTGGGGCAGGTGACGTGGCCAGGTGACGTGGCAAGTGGCCAATCCACAACTTGTGCCAGGTGATGTGGCAAGTGGACAATCCACAACTTGTGCCAGGTGACGTGGCAAGTGGACAATCCACAACTTGTGCCAGGTGACGTGGCAAGTGGACAATCCACAACTTGTGGCAAGTGATGTGGCAAGTGACACACTAAATACAAGTACACTGCTGTTCTCTCAGCTGCTGCTACTCACTCTGGTCTCACAAAATAGCTGAAATGGTTAATAATACTGTTTTTTGAGCTTAGAGCGGCTCCTTATGATGTTAACTAACTAAACGCTTATAGGCGCAAATACGGTAAAACTCAGCATGCAAACACGACAAAACGCACGTTTAGAAATGCCGCTTTCAACCTTAGTTCTGAAGACTTTGCACCAGCGTCCCGTGTACATGGGGCCTAAAAACGGCTATGCCATTTACAGCTCAAAAACGCATGGTGGCCATGAGGCCATAGGCCAGTGATGGCGAACCTTGGCACCCCAGATGTTTTGGAACTACATTTCCCATGATGCTCACCTACACTGCAGAGTGCCAGAGCATCATGGGAAATGTAGTTCCAAAACATCTGGGGTGCCAAGGTTCGCCATCACTGCCATAGGCTAACATGGAGAGGCGTTTTTAAGCTGCAAAAAACGCTCAAACAAGCGGCTGGAAAAACGTCCGTGTGCATGTAGCCTTATATTAACCAATTGCTTACTGGCCACTTAAACCCCCTTCCTGCCCAGACCAATTTTCAACTTTCAGCGCTGATGCACTTTGAATGACAATTGCGCGCTCATACAACACTGTAACCCAATGAAAATGTAATAATTTTTTTCACACAAATAGAGCTTTCTTTTGGTGCTATTTGATCACCTCTGCGTTTTTTTTTTTTTAAACTATAAATACAAAAGACTGACTAAAAAAAAAAAATTGGGATATTTTAACCACTTCAGCACCGGGCCTATTTTGGCACTTCTCTCCTTCATGTAAAAATCATAATTTTTGGCTATAAAATTACTTAGAACCCCCAAATATTATATATTTTTTTTTAGCAGACATCCTAGGGAATAAAATGGCGGTCATTGCAAATTTTTATCTCGCTCTGTATTTGCGCAATACATTTTCAAACGCCTTTTGTTTGGAAAAAAAATGGTTTCATGAATTTTAAAATTACAAAATAGTAAAGTTAGCCCAATTTATTTGTATAATGTGAAAGATGTTGTTATGCTGAGTAAATAGATACCTAACACGTCACGCTTTAAAATTGCGCACACTCATGGAATGACACCACACTTCAGTACTTAAAAATCTCCATAGGCGATGCTTTAATTTTTTTTACACGTTACCATTTTCGCATTACAGAGGAGGTCTAGTGCTAGAATTGTTGCACTTGTTCTAACGCACGCAGCAATACCTCATATGTGTGGTTTTAACGGCGTTTACATATGTGGGCGGGACTTACGCGTGTGTTCACTTCTGAGTGCGAGCTACCGGGGACAGCTGCGTTTTTATTTTTTTTTACACTTTTTTTTACTTTTTTGTTTTTTTGATCACTTTTATTCCTATTACAAGGAATGTAAACATCCCTTGTAATAGGAATCTATTGTGACAGGTCCTCTTAATGGAGAGATGCAGGGTCAATAAGACCTCACATCTCTCCACCAGGCTGGAAAGCATGAGATCGGTAAAAAAAAATTCACCGATCTCATGCTGACAGCCGAGATCACGGCTTTGTTTACATACGGGAACCCGGTGTGACGTCATAACGTCGCGCCCGGGCCTCCGACGGTCATAGAGATGCTTCCCATCCGGCGCCGGCCAATTCGTTCTCTGGGCCCCCGATGGCACGGGAGAGCCCGGAGAAGCGTCCCCTCCCGCCGCCTATAAGAACGATCAAGCGGCGGAACTGCCGCTATGATTGTTTTTATCGTGCACAGAATCGCCATGCTGAAAAGAATGATATCTGAATGATGCCTGCAACTGCAGGCATCATTCAGATGTCACCGCACAAAGTCAAGGATGTCATTTGACGGTGGGCGGTAGGGAAGTGGTTAATATTTAGTTCGAAAAATTTTCTCCTTCATTGATGTACACTGATGAGGCTGCACTGACGGGCACCGATAAGGTGGCAAGGGTGGGCACTGAGAGGTGGCCTTGCTAGTTGGCACTGGTGGGCATTGAGAAGTGGCACTGCTAGGTGGAACTGATTGGCACCAGTGGTGGGCATTGATAGGTGGCACTGGCAGGGGCTACTGATTGTCACAGATGACGCAGAATTGCCTCTTCCTCTTCAGGCCCGATGTCCCTTGCACATAAGCCGGTGATTGCCTTTTTTATGCTCACGCTGTCAGCACAAGGAGAAAACAAAAACCATTACCGAGCTTTTGTTTACATCACGTGATCAGCTGTTATTGGCTGACAGCTGATCACGTGGTAAGGGGCAGGGATCGGCCCCTAACTCGGATCTGTCATCACCCGAGTCTCAGTGACTCGGTGACCACAGCGCGCAAAGGGGAGGACGTCTATTGACGGACTCCCGGCAATTGAGGACCGTGTTGTGGCCGTCGATCAGCTATAGCGCTGATCTCAAGTGATTAAAGAGGGTCTAAATGGGCCATTGACATGCATCACAATTCAACTTAGGAATGTGTCTTTGCAAAGATAAACTAAATGAAATCCTTTCTTATTTTTGCTTGGGGATAGAGTGCAGAGGGATTAGAAGTCTAGACAATTTTTGGGGATGTCTGCACCCCGGATAGGGTGAAGACAACTCCCAAATTTGGCCACTTTATCCTTCCAAATAATTCACTTCCTGTCACATAGCCACAAAGGAAGTCAGGCCTCGTACACACGACCGATTTTCTCGGCAAGAACCAGCAAGAAACTTGCTGGCAGAGAGGTCTTGCCGAGTAAATCGGTCGTGTGTACGCTGCTAGCGTGTTTCTCGTCGAGAAAACCGACAAGAAACCTCGACGAGAAAATAGAGAACCTGCTCTCTATTTTCTCGTCGAGATTCTCCTCGGCGTGTTTCTCGACGAGAAAAGTGAGTGTGTGTACACTTACCTGTCCGCCCGGAAGCCCGCGCATGTTCGAAATGAATTCAACGCATGCGTGGTAGCTTCCTAGGCATACGTAGGGTATACCAAGATGGCGGCGACGGCATCGAATGTGACGAGCGCATGCTCGACGTAGTCGATGACGTCACCGCGTACACTCCTTTCAAAGAACCGCGGGTTCTTTGAAACGAGCGTGTGTACACTCGGCCGGGACAAGTTTCTTGTCCAAGAATCTCGTCGAAAAAAACGACATGTTTTTCTCAACGAGAATCTCGGCCGTGTGTACGAGGCCTGAGGGTAAATCCCTTCCAATGTCTTTCCTTGGGGACACACAGGTCAATCTAAAAACGTTCCCCAAATTATTAGGTATTTTGGACTTTTATTTACTAAAGGCAAATCCACTTTGCACTACAAGTGCACTTGCTGGATATCCAAAGGGGGACATGCAAGGAAACAAAAAAAACACCATCTTTGCTTTTACATGATTGGATGTTACAATCACCAGTGCTTCCCCTCAGATTTTCAGCAACTACACTTGTACTGCAGAGTGGATTTGCCTTTACTAAACCCCAAACTACCTGTGACAGCAGGAAGGTAAAGTCACCTGGTTGCATCCAGGGGGGTAGATATATTTCGCCCAGATTCAGGCTTTACGCCGATTTATACAGCTAGGTGGAGAGTTGTATAAGCCCAGCTGAGACTAGTGGGCTCATTGATGACTCATACCTCTAGGGAGAGGGCTGGGCGTCGTGCAGACAGGGAGTTGATGAGTCCAGCTGAACCTTGTCAGCTCATTTAGGCCTCTATAAGAAAGCCCAGATTCATTAGATGTTAGCTCATGCCTGGAAGCAGACCTGTGTGGACTGTCTAGGGAGAGTGAACCCCTGTGCGGTGAGAGAAAGCCTGTGTGGCTATATTTTGCTTGGACATTTAAAACCAGGGACTAGGACAGCACTAGGCTGATCCCAGTCGTTAGTTAGGAAACCTGTAAGTTTAGTCAGAGGTCAAGTTGACCAGGATTTATTTTGTGTTTGTTTTTTTTGCCTTGCTGTGTTTTTGTCACTGTAAATAGAAAATAAACCGCACCTTTTTTTGATTTTGAAAACCACAACCTCCGTCTGCTGGGCCTGTTTTTGGGTGGGGAGCCCATCCCGGGGGTCACACATACCCGCTGCCGAGCTAGCCCCCTCACAGTTGGTGGAGAACCAGTGGCAGTTTTTTTTTTAAGCCAGCATGGAGGAGATACTGAAACAGCTGGCTCTAGCAAATGCCAATCAACAGCAGACAAATGCAGGTTTGCAAAGGAGCCTTGCAGCCCAGCAGCAAGCTCATCAACAGAGCCTTGCAACTTTACAACAGAGTCTGGAGGCTCAGCAACAAGCCCAACAGCAATCTGAGGCCCGCTTCATAGACCTGTTGCAGAAGCAAGAGCAGAGACTACAACAACAGATGGAAGCAGTAATGCAGCAACGTCCGCAGACCGGTGAGGAAAGCCGTCCCACTAATACCGCGTCCTTTGGGGTGAGTCGTTTATTGACAAAAATGACTGGAGAGGATGATCCAGAGGTATTTTTGACCACATTTGAAAGGACCGCTGAAAGAGAAAAGTGGCCTGAGGAGCAATGGGCTGGACTGGTGGCTCCTCTGTTAACGGGTGAATCGCAGAAAGCTTACTATGACCTAGAGCCTGACCAAGCAAAAGACTATGTGATGCTAAAAGCTGAAATATTGGCAAGGCTGGGTGTCACCCTGGCTGTCCGGGCTCAGCGTGTGCATAACTGGACTTTCCAGCTTGGAAAACCCCCCAGGTCTCAAATGTATGATCTCATTCACCTGAGCAGAAAGTGGCTACAGCCAGAGACTTTGTCCGCACCAAAGATTGTGGAACGTGTTGTAATGGATCGGTTTTTGAGAGCTCTTCCTACTGCCATCCAAAAGTGGGTAAGCCATGGAGACCCAGAGACGGCCGATGGTCTTGTGGATCGTGTGGAGAAATACTTGGCTACAGAGAACCTGACGGCCTCTTCCAGAGACACTCGGACTTTCCACCCTAAGACCAGACCATCCCCAGGGGCGGATAAGATGATTCCAAGGGGTAAGGGTGGAGAGAGTGAGAGGGTGGGAGCTCTACCCCAAGTTTGGCGAGAACAGCCTGGGAAATCAGCGGCTCAAGAGGCGGCAAGAAGGATCATTTGCTACCGCTGCCGGCAAGCGGGACATATTGCAGCAAATTGCCCGGTTTTGGAGGAACCCATGCAGTGTGACTTTCTGACGGGCAGACGTCAGTCGCTGTGTGCGACAGTCGCATGCACTGCCATTCGGGGAACTGAGAAACATTTATGCAAAATGTGTATTAATGGTAGAAATGTTGTGGTATTGCTGGATTCAGGTAGCCTTGTGACCCTGATAAAGGCTGAGTTAGTTAAAACAGAGGTCTCTGGGAATAGCAAGGTAGCCGTTATTTGTGTGCATGGGGACACCCGAGAGTATCCAGTGACTACAGTGTGTTTCGAGACCCCCAAAGGTACCCTTTCTCATCCAGTGGGCTTAGTGTCTCAGTTACCGCATGACGCCATTGTGGGAAGGGATTTTCCGAAGTTCTGGGAACTGTGGGATGATCATGAGCCCCCCACTGGTGCCCCTATGTACCAGGAATATGATAGCCAGAACTCCTCTGAGAGTGGTGAGGACTCTCCCGAATTTCCCTTGTCAGTATTGGCAGGGGAGACTCAAGAAACTGGAGAGGAGCCCACCTCCTCAGACGAAAACCTACCGTCTGTGGAGTTTTCTGATCTTGAGGTTCACAGGGAAAACTTTGCCACAGAACAGTTGAAAGACCCCGCCCTAATAAAGGCACGGGAAAACGTAGTGAAAATAGATGGCGAGTTAGTGAACCCAGATAATACCTGCACTTACCCATACTTCAGCGTAGAGAAGGACCTACTGTATCGGGTGGCAAAAAGGGCAGAAGAAACCGTTGAGCAGCTGGTGGTGCCCAAACCTTACAGGAAGTTGGTGTTGGAGTTGGCCCATGGGCACATTCTTGGAGGTCATCTGGGGACAGAGAAAACCCGAGAGAGGGTATTACAGAGATTCTATTGGCCTGGGGTGATGAAGGACATAGAAAATTATTGTTCCTCCTGCCCTGTGTGTCAGAGGTCGGCCCCGATGCCACACTTCCGTAGCCCGCTGGTCCCTCTACCCATCATTGAGGTCCCGTTTGAGAGAATCGCAATGGATTTGGTAGGTCCTATAATCAAGTCCGCTAGGGGGCACCAGTACATATTGGTTATAATGGACTATGCCACCCGTTATCCAGAAGCGATCCCTCTCAGAAATACCTCGGCCAAAACCATAGCCAAAGAGCTATCTCTTGTTTTTAGCCGGGTGGGTATTTGTAAAGAACTGCTTACGGACCAAGGTACACCCTTTATGTCCCGGGTTATGAAGGAGCTGTGTAAATTGTTCAAAGTGACGCAATTACGTACATCTGTGTATCACCCCCAAACCGATGGGCTGGTTGAAAGATTCAACAAAACCCTAAAACAAATGTTGAAGAAAGTGGTGGATAGGGATGGAAAGGATTGGGACTGTCTACTTCCTTATTTGATGTTTGCTATTAGGGAGGTGCCCCAATCCTCTACGGGATTCTCCCCCTTTGAGTTACTGTATGGGAGACACCCAAGAGGGCTGTTGGATATTGCCAAGGAAACTTGGGAAAGTGAGAGTTCTCCCCACAGGAGTGTGATTGAGCATGTCGCCCTGATGCAAGATCGAATTGCACAGGTAATGCCCATCGTGAAGGAACATTTGGCCCAAGCGCAGTTGGCACAGCAGAGAGTGTACAACCGTGGAGCCAAGACCCGTACCTTTTCCCCGGGGGATAGGATATTGGTACTTGTCCCTACGGTTGAAAGTAAATTCCTTGCCAAATGGCAAGGCCCCTACGAGATAATGGAAAAAGTGAGCGAAGTGAATTACAAGGTCAGACAACCAGGAAGGCGAAAGCCCGAACAGATCTATCACGTTAATCTGTTGAAAGCCTGGAGGGATAGAGAGTCCCTAGTCGCAGACACTTGGTCACCAGCTCAAACTGGTTGCGTGATTCCTGAGGTTGGAATCGCAGCCACCTTGTCACAACCCCAACAACAGGAGGTTAAGGAGTTTGTGCTTCGCAACAAGGAGGTATTCTCTGAGCTGCCGGGACAAACATCTGGGGTAGAGCATGACATTATTACCCCGCCCGGTGAAAGGGTGAAGTTAAAACCCTATCGGATCCCAGAGGCCCGACGGGAGGCAATACGGGAGGAAGTACAGAAAATGCTGAACTTAGGGGTGATAGAGGAGTCCCAAAGTGATTGGTCTAGTCCCATTGTGTTGGTGCCTAAACCGGATGGGAGCTGGCGATTTTGTAACGATTTTCGTCAGTTGAACAAAGTTACAAAATTTGACACCTACCCCATGCCACGTATAGATGAGTTGATCGACCGGCTGGGAACAGCCCGATACATGACGACTCTTGACCTCACAAAAGGGTATTGGCAAATCCCCCTGGCCAAGTCGGCCAAAGAGAAAACCGCATTTGTAACCCCAGACGGGGCGTTCCAATATAAAAGAATGCCGTTCGGGTTACAGAATGCGCCGGCCACATTCCAGCGGAAAATGGACCAGATGCTGAGGCCCCATCGGAAGTATGCTGCGGCTTACCTGGATGACGTAATTGTCCATAGCACAGATTGGGCCTCACATCTGCCAAAAGTGCAAGCAGTCCTGGACTCTGTTCGGGAAGCAGGGTTTACGGCTAACCCCAAGAAGTGTACCATTGGGCAGGAGGAGGCCAAATATCTTGGGTACACCATTGGGAGGGGAGTAATAAAACCCCAACTCAACAAAGTCGAGGCCATCCAGAGTTGGCCACGTCCCAACAGCAAGAAGCAGGTACGAGCCTTTCTGGGAATCGCTGGGTATTATCGGCGATTCATTCCCCACTTTGCTTCTAAGGCTGTGCCCCTAACCAACCTGACGAAGGGGAAAGGGTCGGTCATGATTAAATGGACCCCCGAGGCTGAGGCAGCATTCCAATTCTTGAAACAAGCCTTATGTAGCCAGCCAGTGTTGTACTCACCCGACTTCTCTAAAGACTTTGTCGTACAAAGTGATGCGTCAGATGTGGGGTTAGGAGCAGTATTGTCCCAGGTCTGGAACGGGGAAGAGCACCCAGTCATTTACCTCAGCAGGAAGTTGAAGTCCCATGAGGTAAATTACGCCACCGTTGAAAAGGAGTGTTTAGCGATGAAGTGGGCTCTAGATTCCCTTCGGTACTACCTGCTAGGTAGGCACTTTGACATGGTTACGGATCACGCTCCGTTAAAGTGGATGGCTCAAAACAAGGAAACAAATAGAAGAGTGAATAGGTGGTTCCTGGCCCTCCAGGAATTCAACTTCACAGTAAAGCATCGCCCTGGCGTTCAAATGGGGAATGTGGATGCTTTGTCTCGAGTACATGAATGCCTGATTGCTGGTGTTCCAACCCCGAGGTTAAAACAAGAGGGGGGGGTATGTGACAGCAGGAAGGTAAAGTCACCTGGTTGCATCCAGGGGGGTAGATATATTTCGCCCAGATTCAGGCTTTACGCCGATTTATACAGCTAGGTGGAGAGTTGTATAAGCCCAGCTGAGACTAGTGGGCTCATTGATGACTCATACCTCTAGGGAGAGGGCTGGGCGTCGTGCAGACAGGGAGTTGATGAGTCCAGCTGAACCTTGTCAGCTCATTTAGGCCTCTATAAGAAAGCCCAGATTCATTAGATGTTAGCTCATGCCTGGAAGCAGACCTGTGTGGACTGTCTAGGGAGAGTGAACCCCTGTGCGGTGAGAGAAAGCCTGTGTGGCTATATTTTGCTTGGACATTTAAAACCAGGGACTAGGACAGCACTAGGCTGATCCCAGTCGTTAGTTAGGAAACCTGTAAGTTTAGTCAGAGGTCAAGTTGACCAGGATTTATTTTGTGTTTGTTTTTTTTGCCTTGCTGTGTTTTTGTCACTGTAAATAGAAAATAAACCGCACCTTTTTTTGATTTTGAAAACCACAACCTCCGTCTGCTGGGCCTGTTTTTGGGTGGGGAGCCCATCCCGGGGGTCACACATACCCGCTGCCGAGCTAGCCCCCTCACATACCCAATGATTTAGGGTGTACACAACAAAGTGCTAGAGTGCAATTTTCTTAATAGAGACACTAGTTAGATTGATCTGTGTGTCCCCAAGAAAATACATCGGTAGGGTTTTACCTTTACTTCCTGTTTAGCTGTGTGACAGGAAGTGAAGCCAATTTTACTAAAAGGGACATAAAGCCCAACCTAAAAAAAACAAAAAACAAGCAGGGGTTCTAACACTTACTTGTTTCCCTCAAAATGCCCACAATTAGAATAGTATTGCCTTAAGTGCAGTGCTCTAAATCAGTGCTTCTCAAGTACCCCCAATAGGCCATGTTTGCAGGTTTTCCTTCATCTTGCACATGTGCTTTAAATCACAGTCAATGGTTTGGAATTTTGGACACCAATTCTCAATAAGATAAATTCACAAAACATGTCCTGTTGGGGGTACTTGAGGACTGAGGCTGAGAACCACTGCAGTAAAAAGGAAAATTGAATACTTACCGCTCTGTATTTTTTATTTCCTGGTGACTATCCATGGCAGCACACAATCCATGCATATGCTACCATGAAGGCACCAGGGTATACAAATCACACCTGTTTTGTTTTGACATGCCAATAAGCATAGTTAAGCTACAGCTGTCACATTTGTTGCATAGAAAACAAAAAAAATAACATCATACTTTGCATCAAATTTTATTGGTCAACAAAACAGGACTTGGAAAACACACGTTGCCACTTTCACACTGAGGCGCTTAAAAAACTGCCAGTAAAACACTGAGCGCTTTTGAAGCGCTTTCAGTTCATTTCAATGGAGAGGGGTGTTTTTTTCAGCACACTGCCTCAGTGTGAAAGCATTCATTGATTTTAATGGAAATAAGTTTTCAGGCGCTTTGAAAAGCGCCTCAGTGTGAAAGTGGTCAAAGGGAATCAAAAAAATAAATAAATAAAAAAAGACATGAAGGTTAATTTGAAACAGTCACATCTTGAGAAAGATTTGGAAAATAATGCAGCACAGACAATTAAATCAAAGTGAACAAACGACACACATTAACAACATCAAAAATATTTCAGGGGAATATATCCCCCACACAAAAAAAACAATCAACAAAAGTAAAACAAACCTCTGTTTTGCAAAGACATAACAAATAAAATGCATGTGTTACAAACTCAATAAGGACACCAAAATGTAAATTTTGCCGACCGGCGCCACACACACACAATCTTGTCTCTTTTCAGGGTAAGGGAGAGAATGCTATCTTTAAGCTTTATATAACATAGGTGTGCTAATGAGGCAATGTACAGTCCATGAAACACCCAAAATGCAAGTTCACCCAAGGGCCAGTTCACACCATAGAAACACAGTCTGGATGCGTTCCAGGGGCTTTTCTGCATGCGCGTTTTTGACGCGTTCCAGTGCATTTTTGATGCCTTTTTGATGCAGTCCAGTGCTTTTCTCCCCCTCTTTTCACTTAGGACAAGTGTGTTGCAGTGCGTCTTTGGTGTATTTAGGTGCTTTCCGGTGCATTCCAGTGCGTTTTTGGTACGTTCCGTAGCGTTTTTGATGTGTTTTGCTGTGGTCCAGTACAGTTCTGTACATAAAAAATGCAGCATGACCAATTTTTTTTTTCCTTTCTGAAGCACACTGGAACGGACTGCAGTGGTGTGAACTATGCCATTGGCATTAATGTGATCAACTTTCTTTGCGTTTTTCATGCATCAAAAGAACGCACTGCACTGCATCCGGTGTGAACTGGCCCTAAATATCATACCTGGGGGGTGTCTATAGTATGCCTGTAAAGTAGCGCATGTTTTCCATGTTTATAACAGTTCAAGAGCAAAATGACATTTCTAAAGTAAAATAATAGTCATTTAAAAGTACTCTCGGCTGTAATGAATTGCTGGTTCCCATCAATACAGATAAAAGTCATTAAAAGTCTTTGAAAAAAAAAATGCTATAGGGTTCCCCCAAATTCCATATGGATGGATATTAAGGGGAACTCCGCACCAAACTTAAAAAAAAATGGCTTGGGGGTCCCCCTAAAAATCCACACCAGACCCTTATTTGAGCACGCAACCTGGCAGGCCGCAGGAAAAGAGGGGGGACGAGAGAGCGCCCCTCCTCCTGAACCATACCAGGCCACATGCCCTCAACATGGGGAGGATGCTTTGGGGGTCTGTGACCCTTCAAAGCACCATGTCCCCATGTTGATGGGGATAAGGGACTCATCCCCACAACCCTTGCCCGGTGGTTGTGGGGGTCTGTGGGCGGGGGGCTTATCGGAATCTGATAGCCCCCTTTAACAAAGGGGACCCCCAGATCCCGGGCCCCCCCATGTGAATTGGTAATGGGGTACAAATGTACCCCTACTATTTCACAAAGAATGTATCACAAATGTTAAAAATGACAATAGCCGGTTTTTGACAATTCCTTTATTAATGTCTTCTCCTGTCTTCCATCTTCTTCCATCTTCTTCTTCCACCTTCTTCTTCCATCTTCTTCTTTTCTCCATTCGGGTTTCTTCCTCCATCTTGTTCTTCATCTTCATCTTCATCTTCCTTCGGTGTTCTCGCCTGCTTCTTGTTCCCTTCTTTTTTCTCCGGCCGATCCGCTTGAATTCGAGGTTCCCGCTGTGTGACGCTTCAGTTGATCAGTTCTCCTCTGGGTCCGCTACCACCTGGTGACCCCGCCCCCCTTTGACGCACATGGATTTCACGGGGACTTTCCCCGTGGAGTCAGAGAGGGGCGGGGTCACTGGGTGGCAGCGGACCCAGAGGAGAACTGAAGAACTGAAGCGTCACACAGCGGGAAGCTCGAATTCAAACGGATCGGCCGGAGAAAGAAGAGGGGAACAAGAAGCCGGAGCAAGATGCGGACGAGAACACCAAAGGAAGATGAAGAACAAGATGGAGGAAGAAACCCAAATGGAGAAAAGTAGAAGATGGAAGAAAAAGATGGAAGAAGAAGATGGAAGAAAGGAGAAGACATTATTAAAGGAATTGTCAAAAACCGGCTATTGTCATTTTTAAAATTTTTGACACTTTCTTTGTGAAATGGTAGGGGTACATTTGTACCCCATTACCATTTCACATAGGGGGGGCCGGGATCTGGGGGTCCCCTTTGTTAAAGGGGGCTTCCAGATTCCGATAAGCCCCCTGCCCGCAGACCCCCCACAATCACCGGCAAGGGTTGTGGGGATGAGGCCCTTGTCCCCATCAACATGGGGACATGGTGCTTTGGGGTCACAAGCATCCTCCCAATGTTGAGGGCATGTGGCCTGGTACGGTTCAGGAGGGAGGGGGGCGCTCTCTCGTCCCTCCTCTTTTCCTGTGGCCTGCCAGGTTGCATGCTCAGATAAGGGTCTGGTGAGGATTTTTAGGGGGACCCCCACGCCATTTTTTTTAAAAAAATTGGCGCGGAGTTCCCCTAATATCCATACCAGACCTGAAGGGCCTGGTAATGGAATTTGGGGGACCCCCATGCATTTTTTTTTCAAAGACTTTCAATGACTTTTCTCTGTATTGACGGGAGCCGACAATTCATTATAGCCGTGACTGCTTTTAAATGCCTTTTTTTTTCCTTTAGAAATTAAATTTTGCTGTCGGACTGTTATATAACGGCAAGTTTAGGAGGTGCGCCTGTTCAACTTATGCAAATTGGTTTACGTGACTTGACATTTACTAAGATTTTGCCGGCGCAGTGAACCGGCGCATTTGAACGAGTAAAATTGCCGCGCAGAGCACAAAAAGATCTCTCGCAGTTATAATCCTAATTGCCGGCGCAGCAGGCTAGTTCAGAAAAAGTTACTTTCTCATTCTATTTTGGGCAAATTTGTTACTTGGGCAGTTGTCACTAAACTTCCTCACATCACCCCACATCACCCCCATTATATTGACACTTCCAGCTTCTCTATGTTTTAATTTGAAGATGCCGTGTGCCAGGTCCATAGTGCCTCCTCCCGTGCGCCGAGAACACTATAGTAAATAGGGAATAGCGCTGCGTTACCGGCGCAAATGACTGTCCATCAGATTTCCTTTCCTTTCTGGGCCCCCCGGTGTGCTACTCAGCCCCCTTGTGTGCTCCACAGTGTATGAAGAGGTGGAGACTCAGCTCCTTGCACAGATAGAAAGGGCTGCAAGGGCTGGGACGGTGTTAATAATGGGGGATTTTAACTACCCAGAAATTGACTGGAGTACTGCAGGAACAGTTACTGTTAAAGGGCAAAAATGTATAAACCTATTACAAGACAATTTTATTGTACGGTTTATAGAGGCCCTCACTAGAAATAATGCTCTGCTAGACCTGGTAATCTCAAACCATGCAGAGCTTATTACTAATATTCCATACCTCCCAACATTTTGAGATGGAAATGAGGGACTCCTACCAGTAAACGTATTTAGGTATGGGACACGCCCCCTGCCACACCCCCTTAAAGGAGAATTAACCCCCACAAAAAAGGTTAATTAAATCCACAAGGGCTTTTTTTTACCATTACTATTCCTTTATATTCCTTTATATTGGCTTTTAAAATGTACAAATGCAGCTGTAGCGGGTATTTGAATTTAGGGGAGGCATCTGGGTGGTAGTGTAACCCAGATGCACTGATTGTTAGGGAATTTGGGACCATTTGTTGTTCCTGGAGGACTCTGGTGGTGTGAGGCTCCCTTCGGCCTGTGGGTGGCGCTCACCGCAGTATTGTACCCTTTTTGTTCTCTTCCGGCGGTTGTACAGCGGGGCGGGGAACCTGCTGTGACGCTGAGGGGAGGAGATAAAAAAGGGCAGACGCCCTGAACACGGGGTTCAGAGTCGGAGTTCAGAGTCGCGCCAAGGCACCTTCAGCCTGGGTGCCGGCATTCCGGAGTTCCGGGCCCAGGTGCCCTTGACCTGGCCGGAGCGGGAGATGGAGTCCATCCCAGGCACCTTTAGCCTGGGGTGAGGTAATATTGAGGAGGCCCGGGGGCCAGTACCTTCAACTGGGTTCCGCAGGGGAGGAGGAGTCCGAGGGGCCCTAAGGTGTTGGGTGCCCGAATCTGAGACGAGGAGGCCAGGGAGCGTAACCCCTCCAAACAGTCCGGTGCAGCATTGCTAGTGATAGCGGATCCTCTGGTAACTCTCTTGGAAGGATGTCTTCCCTCTGACAGGGGCTGCGCTTAGCGAAGGTAATTCACTCTCTGTTCTACACAGTCGGTGGCAGCGACTGTGCGCCTTAACCGTTGGTGACACCACAATGGTTGGTTCTATCTAAGGATTGTGCCTCGACCTACTCCCCACCTATACTGAACTGTTCTTTGGGTCACAACCTGTCTGTGCTGAATGACGATTTATTGCTGTCGGAGAACTAATACGAGTTGGACCTTTTCAGTGGTGTGGAACTCCAGTTACTGGGAGCAGAGGGGTCATTTACAGAAAATACTTGGTTCTGGGTTATGCACACGACCTGATGGTAACATTGGTTCTGGCCTTCACCTTTACACATTAGAGGACATGGGCCGTGGTGTATCGCATCCCTCCTCCCATACTCCCCCCTAGAAGAGACAACAAGCCGAGAAGAAGAAGGGGTGAGAGGGGTGAGGTCGCTACACGTGGGGGCTCGTCCGGGATGTGTGTTATACATATGAAGCTGAGAATGTCTGAATTTGAACTTTGCTGCCCGGAGGAGTTCCGAGTAGGTCGGCCATGTTGGCCAGCGCGCCATGAGGCACACCCTAGCTGCACAGTTCGTGGGCGGGGAGAAGAGAAAGCCCCCGAACAAGTGCAGAGTATGGGAGGAGTCTGGCCATGTGGAAGGACACACGTGGAGATTCCAGAGCGAATTGGTCAGTGTGCAATGGAGCAGCAGACAGTCGGGATGACCTCAAGTACCCCGTGGATTCCTGTTTCTTCTACCACAAAAATGACTTATTTTGCTGCTCCGATCACGGACACAGGAATAAGGCTAAGGCCCCGAGGACGTTTGGCTCGGTACACATGCAGAGACATAGAGGCCCTCGGTGTGATCTGTCCCGGCTGTTTGGGACTGGTGGTCCACTTGAAGCCGTTCAGGCGATGTGAGGCCTGCAAGGAATTCCTCTTTGAGGTGGAGCCATCCACAGAAAGGCCTCGTGCCTTTCACCTCAACTGCCTCACAGGTACTGCCACTCTGGAGGGAGAGATCAAAGCCTATGTGGACATTCCTGCGCGCACTGACCGGGGCGAGAAGGCCACAGCGGAGACTGAGAAAAAGATATCCGAGGATGCTGCCTCGGTCACCACAAGCTCCCTGCTCCCACCGCCGAAGAGGAAAGTTGGCCTGGTGAAGGCATCCTTTGGACGTGGAAGAGCTTCGCCCCGTTGCTTGCCTGGCCTGGATGGATCCGGAGGGAAGAGCCCTGGACGTCCCTGTTCTACTAAAGGCCCAGGTGAGCCAGGGGTTGGGATGTTGTGTGCGGTTGGAGGTGTCTGCAGCCCACAGTCGGTGGGGGCCGTTCAGGGGAGTGATTCCATGTCTACTGGGAATTACCTGCCCGCGGAGTTTTATGACACCTCCGACCTGGAGTCATTATCTGATGCTGGTGATGACGGGGAAATAGATGAGCTTTTTCACCGGAAAAGTTGGGACAAGATGCCGCTACCCTTGTCCCGTGCTACAAGGGACCCACCCATATCCATTGGGGATAGTACACCCTGTGTGGAGGCCCTGGAGCCTGAGGAGGAATCTGGTCCCCTGTCTGCCCTTCCACCCCCTGAATCATCTGATGTTTCACTGGCTCCTGTTGCGGGAGTGCAACGCAAATCACTGCGGGCTCCTAAGCCCAAGTCTATGGAGGTAGTGAAAGTACCTCGTCACCCTGAATCCATTGTCCTGCCTGGAGAAGGAGATCGTGCCACAATGCCACCTTTGGCCAGGCTACAGCGACTCTTTTGCCAGAAGGTTGCCTGTGAATATGGATGGGAATATCCATATTTACCCTGAGATTTGCTCTATGAGGTGGAGGTTTTGCGGCAGCGGTGGTACGATGAGTTCGTCTGGACAAAACTTAAGGTACCTCACGCTCGCAGATACCTCTCGTGTTCAACTACAGTTTCCAAGAAATTCAGAGACTGTAAGGCAGAGTGGATGCTGGGTCGGCACATCCATGCGGACAGGGTGCTTATCTGTCGCAAGGACGGAGAGAATGTAGGATATAATGTGGAGACCTTTGATAAGCACTTAAAGCCCCTGTTCCTGCCGCACCCAAAGTTCTATCTCTAGGAGGAAAAGACTCCCTTTTGTTCTTTTTCATTGCTGGACTTTCCGGAGTGCCTTTGCCGGAACCCAGGGACTGTGCCCTAGTTTGTGTGTTTTACTCTTTGGAAAAATGGGAGCGGTTACTGTTATTTGTTCTCCCTCCTTCTCCTCTCACCGCAAAAGATTACAGTGACTTTGGGGTATAGTTAGCATAGGGCCACAGCACAGAGAAGTAAAGTTTCATCTGGATTTTTGACCAAGTGTCTTTACCGTGGCACTGTCACCAGATGGCAGTGCTGCGCAACGATTGTTTTTTTTTTTTTACACTTGCACCATACTCATTGTAGTGAATGGGTTTCTTTTCGGATAGACCCATTCATTCCAAAGGAAACACACATTGTGATAGGATGTTTTTTTTTCCTTTCTCTTCTTCCCCTCTGCAGGAGACTCATCTATCAAGGCTGCTGAGAATGGGGTGGTTCTTAGATCGCAGAGAGGGGGGGGAATGGCAATGTGTAAAATGCCTAAAGTATTTTTTGGAAAAAAAAAAAGTTCATTGTTTTATATTCCTGTTTCCTTTTCCCATTTTAGGTCCTGGCACAATTCATGGCTATGTGTAGTTTGGTCTCTGGGTTGAACTTATGTTACCACTCTTTGGGAGACATGGGTTTGCACCAGACACTGGGGACCAGTGTCAAATCACCAGGGGGAGAGTGTAGCGGGTATTTGAATTTAGGGGAGGCATCTGGGTGGTAGTGTAACCCAGATGCACTGATTGTTAGGGAATTTGGGACCATTTGTTGTTCCTGGAGGACTCTGGTGGTGTGAGGTTCCCTTCGGCCTGTGGGTGGCGCTGTCGCCCTGGGCCGGGGTTGAGCCCTCACCGCAGTACTGTACCCTTTTTGTCCTCTTACGGCGGTTGTACAGCGGGGCGGGGAACCTGCTGTGATGCTGAGGAGAGGGTATAAAAGGGGGCGGAGGTCAGAGTCGCGCCCAGGCACCTTCAGCCTGGGTGCCGGGATTCCGGAGTTCCGGGCCCAGGTGCCCTTGACCTGGCCGGAGCGGGAGATGGAGTCCATCACAGGCACCTTTAGCCTGGGGTGAGGTACTATTGAGGAGGCCCGGGGCCAAGTACCTTCGACTGTGTTCCGCAGGGGTGGAGGAGTCCGAGGGGCCCTAAGGTGTTGGGCGCCCGAATCAGAGACGAGGGGGCCAGGGAGCGTAACCCCTCCGAACAGTCCGGTGCAGCATTGCTGGTGACGTCGGGGCTTCTGGTAACTCTCTTGGAAGGATGTCTTCCCTCTGACAGGGGCTGCGCTTAGCGAAGGTAATTCACTCTCTGTTCTACACAGTCGGTGGCAGCGACTGTGCGCCATAACCGTTAGTGACACCACAATGGTTGGTTCTATCTAAGGATTTTGCCTCGACCTACTCCCCACCTATACTGAACTGTTCTTTGGGTCACAACCTGTCTGTGCTGAATGACGATTTATTGCTGTCGGAGAATAAATACGAGTTGGACCTTTTCAGTGGTGTGGAAGTCCAGTTACTGGGAGCAGAGGGGGTCATTTACAGAAAAGACTTGGTTCTGGGTTATGCACACGACCCGATGGTAACACTGGTTCTGGCCTTCACCTTTACACATTAGAGGACATGGGCCGTGGTGTATCACATTCCTCCTCCCATACTCCCCCCTAGACGAGACAACAAGGCGAGAAGAAGAAGGGGTGAGAGGGGGTCAGGTTGCTACACAGCAATTTAGAAATTGGATGAAAGGTTTAGCACTGGGAGACACTTTTTGAAAGTTAAAAAGTGCATTTTATATACAACTATTTAGATCAGACCAAAATGAGGGACAAATGAGGAGGAATGAGGAACAGAGGGACATTGGTCCAAATCAGGGACAGTCCCTCAGAATCAGGGACAGTTGGGAGCTATGATGTTCATATAAAAGAACATCTGCGTAGCAGTGACCATAACATGATTTCATTTCATGTTAGCTGTAAGCAACAAGCTCATACTGCAAATATAAAAACTCTTAACTTTAAGGCTGGTTTCACACTGGGGCTGTGGGTGCGGTGGCGGTATAACGCCGCTATTTTTAGCGACGCTATACCGTCGGAATTGCGGAGGTATTCGGCCTCTAGCGGTGCGGTTTTAACCCCCGCTAGCGGCCGAAAAAGGGTTAATACCGCTGGCAATGCGCCTCTGCAGAGGCACATTGCCGGCGGTATTACCGTGGTTTCCCATTGCTTTCAATGGGAAGGAGCGGTGGAGGAGCGGTAAACACACCGCTCCTCTCACCGCTCCAAAGATGCGGCTAGCAGGACTTTTTTTACCGTCCTGCTAGCGCACCGCTCCAGTGTGAAAGCCCTCGGGCTTTCACACTGGAGAAACAGCAGCCGCTGTTTAGGGACGGTTTGCAGGCGCTATTTTTAGCACAATAGCGCCTGCAAACCGCCCCAGTGTGAAAGGGGCCTAAGAGAGCACATTTTCCAAGAATGAGGGCTGCTCTCTACACTGGGAGGGAATATTGGCATCAATGGACACAGAACAGAAATGGCAATTCTACAAAAAGACTGTATGCGAACTCACTGCAAGGTATATTCCCATGGGCAATTAGTTTAAAAGGCTAAAAATAAAACCTATGTGGCAAACAGCCAAAGTTAAAAAATTAACTATAAATAATAAGAAAAGAGCTTTTAAAAATATATAAAAATGAAGGAACACTATCATCGTTTAAATTATACAAATAATATAACAGAATATGTAAAAAGGAAATCAAGGATGCAATAATTATCTTACATAATAGAGGGAGTACAACTGAGGGAATCAATGGTGGAGAAGGCTCTGGGTGTTCTGGTAGATCATAAGCTTAATAATAGCATGCAATGCCAAGCTGCGGTTTCCAAAGCAAGCAAAGTCCTTTCTTGTATTAAGAGAGTTATAGACTCCAGAGAGAAAGTGTCAGGGACCTGCTGGAATGGGAAGAAGGCTCTTGCGTGCGCGCATGCGCACACATGCTGTGCAGAATAGGCAACAGCATCCATCCGTGCCTGTGCGCCGGCGCGTGCCGAGTGCGCACGCCAATTGCGCGTGTGCACGTTAGCGATACTTGGCGCCATTTTGCCTTTAAAAGGTCAGCAACTGCTATGATGCATTGCTCTCTGATCTGCAGCTCTGTACCAGTAATCTGCATACCTGTTCACCTGTTACCTGTACCGACCCGGCTCTGCTTGACCACCCGATATCTCCAATCCTGACCTTTCTCAGTCTTCTATTACCTACCTGCTGCCAGACCTTGCCTGTACCTCTGACCATGCTTAAGTCTCTGTATCCAACCGTCTAATTACCTGCTCCGACCCGGCCTATCTGTCCCTGCTATTGTCTGCTATCTGTGTTGCACCTAACGCGGCTTGTCTCACCCTGCTCCAGCTACCTGCTGTTCCTGTACCTGCCAGCTCGTGGGTCGCTGACCTGCAACCATCCTTACTGCTGCCTACAGTTCCAGCCATCCCTGGAGGATCATCACTTTGCCACTGTGCCAGGCTACTACAACTACCTCAGGCACTCCTACCTCGCTGCGCTCTAGAGCTCACTGTCCTCACTCCAGTGACTCCTGAGCCAGGGCTGTAAGAGAGGTCTCCTCCTACAAGTCAGGCTCTACTACCAGGTACGTTCTGTACTTAACAGAAAGATATAATTTTGCCCCTGTACAAATTGTTAGTAAGACCTCATCTGGAATATGCAGTTCAGTTTTGGGCACCAGTTCATAAAAAGGATATTAGGGAACTGGATAAAGTGCAGAGAAGGGCAACCAAACTGATAAGAGGCATGGTGGAGCTCAGTTATGATATGAGGATAGATTAGAGGAACTGAATTTATTCTCTCTTGAGAAGAGGAGATTAAGTGGGGATATGATCAACATGTATAAATACATAAGTGGTCCGTATAGTGAACTTGGTGGTGAGTTATTCACTGTAAAGTCATCACAGAGGACAAGGGGGCACTCTTTACGTTTGGAGGAAAAGAGATTTAATCTCCAAATACAGAAAGGTTTCTTCAAAGTAAAAGCTGTAAAAAATGTGGAATATACTCCCTCAAGAGCTCATTCTGGCTCGGTCAGTAGTTCTCTTTAAAAAAGGCCTGGATTCTTTCCTAAATGTACATAATTTTACTGAAAACTAACATTTATAGGCAAAGTTGATCCAAGGAATATCCGATTGCCGCTCGTGGGATCAGGAAGGAGATCCACTGGCCCAACCCCCCCCCCAAAAAAGCATTGTGAAAAAAATGAGAAGAAAATGAATTTGTAATAATAAAATAAACTGACATTATTCACTGCTCTACAACCCCACCCCCAGAACCACTGTGATTTTTTTTTTAAATAAATTAAAACAATTATGAAGACAAAAAAAAATGAAACTTATGAAGCCTCGTACACACGGCCGAGATTCTCGTCGAAAAAAACATGTTGTTTTTTTCGACGAGATTCTTGGACAAGAAACTTGTCCCGGCCGAGTGTACACACGTTCGATTCAAAGAACCCGCGGTTCTTTGAATGGAGCGTACGCAGTGACGTCATCGACTACGACGAGCATGCGCTCGTCACATTCGATGCCGTCGCCGCCATCTTGGTATACCCTTCCTATGCCTAGGAAGCTACCGCGCATGCGTCGAATTCATTTCGAACATGCGCGGGCTTCCCGGAGGACAGGTAAGTGTACACACACTCACTTTTCTCGTCGAGAAACAGGCTGACGAGAATCTCGACGAGAAAATAGAGAGCAGGTTCTCTATTTTCTCGTCGAGATTCTTGTCGCTTTTCTTGACGAGAAACCATACACACAAACGAATTTCTCGGCAAGAAATCTCTGCCAGCAAGTTTCTTGCTGGTTTTTGCCGAGAAACTCGTTCGTGTGTACGAGGCTTAACACCATCCACTGCCCTACTGACACCATACTACCCACTGCCATAAACTCTGCATTCTTCTCCTGCACATACTACCCACCACCACCAGAAAGAATTACTGCAAGATTACGTATAAGAATTATACTGCAACAAGTCCATAATGCCGCTGCCACTAAAAACAAATCTGGGGGTTTATCCCCATTCTTTCTAGTACCCAAGGCATCAGGAGTTTTCCCTACTGTCTGGCTTTGAAGAAATTGAATGGGTACATACACAACAAAAGGTTCAAGATGGAGTCCGTGCAAACAGTCATGGCGATAGTTCAGCATGAGAAGCAGTTATTCAATAGATCTGGTTGACGTACACTTCCATATACCAATTAGTGTGTAACACCAGAGACATCGGAGATTTGCAGTGACTGCCGGTCACTTCCAGTTCAGGTGTCTGCCATTTTTAGAATTGACACAGCACCAAGAAACTTTTTGAACATTTTATTGACAGTAGTGGTAGTAATTCATCTTTGGGGATTTATATTTTACCCCCATCTATACTTCCACCATTGTACTTACACATATTTATATTTTTATCTTAGAGATATCACGCGCATGCTCCTGATGAGTGGCACAGTAGCCACGAAACGCGTCTAGCTATCCGATGCCGTGCCTTCCAATTTTCACATTCCGATCCCCCATTACCAAGCTACCCTAATATATACAGGTTCAGAGAGGCCATAGGCCCTGCAGGCATTATCCTCTATCACGATTTTATACCCTGTTGTCTTTGGTGACCCACTGGAATTTGTTTTGGTCCTATCCTGAGACATTATTGTTGTTATACTATCATGTATCATTGTTTGAATCATGCTTATTGTCTTTCCATTTAGCAGTGGTTACATTGTGTTATCACTATGTCTACTGTTGTTATTATCATGCCTATCATGTACCTTGATATTACTACTGTTTATATGTGTAATATGATATTTTAATAAAATTCCTATGATTCACCCAATCTACTCTGTTGCAACTATGTGCTTCAATTAAAGTCCCACTCTCCTCGCTCTCCCCTTCTAGAACTACTTGGACGACGTTTTGATTGTCACAGGTGTAAGTCAGGAGTTGGCAAAGCATCCTCACCTTGTCCTAGAAATCTTTTTCCAAGTTCAGTCGACTAGTGAACAAACAGGAAAAACAGTTAACCCCTTCTTAATCTGTGAAGGATCTTGGAGTCATTTTTCATGCCCAAATATGTCAAGTGGTTTTCCAAAACGACAAAATGAAAATCTGCGTATGAAGAGTCATGGAGACAGCATTTAGGTCAGCGAGGGACTGCATTGTCCCCATTGGGACATTTTACCGTGGCCATTCCAGTGCTGCTTTGGGCCAGGTGGCACACGGGGGCTTTTCAATTTGCCTTCCTCAGTCAATGGGATCGGCTACCTATGGCTCAGAAAGTCTTTGTGTCTGCACAAATTAGCAAGAACTGGAGTTTTGGACACCAGTGTGCCTCTTTTGTGGCAGTCTGAAGAGACAAGTGCAAGGCCATTGGAGCCTAGTGGAATGCAGATGTTCTGACTGACTTAAATGTAAGGCAGTTTTTTTCTAGCATTGCAAGCCTTTCAGGATTATTCTCCAAGGGGCCCGAGTGAAGTTGGATGATTAACAACAAGATAGCAGTAGCTTACATTGTCTACCAAGAGGGCACCAGGTGTCTGTCTTTTCCTGTTACTTTTCGTAACATAAACTTTTCGATGGACGGGGAGCCACTTACAGGCAGTTAAAGGCAGTCTACTTACTGGGAAAGCAGGATCCACTAACGGATCAGTTAGGCTAATAATTTTCTAACAAGAAGTCCCTCAACAAGTATTAACTCTAGGGTACATTCCAGCGGTAGTTCTCATAGAGAGTCCACTGAACACACAACTCCCGGTATTTGTAACAATGTACAAAGGTGAAGCGATAGAAGGTCGATTCACAGTGCCATGGGTTTTTTCCACTGGTATTTATCTTCCTCCAGTGTCCTTGATTATGAACATGTTTATGCCATACAGGTGCTTTCCACCTGCCGAAGAGGCCTTGTTTTTTTTTGCTCCCCAGGATGTCATTCAGCACCACCAATCCTGTTTCTGGTCAAACAAGATCTTTTATGCCAAAGTCAATGGCAGCACCCCAATCCAGTGCGACTTTTAATAGCCTGGCTATTAAATCGGCCAGACTAGAGGTGCAGGGATTTTCATCCGAGGTGGTTCACCCCTTGGCGAAGACCATGAAAGCTACATTTGAGGATATGAAGGAAGTTTGTTCTGTTTGCTCAGCAAAGTTTTCTCTCCTGTGTCCCCAGCTCTAGACATTTTTACAATCAGCACTTGAGGTTGGTCTGGCATACAACTCCATTGAACAAATGCTTCATGCAGGCCGTAATCCATATACGACCACCAAGGAAATTCTTGTTGCCTTCATGGGACTTAAGCCCCATACACACTATCAGTTTTCTTGCAGGTTTTTCTCTTCAGGTTTACCAAAACCATCTAATATGAGGTCAAACCTTAAGAGTTTCAATTCGTATGCAATCAGGCAGGCCCTTGCACTACATGTTTTTGGTAAACCTGAAGAGAAAAACCTGCAAGAAATCTGATAGTGTGTATGGGGCTTTAGGCTTGGTTTTGAAAGCACTAGTACAGGCATCCTTTGCTCTAATAGCTTAATTTCCATTGCGGTTCCTAGTGGTAAAACTAGTTCCTCTGTCAGAAGTTGCTTCAGACAGAAGGATGTTGGAGTTTGCAGCACTTTCCTGCAAAGATCCCTTCAGCTCTGTGTATACAAAGGAGCATGGGGGAGCTCATGTCCAAAATGGGGGTGGTAGTGACACAGCCCCAAATCCACAATGGCTCAAAAGTGATATGGTCCAGAAATATTTAGACAGAATAAAGGTGGATAAAGCACCTGGACCAGATGGCATACACCCACGGATCCTAAAATAATTGAGCTCTGTAATTTCAAAGCCAAATTTTTAGGGACTCATTATTGACAGGAATAGTACCACTGGATTGGCGCAGGGCCAATGTGGTGCCTATATTTAAAAAGGGAACAAAGTCTTTACCAAGTAACTAAAGACCTGTTAGTTTAACCACTTAACGGCCGCTCACTGTATATATACGTCGGCAGAATGGCACCGACAGGCACAATCACGTACAGTGTACGTGATTGCCTTTGTATAGTTGGGGGTCCAATCGGACCCCCTCCTATACAGTGAGCGGTGGCTAAGTGTCCGGGAGCGTTCCGGGATGAGGGGGCAGCCATTTGTTTCCGGCCACCCCCTCGCGATCGCTCCCAGCGAATGGAAATGCCCCCTCTGTGTCAGGCAGAGGAAGCAGGAGGAAGTGATGTCATCTCTGGTGCGGCGCTCACATATACCGAGCGCCGTACAAGAGAAGACATCAGGTCAGTGCACACAACACTACACTGACACCAGGACACATAGGGACATAAATCGCCACCCCAGGCCCCCCCAGATCACCCCCCAGATCACCCCCCTAGCCCCCAGTCACAGTGTCACTGATTGCAGTGACCATTTATTTACTGATCACTGCAATCAGTGACATTTGTGACTGTAAAAGTGTCAGTACATTCAGTTTTAAGTCCAGTGTAGCCCCCTAACCCCCCCTAATAAAGGTTTAACCCCCTGATCACCCCCCAGATAACCCTTTCACCCCCTATCTCCACTGTCGCTAAGCGATCATTTTTCTGATCGCTGTCTTAGCGTCAGTGATGCCGATCGGCAGCCAGTAATTTTTTTTAGGTTCGCCGCATGTTTTTATAGCGTCAGGTACCCCAATATATTATCTAATAAAGGTTTAACCCCCTTGATCGCCCCCCAGGTAACCCTTTCACCCCCTATCACCACTGTCGCTAAGCGATCGTTTTTCTAAACGCTGTCTTAGTGTCGGTGATGCAGATCAGTAGCCAGTAATTTTTTTTAGGTTCGCCGCAGGTTTTTATAGCGTCAGGTACCCCAATATATTATCTAGTAAAGGTTTAACCCCCTTGATCGCCCCCCAGGTAACCCTTTCACCCCCTATCACCACTGTCGCTAAGCGATCGTTTTTCTAAATGCTGTCTTAGTGTCGGTGATGCAGATCGGTAGCCAGTAATTTTTTTAGGTTCGCCGCAGGTTTTTATAGCGTCAGGTACCCCCATATATTATCTAATAAAGGTTTTAACCCCCTGATTGCCCCTAGTTAACCCTTTCACCAGTGATCATCATATAAGTGTTACAGGTGACGCTGGTTAGTTAGTTTGCTTTTTATAGTGTCAGGGCACCCGCCGTATATAACCCAATAAAGGTTTAACCCCCTGATCGCCCGGCGGGTGATATCAATTAGGTTTTAGCGTCAGAGAGGGTCTGCGTCACACCCCAGGCAGCGTCAGGTTAGTGCCAGTAATGCTAACACCCACGCGTGAAGCATACACCCCCCTTAGTGGTATAGTATCTGAACAGATCAATATCTGATCAGATCTATACTAGCGTCCCCAGCAGTTTAGGGTTCCCAAAAACGCAGTGTTAGCGGGATCAGCCCAGATACCTGCTGGCACCTGCGTTTTGCTCCTCCATCCAGCCCAGGCCACCCAAGTGCAGTATCGATCGATCACTGTCACTTACAAAACAAAAACACACATAACTGCAGCGTTCGCAGAGACAGGCCTGATCCCTGCGACTCCAGTGCTGTAGGAGGTGATTTCACCACCACAGTTAAATAAAAAAAGCATATATGCCGAAGCATTGGGGCAGCAGGAGCGGAGGAGCGATTTTGCTCCTAATGCCGCGTACATACGGTCGAAATTCCGACGGAGGCTTGCCCGTGGAAAAGTCCGACCATGTGTGTGCGGCATAACTTTTTTGCGGGAGGATGCCCCCATGCTTCGGCATATATAAATGGTGCGTGTATGCCCATCATTGGAAGTGGGTAGATGAAGGGCGGTATTCTAATGGTGGGCATACCCACCGATCAATCTCTTTTTTCGTTCAGCCAACTGGCTGCATGAAAAAAAAAGAAGATTACAATACATGTCCAACAAGGACCAGCAACGTACTGGTATGTTGCTGGACTTTGAATGTTTATACCAGAATGATGCCTGCGGGTTTAGGTATCATCTTGGTATCATTCTTTTCAGCCTGTGGCCGGCTTTCATGTAAAAGCAATCCTAGCGGCTAATTAGCCTCTGGACTGCTTTTACAAGCAGTGGGAGGGAATGCCCCCCCCGGATAAAAAAGCGCCATTGGGAAATTGGGAAAGCATTTTATCACACCGATCTTGGTGTGGTCAGATGCTTTGAGGGCAGAGGAAAAATCTAGGGTCTAGAAGACTCCAGTTTTTTCAAAAAAAGAGTACCTGTCACTACCTATTGCTATCATAGGGGATATTTACATTCCCTGAGATAACAATAAAAATGATAAAAAAAAAATAAATACTTGGAAGGAACAATTTAAAAATAAAATAAAAAAGCAAAATTAATAATAAAAAAAAAAAAAAAGCACCCCTGTCCTGCCCTGCTCTTGCCCAATGGCGAACACAAGCGTCGGTCTGGCGTCATATGTAAACAGCAATTGCACCATGCATGTGAGGTATCACCGCGAAGGTCAGATCGAGGGCAGTAATTTTAGCAGTAGACCTCCTCTGTAAATCTACTGGGGTAACCTGTAAAGGCTTTTAAAGGCTTTTAAAAATGTATGTAGTTTGTCGCCAATGCGCGTTTGTGCGAAATTTTAAAGCATGTCATGTTTGGTATCTATGTACTCGGCCTAAGATCATCTTTTTTATTTCATCAAACATTTGGGCAATATAGTGTGTTTTAGTGCATTAAAATTAAAAAAAGTGTATTTTTTAACACAAAAAATGCGTTTGAAAAATCGCTGCGCAAATACTGTGTAGAAAAAAAAAATGCAACACCCACCATTTTAATCTGTAGGTCCTTTGCTTTAAAAATATATATAATGTTTGGGGGTTCAACATAATTTTCTTGCAAAAAAAAAAATGTTTTCATGTAAACAAAAAGTGTCAAAAAGGGCTTTGTCTTCAAGTGGTTAGAAGAGTGGATGTAAGCTTCCTAATGTTGTGTATAAAATGCCAGAACAGTTCAAAACCCCCCAAATGTCCCCAAGTAGACACCCCAAGCTATATACTGAGAGGCATGTCGAGTCCATGGAATATTTTATATGTTGACACAAGTTGCGGAAAAACGACAATTTTTTATTTTTTTTTTGCACAAAGTTGTCACTAAATGATATATTGCTCAAACATGCCATGGGCATATGTGGAATTACACCCCAAAATACATTCTGTTGCTTCTCCTGAGTACGGGGTGTAACCTGGGGGACAGGTAGTAGGTACAAAAACTCCCTGGGATGAGCAGGCACAGATACCAAGTCCATTGGATCAGTGAAAACAGTGTTGTTTATTGGTGCTATATACAAAGTCTAATGACAGGTGCTGTACAGTGTGCTGAAAACAAACAGAAGAAAAAATAGCTAAACAAAAGCCTAGCCGTGTCTCGGCTCTAACTACACAGTATGTACAGGCCCTCACTACCAGGCTGGACAAGCCTAACGCTTGTCAGCTTCCACATTCACAGGGTAACAAGTTTTACCAACCTTCTTGCTCTCACAAACCAACGTTGTCTGTGTTTCCCAGGCTGAGCAAAGGCTGTCTGCTCAGGTGAGCTTTTAATTAACCTGTGGGAGAGAACCAACACCTGAACTGGACCCTGGCTCAGAGATCCCTGAATGTATATGAGAGGAGCCTGGGAGATGTATAAACCCCGAATAGGACTTTCCCAGGCTCTCTCTGGGATGCTCTGTCACAGGGGATACCACATGTGTGAGACTTTTTGGGAGCCTAGCCGCGTACGGGACCCCAAAAACCAAGCACCGCCTTCAGGCTTTCTAAGGGTGTAAATTTTTGATTTCACTTCTCACTGCCTATCACAGTTTCGGAGGCCATGGAATGCCCAGATGGCACAAAACCCCCCCAAATGACCCCATTTTGGAAAGTAGACACCCCAAGCTATTTGCTGAGAGGTATTGTGAGTATTTTGCAGATCTCGCTTTTTGTCACAAAGTTTTGAAAATTGAAAAAAAAAAAAATATATATATATATATATATATATATATATATATATATATATATATATATATATATATATATTTTCTTTCTTCATTTTCAAAAACAAATGAGAGCTGTAAAATACTCGCCATGCCTCTCAGCAAATAGCTTGGGGTGTCTATATTCCAAAATGGGGTCATTTGGGGGGGTTTTGTGCTATTTTGGCATTTTATGGCCTTCGAAACTGTGATAGGTAGTGAGGAGTGAAATCAAAAATTTGTGCCTAGAAATCCTGAAGGCGGTGCTTGGTTTTCAGGGTCCCGTACGCGGCTAGGCTCCTAAAAAGTCCCACACATGTGGTATCCCCGTACTCAGGAGAAGCAGAAAAATTTATTTTGGGGTGTAATTCCACATATAACCATGGCATGTGTGAGCAATATATCATTTAGTGACAACTTTTTGTAATCTTTTTTTTTTTTTTGTCATTATTCAATCACTTGGGACAAAAAAAAAAATTATATTCAATGGGCTCAACAGGCCTCTCAGCAATTTCCTTGGGGTGTCTACTTTCCAAAATGGGGTCATTTGAGGGGGTTTTGTACTGCCCTGTCATTTTAGCACCTCAAGAAATGAGATAGGCAGTCATAAATTTAAAGCTGTGTAAATTTCAGAAAATGTACCCTAGTTTGTAAACTCTATAACTTTTGCGTAAACCAATAAATATACGCTTATTGACATTTTTTTTACTAAAAACATGTGGCTGAATACATTTTGGCCTAAATGTATGACTAAAATTGAGTTTATTCGATTTTTCTTATAACAAAAAGTAGAAAATATCATTTTTTTTTTCAAAATTTTCGGTCTTTTTCCGTTTATATCGCAAAAAATAAAAATCGCAGAGGCAATCAAATACCGTTAAAATAAAGCTCTATTTGTGGGAAGAAAAGGACGCAAATTTCGTTTGGGTACAACATTGCATGTCTGCACAATTTACAGTTAAAGCAGCGCAGTGCAAAATTCTGAATTCACCTCTGGTCCTTTAGCTACCAAATGGTCCGGGGCTTAAGTGGTTAACTTCTATAGTTGGGAAGATACTGGAGAGATGAATAAAAAACCACATAGATGAGTTCTTGCTGGAAAAAAATATTTTAAGCAACAGACAGTATGGATTCATGAAAGTCAGAAGTTGTCAGACAAACCTGATTTATTTTTATGAAGAGGTAAGTAAAACCTTGGACAGAGGGGTGGTGGTGGAAGTGGTATACTTGGATTTTGCAAAAGCGTTCGATACAGTTCCTCACACACGGCTCATGTGCAAGGTAAAGTCTACAGGCTTGGAAATATCAGTTTGTAAATGGATAGAAAACTGGCTAAAAGACAGAATTCAGAGAGTCGTGGTTAATGATTCTTACTCTGAATGGTCTAAGGTTATCAGTGGTGTACCCCAAGGTTCAGTGTTGGGACCCTTACTTTTTATAAATGATATTGGGTCTGAGATCAAAAGTAAAATTTCTGACTTTGCAGATGACCCCAAGCTATGCAGTGGAATAATGTCCTTACAGGATGTCGCCAATTTACAAGCCAACCTCAATGCACTGTCTAATTGGGCGACTATGTGGCAGATAAGGTTTAATGTTGATAAATGTAAAGTTATGCACTTGGGGGCTAATAATATGAATTCAACATACATACTAGGGGGAGTACAACTGGGGAGAGCCATAGTGGAGGAGAATCTGGAGGTTTTGGTAGACCTGCGGTTTCCAAAGCGAGCAAAGTCCTTTCTTGTATTGAGAGGTATGGACTCCAGAGAGAGAGATATAATTTTACCCCTGTACAAATCATTAGTAAGACCTCATCTGGAATATGCAGTTCAGTTTTGGGCCCCAGTTCTCAAAAAGGATATTGGGGAACTGGAGAAAGTGCAAAGAAGGGCAACCAAACTGATAAGAGGCATGGTGGAGCTCAGCTATGAGGAAAGATTAGAGGAACTGAATTTTTTCACTATTGAGAAGAGGAGATTAAGGGGGGATATGATCAAAATGTACAAATACTGTATATAAGGGGTCCATATAGTGAACTTGGTGTTGAGTTATTCACTTTACGGTCAACACAAAGGACAAGGGGCACTCTTTACATCTAGAGGAAAAGAGATTTCACCTCCAAATACGGAAAAGTTTCTTCACAGTAAGAGCTGTGAAAATATGGAATAGACTCCCTGCAGAGGTGGTTCTGGCCAGCTCAGAAGATTGCTTTAAGAAGGGCCTGGATTCTTTCTTAAATGTACATAATATAACTGGGTACTAACATTTATAGGTAAAGTTGATCCGGGGAATAACCAATTGCCTCTCGGGGGATCAGGAAGGAATTTTTTCCCCTGCTGTAGCAAATTGGATCATGCTCTGCTGGGGTTTTTCGCCTTCCTCTGGATCAACTGTGGGTATAGAATTAGGTATATGGGATTGTATGATATTATTATTTTATTTTTTTATGGTTGAACTGGATGGACTTGTGTCTTTTTTCAACCTGACTAACTATGTAACTATGTGTCTTTTACCAGATATAGTGATACTGCGTCCATCTCCAAGTGGTATCCAGTTTCCAGGAAAACCTGGGGGCAGTCCCTCCAAGCATTTACATGGAGTCACTGAGTAAACAGCAGGAAGACTTCAGGTCCTTACACAAGTTGCTAACCGTGTACATGCAAAGATCAAAGACGTGAGGAAAGAGAACAATCCTTTTCATTTCGCCGTCAGGTTCTTGGGTCATCTTCTATTGGTTCACCAGGGTGATTAGATTGGCATGCAGGTAGTGGGCCTTTCTACTCAGAAACCGAGGCAAGCTCCTTCGGCCTGAGGGGTGGCGGCCTTTGGGGCAGTTATGCCAGGATTTCAGTGAAGTACTTGATATAGGGGGTTTCACCTAGAAGGACCAAGATGTTTCCGATGCTGCACTGATGGGCAAAGGGGAGGCTGCAGATGGGCACAGATCAGGCTTCAATGATGGGCACTGGTGAGGCTGCATTGATGGGCACTGGTGAGGCTGCATTGATGGGCACTGATAAGGCACTGACCCTTATTTTGCTTAAAAGTTCTTTATTTAACCACTTGTCCACCGCCCACTGTCAATTGACGGCGGGCGGAGGATACTCTCGTTCTGGGAGGACGTCATATGACGTCCTCCCTTTAAAACGAGCTAGAAGGCGCACGCTCGCCGCCAGCGGCGCGCGAGCGCGCCCGCTGCGTTCACAAGGCCCCGGTGCGCGTGCCCGGCGGCCGCGATTGCCGCCGGGCACCCGCGATTGCCCGGGAAACGAGCTGGAAAGTGGGTCTCTGTGTGTAAACACAGAGATCCACGTCCTGTGAGGGAGAGGAGGCTGATGGTGTGTCCCTTGTACATAGGGACAACCATCAGTCACCTCCCCCAGTCAGTCCCCTCCCCCCACAGTAACAACATATTGAGGGAACATATTTAACCCCTTCCCGCCCCCCTAGTGGTTAACCCCTTCCCTGCCAATCACATTTATACAGTAATCAATGCATTTTTATAGCAGGGATCGCTGTATAAACGTGAATGGTCCCAAAAATGGGTCAAAAGTGTCCGCCGCAATATCGCAGTCACAATAAAAAAAATCGCAGATCGCCGCCATTACTAATAAAAAAAATAAAAATGCAATAAATCTATCCCCTATTTTGTACACGCTATAACTTTTGCGCAAACCAATCAATATGCGCTTATTGCAATTTTTTTTTTTACCAAAAATATGTAGAAGAACACATATCAACCTAAACTGAGGAAAATTTTATTTAAAAAAAAAAAAATGGGTATTTATTATAGCAAAAAGTAAAAAATAGTGTTTTTTTTCCAAACTGGACGCAAAAAATAAAAACCGCAGAGGTGATCAAATACCACCAAAAGAAAGCTCTATTTGTGGGAAAAAAAGGATGCAAATTTCGTTTGGGAGCCACGTCGCACGACCGCGCAATTGTCATTCAAAGTGTTACAGCGCTGAAAGCTGAAAAATGGCTTGGGCAGGAAGGGGGTTTTCGTGCACAGTAGGGAGGTGGTTAAAATGTAAGTTTTTTCCCTGAAACTTTCCTCTTAAAATTAAGGTGCGTGTTATACGCCGATAAATGCGGTAATTATTTTTAATCTGTATTCCAATGGCTGATTTTTTTTTTACATGTGACCAGCAGCAGAGGACTAGAAGCTCCTTCTGTTTATGTTTCCCTGTAGACAGGCTGAGAAAGATCTGGGTCATGTGACAGCTGTATATCTATTAGGAAAAGTAATAAAATAATTACAGCGCAATCATCACATACAGATGGGACAATACAAATGGTGTGTGTTTAGTATGACTTTAATGGCCCTGTACCTGATTTTTATGAAATAGTTTCTTACTGTGTTTTTCTACCTCTGTGTAACATCTTTCATGAGTTCCAAAACCTCTCCTTTTCCCCTCACTTCTGTTTATTTGGAACAAGTGGCTCATGTTGCAGCCATGTGCATTGCTCTATGCACAATCCAATCCCATAATCCACAGTCCATAGTTCCTAGCCCATTTTGGGAGTGAGCAAGTGGGGGTGGATACGTTTCTGCCTACAGTGGGACCATGGAGAATGAACGTAGTCACCCCCTAACAGAAAGTCAGATCACAGAATTTGGAGATTTGGAGGAGGCTGAGAACAATTAGAAGGTACTTTTTGAGATTAGAATACATACTTTATTGGCTTTTTTAATACAAATTGATATATTTCTCATGGCAGTAACATGTAAAAATGCTCACTGTAATCAAATCTGCAGAACACTATAAATATAAATGTTTTTTTATTTTTTCTTAACTTGAAGTTTATTAAAATTTTTAAAGGTGTAGATACAGTGATACAGTGGTACGTTATGAATACATTCTGTACGTAAAACGCAAGTATACAGAAGGTAAATATTTTGTATCGGTACAATATAACAAAGAAAAAATTCGGACTATTTAATGAAGACATTAACAATTGATGAACTGTGAGAATAACACGAAGATAAATGTTTTTTTTAAATGTGATTTACATACCGTAGTTAAAAGTTGTTGGCTATGAGATAGAAGTTTTCCCCCTTGACATTTTTCATTTTTCTTAGTTTACAGATATGCAGTGGGTTGTACAACAGCACATAATCAGTAACTGAATTCTTTAAAACAAGTGTAGGATTTGTGGAGTTCAGATAACCCATGGACTATGTAGAATACACAATTTTGTAAATACAAAATTGTAAAAATAAGCCTCGCCACCAGAAGTGCAAGGATTTTACAGCATCTTTGTAGCAAAAGGGTTAAGACCAGCCCCCAATCACGTTTCCAGCCTACACAGTAAGGTGAGTTCCTCCTCCAGACAGCTACAAAGAGTCATTTGGTTTATAACCAGACAGAGCTGAGGCGAGAGGAGAGTTCAGATGTGCTTGTCAGTTATCCCATTCTCCTTGTAACCACTAATGGCTGAAGAAAGAAGTTCTGCATGCACAAT
The DNA here is from genome assembly GCA_029206835.1 of Rana muscosa. NCBI lineage: Eukaryota > Metazoa > Chordata > Amphibia > Anura > Ranidae > Rana > Rana muscosa. Next base: position 36,570,748 of record JARGYO010000162.1, on the reverse strand, counting down.
AGGAAAACGACTTAAAGCAGAATTATTTGTTTAATTGAGACAGGATCCAAAAGCAACACCGCAATGAAGCTTTTTTCAATTTTAATGTTGCTTGTTTCATTAAACGGTGTTGAAAGCTGGGGTCTCTCCCCTGAAAAAAAAAATCAATATGCCTCCTGGGATGAAATGAATTTGATTGCTCATGGGTTACTCCAGCTAGGGCATGGCTTGAAAGAGCATGTGGATAAAACTAAAATTAATTTGAGGGAGATCACAGGCAAGTTAAACCAACACAATGTTTCTATGGCAGCACTCCTCAATAATGCCAAAGAAGTCAGAGACAGTGCAGATGTGCTGAAGGATAGGATGCAGAAGCTGGAGCAAAGAGATAAACAATTGCAGGACCTAACTCTACTCCTCCGAGAGAAGCTGCAAGGGGTCAGTAAGGACAGAGAGGTCCTGGACAGTAGGCTACAGAACATAGAAGAAAAGCTCCGGCATTTTGAACCAAACAACAGTGACAATATTGGTGCCAAAGAAGATGTTCAGAGCATTCAGGTAAGCTTTAAATAATTTCTTTCATGTTTTTCTTGATAGGTACATGAATCTAATAAGTGGACATGCAATATTACATAAACACCCCGTTATTATATACAGAATATAGCCTCCTTCTATGCATAACTTGTTTCATAAGTAGTGTGGGTAAGTCTTTGTATTTTTTGTTTTGGATAGAGCGGAGAGAGATTAGAACACCCGTTTGTTTTTATTGCTGCCTGCGATCCTGTTAGGGGGATCACACTCTTTATTTGTTCTGTTTCTGTTTACCATTATCTCTGAGAGTAAAAGTGAAAGAAAATTCTAAATTTTGGGTTGTCACCAGAACAGGGATAGAGGAGTAATCTATGTGAACACTTGTTCTGTTTACAGCCAGTCACTTTGGAGAGATTTCCTCTCACTTACTGTTTTGGCTATGGGACAGAAAGCAATGGGTCACAGGCAGTGGCGGCCCGTCCATTAGGGGCGCTCGGGTGATGCCCCCTCTCTTCTCGCCACCCCCTATATGCAGTGGATAGATTCATGCATAGCATGAATCTATCCACAGCCGCCCCCTATTCATGTGTCTGGCCCCTTTCAGGGCACCGAGCACAGGCTCTAATAGTCTTCAAAATAGGGTGTGCTCGGGTCACAGAGGATGCGTCCGGAGCCCACCCAGGTATGTTGCAACAGCGAATGAATATTCGCTGTTGCAACACTGATCCTCCTCCTGGCAAATCGGGAAGTAGGTATGAAACCCGTTTCCCGATTGGCGAAAACATCAGGCGATCCTATTGGACGCCTAGAGCCGGGAGGAGCAGAGAGGAGATGCACCACAGAGGCTGCTCCAGGAGAGGACGCCGGAGCAGTTTTCCCCTAGCCCGGAACGCTGGAAGATGGCCGCATCCGCTCCAGCCGCATCCAGGGAAAGGAAAGCAGGAGGTGGTGGTGGGGGTGTGTGTTAGTGCCGTGCCCTGCCGTAGGGGGAGGGGCGGGATTAATGGTGGCAGTTGTGCTAGTGCAGCTCCACCGGCAGCCCAGGGGGGGTTGTTTGCCAGCCCCCCAAAAAAAACACCAGCCACCACTGGTCACAGGTGGCAAAAAATAAACTGACAGTGGTTTACTCTATCCGAAAATAGTTCTTAAGGAAACTCCCCTGTAGGTTTGCACCAACTATTCTTGATGATTGTGGGGGAATCTCAATAGGTGGACCCGTGTTAGCATTTTTGAGTGTATTTATAGAGTGCAGCACAGGTAGCAGGTGTGTATGCAGTTTTCTTTAAAGAAACATTGGGGGAGGTATGCAAGAGAGGCTGGTTATTGGAGGGGTGGAAGATGCAGGGGGTGCAGAATACAGGGTAGTGGAAGATGCTGAGGGTAAAGAGTGAAGTGCAATGGGGGGTGCAGAATGTGGGGTAGTGGAGATATATGGGATGCAGAATGTAGAGTAGTGGGAGATCTAGGGGATGCAGAGTGATGTGAAATTGGAGAATTGCAGAGTGTTGGGGTAGTGGGGGATGCAGGGAGTACAAAGTAAGGTGTAATAGGGGATGCAGGGGATGCAGAATGTGGAGCAGTGTGGGGTGCAGAATCTGTGGTAATGGGAGATTTAGGGAGTGCAGAATATGGGGTAGTGGGAGCCTGCAGAGGGTGCAAAGTTTCAGGGTATTGGGAAAACACGGGGTGGTGGAGGATGTAGGAGATGCAGAGTGGGGTATAAGAGGGAATGCAGAGGGTGCAGGGAAGATGGGAGATGCATGGAAAGTGTGTGGAAAGACACTGGGGAAGAGGGGCCCTGTCAGGCAGGCTGTACAGGGCCAAATGATTTCTAAAGGCAGCCCTTGGAATGGACTGGACAAGTTGTCTCCACCAAGGTTAGACACACCCTCCCCTGCACTTACCGCATCTACATCGCGGCTGCTCTGGGCGGCGGCTTCCCCTGTGTCTCGCCCTCCCCTGCATCACGCCATGCATCTTCTTCCTCCTATTCTCTTTACGTCTCCACCCTCCTCCTAGGCGGCCAATTGCCTCTCCTGTCGGCCAATCGGGTGACTGGTCCCAAGACCCGCTTCCTGATTGGCCGGGAGGAGAATCAGTGTGACAATAGCGAATATTCATTCACTTTTGTCAAACAAGTGGGTGTGCGCACTGCGCCCCCACCCACTCTTTTTTAAAAGCCTATTAGAGCCTCTGGCTCCAATCACGTGCTTTTAAAAAAAAAAAAAAAAACCCATTGGAATCCATGCGTCTGGTGCCCCGCATATAGATTAGGGGGCCGAACGCATGAATAGGGGGGATGGCGCCCCTGCGCTCTGCATTACGGGCCACCACTACTGGGTGGTACAGGTGATCAGCACAAAGCCACGTTAGGTCTTTTATAATTGAGAGTGTGAAGATCTTTTGGTGAGATCTCCCCTGCATTATTTTCTGAAGTCAGTGGGTGACTGAAGTAAACAGCATCAACCTATTTGGACACATGTATCAATATGTCTTTTACTAGAGTGTATTAATATAATAGTTGCTACAGTTCATGTATCAAGAAAACAGTAATAGGCTCAGGTAATCCAGATTTTGCCTGCTTAGACAAAGCTAAAAAATATTGTGATTTATTGCTAAATATTACCTATTCAAAAAAAAAAAAAAGCTGCCTAAACTTTGTGAAATGTAATCCACGGACTGCATTGTTTCATATATGCTGCATCTAGAGAGCTCTGAAATAATTTCTTATCCTAAAATAAGTACACTGACTTACAGTATAGAGAGAGATAAGATCATTTACAAGCAGATGGGGATTTCTGGCTTCCATTTGACTCAGCTTCCTACATACCTGTTACAGTTAAGTGACTCAGAAAGTATTGAAGCTAGAAACAGCGAAGTAAGTGGGATTTTCGGAAGGAGGTCAGCAATGAAATTTAAATAATTGTTTCATTCAGTTCCAGTTTTCTTTAAAGGGAGAATATTATATTTGAAGTTGGTCCCTATTTTCCTCAAAATGAAATATTAGTAATTAATCAAATGATAACTTTTTCTAAAACCAACGTGTACAAAAAAAACCCTCAGCCATTGGAGACTAGGGATGAGCCGAACACTCCCGGGTTCGGTTCGCACCAGAACCCGCGAACGGACCGAAAGTTCGCACGAACGTTAGAACCCTATTAAATACAATGGATGCGAACGTTCAAAATCTAAAGTGCTAATTATAACGACTATTATGCATGTTATTGTCCTAAAAAGGGTTTGGGAACCCGGGTTCTGCACCAGGGGACATGTATCAATGCAAAAAGAAGTTTTAAAAACGGCCGTTTTTCAGGAGAAGTCATTTTAATGATGCATAAAGTGGAAAAAAAAGTCAAATATTCCTTTAAATATCGTACCTGGGGGGTGTCTAAAGTATGCCTGTGAAGTGCCACGTGTTTCCCGTGTTTAGAACTGTCCCTGCACAAAATGACATTTCTAAAGGAAAAAAAAGCCATTTAAAACTGCTTGCGGCTTTAATGTAATGTCTGGTCCCGGTAATATGGATGAAAATCTTTAAGAAAAATGGCATAGCTACCCCATCACCCCCCCCCCTACCCCAGCCCATTACCAGCCCCTTTGGGTCTTGTATGGATATTAAGGGGGACCCCGCACACAAAATAAAAAAGGCCCTATATACTCTGAACAGCCGTATACAGGCGGTGCATACAAGACAGGGACTGTAGGTTTGTTCTTATGTAGAATCTGTTTGTAATTTTGAACAGGTACATTGTTTAAGTGTAGCTCCAGCCAAAAAATCTATTTTTAAGCTTTTTGGAAAACATAGGGAAGGGTTATCACCCCTGTAACATTTGTTTTGCTGTCTGTGCCCCTGTTCAGAACATTTCACCTCACTTTCCATCCCAATGACAAATGTTTTTGAAAAGTGGGGTTTTTATTGAAACAAGGATTGGTGATAAAGCATCAGTAGAGAGGAGACACCTTTTTCCCATATTAACTCTTACAGGAGAGAATTTCCCTTCCTAGGGGTAGATTTCCTCTCACTTCCTGTTGTCTCCTTCCGTTTGCAAGGAGTCGTCGTTTGTAAGTTGGATGTTTGAAAGTAGGGGCCTGCCCTATATACTCTGCTGAAATTTGCCCCTTACATGTTGGTGTTGCCACAACACTGTAAGCCCTCACAGTTACTCTTGGTTGGCGCATGAATGGGCCCTGCTGTGAATTATTAGATCAAGAATTATAATTGCATGCCCCTGTTGAACAGGGGCTGAAAAATTGGGCCTTTGGTGGTGGTGGTGGTGTTGACACAACACTGTAAGCCCTCACAGTTACTCTTGGTGGGTGCATGAATGGGCCCTGCTGTGAATTATTAGATCAAGAATTATAATTGCATGCCCCTGTTGAACAGGGGCTGAAAAATTGGGCCTTTGGTGGTGGTGGTGGTGTTGACACAACACTGTAAGCCCTCACAGTTACTCTTGGTGGGTGCATGAATGGGCCCTGCTGTGAATTATTAGATCAAGAATTGTAATTGCATGCCCCTGTTGAACAGGGGCTGAAAAATTGGGCCTTTGGTGGTGGTGGTGGTGGTGTTGACACAACACTGTAAGCCCTCACAGTTACTCTTGGTGGGTGCATGAATGGGCCCTGCTGTGAATTATTAGATCAAGAATTGTAATTACATGCCCCTGTTAAACAGGGGCAGAAAAAATTGGGCCTTAGGCACTGGTGCCACAACACTGCAACCCCTCACAGATACTGTACTTGGAGCACAGCAATGAGCCCTGTTGCAAAGTATTGCATCAAAAATTGTAATTACACACCCCTGTTAAACAGGGGCTGAAAAATTGGGCCTTAGGCACTGGTGGCGGCACCCAGAAACAAAACTGTTCTTCCAAGCTATCATCATCAATCGGATCATTGAGGAGGAGGAGGATAGTCAGTCAACATAACAGGACAGTCACTCAGCATCAGCATCAGTCTTGAAGGGATGTGACATTTGAAAATAAATTAGTCTGTTATATCAGCTTCAGGTGTTTGGTAGCTGGTGGTGATCCAAGACTGGTTCATCTTTATGAAAGTCAGTCGATCAACCGAGTCGGGGATCAGGCGCACCCTGTGATCCGTGACAAATCCTCCAGCAGCACTGAATGTGCGTTCTGAAAGAACGCTGGATGCAGGACAGGCCAGTAGCTCAATTGCATACTGTGCAAGCTCTGGCCAGTGACCATCCTCAAGACCCAGTAAGCCAGAGGATTTTTGGTGGGGAAGGTGTCCAAGTCTGACCTTGCCCCTAGGTATTCCTGCACCATGTATATCAGACGCTGGCGATGGTTGCTGGAACCGATCTTACCTTGGGGCTGCGGACTAAAGAATTGTCTGAACGCATCGGTCAGACGGCCACCTTCCCCACCGCTCCTTCTTTGACTGACCGAAGCCTCAGCAACTCGTTGTCCAGGACCAGGAGTTTGTAACCTCCCAGTCTCTGGGAACGCGTTGCACAGACCTTTCTGCAAGGCCTCCCAGAGTTGTCTCATCCTCTGCTCCCTCTGCGACGGTAAGATAAGGTCCGCAACCTTACCCTTGTACCGTAGATCAAGGAGAGTGGCCAGCCAGTAATGGTCCCTCTCCTTGATCCGAAGAATACGAGGATCCTTCCGCAGACTTTGCAGGATCAGGGAGGCCATGCAGCGTAGGTTAGCTGAGGCATTCGGTCCGGAGTCCTCTGGGTCACTAAGGACGACATGATCCGCAGCCACCTCCTCCCAGCCACGTACAAGTCCACGGGTTTCTTGGGACTGTAAATCATCCCTAAAAGACTGCTGCTGATGATGCTGAGTGCCAGGCTCCACCTCCATGCTGACACAATCCTCCTCCTCCTCCTCCTTCTCCTTCTCCTCCTCCTCTTCTTGTGCGATGGGTGGGACAGAAGGAACACTGTCTGGGTAAAGGGGCCTTGAGAGGCAAGGAAGTCCTCCTCTTCCTGCCTCTGTTCTGCCTCAACTGCCCTGTCCATTATTCCACGCAGCGTATGTTTCAACAGGTGGACAAGAGGTACAGTGTCACTGATGCATGCACTGTCACTGCTCACCATCTTCGTGGCCTCCTCAAATGGTGCCAGGACAGTGCATGCATCCCTGATCATGCCCCACTGGCGTGGTGAAAAAAACCCGAGCTCCCCTGACCCTGTCCTGGTGCCGTAGTCACACAGGTACTCATTGATGGCCCTCTGCTGCGTGTGCAGCCGCTGCAGCATGGCCAACGTTGAGTTCCACCTGGTGGGCATGTCACATATAAGGCGGTTCTTGGGCAGGTTCAACTCCTTTTGCAGCTCAGCCAGGCGAGCACTGGCATTATAAGATCTGCGGAAATGCACACGGACTTTCCTGGCCTGCCTCAGGACATCCTGTAAGCCCGGGTACCTGCCCAAGAACCGCTGCACCACCAGGTTAAGTACGTGAGCCACACAGGGCATATGGGTCAGTTGTCCCTGTCGGAGGGCGGAGAGGAGGTTGGTGCCATTGTCGCAAACCACCATTCCTGGCTTAAGCTGGCGTGGCGTCAACCACCTCTCGGCCTGCCCCTGCAGAGCAGACAGAACCTCTGCCCCAGTGTGGCTCCTGTCCCCCAAACACACCAGCGCAAGCACGGCATGGCATCTTTTTGCCTGCGTACTTGCGTAGCCTCTTGAACACCTACGGAGCACCGCTGGTTCCGAGGACAAAGCACATGAAGAGGCCATGGAGGAAGAAGAAAAGGAGGGGGTGGAGGAGAGAGGTGTGTCACAACCAGTAGTAGCATTTTGGAGGTGTGGCGGCGGAATAAGCTCCAACACTACTGCACCTTGTCCTGCATCCTTCCCAGCTGCCAAAAGAGTGACCCAATGGTCCGTGAAAGAAAGGTAACGTCCCTGTCCATGCCTGCTGAACCATGAGTCAGCGGTAATATGCACCTTACCGCTGACCGCCCTGTCCAGCGAGGCCAAGACATTGCCTTCCACATGCCGGTAGAGAGCCGGAATCGCCTTCCGTGAGAAAAAGTGGCGTTTGGGAACCTGGCACTGAGGAACCGCACATTGCACAAACTCACGGAAGGGGGCCGAGTCTACCAACCGAAAAGGCAGCAGTTGAAGCGCTAGCAATTTAGCCAAGCTAGCATTCAACCGCTGGGCATGTGGATGGCTGGGAGTGAACTTCTTTCAACGGTCCAGCAGCTGGGGCAGGGAAATTTGCCTGCTAGAATCGGACGTCGGTGTACTGCTAGCAGAGTGCCCGCAAGTATTTGGCTGTGACACACCTAATTCTACACCTTCATTCCTCTCAGTGCAGGTTTCAGAGAGGACTGAATGTATAGTGGGGTTGGAGATCCCAGCTGATGCGGTGCAAGGAGAGGTCCGCTTTGTTCTTTGGTGTGGGTCTTTAAGGTAGGCTTGCCAACGAGCTGCATGGCAGGTCAACATATGTCTGGTCAAGCATGTGATGCCCAAGCGGCTGATGTTTTGGCCACGCGATATACGCTTGAGACATATGTTGCAAACAGCAGCTGTGCGATCTGATGCACTCGACTCAAAAAAGGCCCACACCAAAGAACTTTTTGAATAACGGGCAGAGGCAGCGCCCTGCACAGGCGGAGCTCTGCGGTGTGATTCAGTCGGTGTGCTGCCCTTACGCTGGCCCCCCGAGGGCATCCTGCCTCGTTGGAGATGTGCCTCCTCCTCATCCTCATCCTCCTCCTCTCTCCTATTAGGCACCCACGTGGAGTCAGTGACCTCATCATCCCCTCCCTCCTCATCACTGGAGCCAATCTGGCAGTATGCTGCAGCTGCTGGAGCATGACTGCCAGATTGGTGTCCTTCTTGAGCATCCCCTCTCTCTGCTCTCACGCTACTGCCTTCCTCTAGCTGGGTATCCTCATCAGACCCTTCGAAACGCTGGGCATCCTCCTGGAGCATGTACCCAACACCGTGCTCAAACAGTTCGGGGGACTCCTCAGGAGGACATGGTCTGTCTAGGGAAGGAGTGACTGATGATGACATTGATACCAGGGAAGAGGACGCTTTGGCAGCTGCTTTGCCAGTACCCTGACCCTGGGTGAGAGAGGATGAGGAGGATGAGGAGGGCTTGGTCATCCACTCTACCAAGTCTTCAGCATGATGCGGCTCAACACGTCCAGCTGCCGAAAAGAAGGACAAGCGTGTCCCATGGCCACGTTCTGATGACGATGCACCGCGTCCACGACCAGCACTGTTGTCTCTAGACACAGAGCCTGCTTGCCCTCTTTTATTGGCTCCTGACTGTCTGCCTCTCCTTGTTTGCCTTTCAGACATTCTAATGGCCTGCAGGGAGATGGGAAAACCAGCAATAAGGGGTAGCTTCAGGTGTATATTTTGCAGGAATCACACTACGCCTGCTGTAAGTGCTGCAAATGCCTGTTAGTGTAACTAGGGATGAGCTTCGTGTTCGAGTCGAACATACGTTCGACTCGAACATCGGCTGTTCGATCGTTCGACGAAGATCGAACGATTTGGGCCGTTCGCGCCAAATTCGAGTGACGCGAACGGCCCACAATGCACTACGCCATCGCAGTGTCATCCAGGCGCTGTGATTGGCCAAGCATGCACTGTGACCCCGCATGCTTGGCCAATCACAGCGCCGGCAGCGAGGAGAGCAATGATTGGCCACAGGCAGGAAGGATGCCTGTGGCCAATTATTGCTGAGGGTGTTTAGTACACGCCCCACACTATAAAAGGCCGCCAGCACGGCGGCCTAGTGTAGTGTGTTCAGGAGCAGGGAAAGAGAAGCATAGGCAGGGACAGTGACATTTATTTCTTTCTTGCTTAACCTGGATTCCTTTAGTTTAGGGACAGAAAACTCTAGGTAGGGAGAGTGTCAGTTTCTTTCACTGTGCGATTCCTTGTTTCTAGGGACAGGGAAGGACAGTGAGCGAATTCTCCTTGTGCTATAGTGTGCTTTAAAAAAACATTTTTTCTAGGGACAGAAAACTCTAGGTAGGGAGAGTGTCAGTGTCTTTTACTGTGCGAATCCTTGTTTCTAGGGACAAAGAAGGAAAGTGAGGGGAATTCTCCTTGTGCTATAGTGTGCTTTAAAAAAACATTTTTTCTAGGGACAGAAAACTCTAGGTAGGGAGAGTGTCAGTTTCTTTCACTGTGCGATTCCTTGTTTCTAGGGACAGGGAAGGACAGTGAGCGAATTCTCCTTGTGCTATAGTGTGCTTTAAAAAAACATTTTTTCTAGGGACAGAAAACTCTAGGTAGGGAGAGTGTCAGTGTCTTTTACTGTGCGAATCCTTGTTTCTAGGGACAAAGAAGGAAAGTGAGGGGAATTCTCCTTGTGCTATAGTGTGCTAAAGCATTCCTCATCAACCATCTTTGAAATCCTTGTTTTTTTGACAGTCAGGGAAATTGTCGTTGTGCTATTCTGTGCAAAAGCAATCATCCTCAACCATATTTAGAAATCCTTAAGTAAAGGGACAGAGAAGGACACCTGAAGGTAGCCCTTATTGCTTTTTTCCCATCTCCCTGCAGGCCATCTATTAGAATGTCTGGAAGGCAAACAAGGAGAGGCAGACAGTCAGGAGGCAATAAAAGAGGGCAAGCAGGCTCTGTGTCTGGGGGCAACAGTGCTGGTCGTGGACGCGGTGCATTGTCATCAGCACATGGCCATGGGACACGCTTGTCCTTCTTTTCGGCAGCTGGACATGTTGAGCCACATCATGCCGAAGACTTGGTAGAGTGGATGACCAAGCCCTCCTCCTCCTCCTCATCCTCTCTCACCCAGGCTCAGGGTACTGGCAAAGCAGCTGCCAAAGCGTCCTCTTCCCTGGTATCAATGTCAGACTCATCATCAGTCACTCCTTCCCTAGACCCACCATGTCCTCCTCCTGGAGTCCCCCGAACTGTTTGAGCACAGTGTTGGGTACATGCTCCAGGAGGATGCCCAGCGTTTCGAAGGGTCTGATGATGAAACCCAGCTAGAGGAAGGCAGTAGCGTGAGAGCAGACAGAGGGGATGCTCAAGAAGGACACCAATCTGGCAGTCATGTTCCAGCAGCTGCAGCATACTGCCAGATTGGCTCCAGTGATGAGGAGGGAGGGGATGATGAGGTCACAGACTCCACGTGGGTGCCTAATAGTAGAGAGGAGGAGGAGGAGGATGAGGAGGAGGCACATCTCCAACGAGGCAGGATGTCCTTTGGTGGCCAGAGTAAGGGCAGTACACCGACGGAATCACACCGCAGAGCTCCGCCTGTGCAGGGCGCTGCCTCTGCCCGTCATTCAAAAAGTTCCTTGGTGTGGGCCTTTTTTGAGGCTAGTGCATCAGATCGCACAGCTGCTGTTTGCAACATATGTCTCAAGCGTATATCGCGTGGCCAAAACATCAGCCGCTTGGGTACCACATGCCTGACCAGACATATGTTGACCTGCCATGCAGCTCGTTGGCAAGCCTACCTCAAAGACCCACACCAAAGAACAAAGCGGACCTCTCCTTGCACCGCATCAGCTGGGATCTCCAAACCCACTATAACTTCAGTCCTCTCTGAAACATGCACTGAGAGGAATGAAGGTGTAGAATTAGGTGTGTCACAGCCAAGTACTTGCGGCCACTCTGCTAGCAGTACACCGACGTCCGATTCTAGCAGGCAAATTTCCCTGCCCCAGCTGCTGGACCGTCGAAAGAAGTTCACTCCCAGCCATCCACATGCCCAGTGGTTGAATGCTAGCTTGGCTAAATTGCTAGCGCTTCAACTGCTGCCTTTTCAGTTGGTAGACTCGGCCCCCTTCCGTGAGTTTGTGCAATGTGCGGTTCCTCAGTGGCAGGTTCCCAAACGCCACTTTTTCTCACGGAAGGCTATTCCGGCTCTCTACCGGCATGTGGAAGGCAATGTCTTGGCCTCGCTGGACAGGGTGGTCAGCGGTAAGGTGCATATTACCGCTGACTCATGGTCCAGCAGGCATGGACAGGGACGTTACCTTTCTTTCACGGCCCATTGGGTCACTCTTTTGGCAGCTGGGAAGGATGCAGGACAAGGTGCAGTAGTGTTGGAGGTTGTTCCACCGCCACACCTCCAAAATGCTACTACTGGTTGTGACACACCTCTCTCCTCCACCCCCTCTTCTTCTTCCTCCATGGCCTCTTCCTGTGGTTTGTCCTATGAACCAGCGGTGCTCCGTAGCCGTTCACGGGGCTACGCAAGTACGCAGGCAAAAAGATGCCATGCCGTGCTTGCGCTGGTGTGTTTGGGGGACAGAAGCCACACTGGGGCAGAGGTCCTGTCTGCTCTGCAGGGCCAGGCCGAGAGGTGGTTGACGCCACGCCAGCTTAAGCCAGGAATGGTGGTTTGCGACAATGGCACCAACCTCCTCTCCGCCCTCCGACAGGGACAACTGACCCATGTGCCCTGTGTGGCTCACGTCCTTAACCTGGTGGTGCAGCGGTTCTTGGGCAGGTACCCGGGCTTACAGGATGTCCTGAGGCAGGCCAGGAAAGTCTGTGTGCATTTCCGCAGATCTTATAATGCCAGTGCTCGCCTGGCTGAGCTGCAAAAGGAGTTGAACCTGCCCAAGAACCGCCTTATATGTGACATGCCCACCAGGTGGAACTCAACGTTGGCCATGCTGCAGCGGCTGCACACGCAGCAGAGGGCCATCAATGAGTACCTGTGCGACTACGGCACCAGGACAGGGTCAGGGGACCTTGTTTTTTTTTCTCCACGCCAGTGGGGCATGATCAGGGATGCATGCACTGTCCTGGCACCATTTGAGGAGGCCACGAGGATGGTGAGCAGTGACAGTGCATGCATCAGTGACACTGTACCTCTTGTCCACCTGTTGGAGCACACGCTGCGTGGAATAATGGACAGGGCACTTGAGGCAGAACAGAGGCAGGAAGAGGAGGACTTCCTTGCCTCTCAAGGCCCCCTTTACCCAGACAGTGTTCCTTCTGTCCCACCCATCGCACAGGAAGAGGAGGAGGAGGAGGAGGAGGATTGTGTCAGCATGGAGGTGGAGGCTGGCACTCAGCATCATCAGCAGCAGTCTTTTAGGGATGATTTACAGTCCCAAGAAACCAGTGGACTTGTACGTGGCTGGGAGGAGGTGGCTGCGGATCATGTCGTCCTTAGTGACCCAGAGGACTCCGGAGCGAATGCCTCAGCAAACCTACGCTGCATGGCCTCCCTGATCCTGCAAAGTCTGCGGAAGGATCCTCGTATTCTTCGGATCAAGGAGAGGGACCATTACTGGCTGGCCACTCTCCTTGATCCACGGTACAAGGGTAAGGTTGCGGACCTTATGTTACCTTCGCAGAGGGAGCAGAGGATGAGACAACTCCGGGAGGCCTTGCAGAAAGGTCTGTGCAACGCGTTCCCAGAGACTGGGAGGTTACAAACTCCTGGTCCTGGACAACGAGTTGCTGAGGCTTCGGCCAGTCAAAGAAGGAGCGGTGGGGAAGGTGGCCGTCTGACCGATGCGTTCAGACAATTCTTTAGTCCGCAGCCCCAAAGTATGATCGGTTCCAGCAACCATCGCCAGCGTCTGATAAACATGGTGCAGGAATATCTAGGGGCAAGGTCAGACTTGGACACCTTCCCCACCGAAAATCCTCTGGCTTACTGGGTCTTGAGGATGGATCACTGGCCAGAGCTTGCACAGTATGCAATTGAGCTACTGGCCTGTCCTGCATCCAGCGTTCTTTCGGAACGCACATTCAGTGCTGCTGGAGGATTTGTCACGGATCACAGGGTGCGCCTGTCCACCGACTCGGTTGATCGACTGACTTTCATCAAGATGAACCAGTCTTGGATCACCACCAGCTACCACACACCTGATGCTGATATAACAGACTAATTGATTTTAACATGTCACATCCCTTCAAGACTGATGCTGATGCTGAGTGCCTGTGCTGTTATGTTGACTGGCTATCCTCCTCCTCCGAGTCCTCAATGATACGATTGATGATGATAGCTTGGAAGATCATTTTTGTTTATGGGTGCCGCCACCAGTGGCTAAGGCCCAATTTTTCAGCCCCTGTTTTACAGGGGCGTGTAATTACAATTTTTTTAGCAATAATTTGCCATAGGGCTCATTGCTGTGCTCCAAGTACAGTATCTGTGAGGGGTTGTAGTGTTGTGCCACCAGTGCCTAAGGCCCAATTTTTCAGCCCCTGTTCAACAGGGGCATGCAATTACAATTCTTGATCTAATAATTCACAGCAGGGCCCATTGCTGCACCCACCAAGAGTAACTCTGAGGGCTTACAGTGTTGTGGCAACGCCACCACCACCACCACCACCACGAAAGGCCCAATTTTTCAGCCCCTGTTCAAAAGGGGCATGTAATTACAATTCTTGATCTAATAATTCACAGCAGGGCCCATTGCTGCACCCACCAAGAGTAACTCTGAGGGCTTACAGTGTTGTGGCAACACCACCACCACCACCACCACGAAAGGCCCAATTTTTCAGCCCCTGTTCAACAGGGGCATGCAATTACAATTCTTGATCTAATAATTCACAGCAGGGCCCATTGCTGCACCCACCAAGAGTAACTGTCAGGGCTTACAGTGTTGTGGCACCAGCACCACCATCAAAGGCCCAATTTTTACTACCACTGTTCAACAATTATATGTAATTAAAATTCCTGATATAATAGTTGACAGCAGGGCGTTCCAGCACCAACCAAGAGTAACTGTGAGTGCTTACAGTGTTGTGCCAACACCAACAACTAAGGGGCCTATTTCTGCAGAGTATATACGGCAGGTCCCTACTTTCAAACATCCAACTTACAAACGACTCCTACTTGCAAACGCAAGAAGACAACAGGAAGTGAGAGGAAATCTACCACTAGGAAGGAAAATTCTCTCCTGTAAGAATAAATATGGGAGAAAGGTGTCTCCTCTGTACTGATGCTTTATCAGCAATCCTTGTTTCAAGAAAAACACCACATTTCAAAAACAGTTGTCATTGGGACGGAAAGTGAGGTGAAATGTTCTGAACAGGGGCACAGACAGCAAAACAAATGTTACAGGGGTGATAACCCTTACCTATGTTTTCCAAAAAGTTTAAAAATAGATTTTTGGGCTGGAGCTACACTTCAACAATGTACCTGTTCAAAATTACAAACAGATTCTACATAAGAACAAACCTACAGTCCCTGTCTTGTATGCACCGCCTGTATACGGCTGTTCAGAGTATATAGGGCCTTTTTTATTTTATGTGCGGGGTTCCCCTTAATATCCATACAAGACCCAAAGGGGCTGGTAATGGGCTGGGGTAGGGGGGGGGGTTCATGGGGTAGCTATGCCATTTTTCTTAAAGAATTTCATCCATATTACCGGGACCAGACATTACATTAAAGCCGCAAGCAGTTTTAAATGGCTTTTTTTTCCTTTAGAAGTGTCATTTTGTGCAGGGACAGTTCTAAACACGGGAAACACGTGGCACTTCACAGGCATACTTTAGACACCCCCCAGGTACGATATTTAAAGGAATATTTGACTTTTTTTTTTTCACTTTATGCATCATTAAAATGACTGCTCCCGAAAAACGACCGTTTTTAAAACTTCTTTTTGCATTGATACATGTCCCCTGGTGCAGAACCCGGGTTCCCAAACCCTTTTTAGGACAATAACATGCATAATAGTTGTTATAATTAGCACTTTAGAATTCGAACGTTCGCATCCATTGTATTTAATAGGGTTCTATTGTTCGTACGAACTTTCGGTCCGTTCGCGGGTTCTGGTGCGAACCGAACCCGGGGGTGTTCGGCTCATCACTAAGTGTAACACACTAGGAAAACACAGCAATAAGGCCTAGCTTCAGGAGTATATTTTGCAGGAATCACACTACGCCTGCTGTAAGTGCTGCAAATGCCTGTTAGTGTAACATACCAGGAAAACACAGCAATACGGGCTAGCTTCAGGTGTATAATGTGCAGGAGGCACACTCCGCCCGCTGTAAGTGCTGCAAATGCCTTTTAGTGTAACACACCAGGAAAACACAGCAATACGGGCTAGCTTCAGGTGTATAATGTGCAGGAGGCACACTCCGCCCGCTGTAAGTGCTGCAAATGCCTGTTAGTGTAACACAACAGGAAAACACAGCAATACGGGCTAGCTTCAGGTGTATAATGTGCAGGAGGCACACTCCGCCCGCTGTAAGTGCTGCAAATGCCTGTTAGTGTAACACACCAGGAAAACACAGCAATACGGGCTAGCTTCAGGTGTATATTTTGCAGGAATCACACTACGCCTGCTGTAAGTGCTGCAAATGCCTGTTAGTGTAACACACTAGGAAAACACAGCAATAAGGCCTAGCTTCAGGAGTATATTTTGCAGGAATCACACTACGCCTGCTGTAAGTGCTGCAAATTCCTGTTAGTGTAAAAACACAGGAAAACACAGCAATACGGGCTAGCTTCAGGTGTATAATGTGCAGGAGGCTTAGCAACAATAGCACTGACACTGTCCCCTGCCTATCCTTCTCTCTCCCTTCACACAAGGTTTATCAAAGAATATGACACTGACACTCTCCCTGCCTATCCTTCTCTCTCCCTGCACACAAGGTTTATCAAAGAATATGACACTGACACTCTCCCTGCCTATCCTTCTCTCTCCCTGCACACAAGGTTTAGCAAAGAATATGACACTGACACTGTCCCCTGCCTATCCTTCTCTCTCCCTGCACACAAGGTTTAGCAAAGAATATGACACTGACACTCTCCCTGCCTATCCTTCTCTCTCCCTACACACAAGAATAGCACAAAGAATAGCACACTGTCCCTGCCTATCCTTCTCGTTCCCTGCGCCGGAACACACTACACAAGGCCGCCGCGCTGGCGGCCTTTTATAGTGTAGGGGGGTGTGCTATACCCCCTGAGCTATAATTGGCCACAGGCAACCTGCCTGTGGCCAATTATGGCTCTCCTAGCTGCCGGCGCTGTTATCTATGCGGGGTCACAGGTCACAGTGCATGCTTGGCCAATCACAGCGCCGGGATTGCACTGCGATGGCGCAGTGTATTGTGGGCCGTTCGCGTCACTCGAATTTGGCGTGAACGGCCCAAATTGTTCGATGTTCGCCGACTGATCGAACAGCCGATGTTCGAGTCGAATGTATGTTCGACTCGAACACCGAGCTCATCCCTATTGGAGACACACGTAGATGTAGATGAATATTAAAGTGTTGTATTAAGAATACATCTTTTCATTAATAGTTTAAGGCACGTTATATCCCGGATATTCTTTTTGTCAATCCTCACATTTTCAGACGAAGGTAAAAATGTTAATTTCAAAAAGCAGAAATAATGTTTAGCTGTTACACTATTTTCTCTATTTCAGTCACAAATGGAAATCCAGAGCAAAAGAATCAGTGAACTTTTGGAAAAGATTAAATTCCAGCAATATAAACTGGACAAGCAAAATCTGCAGATTAAAAATATACAAAGCAAAGTAAGTCAACATTTCTACTGCTTCTTTTCAAATCACTCATGTATGTAGGTGAAAACAACCTTGGTAATAGCCATATTTCTGGAGAACAATTGTGAAAAAAAGACCCAGATGGTTACCCTAAGTGCCCATTCACACTACCGCGACTTGGGATCCGACTTGTGTCGCCCCAAGTCGCGCGACAGGAGAAATTACATTAAAGTGAATGAGAGCCGTCTTAATGCACACTACTGAAGTCGATCCGACTTCAGAAAAGGTTCCTGTACTACTTCAAGGCGACTTCTAGGCGACTTGTACCCATTGATTTCAATGGAAGTCGCCTCCAAAGTCGGATCACTGTCTTAACTGAAGCAACTTTCCAGGAAGAGAAAAATAGGATTTTTATAACAGCTTACCTGTAAAATCCTTTTCTTGGAGTACATCACGGGACACAGAGCGACATAGTCATTACTAATGGGTTATATAGTTACCGTCAGGTGCTGGCACTGGCAACTTCCAAAACCGGAAGTACCCTCCCCTATATAAGCCCCTCCCATCCGGGAGCACCTCAGTTTTGTAGCAAAGCAATAAGTGTCCCCAAAGAGGGGCGGGAGCTCTGTGTCCCGTGATGTACTCCAAGAAAAGGATTTTACAGGTAAGCTGTTATAAAAATCCTATTTTCTTTCTCGTACATCACGGGACACAGAGCGACATAGTCATTACTAATGGGATGTCCTAAAGCAATGCCAAATGAGGCGGGGGATACACCATATATAAGCTGAGCGCTATCAGACATGAGGATCTTTTGCGGCCTGCAACACACTGCGCCCAAAGGCGACATCCTCCTGACTTCTAACGTCCACCTGGTAGAACCTAGTAAACGTGTGTACCGAAGACCATGTTGCGGCCTTACAGATTTGAGCCAGGGAGGCCTGGTGATGCACTGCCCATGAAGTTCCAACTGCTCTCGTGGAGTGCGCCCTAACTTTGAACGGAGGCGGTCTACTTCTCAAGCTATAGGCTTGTATTATGACCTGTCGAATCCACTTGGCTAAAGTAGATTTTGACGCTGCCTGACCCTTTCTGGGGCCTTCCGGCAGAATAAACAAAGTATCCGTTCTGCGAATCTGAGCAGTGGCTTTTAGATAAGCTTTAACTGCTCTTACTACATCCAAAGAATGCAATAACTTTTCCTCTACCGAAGTAGGCTTGGGGAAAAAAGAAGGAAGAACCACATCTTGGTTCAAATGAAAACTCGATACCACCTTAGGAAGAAAGGCTGGATGAGGACGTAACACTACTCTGTCCTTATGGATAACCAGATATGGCTCCTTACAGGACATAGCTGCTAATTCCGATACTCTTTTAGCCGAACAAATGGCTACTAGAAAAATCAATTTCCTGGTGAGAAGCACTAAGGAAATATGCTGTAATGGTTCAAATGGTTGTTTCTGTAGAACCGACAGAACCAAGTTTAGATCCCATGGACATATGGGAATATTAACCGGAGGACTAATACGCATCACTCCTTGTATAAAGGCTTTGACTAGTGAATGCGAAGCCAAGGGCCTTTGAAAAAATATTGACAAGGCCGAAATCTGACCCTTGATAGTACTCAAGGCAAGCTTCCTATCTACAGCCCATTGTAGGAAGTCCAGAATCCTACCTATTACGTATTTACGTGGATGCCATTTCTTGGCTTCACACCAGGCGATGTACGCCTTCCAGATTCTATAGTAGATCTGCCTGGATACCGGCTTCCTGGCATTGATCATGGTAGATACCACAGCATTAGAGAGCCCTCTCTTTTTTAGAATGTGGGCTTCAATAGCCAGGCCGTCAAACCTAGGGCTGGTAAGGAAGGGTGGTATATCGGTCCCTGCGAAAGCAGGTCCGGACGATGTGGGAGGGTCCAAGGACTCCCCACAGACATTTTTACAATCTCCGCGTACCATGCTCTTCGGGGCCACGCTGGAGCCACCAGAATCACTGGTTTCTTTTCTACCCTGATTCTGCGGAGTAATCGAGGTAACAATTGTGGCGGTGGGAATGCATATATCAGCTTGAACTGATCCCAAGGGAACACTAGGGCATCCGAGCCGCACGCTAGGGGATCCCTTGCCCAAGAGACAAACCTGTCCACTTTTGTGTTGACTCTGGATGCTAGCAGATCTACATCCGGTGTTCCCCACCGCTGACATATTGTCCGGAAAACCTCGGGATGAAGGGACCATTCCCCTGGGCATAATTGTTGGCGACTTAGAAAGTCCGCCTTCCAATTCTCCACTCCTGGAATGAATACCGCAGATATGGCTGGGACATATCTTTCTGCCCATCTCAGGATGTAATTTACTTCCCTTTGGGCTGCACGACTCCTGGTGCCCCCCTGACGATTGATATATGCCACTGCTGTGGCATTGTCTGACTGAACTCTGACAGGGGACCCTTGGAGTTTGGATGTCCATGCTACTAGGGCATACCGGGCTGCTCGTATCTCTAAGAGATTGATGGGCAGGGCCTTTTCCGCATCCGACCATCTGCCCTGGAGAGACCATTGCTCCAGTACTGCTCCCCAGCCTATAAGGCTGGCATCTGTAGTGACCACCTTCCAGGAAATCGGACTGAAGGATTTCCCTCTTTCCAGATTCTGGGGAACCAACCACCAGCGGAGGCTCCTGCGAACGGAAGGGGACAAGGACATTGGTAAGTCCAGAGCCTGAACTTTTTTGTTCCAGGCTGACAGTATGGCCCTTTGCAACTTCCTTGAATGGAATTGACCGTAGGGTACTGCTTCGAATGATGCCACCATTTTTCCCAGCAGCCTCATGCACAGGCGTATGGATGGCTGTCTTTTTGAACCCACTAAGTGGATCAAATCTCTCAAAGACGACCCCTTTTCTTGAGGCAAGAAAATCTTTCTCTGGTCTGAATCCAGCCTTAGCCCCAAGTATTCCAGACTTTTGACTGGTTTTAGGGCTGACTTGTCTCGGTTGATAATCCAACCGTGATATTCCAGATACTTGATTGTCTCGTGAACAACCACTTCTAGTTTTTCCACTGAGTGGTCTATCAGCAACAAGTCGTCTAGATATGCCATTATCGTTACACCTCGTGTTCTTAGATTGGCCAATAATGGGGCCAGAATTTTTGTGAACACTCTTGGTGCTGTGGCCAGACCGAAGGGTAAGGCTCTGAACTGAAAATGGCGCCCTTCTACCGCAAAGCGTAGAAATTTTTGGTGGGCTGGAAAGATGGGGATGTGCAAATAAGCATCTTTGATGTCGATCGAGGCTAACCATTCCTCCCCTTGTAGGGCAGTGGCTACCGATCGGATCGACTCCATCCGGAAAGTCCTGATATGTAGGAATTTGTTTAGCCCTTTTAGATTTAATATGGGCCTCACGTCCCCGTTTGGCTTCGGAACTGTAAAGAGGTTTGAGTAAAACCCGAACCCCCATTCTTCCAGGGGAACCTCTATAATTACTGCTTGAAGCAATAATTGTTCCAGTGCCAACAGGAGGGATCCTCTCTTCTGGGGATCCCTTGGCACATTTGACCTTATAAAGCGGGAAGGAGGGGAGTTTTTTAACTCCAATTTGTATCCCAGATTTACTGCGGAGAGCACCCATCTGTCTCGGATCGTGTCCCGCCAGGTTTCTGTGAACAACTGAAGTCTTCCCCCCACCCGATTGGGTGGGGGCAACCCTTCATGCATTTGACTTTGGGGGAGGTTTTGTACCTCTCCTGCTCCAGGGCTTCTTGTTACCCTGCAACTGTCCCTGATTTTTACCTCCGGGATTTGACCGGGGAGGCCGTCGGAACTGTTTCACAGCCGATGTCCTAGGGACTGGAGAAGCCGGCCTCTTAAAGGAGGGACCTCTAACTCTATTTTTAACCGGCAAAAGTGTACTTTTACCGCTGGAAATTCTCTGGATATACTTGTCCAGGTCTTCCCCGAATAAGCGCTCCCCATGAAATGGGAAGCTGACCAGCAATTTTTTACAGGGAGCTTCAGCAGACCAGTTTTTGAGCCATAGAAGCCTGCGCATATGTACTACAGACAGCGTAAGGCGGGAGGCCTGATGGATTGAATCCTTTATAGCGTCCACCGCAAAGCATAAGGCTCTAGGTAGATCAGCTAGGGCAAGAGCCTGCTGATCCGGCAAGTCTCTTAAGACCTGTTTCAACTGATCCTTCACTGCTTGGCAGACCCCTATAGCTGCCACTGCTGGTTGTGTCACCAATCCTGCTGTAGAAAAAGCAGATTTCAATAATGACTCCAATTTTTTATCTATTGGGTCCTTGAACATTTGGACATTTTCCACCGGACATGTCAGTGATTTATTCACACAAGAGATGGCTGCGTCCACTGTAGGGACCTTCCATTTTCTGATGAACTTATCCTCCATGGGATAGACCACCGGAAATCTCTTGGGGGGAGTAAATATTTTGTCAGGATGCTCCCAATCCTGGTAAATGAGCCCCTCCAGTAAAGGATGGATCGGAAAGGAACAAACAGTCTGGGGAGCTTTTAGCGACCCCAACGAGGAGACAGAAGTGGAGGATGGCTCCGCAAGTGGCATTTTAAATGCTGATCGGACCATATTAGTCAGGGACTGAACCCATAACCTCTCAGCATGTGATGCTGAGAACGGCTCTTCCACTGTTGATTCCTCTACAACCGAATCAACCTCATCCTGATCCCCCTCAGGTAGGTCGACCTCTGTATGGGACTGTTGCTCTGTTAACAGGCACTCTGAGGGAGGAGACGGAGATCGAGCGCTTTTCTCCTGTGACAGGGAAGCAGCGATTAATGCTGACAATCTCTCTTCCAGTCCTCCCAGAGCTGAGGAAAAAACCTCCTCTGTTACATACACAGGAGCAGGTGAACTGAGGACAGCCACAGTACCAGGTACTCCTGAGGGTGCTCTACGGTCACTAACCTCTGATTCTTCAGGGGAGACTGGTGCAGCCAAAGCATGCCCAAGATCCTCAGAGCCCGATGGAGACCCCCTATTCCTCCTGGAATTTCTAGTCCCGGAGTTTTTAGACGGCATATTCCTAAGCCACAAAGCTGAGGTATTCCAGCCGAAATACACCAGTTACTGATAATAGTCTAGCATAAATGCTGCTATAATAAACAGTTGGTGTCTACTAATGTGCCTTTCTAGGGGATGCCTGTATCAACCGCTTGCTGTATGCCTTTAAATGTTGCCAGCTCTGTCTCTGTACTTCATAGCCAGCTTACTACAATAATTGTGGCTTTTTAAAACCTGCTGGGACGCCCGCACATGCGCAGAAGCGCTGCGGCGCGCACAGAGCGTCATCCCCCAGGCTCCGCCCCCTTTCCCGGCTCACCTCTATATATAGAGGCGCGTGCACGCGCACGCGCGCGGCCACGTGCGCCCTCGGCGCTAATTTCAAACATGGAAACCAGGGACAGGAGCCAGGGCCCCTCTTTGCCGCAGGCCGGGGGATGGACGAGCACTGCAACATGGCAGAGGAAGCAGTTTCCTATAGGAGAACTCACCAACTGCCTGGACTTTGCTCTCTGAGAAGAAACTAGTCCACATGACAAGAAAACATTCCACAGCGGCCTCTAGTGGACAAACACAGGTACCGCAGTCTAATATACTAAATATATATAAAAAAACATTTATTTTTTTTTTTTTTCTTGACCACCATTAAAAATTACTACATTTTTTTAGTAGTTACAGGCATGCACAGAATCTTGCGGGAATACCATTAGGTAACAGACAGAAAGACAAATTAGGCTTGGGGGTCCCCCAATAGAACCAAGTTCCTGGGGGCCCCCACTTACCTGTTCCTCGCCGCAGGACTTTGTTTGGTCCACAAAAGCCCAAACTTCACCTATCACGGCAGGCATTGTAATCAAACCTTCAGGGACCGGGTTCCCAAGGATTCCACTCCCCTGGACCTGTATAGCACCCTGCACAGAAAACATCTTGGTCGTGGGTATGACCAGAGCTCTGGATCCCAGGGTCCAGCTCTCCTAAGAGAAGCATTACAGGCAGAACCTTGCTCTTCTCTTTGCAAGGCCCGGGTACCGACCGTTTAGCTATGAAGCTTTTTTGGTCGGATCCGGAATAGCTTACTGAGGCCCAAAAGAACCTGTACGCAAGCTCAGTGAAAAACACATGTTTCTTCTTGGCCAACACCTTAGACACTGGCAAAAAACTGAGGTGCTCCCGGATGGGAGGGGCTTATATAGGGGAGGGTACTTCCGGTTTTGGAAGTTGCCAGTGCCAGCACCTGACGGTAACTATATAACCCATTAGTAATGACTATGTCGCTCTGTGTCCCGTGATGTACGAGAAAGAAATAGTTTTCTCAGGCAAACCCCTCCCTCCCACAGAGCTTATTATTGTTTGATTGGCCACTGGCAAAGTCGCCTGTCCTGGAGGCAACTTGAAGTTGCCTTGAAGTTGCCTCAAGTTGCCTCGCAAAGTCGTGCCGACTTTCATGTCGCTGTAGTGTGAACCAGCACTTAAACAGTTTTTATTTTGGATAGAGCAAGGGAGGGTTATAACCCCTGTCAGGTTTGTTTTTTCCCATCTGTGTCCCATTTCGGAGATTTCCCTTCACTTCTTGTCCCATCGCCAAACATGAAGTAAGAGGATATCCCTGCAAATTAAAGTAATCCCTTGGGACCCCCAAGTCGCCAGAACTCATATTCCCATTAGAAGTTTTCTCCTCTATTACTTTTTTGGGTCGGATCACTGTCTTAACTGAAGCAACTTTCCATTCAGAGAAAATTGTTTTCTCAGGCAAACCCCTCCCTCCCACAGAGATGATTAGTCTTTGATTGGCCACTGGAAAAGTCCCCTGTCCTGGAGGCGACTTCAAGTCGCTCCAAGTCGCGCTGTGGTTCACGCTCAAGTCGTGTCCAAGTCTCCTCGCAAAGTCGCGCACAAAGTCGTGTTGCCCCTGTGTGAACCGGCTCTTAGGGTGACATTCTTTCCACTGTTCAACAATATCAGGCACATTCTGGTCACTGATCCCCAATGTAACAGGGAATTCTTCACATTTGCCACAAATGTAACAACAGATTCTTGCCACCGATGACAACCAGTGTAAGGGGGGGCCTTCCTTCAACTGAGTACCATTGTATGGGGGTCCTTCTTCAACTAACCACTAATCTAAGGGATCACCACTCCCTCTGAAAGTAAATAAAAGTTAACACACCAAACAGCTAGTGTTTAAATATTTGCATATATTATCAGTTTAATAGTAAAAAAAGTATAAATTATTATTCACATAATTATAGACAAAAAAATCCCACCACCAACCACTAATCTAGACAAAAGCATAGTATCATCTGTATCAGAGCAATGGTCAATTACAAAGTTGTTCCATCTCCAAGATTTGCACATTTTGTCAAACAGCTAAGTGGCAGATTGGCTTGTACTCCCACTGCCCCCCCTTATCCTCCCTTTACACCCCCTCTTCTACACCCTCCCTACCCTTGGCCGTTATCCCCTTCCTCTCCTCTTCCCCCTCCCTTCGTGGGTCCCCTACCCCTTCCTCCCCTTTTACACCTCTCCCCTATCCCTCAAACTCCCTTTTGGACTTCCACTGGACATTTTCCCCCTTAAGATACGCCGTGACCCCTGCCTACTCCATTACAGGAGCACAACCTTTTTGTTAACACAACACTTATTGGATTCTCTTTACTGTGTTATGGTTTATGTATTGTTGTATACTGTTGTAGCGCTACCCCCAGTTAAGAGAGCTGGGGGGGGGGGGACACTTCAACTCTCTCCTGCTACCGGTCCCCCCGGGGAACAGCAAATAAATGAAACTGTGGGTCTATGCAGTCTATAGGCCTGAACACAGCACAGTCTATTGGTCTGGGCAGGTGCCCGCTCACCACTCCGGACGCGATCCCAGTCCACCCTGCTGTGTATCCGCACACAGCGTCTGCAACGATCGGGTCCCCGATCCAACTGATGTCCTCACTCGACAAGTCAGATGCCACCCAGGCTCCGCAGTGGGGTGGAAGGCTCTTTGGAAGTTGCGCAAGGCCCAGGCTTCAGGCCTTGCACTGCAGCGGATCCGCACAGGAAGAAGCTCTTGCTTGCAGCGCGGTGTCCAAAGAGGCCGAGCTCCGCCTCGCCTCCTCCTTAAATAACCCCTCCCATGAGTCTCTGCGATGGCTAACTGCACTCTGGGTGCCGAACGGGGTTCTGGGTAACGTAGTCCCGGGGCCTTAAAGGAGACCCCATTACACACTCCCCCCACTTAAACTCTTTGGTCCCCAAAGATAACAAAAACTTAAATTACAGAACGTACATCAATCAAACTTTCGTATGATGTTGGCAGAGGAAATTCCCACCAAAACCGAGGTGGTGAACTCCCCTGCCCACAGGTCACACTATCATCAGTGTCCTCCCTAACTGTGCCAGAGAGGGAGCTAGGGTTGCCTCCCACCAAATGAACAGTGGGAGGATCAGGGTCTTCCATACTCCTTCTGGCAGTAACCACAGTGTCTTCCGCCCTTCTACCCATCTGTGGGTAAGTTAATCTTCTGGGAGGCTTTATGGCTCTGCGCTTCCTCTGTCCTCTTGGACTTTCTGTTAAAATGGGCTCCTCCTCCGGAATCAACTTAGGAATCTCCTCTGTTTCAGGAACACTTCACTCCGGAGCAGGGAGATACATGGAATCCCTTGGATCTCCCTCTGGGGGTAAGTCACAGACACTCTCCCAAGCATCTGACCAAGGACTGGACGGGATGAACTCAGTGGCTTCTGCATTCAGTGTCTGGTCCTCAGCATCTTCTTCAGGTGGAAGATCAATAGCAGAAGTTTCTGGAGCCTGGGAAGGCCAAAGCCAGTCAAGTTCTTCTCCCTCATCTTCACTTGTTTCCGAGGTCTCTGTATCCCCAATCCGGGGGGTCTGAGAGCGAGTGTTTTGTCGAGGAGTATCCAGAATGGAAGTTGGCTCAGGGGAATCCATCACAGGGGGGATCCGAACTGCCTCAGCCAGTGGGAGTAGGTGGCTCCGGTGCCAGGTCTTCAGTGGCCCCACCTTCCCTTCTGGTTTAAGTCTGTAAACGGGTAGGCCCGGCAGTCTTTTGCAAACAATATAAGGTTCAGGTCTCCATTTGTCTGCAAGCTTGTGTTTTCCAGGGATCCCCAAATTCTGCAACAACACTCTGTCTCCAGGTTGTAGATCTTGGATCCTAACTTTTAAGTCAAAATTTTTCTTGTTGCGGGCCTCCCTTTGCTCTGAGGCCACCTGGGCCTGTTCATAGGCCAATTTCAAATTGCGTCTGAGCCTATCGACATATCCCTTGTGGGAAGCAGCAGAACAATGGTCTATGGAAGTGCCAAAGGCCAGATCTACGGGTAGTCTTGCTTCTCTCCCGAACATAAGTCGATAGGGTGAGTACCCTGTAGCATCACTGGTGGTGCTGTTGTATGCATGCACAACTGCCGCTATGTGGTTGCTCCAATGCTGCTTCTTTTCACTACTTAGAGTCCCCAGCATGTTGAGCAGGGTTCGATTGAACCTCTCCGGCTGAGCATCACCTTGTGGATGATAGGGGGTAGTTCTTGTCTTCTTGATCCCCAAAGAATCCAGGAGTTTCCGGATCAATCGACTTTCAAAATCCCTTCCCTGATCTGAATGGAGCC
This sequence comes from Rana muscosa, assembly GCA_029206835.1. Taxonomy (NCBI): domain Eukaryota; kingdom Metazoa; phylum Chordata; class Amphibia; order Anura; family Ranidae; genus Rana; species Rana muscosa. The sequence continues at coordinate 36,544,167 of JARGYO010000162.1, read as the reverse complement.
GTTGTGGTAGCCCATAATGTACAAAGTATTTCTCCATCAGCACTTTAGCCACGGTGGAAGCCTTCTGGTCCTTGGTTGGAAAGACCTGGGCATACCGGGTGAAATGGTCGGTTACTACCAGAACATTTCCTAGTCCACTCAGGTCGGGTTTGAGGCAGAGAAAATCAATGCATACCAGGTCAAGTGGGCTTTGACTTTGCAGATGGCCCATTGGGGCAGCTTGATGAGGTAAAGTCTTTCTCTGGATGCATCGTGCACATGAGTGGCAGTATTCTTCAACTTCAGCCCTCATGCAGGGCCAATAGAAATGGTCCCTAATAAGTTGGAAATTCCTTTCCGCCCCTAGGTGGCCATGGTTGTCGTGCAGGGCAACCAGGACTGTCTCTCGGTACTTTTCAGGCAAGAACAGTTGCCATTTGTCTTCTAGGTCATCAGAGGGGCCCCTTCAGTAGACCACTCCCTGATGCACCTGTAACTTGTCCCACTCTTTCCTCAACAGGCGAGCTTCCTTTGAAGGGTGGCGTAAGAGTCTGTTCGGGTCCTAATTCTCCAGGGCCTCTAGGACCAACCTCTCCATGGGGTCTTCCAATTGATCGGATCTCAGCTCCTTCTTAGACAGTTTTGGTAAGTTATCTTCCCCCAGTTGGGTTACTCCACAGCATTGCTTGGGGACTCCTACTATGGTAACCCCTATCTCTTCTGCTCTTGAGCCGCCACTGGCTTGGAGTTCAGCCCCTTGACAGAGGGCCCGCACCCCGTCAGGTGCCACTTGGGCCCAGTCTTCTGTACTGCAAGTGGGGACGTGAGATCTTCTAGACAAGGCGTCTGCATCTCGGTTTCCAGCCCCAGGTCTGTACTTCAGGCCGAAGTCGAAGGCAGACAGCGCCGCCAGCCACCTATGTCCTGTGGCATCCAACTTTGCTGTGGTGAAGAGATAGGTGAGGGGGTTGTTGTCCGTTTTCACTGTGAATTCCCCCCCATATAAATAGTCTCTAAGTTTGTCAACTACCGCCCACTTAAGGGCCAGGAACTCCAACTTATGGGTGGGGTAGTTCTTTTCGGAGGGAGTCAGACTTCTGTTTACATATGCAACAGGACTCAGTTGCTCTTCATGCTCCTGGTACAGCACTCCCCCCCAAACCATCATGACTGGCGTCTACATGAAGCTCATAAGGCTTCTTAGGATCTGCGTAGGCCAGAACAGGGGCAGTGGTTAATGTCGTCTTCAACATCTGAAAGGCATTCTCACACTTCTCGTTCCACTGGTCCTTGACTGACTCCCCTGGCTTTCTGGGGCCTGTGTCATCCTCTTCCCCCTCCGTCTTTAGCAGCTCATTCAGGGGCCTGGCTATCCGAGCGAACCCCTCCACAAACCTCCTGTAATAGGAACAGAACCCCAGAAAGGATCTGAGCTCTGTCACCGTGGTGGGCCTGGGCCAGGAGGTGACTGCCTCCAATTTTGCGGGGTCTGTGGCTACCCCATCTTCAGACACTATGTGCCCCAGATAGATGACTGATAGAATTGGCACTTTTCAGGTGAGAGCTTGAGTCCTTCCTCACTCAGTCTCTTCAAAACTTTCTCCAGTCTCTCCTCATGCTCTTCCAAGGTTCTTCCGAAGACGATGATGTCATCCAAGTATACGAGGACTTCGATGAGGCTCATATCTCCCACAGTCTTCTCCATGAGGCGTTGGAAGGTGGCTGGAGCTCCAGACAGACCTTGAGGCATTCGGTTGAATTCAAAGAACCCTACCGGGGTTATGAAAGCCGTCTTCTTTTTGTCTTCTGGATGCATCGGGATCTGATAGTACCCGCTCTTGAGGTCCATAACACTGAACCACTTGGCTCCAGACAAGCTCTGTAGGGCATCCTCTATCCTTGGAGTGGTATATTGATCCGGTATGGTTCTCCTGTTGAGGGTCTTGTAGTCTATGCACAGCCTCAGTGACCCATTCTTCTTCCGGACCACCACTATAAGGGAGGCATAGGGACTTCTAGATTCTCGAATCACTTCTGTTCGCTTGAGCTCGGCGAGCTGCTCCCTCAAGCCTTCGAGGTCTGCTAACGGAACCTGTCTAACCCTCTCCCTGAAGGGCTTGTCTTCCTGGAGGCGGATTCGATGGGTGGCACTCCTAGCACACCACACATCGAAGTCATCTTGAGAAAAGATCCTTTCCCACCTGGTCAACTGGGCCTTGGCTCTCTCTTTCCAAGCCCTGGGCAGATTTGGATTCTCCATGGAAAGTTTCTCCCACACAGTACTTTCTCCATCTGTCTTCTCCACATCTGGCGAAGCAACTGGGGTAGCAGGGCTCACCCGGCCCAGTAACAGCCTAGCTGGGATTTCCATGGGACCATCCATGGTATTTCTGACGCTCACAGGCACTTTACAATGAGCCTTCTTCAGGGCCCTCACCGGGACCACTTCTGGGACTACTTCTAAGCCCAAATGTTCTTCCCTTGGGTCGGGTTCCAACATGACAAAAGGGCCAGTCTGCTCCCAAGTGAGTTTCACTGTGGCTTTCAAGCAGGTTACTTCACCAGGCTGCAGCACTATTCCCCTTCTTCCCAGCCTCCAGACCTTCCCTACCCCCTCTTCCGGGGCCTTCTGTTCCAAGATCAGCCGTTGGTAGGCTGTCTTCAACATTGGGTGGATCTCAGTGACTGTGTGATCTTTCCTTCTTGTCAGAGGGGCCAGAAGTCTTCGGACCAGATCCATGTTCATCCCTATTATCAGGGAACTCTTGTTAGCTCCAGGCAGTCAGGGGCACACCACAGCTAAGGTGTCGAACACTTCAGCCTTCCCGGCTATGGACGGGTCAAAGGTCAGTTTTATAGGCAGATAGCCATCATAAGAGACACTCTCTGTCCCAATTCCCCATATCTCCAACTCTTCAATCTTCTGGATGGGTAGGTGACTTAAATGCTTGTCATAAAAGTCTCGGTACAACAGGGTCACTTGCGCCCCAGTATCCAATATGGCTCTTGTGTAGACTTCCTCCACTTGAACTGGTACTATCGGGGAGGGACCCACCAGCTTCTCTGGATATCGCTTCGAAGCGGTCTCTTTCTTTTGATCTTTGCATTTTCCCTTTTGACTTTCTTCCTTCCATTTCTCTTTGGACTTCATGCCCCATACACACGATCGTTTTTCATGCCGTTAAAAATGCCATTTTAAAAAATGGCCATTAAAAATGATCATGTGTAGGCTCCAGAGCATTTTTAACGACGTGAAAAACGGCCATTAAAAATTCCGGACATGCTCTCTTTTTTCACGTCGTTTTTCATGTCGTTTTTTTTAACGACGTGAAAAACGATAGTGTGTATGCTTTCACGACGTGAAAAAAAACGTGCATGCTCAGAATCAAGTATGAGACGGGAGCGCTCGTTCTGGTAAAACTAGCGTTCGCAATGGAGATAGCACATTCATTACACAGTAACGGACTGAAAAGCGCGAATCGTCGCTCAACAAACTTTACTAACATGAAGGGTGGCGCCATTCGAACGGAACTTCCCCTTTATAGTGCCGTCGTACGTGTTGAACGTCACTGCGCTTTGCTTGATCGTTTTTTTTAATGATGGTGTGTACGCAAGGCAGGCTTGAGAGGAAACATGAAAAAAAACGAGGAGAAAAACGTCGGTTTAAAAAATGACATTAAAAACGATCGTGTGTACGGGGCATAAGCCTCTCTTGGGCCTCGTATGCATTGATCCCCCTCCTTTTAGTGGGTGTAACTACCCGCTGAGGGACACTACTCTCTTTCTTTGGGGTGCGTTCCTTCTGAGGAACTTTGCGTTTCTTCTGAGGGGTCTTCTCCACTCTTTTCATGTGCTTCTCATTCAGTTTGGAGCTCACTGGAGATGATGGGCACCCGGTTGACTCCTTCACCGGGGCCCGCTGAAGTTTTCCGGCGGCTTGCGGTTATTCATCTTTTTTTTCTTTGGGCTGGCACACACTTTGGCGAAATGGCCAGCTCCTCCACAATTGAAACAAATCACATCCCCCCAATCTTCCAGGGATGCGGGTGCTGAGGTGTTGGGAAACAGCTCCTTCCTCTGACTTTCCCTCTCTGGTTCCCTTGACTTCTTCTCCATCAGGGAGGTCAGCATCCCCAACACTTGGGACATCTGTGACTTCAAGGTATCCACCTCTGAGTCTCTTTCCAGGGTCATGGCTGTCCTGACCATCACTGTAGGAGGATTTACTGACTCAACTGGTAGGCTCCTCTTCTTCTCCTCCAGCATAGCTTCTTCCTCTCTGACCACTCAGATCAAGTCAGGGTACTCCAGGCTCTTCCCGTCCTGTCTTGTGCGTAGCGCCAATGCGATGGGGTCCAGGGGCTGAGATCCTCTCATCACCTGTTGATCACAGGCCTCATCCACCTTAAGAATCATCTTATGCAGGATCTTATCCAGACGTCTCATGAACTCTGACAGCTTCTCTCCTGTCTTCTGGTAGCAGTGCTCCAGCTGATAAGTGAGCTCAGTGATTTTCTCTGTTCCACCGAACACATTCTGCAGGATGTCCAGATAGTCCTGTGCAATACAGTCTGTCTTACTCATCTTGAGGTTGCGTATGGCCTCTAGAGCAGGCCCCTTCAAGCTCTCAGCAATTCTTTGCTTCTTTCTGTGGTCTGGGACTTCCCATTCTTCTAGGGCCTGAGTGGCACCGTCTAACCACTCCTCGAACCCCTCTTCACCCGAGGGTACAGGTTTCCTTCCTGAGAATATTCTAAGCTTTCTGTATCCTGACATCTGGTAATCTGTAGGATCTTTCTTACACTGTACCACAAGTTCCCCCAGGACTGCGCACAACTCTGCGCCGAGTGTGGCAGATGGCGACCCGGGGCTTTCCCTTTTCACCTGTCTTTCTACTTTTGGGGTGGGTGATGGAGATAGTTTCGGTGTCTGAGACCGTCCTCCTGACTTGAGCGGCAGCGCGTGTATTAGGCTATAAGTCTGATCATCTATAGCTTCTATACTTGGATTCTTGAACTGTTCTGGGACTCCGTCCTTCCATTCCACTAATGCGTGTGTCAGTGAGGAATTCGTCCTGACATCCACCACCCATGCTTTCTGATACAGTGACATCATTAGCTGCTTCACTGCTTCTTCTTGCCAGATCCCTGGGAGTTCTATGACTACTATCCCGGCTGGATCTGTGCCGACCGTTTTACACCACTGTCCTACTTCTAGTGGGTCCATTCTGGTACTTTTGGCGCGTTACTTGCTGCAACAGGATCCCGGACTCGAGAGCCCCCACGTGTAGCGCTACCCCCAGTTGAGAGCCGCTTGGTTTTGATTTCGGGCCCTGTGTGCAGCACCACCAACCCCCAGAAATCTTACTCGACCCACTCTGGCACAGTTAGTCTAGGGTTATATCTGTATCACATTCAAAAGTATTGCAAGGGATAATCTCTTAGCAGTAAGTCAACACACTGAAGCAAGGGATTAAGTATAACAGTTTACTATTATCTCAAAGGTAGCATAGGCAGAATACAACACATGCAACTGGCTTGCAGAGCCCTGCAGAAATCAATACGGCACACAATAATGGCGCTGCGCGGTACTTCACCACGCGTAGCTATTATGGTATGCGCGCCCTATGGCGCACTGAACAATATCTTAACTCCCACCCCGGTCAGGCCTGACAGAGTAAATCTCAGTCACCTCCTATAGGGATTTCTTCGCATGCCATCTTTCGGTGGTGCACTTGATGAATAGTACTTTGTAATCCAGAACCAGGCAATAACTTGAAACACTATACTGGGGGGGGGGGGGGGGGGACACTTCAACTCTGTCCTGCTACCGGTCCCCCCGGGGAACAGCAAATAAACGAAACTGTGGGCCTATGCAGTCTATAGGTCTGAACACGGCACAGTCTATTGGTCTGGGCAGGTGCCCGCTCACCACTCCGGACGCGATCCCAGTCCGGAACGTCCACCCTGCTGTGTATCCGCACACAGCGTCTGCAACGATCGGGTCCCCGATCCAACTGATGTCCTCACTCGACAAGTCAGATGCCACCCAGGCTCCGCAGTGGGGTGGAAGGCTCTTTGGAAGTTGCGCAAGGCCCAGGCTTCAGGCCTTGCACTGCAGCGGATCCGCACAGGAAGAAGCTCTTGCTTGCAGCGCGGTGTCCAAAGAGGCCGAGCTCCGCCTCGCCTCCTCCTTAAATAACCCCTCCCATGAGTCTCTGCGATGGCTAACTGCACTCTGGGTGCCGAACGGGGTTCTGGGTAACGTAGTCCCGGGGCTTTAAAGGAGACCCCGCTACACTGTTAATTAGAAACACTTACATTTGGGTCTTGATCCAATCGTAAGTTAATGTTCGTTCATTTGTATTTTTTTTTTGTAGATCATCCTTTACAAAGAATGCACAGAGAAATGTAAGGGAGCAATCAGGGCGGCTAAGATAGAACACGAAAGACACATAGCGGAGGAGAGTGCAAAAAAAAATCCCAAGAAATTCTTTAAGTACATAAATAGTAAGGAAGGGAGGTCAGATCATATTGGTCCCATAAAGAATGATGAAGGGAATCTCGTTAATAAGGATGGAGAGATGGCAAAGGTATTGAATTTATTCTTCTCCTCAGTCTTCAGGAGGGAATCAGGGGGCTTCAGTAACCAAAACTGCAATGTTTATCCTCATGACACGTCACAGGTAGAGATGAGCTTTAGGTTCGAATCGAACATGAGTTCAACTCGAACATTGGCTGTTCGCCCTTTCGGTGAACAGCGAACAATTTGGGGTGTTCGTGGCAAATTCGAAAAGCTGTGGAACACCCTCTAAAAGTCAATGGGAGAAATCAAAAGTGCTAATTTTAAAGGTTAATATGCAAGTCATTGTCATAAAAAGTGTTTGGGGACCTGGGTTCTGCCCCTGGGAACATGTATCAATGCAAAAATTTTTTTTTAAATCAGCAGTTTTTCGGGAGCAGTGATTTTAATAATGCTTAAAGTGAAATTTTTTGTAAAATTTCGTACCTGGGGGGTGTCTAAAGTATGCCTGTAAAGTAGCGCATGTTTCCCGTGCTTAGAAAAGTCCCTGCACAAAATGACATTTCTAAAGGAAAAAAAGTTATTTAACCCGGTCCCCTCTAACGCGTCACCGGGGTATCCCGTGACGCGTTAGAGGGGGTGAGACGGGTAACCCCGACCCCTTGAACTCATCACGGGAAACCCCCGTGGCCCCGACCTCGGTTATAAAAGACCTCGGTTATAAAAGAACTGTCAAGTACTGCTTGCGCGTCATTAGCCGGGGTGCTCCGGTGCAGGGAAGATGTGCGTCGTTCCTCGCTGGAGACTCGCATCACTGGAGATTCATGGATCATCGCTGGACAGACTGCATTACATCGCTGGAATATTTTTTTTTTTTTTTTCTTAATAAAGGACATTTCACAACTGTATCTATGTGGTTTTTAACATCTTTGACACTTTCTTTTGTGAAATGGTAGGGGTACAATGTACCACGTTACCAATTCACATGGGGGGTTGTTATCTGGGGCTTCCAGTTTCCGATAAGCCCCTCACCCGCAGACCCCCACAACCACCAGGCAAGGGTTATGGGGATGAGGCCCTTGTCCCCATCAACATGGGGACATCCTCCCCATGTTGAGGGCATGTGGCCTGGTACGGTTCAGGAGGGGGGGTGGCCCTTCAGGTCTGGTATTATTACTTTTTTTTTGGGTTCGGGGTTCCCCTTAATATTCATACCAGACCCAAAGGGCCTGGTAATGGACTGGGGGGGGCCCCCTGCCGTTTTTTTCAATGACTTTGATCTGTATTGCCGAAAATTCATGAATAGTTTTAAATGCCTTTTTTTCCTTTAGAAATTACATTTTGTGCAGGGACAGTTCTAAGCACGGGGAGCCTGCGCTACTTTACAGGCCGTTTTTAAAACTTTTTTTTGCAGTGACACATGTCCCCTGAGGCAGGACCCGGGTCCCAAAACACTTTTTAGGACAATAACTTGCATATTAATCTTTAAAATTAGCACTTTTGATTTACCATGTTCGTGTCCCATAGACTTTAATGGTGTTTGCGTGTTCGAACAAAGGCTCATCCCTAGTCACAGGAAGCACCCTCATGGCTAATAGAGGACAGAATTAGAAATAGACTTGAAAAACGTAACATTAATAAGTCACCGGGGGACAGATGGCTTCCACCCGAGGGTCCTTAAGGAACTCAGTCAAGTAATTGCCAGACCATTGTTCCTAGTTTTTATGAACAGTCTACTGACTGGAATGGTACCAGCTGATTGGAGAAAAGCCAATGTAGCACCAATATTTAAAAAAGGGCCAAGATACATACCTGGGAATTACAGACCAGTTAGCCTAACATCAATTGTATGCAAGCTCTTGGAGGGGATGATAAGGGTTTATATACAAGAGTTTAGTAATGACAACGGTATCATTAGCAGTAATCAGCATGGATTCATGAAGAATCGTTCTTGCCAAACCAATCTATTAATCTTCTATGAGGAGGTGAGCTGCCATCTAGATAAAGGAAGGCCCGTAGACATGGTGTATCTGGATTTTGCAAAACCATTTGATACAGTTCCCCATAAATGTTTACTGTACAAAGTAAGGTCCCTGGGAATGGACCATAGGGTGTGTACATGGATTGAAAACTGGCTACAGGGGCGAGTTCAGAGGGTAGTGATAAATAGGCAGTACTCAGAATGGTCCGGGGTGGAAAGTGGGGCCCCCCCAGGGTTCTGTCCTGGGACCAATCCTATTTAATTTATTCAGAAACGACCTGGAGGATGGGATAAACAGCTTAATCTCTGTATTTGCGGACGATACTAAGCTAAGCAGGGCAATAACTTCTCTGCAGGATGTGGAAACCTTGCAAGAAGAACAAATTAATGGGGTGGGAAACTACATGGCAAATGAGGTTTAATGTAGAAACATTTAAAATAATGCATTTGGGTGGCAAAAATACGACTGCAATCTACTCACTGGGGGGAGAACCTCTGGGGGGAATCTAGGATGGAAAAGGACCCGGGGGTCCTAGTAGATGACAGGCTCAGCAATGGCATGCAATGCCAAGCTGCTGCAAGCAAAGCAAACAGAATATTGGCATGCATTAAAAAGGGGATTAACTCCAAAGATAAAACTATAATTCTCCCACTCTACATGACTCTGGTTCGGCCGCACCTGGAGTATGCCTTCCGGTTCTGGGCACCAGTCCTCAGGAAGGATGTGCTGGAACTGGGGAGAGTCCAGAGAAGTGCAACACAACTAATAAAGGGACTGGAGGACCTTAGTTATGAGGAAAGGTTACGAGCACTGAACTTTTTCTCTCTGGAGAAGAGACGCTTGAGAGGGGGTATGATTTCAATGTACAAATACCGTACTGGTGACCCCACAATAGAGATAAATCTTTTCTGTGAAAGGGAATTTAATAAGACATGGGGTCATTCACTAAAATTAGAAGAAACGCAGTCTAACCTTAAACTGCGTAGATGGTCCTTTACTGTAAGAGCGGTAAGGATGTGGAATTCTCTTCCACAGGCAGTGGTTTCAGCAGGGAGCATCGATAATTTCAAAAAACGATTAGAACGACCACAACATACAGGGATATACAATGTAATACTGACATAAAATCACACACATTAGTTGGACTTGATGGACTGATTTCTTTTTTCAACCTCGCCAACTACGTAACTAAGTAATTAAAAAACCTTACTGTTTAAAAATAATGTATTCTTTTGGCCAGGGGTTGGGTATCTTAATTCATGTCTGGAGTACCAGGCGTTGGCCTTTGAGAAAGCCAAACCAGGACACAAAACTAAACTGCATATTCAAGATCACAGTCTTAAGCATGCTTTGAGCAAGACTATGGGGTTAGTTTACTGAAGGAATGTAGGCTGTTTACTAAGGAAATTGAAGGTTTACGTTGCAAAGAAAATGTTCATGAAGTGAAGCTGTATTCAATTGGAATAGGAAAAAAAATGTTTTTTCTACCAGGTCTATATTTCTAGGTTAGGATATTAATTCTGTTTAAAAATAGAGGCACCACATTTGCCTTGCATCAATCCAAAGAGACTCTAATGCCCCATACACACGATCGTTTTTCATGCCGTTAAAAATTCCATTTTTAAAAATGGGCATTAAAACCAATCGTGTGTATGCTCCAGAGCATTTTTAACGACGTGAAAAACGGCCATTAAAAATTTCGAACATGCTCTATTTTTTCACGTCGTTTTTTTTAACGACGTGAAAAACGATAGTGTGTATGCTTTCACGAGGAAAAAAAAAACGCGCATGCTCAGAATCAAGTATGAGACGGGAGCGCACGTTTTGGTAAAGCTAGCGTTGGAAATGGAGATGGCACATTCGTCACAGTGGAATTAATAGCATCGTTTTAATGCTGTGCATTCCGTTCTTCTTTTGATAATGCTTAAAAAAATTACCTTCTTTTGCTAATGACATTGAGAGTTATGCCAAACTTGTTTAAGTAATTCCTAATTGATCTAATGATTGTAAAATATTCTTTTGAAGCCACATCTCCCTCATAAATTCATAAATAAATGTAAAGCTCACAATTATTTTTATTTATATTTTTTGTGTTTTTTATTTTTTATTTTAGTAATTAAGTTAGCTTTATAATTTTTTTGGGGCTTCTTTGATATATGTAGGCTTCTTTTTTTTTCTTTTTTTGATTTTGCTTAAATTATTGGTGTGTAAAGTTACCACACCAACCTTCAAAATTTGTCTCATTTTGCCTCAAGGAGGTTTGTGTCCCTTGTTAATAAAAATAATATTATTTGAAATGTCCCTGCCTACTCCCTAGCAAACTCTCTTTTGAAATACAAATCACATAGTCAAGTATTTGAAGCCAAAAAAAAGAATCCTTTATTTAGGTACATTACAAATTAAAGGGGAAGGCAGCACTGGAGAGCCTGCTTGCATTTGTGCATCCTTTGGACCCCACAACAACCATCCAAGATGTCAAAACCAAACTATTTAATAAAAAAATAAAAAAAGGAGCCCAATCTTGGCTTGAACTCCCAGAGGTCAGGAACAGCAGCAGATAAGTCATATATGTCCCCAGTCTGTGGTACTAGAGCAGGCATTATTTTTTCCTCTTCCTTGTAGCCTTCTCTCCAGCCTTCTCTGCAGCCTTCCCTGCAGCCCTTGTTGCTTGCTTCCTCGGAGGCTGGGGATCAGGAGGAGAGGAGGTGGCATGAGGAGTAGTAGGAGGAGGAGGAGGAGGTGGAGGTGTAGGGACAACCTCAGTGATGTCGGTGAACTTGGTCAGTTCACCGAGCAACCCCTTGTTAATGACCTTCAGCAGAAGGTTCTCACTATATAGCTTTTGCCGCAAGTCCATTTGGCCTAACTTATGGGCCAGGACTGCGGCAAAGCCCTCCTCAGCAGAGGGTGCCTCTCTGAGGGCCACAGTAGCCTCTTTTAGGAAGGCTCTTGTTTCCTCCTCCATCTGCCTAGCTCTCCTTGGCCCTCGTTGTTTCATTATCAGGGGAGGCATCTGGGCTCTTGTGCTGGGCCCAGCCTCCTCCTGTGTGCCACTGGGCCCTGCCTCCTCCTGGTCCCCAACATCACCCTCTTCCTGGCTCTGCTCTGGCTTTAAAAAAAGAAAGGGACATTCTTTATTTTTTGTCACCATCAATCACACACATTGTTCACCTCCAGACATTTTTTTAATTGAATGTCAAAAGTTATTAAATTTGCATAGATTCCGCCTCCTGATATTGCCGCCTTGTCCACATCAAATTTGACCACTACTGTATCTTGCTCTTTAAATCCTAATTTTTTATAACATTAAATACCTAACAATACTAACATCAACTTAAAATCATCACTTTTGTAACATATAAATGTAGACATCAATACTTTACCTGGCTCCATATATCCAAATCTGCCTCCTCAAGGACCTCATCTTGATCCTCAGAGGAAGCCAGAGCAGGGTTGCTAGGAAGGCTGGAGGGCTAGCTGCAAGGAAGACTGGAGGGCTGGCTGCAAGGAAGGCTGGAGGGCTGGCTGCAAGGAAGGCTGGATTGACCTCTGGGGGGAAGGGTGGACAGAGATTCCCGCACTTCCAGCTGGTCATCCAGGAAAGATAACTTGCTGTAGTACCACAGACTGGGTTTATAAACCTTATCTGCTGCAGCACCTGACCTCTGGGACTTCAGGACCATATTCCTCTGGGTCCTGTATGTCCCCCTGATGGTAGCAATTTTGGTTTTCACATCTTGGAGAGTTGTTGTGGGTATCTGTGTTTGCACAAATGCAAGCAGGCTCTCCAGTGCTGCTGTCCTGGCCACTTTATTTTTATTTCCACCACTTTTTGTCTGCCAAAGGATAGGGAGTCCTTTCCATTTATCAATGAACTCCCCCATAAACTCTGGGTTTTTGAAACTATTCATTCTCTCTGTAAAATCAAGAAACAAGAAAATACATATGTTTCAGGCAACATTCATCAAATCAGCCTTTGACAGATTTTCAAGCCCCAAATCTCCTCCTCTGATGAAACCCAAATCCTTAAAATTTTATGTACCTTGGTCAACACGTTCGTTGCTAACTCCCTCTCCCGCCAAATGAACGTATTTTCGACACATGGATCTTCACTTGATATACACTGCGCATGCGTGAAACTCTGCACGCTTTCCCCGCCCCTGACGTTCGATATTGTACTTTCCCCGCCCCTTCTCGCTCGTCGTAGTGCTTAACAACATGGCGGAGACACAGGTGGCTGAGAGTACCTCTACAGAGGAGGAAATTCCAGAGGAGCCCAAATCCCGATCCAGGAGATATAAGGCATCCAACATGTCATTCGAGGAAATGGTGGAGATGGTCGCCATTTTGAGGAGGGAGGATTATGATGCCAAGCATGGGCCGTATAAAAGGCCTAATCTTGTCAAGACAAAAATTATGGGCAAAGTGGTCAAAACTCTTCACCAAAAATTCGGGGTGTGCAGAACGAAGGAACAGCTCAGAAAACGATAGTCTGATCTGAAGTTGCGGGAGCCCGACCAATACAAAAGAATCAAGAAAGTTTTAGGAAAAAGTAAGTACTTTTTCTTCATTTTCCCTGCTAAAGATTATTACTTGTATTAAGTTGTGTATATTTGACTTTGATATAGTACAGTGAAAGATACCAAGTAAACGGACGTAGTAAACCTCTTTCTCCGTACAGTTCCTAAAACTATGTTTTTGGATCATCCAGTGTGAACACCCAAATTTCTAAAAAAATTTTGGGGAGCAAATTTGGTAAAGAAGTTGCTTTATTTTTATAATCCAAATGACAATTTTTTAAATTAAAAAGGGTATGCATTGTAATGTTAAGGGAGAGAATGCTCAGCAGCTGATTAAACATCTGAACGCAGTAGTACAAGTGTGGGACAAAACCCCTAAATTTTTAGGGTGTCACACACAGGTGATCCTGTGTATATACTTTGGGGTGTTACAATGTGTCAAACCTTGTTTCAAAAAGTATATGCTCTGGTTTTGGCTATGTATCCAATCATGTGTTCCGGTTGTCACTGGGGGTACATTTAAAAATGGACCACACTTCCAAATAATCTTTACAAATTTATTTTTCAGGGTTTTTGTGGGCAAAAAATTGTTACTAATGAAACTATACCTTTTATTGCAATCTCCATAGGGCTTCAAAAAGCTACGTCAGATGAGCCTATAAATCCAACACCTTCAACAATACCCCCAGAACCACATGGAGAGGAACGTGAAGTTGTGGAAGTGGAAAGTGGCACCACAACAGGTCAGTGTCAAACCAGACAGATGCAGGTTAATAGATGTAGGCCTACAAATTCTATACTACATGATTTTTTTTTATTTAGGTGCAGTTCTGGCCGGAGACCCCGAAAAGTTTACACATCACAGTGCCCAGATCCTGATCCAATACCTCATGGTCTGCTGTCGTGACCTTGAAAAAATAAAGGGAGACTTGATAGAGATCAGGCAAAATACCAAGCGGGTTGAGGAAAGGCTACAAAATATCATGGCTGTGCTTGGGCGTGTATAATGTTTTAACACAAAAGAACGTTGAACTTGCTGTGTTTTGGCAGGTTTGTTTTTCTTTTAAGCTTTAATGAATAGTACATGTTTACATTTTCACGATATTTTTTTAGATTTTTTTTTTATGCATGGCTGTTCATGCGTTTTAACCCCAAAAATATTTTTATGACATCTACATTTAAAAGGAAGTTTCCTAAAAAAATAAAAATAAAGGTATTTTCTTACCAAGAATTTGTGGCTTCATTATGTAAATGTTGTGCAAAGTGAACTAATCAAGGTTTTGTGTTTACACGGACAATGAAGGCTAATTAAGAATGCAAAATACACATGGCACTACAAGTGCACTAGGTAAACCTACGAGAAACCTAAAAGAATATTAAATGAAAACACAAAAACAATATTTTCTCAAAAAAAGGTTTTATTTTTAGAAATAATAATGTTAAAATTCATCAGGCATATCAATGGCCCCCCTAACCCACAAAATAATCGACATATTGTTGACGGACCTCACGTCCGGTTTGGGGGGCCAAGCCTGGACGGCCAGCTTCCAGGGCCACTAAATTTTCAGATTCCAATAATGAGGCCTCGGGCCCACTCAAAGTCATATAATTGGTTGAATGCACCCTGAGAAAATTATGGAGCACACAACAAGCCATTACAACATGGTTCCATTTGTAAGGGGCAAGGTGGATGGAGGTGAGGAACAGGCGGAATCGGCTGGCCATGATGCCAAAGGCATTTTCCACCACCCTTCTTGCTCTGGCCAGCCGATAGTTGAACACCCTCCTCTCAGGGGTGAGGGTGCGTTGCGGGAATGGCCTCATCAAATGGGGACCCAGGCCAAACGCCTCATCCGCCACAAAGACAAATGGGAGTCCCTCCACATTCTGCTCCGCTGGTGGCAAGGCCAGCTGATCCAAAAGGAGCCGTTCCCCAAACTCCGTCTGTGCAAAGACTCCTCCATCAGACATCCTGCCATTCTTGCCAACGTCCACATAGAGGAATTCGTAGGTGGCCGACACCACTGCCATCATGACGATGCTGTGGAACCCCTTATAATTATAATAAAATAATCCCGAATGGGGTGGTGGGACGACCCGAACATGTTTGCCGTCGATGGCCCCTCCACAGTTCGGAAAGTTCCATCGTTGGGCAAACTCAGATGCCACATTCTGCCATTCATGTGGCGTAGAAGGGAACTGTGGAATTAAATTAAAAATAAATTAATACTTTGAGACAGAAACATTGAAAGCAGATTTAAGAAAACCATTCATGGCCAACATTGGGAGAAACCAAAAAATTAAAACATTATTAGTAAGCAACAACAAACCAAAAACAAACCCAAAATAAAAACGGGGGGGGGGGTTGAAGATGAGTTGGGGAGATCACAAATGAAGGCTGTAGCACTCTGTATGAAGTTTAAAAAAAATGTAACATTCCTAGGCAATCTTTAGGGTGCGTTTAGGGTAAAGCACTACGATGGAGCATAGAATAAAATACATGGAAATGACTAGGCAAGGTGGGTATGGCCCCAGGATAGCATGCTGGAGAGGTTAGGTAAGGCAAATTTAAATGTAGGCCTAATAAAAACATTCCCAAAAATAAATAACCATGTGGAAAAAGGGGACATTCCCTGCAGCTAAGAATCATGGGAATTAGGGACTGCTAATAAACCCCGAAAAAAAATATTAACAAAGAAATACATACAATGTGAGGTTTGAAATAAGAACACTTACCTTAATATAGTCCTCCTGCAAAACTTGAAGGATGGCAGAACACATCTCTGGTATAATGATACCCAGAGCCTGGGGGGGCTATGCCTGTGGAGAACTTTAGGTCCTGCAGGCTTCTCCCAGTCGCCAGGTATCGCAATGTGACAATGAGCCTCTGCTCAGCACTGATGGCTTCACGCATAACGGTGTCCTGCCTGGTAATGTAGGGGGACACCAAAGCCAACAGATGCTGAAATACGGGGTCAGACATCCTGAGAAAATTCCTGTAGTCCTCAGGATTATTCTCCCTGATCTCCCGCAACAAAGGCATATGACAGAACTGGTGCCGCTGGAGCAACCAATTCTTGGTCCATGAACTCCTCCTCACCCTGTTCATGGCCTGGAGTCGGGATACAGCATGAACCCCGGCACCAACTACAGCACAAACTCTACGACTAGTACGTAGCCGCAACATGGCTAGATAACGGTCGGCAGCTCAGAACGAACTAGAAGAACGAACGAACAGCAAGGCCTATGAAGAACAAGCTGAAAAACAGGAACGAGCAGACAAGAACGCACTGAATAAACAGATACGAACTGACTACAAGCACTGCAAGACAGATACGAACCCACAGGCACAAACTGAACTCCACAAAACGATCTTCAAAGCACAAAGACTGAAAAGTGCGAATCGTCTCTCACCAAACTTTTACTAACACGCGGTAACACGAAATTAGCAAAAGCGTCCCAAAGGGTGGCGTCATTAGAACGGAACTTCCCCTTTATAGTGCCGTCGTACGTGTTGTACGTCACTGCGCTTTGCTTGAACGTTTTTTAAAATGATCGTGTGTACGCAAGACAGGCTTGAGAGGAAACATGAAAAAAAACGACGAGAAAAACGTCGGTTTAAAAAATGGCATGAAAAACGATCGTGTGTACGCCGCATAACAATTAGAAACACTGGCTTAGAAAGTAGTGTGCACAAGCCATATGGTCTAGGCGCTTTATTTAATTTTATTTGGGCCGTTTCCCTCTACCCAATTTTTGCTTTCCACATTTCTGCCATTCATTAATAGATTTCTATATAATTTTGTGTTGTATTATTGGAGCTGTACATTTCAGTGTTTGCTTTTCAGACAGGTGTCTCCTTTCCTGCCATAACCCTCCCCTCATCTTCTCTCATTTCATCCTCCAGTAGTATATGTAGCGGCCTCATCCGCTTTCTCCCTTCTTCTTTTACGCCTGGCTGACTCGTCTAGGGGAACCAGGGAGAAGGGTGAGGTGCACCACCAGCTCGCACCTCGTGTATGTGTAGAGGTTTGAGCTTAAATCTTTACCTTCGGGTCTGTGTCCCGGTCCGGAGCTTCCACTTCTCCACTTGCAGGTGGATAGATGAATGTAGAACACTTTGCTCCCAGAAAAGTAAGCCCACACCAGGTGACAGTACAACTTCTATATTTATTTCCGCAGAGATAAATATGCCTCTTTGCAAGCAGACAGGTTGATACAAACACAACTTGGTGGGGAGAGGGTTCAGGCACAATTCACCGACCGTGAGGTTGGTCCCTGCCACAGACCGGGTGAACGATGAGGTCCCTGCCACAGACCTTTGGATAGGTCTCTGCCACCGACCTGATTGTAGTTGGGTCTCTGCAAAGACCATAGAACTTGGACTACCTTCTAATGACTGCCCCTGTTAGGGAGATGATCCATCCGGACGGTCCCCAGAGGCCTGCACTGTCACCAGCCAATGCTGCGCTGGATCTTCAGGCCAGGTCACCTCCCTGGTTCTCCTCGCCCAAGACTCGGGTCCCCTCACTCAATGGGCCCCTAGGTATCTTCTCCCATGCGGGACCCAGTCGAAGGTACTGGGCCCCAGGCCTTTGCTAGTACCTCACCCCAGGCTTAAGGTGCCTGGGATGGAACTCGAACTTCCCCGCGCCCAGGCCGAGGGCACCCGGGCACAGACGAACAGGACAGGAGGCCCCAGGCTGAAGGTGCCTGGGATTCGGACCTCGTGTGCAAGATGTCCGCCCTTTTATACCCTCTCCCAACAGGCACAGCGGGTTCCCCCTCCTGCTGTACTACTGCCGCGAGAGGACACAAAGGGCACGGGCCTACAATGATAGTTCAACCCCAGCCCAAGGTGACAGCGCCACCCAGGGGCCGCAAGGAACTGAACACCATTATCATCTTCCACGAACCAAAATGGCCATAAATCCCTAATTAGTGCATCTGGGCCATGCTACCGCCCAGACACTCCCCCTAAATGTTGACACCCGCTACACACACCCCCCGGCACATAGACACTGGTCTCCAGTGTCTGGAACAAGCCATGCTCCAAAGGGAGCCAACATAGACCCGATCCAGAGACTAGCTTCTCAAAAACACAAACAAAAATAATTTTTAAAAACTTGGAAATTGCGCATGAACCCAACAGGGAAAGGGAAAGGTGAACATGAGGGAAACACACATTATAAATGCAAATCACATTACACACAAATGGCATTCTCCCCTCCCACATCACTAAGTCCCGCCCATTCTCAGCAGTCTTGACCGATGTTCTCCTGCAGAGGGAAGAAAGAGGAAAACAACACACAATTCCTAACGCATTGTGAAAAAGATCTCTCCGAAAAGAAACCTCTTTCCTTAAAAGAAGTGTGTGATGCAATGTGATGAACAGTGCATAACACTGCCACCTGGTGACAGCGTTGCGGTAAGAGCACTTGTAGAAATCCGGATTCTTCTCTGTACTGTGGCCCTGACTACACCCCAAAGTCCTGATTATCTTTGTGGTGGGAGGCAAAGGGAGACCAAAAAAAAAAAAAAAAAAACACAACTGCTCCCATGCCTCCAAAGAGTAGAACACCCCTAGACAGGGTACAGTTCCGGAATGTTCAGCAATAAAAAAATAAACTGGAGTCTTTCCTCCTACAAGTAAAACCTTGGATGCGGCAGCACAAGAGGTTTCAAGTACCGATCAAAAGTCTCCATATGGTACTCCATATCTTCCCCATCTTTCCGACAGAGAACGACCCGGTCATTTTAAAGAGTCACAGGGTTCCAGCAAAGTCAATCTGGAATATTCAGCAGCCAAACATTAGAGTCTATTTTCCTACAGTACGGATACTCCCATTCACTGGCAACCCCTTGGCAGATAAGTCTCTATAGCCTGGACAAAGGTAGCATCGTGGAGCGGTCTCCCTCACCAGGCAGGACAATCGACTCTGGGGGCGGAAGGGCAAGCAGGGGACTGGATCCCTCCTCAGGTGCCGAGGCCTCCACCCGGGGTGTACTATCCCCTGTAGACATGGGTGGGTCCCTAGGTGCACGGGACAAGGCCAGGGGTACTTTGTCCCAACCCTTCCGTTCAAATAGTTCATCTATTTGTCCATCATCTCCTGCATCAGAGATCGACTCCAGGTCGGAGGTGTCATACTCCTCTGCGGGTAGGTAATTCCCTGTATATGTGGAATCACCCCCTCCCATGGGCTCCGGTAACTGTGGATCCCCGACACCTCCAACAAAACACCAAGTCCCGTTCCCTGTCTTACCTCGGCCGACATTTGAACATAGAGGTCCGGGAATTTTCCCACTGGATCCATCCGGGCCAGGCAAGCGCAGGGGTTGTCCTCCATCTCGGCCGCTGGAAGCTTTAGTGAGACCGACCTTCCTTTTGGGCGCTGGGAGTAGGAAAGCTGTAGTGACTGAAGCAGCATCTTTGGATTTTGTATCCTCCGTCCATTAGTTTGCGACTTCCACGGAAGTCTCTGCAGTGCGCGGGGGAATGGCTGTGCAAGCTCTGACTTCTCCTTGTAGAGTGGTGGCGCCTGTTAGGCAGTTGAGGTGGAAGGCTTGCGGCCTTTCTATTGGTTGCTCCACTTCAAATATGAACTCGCCACAGGCCTTGCAGCGACCGAAGGGCTTCAGCTGTACCACCAGTCCCGAACAGCCGAGACAAATCATACCCAGGGCCTCAACGTCCTTGCATGTGCACAGGGCGAATCGTCCCTGGGGCTTGAGCCGAATCCCCGTATTCATAGCGGAGACAGCAACAGGGGTTGCCCTGGTGGTAGATGCAGTGGGGACCCATGATGCAGTAGAAAGCATGCTGACCGTTGACTGCTCCATCGTTCACTGAAGAACTGGCGCCAAAGTCTCCACGTGTATCCCCACACATGGCCAGACTCCTCCCCCTTGGTGCAACATTTCGCGGGCTTTTTCCTCGTCACGCCCACGAACTGAGCAGGGAGCGTGTGCCTCGTGGCGCGCCGACCAACATGGCCGACCTTCTCTGAACTTTTCTGGGGGGTAAAATTCAAGTTTTGAGAGCTTCAGCTCCATTGACATGGAACGCAAATCCCGGACTCAGAGCCCCCACGTGTAGCGATACCCCCAATTAAGAGGGCTGCCTTGATTGTTTTGGGCCCTGTAGTGCACCCTGTCAACCCCTGGCAATCGGCTCTAACCTCTCGTGGCACAGTTAGTAAAGGGGATGATAGAATTGCAATCACCCTAATATTCTCTATGACACAATCCCACAGTAAGGCACACAGTATGGTATAGCACAGTAAATGACACTGACAACCAATATACTTAACTCTAATATTTTACTGTTGGTAAAGATGAAAATGATAAACAGTATGCAATGTCACATGCAGAGCCCTGCAATATGGGTATACTTATTAACACATCAAACGTTCAGCAATATGATAGACAGTTTAACAGACCCCCGCTGCAGCTATCCTCCATCGGGGACAATATGGCGTCCAGCAATGTCCTATACTACCCAGTCAGGCCTGATTATGATTTGGGTATAGTTCTGTGGAAGAAAATCTTCGCTAGCAAAAAACGGTGGTGCACTTTAAGAACAATTGTAATCCACAAAGTAACGATGATCGGTAACTTTATGTAGCGGGTGTCAACATTATGGCGGTAGCATGGCCCAGATACACTATTTGGGATTTATGGCCATTTAGGTTCGTGGAAGATAATAATGGTGTTCAGTTCCCTGCGGCCCCTGGGTGGCGGTGGCTGTCGCCTTGGGCTGGGGTTGAACCATCATTGTAGGCCCATGCCCTTTGTGTCCTCTCGCGGCAGTAGTACAGCGGGGCGGGGAACCCGCTGTGCCTGTTGGGAGAGGGTATAAAGGGGGCGGACATCTTGCGCACGAGGTCCGAGCCCCAGGCACCTTCAGCCTGGGGGCTGCTGTCCTGTTCGTCTGCGCCCGGGTGCCCTCGGCCTGGGCGCAGGGAAGTTCGAGTTCCATCCCAGGCACCTTAAGCCTGGGGTGAGGTACTAGCAAAGGCCTGGGGCCCAGTACCTTCGACTGGGTCCCGCATGGGAGAAGATACCTAGGGGCCCACCGAGTGAGGGGACCCGAGTTTCGGGCGAGGAGAACCAGGGAGGGGACCTGGCCTGAAGATCCAGCGCAGCATTGGCTGGTGACAGTGCAGGTCTCTGGGGACCGTCCGGATGGATCATCTCCCTAACAGGGGCAGTCATTAGAAGGTAGTCCACATTCTATGGTCTTTGCAGAGACCCAACTACAATCAGGTCGGTGGCAGAGACCTATCCAAAGGTCTGTGGCAGGGACCTCATCGTTCACCCGGTCTGTGGCAGGGACCAACCTCACGGTCGGTGGCAGCGACCGTGCGCCAAAAGTTGTTGTGAACTCCTAAAAGCTTCTCTAATCCGAAAGGATTGTGCATGAACCCTCTCCCCACCAAGTTGTGTTTGTATCAACCTGTCTGCTTGCAAAGAGGCATATTTATCTCTGCGGAAATAAATATAGAAGTTGTACTGTCACCTGGTGTGGGCTTACTTTTCTGGGAGCAAAGTGTTCTACATTCATCTATCCACCTGCAAGCGGAGAAGTGTAAGCTCCGGACCGGGACACAGACCCGAAGGTAAAGATTTTAGCTCAAACCTCTACACATACACGAGGTGCGAGCTGGTGGTGCACCTCACCCTTCTCCCTGGTTCCCCTAGACGAGTCAGCCAGGCGTAAAAGAAGAAGGGAGAAAGCGGGTGAGGCCGCTACACGTGGGGGCTCGGTTCCGGGATCCCTGTATATTGCACACATCGGTCAGAAGTACCAGCATGGACCCGCTAGCAATGACACAGTGGTGCGCAGCGTGGGCCGCAGATCCAACCCAGGCGGTAGTCATTGAACTCCCGGGGGGGATCTGGCAAGAAGAAGAGATAAAGCAGCTAATAATGTCCCTATCCCCGTGCCAGAAAGCATGGGTGATGGATATAAAGCCAGATACCTTGTGTACATACACACTAGTGGAATGGAGAGGAGAAGTTCCGGAAGAGTTTAGAGGCCAGAGTATAAAGGCCATAGATGACCAGACGTATCGCTTAGTGCATACGAGGGCCGTGAAGAAGGAGAAGGTATCTCCACGAACCTCCCCGCCATCATCTCCGCTAATCTCCCCCAAAATGGAAAGCAGTCGTCAGATGAAAACTCCGGGGTCACCCCTGGCCGCCATAGGGCCAGAACTATTGGCTGCTCTGGGAGACTTTGTTACTAAGTGCCAGAAAAGCAATACGGTACATGTAGAAGCCCGGTATCGGAAGCTCCAAGTGTTTTCAGGAAAACAACCTGTGTCACCCGGTGAGGAAGACTTTGACACCTGGATTGAGCAGGCAATTCAAGCAGTAGAAGGATGGGAAGTTCCAGAGGCGCAGAAGAAGCAGTGCATCAGTGAAAGTTTGAAGGGTACTGCTGCTGAGGCGGTGAAAAAATCTTAGGTGCAGCAATACTGTTTGTACTGCGATGGATTATCTGTCTATGTTGCAGGAAGAATTTGGCCAGCTGGAGAAGGTGTCTGAGTTGGTGTATCAATTTGAACATACCCTCCAACAGCCGGGGGAGAAGTTGTCTGAATATGTCCGGAGACTGAATAGAATGCTTTGCCAAATTGTACTGAAAAAAAGGAATGCTGCCGCAAGTCATAGACGCTACTTGGATGAAGCAGATCCTGAGGGGAGCCTTACGTTCAGATCCAGTTTGGCTTTACTTGAAGACCTCTGACGGAGTCATGGCTTTGAGTTACCCAGACCTTGTGCGGATCATAAGGGACGAAGAAGCCTTGCTGAAGGATCAACAGGTGGTTGGGAAGACCACCCCACCCACCTCGGTGGGAGTCAGAACAGCAGTAGTTATTGAGCGTGATTCAGAAGTAGAAACCTTGATGGCCCAAGTGTTGGATTTATTGACCTCTTTACTGGCCAAGAACTCAGGAACCAAGGAAAAAGCAGAGATCAGGAATGAACCGTGTCAAAATGTTTCCGCTTCAACACCCCCGCAGACAAGAAAGGAAACTATCTGCTTCAACTGTGGAGGAGCTAGCCACATTGGGAAAGTATGCCCCAGTCTAAGGAAGAACCGAGGCACTCAATACCAGCAGGCGGAAAACTTCAGAGGGCCCCGGTGAAGGAGTCAGCCGGGCGCCCACTACTTACAGAAAGCTCCAAAAAGATTCAAAAGCAAGAAGAGGTAAAAGAGAAGGGGAACAATACCCCTCCTAAAACCCCCCATACCACCTGTCGGGAGTTGAAATTTAACAATCTGAGGGAAATCAATGCATACCAGGTCCAAAAAGGGTTTAGGCCCAGAGAAAAATGGAAGAAAAAGAAAACCACAATAGGAAATACAAGGAGTCCAAAGAAGGAAACACCCCAGAAGAGGTTTCCAGACAAGTTAATAGGACCCTCCCCTCTAGTCTCCGTTCAAGTGGAGGGAGTCTACACCAAGGCCCTCCTAGATACAGGAGCCCAAGTGACTCTTTTATACAGAGACTTTTACCGGAAGCATTTGAGTCACGTGCCCTTACAGAAGCTGGAAGACCTACAGATAGGGGGAATTGGCACTCGTAGCTTTCCCTATGACGGTTATGTCTCAATCAGACTGGCCTTTGATCCATCAGTAACAGGAAAGGCGGAAGTCTTTGACACCCTGGCGGTAGTTTGTCCTCGCCCGTCAGGGGCCAACACCAGTTCCATGCTAATAGGGACCAACACTGACCTGGTCAGGTGGTTGCTGACTCCTCTAGTGCAGGAGCGGAGTCCTACCACAGACAAGATCCACCCTATGCTGCAACAGGTCTACCAGAAGTTGGTCCTGGAACAGAAGGCCCCAGAAGAGGGGGTGGGAAGAGTCTGGAGACTGTCAAGAAAGGAGAAGATATTGCAGCCTGGTGAGGTGACCTGTCTTCAGGCTACGGTAAAACTCTCCTGGGAGCAGCCTGGCCCCTTTGTGGTCTTGGAGCCAGACCCCTTGAACACCCACCCAGGGCTGGAAGTGATCCCTGAAGTGGTCCCGTTGAGGGCATTGAAGAAGGCGAAGGGCCAGATTCCAGTGAGCATCAGAAATTTCACTAGTTCTATGAAGATTCTAGCCCGGGTACTACTGGGAAAAGTAAATCCTGCTACCCCAGTGACCCTGTCTGAATTGAAGAAAACAGAAGGAGGGGAACTCACCCTGGAGGGACTCTGTCTGGAAGACACCACCTTACCTCCAAAATGGAAGGAGAGAGCCAAGGCCCAGCTGACCAGATGGAGAAAAATATTCTCGGAAGATGAGTTTAATGTGGGGTGTGCGAGGAGTGCCACCCATAAAATCCGTCTACAGGAAGACAAACCTTTCCAGGAGAGGGTCCGGCGAGTCCCCCTGGCTGACTTGGAAGATTTGCGTGAACAGTTGACAGAGCTAAAGAGAACAGGGGTTATTCAAGAGTCCAGGAGTCCATATGCCTCCCCCATCGTGGTGGTAAGGAAAAAGAACGGGTCGTTGAGACTCTGCATAGACTACAGGACTCTAAATAGGAGGACCATACCCGACCAGTACACTACCCCCAGGATAGAAGATGCCTTTCAGAGTCTGTCTGGGGCCAAGTGGCTCAGTGTCATGGACCTGAAGAGTGGGTATTACCAAATCCCAATGCATCCTGAAGACAGAGAGAAGACGTCCTTCATCACCCTGGTGGGATTCTATGAGTTCAATAGGATGCCTCAAGGCCTGTCGGGAGCCCCCGCCACTTTCCAGAGGTTGATGGAGAAGACAGTGGGGGACATGAATCTTATCGAAGTTCTGGTATACCTAGATGACATCATTGTCTTCGGGAAGACTCTAGAGGAGCATGAAGAGAGACTGGAGAAAGTCCTGAAGAGACTCAGTGAAGAGGGACTAAAACTCTCCAGGGAAAAGTGCCAGTTTTACCAGTCTTCGGTCCACTATCTGGGACACAGTGTCTGCAGAGAGAGTGTCTACAGATCCTGACAAACTGGACGCAGTTACCTCCTGGCCCAGACCAACTACAGTAACTGAGCTCAGATCCTTCCTGGGGTTCTGCTCTTACTACCGTAGATTTGTGGAGGGGTTTGCGAAGATTGCCAAACCCCTGAATGAGCTCCTGAAGACAGAAGGAGAGGAGGATGATACTGGCCCCAGAAAGCCTGGTGAGTCAGTGGAAGGCCAGTGGACAGAGAAGTGTGAATAAGCCTTCACAATGTTGAAGAAAAATCTGACGACTGCCCCAGTCCTGGCCTTTGCGGATCCTAGGAAACCATATGAACTGCATGTAGATGCCAGCCATGATGGTCTGGGAGGTGTACTGTACCAAGAGTATGAAGGACAGTTAAGGCCAGTTGCCTATGTTAGTAGAAGTCTAACACCAGCAGAAAAGAACTACCCCACCCACAAGTTGGAATTCCTGCCCCTAAAGTGGGCAGTCGTGGATAAGCTCAGAGATTACCTGTATGGGAGTGACCTGCCTAACTGTGCCAGAAAGTGAGCTGGGGTTGCCCTCCACCAAATGCACAGTGGAGGGACCAGGTGTTTTTATTGTCCTTCTTGCAGTAGTTACTGTGTCCTCAGAGCTTTCTCCCATTTGGGCATAGGTTAACTTTCGTGGAGGATGAATGGTTCTCTTCGCTCTCTTTTCTCTTGGGGTAACTGTCTCCGTCACCACAGGCTCTTCCTCTGGGGTAGGTGTATTGGGTTCCAATATTTCTGGAGCATCCAGATCAGGTGCAGGAAGATGCAGAGGGTTCCTTTGATCTTCAGCAGGGAGCGACTCTATGGCATCTTCCCACTCATCAGACAGAGGGCTGGACGGGACAAACTCAGTGGCTTCCACATTTAATGTACTATCCAGGGTATCTCCAGAAGGCAGAAGGTCTATGGACAGAGGCTCAGGGGCCTGGGATGGCCACAACCATTCAAGTCCGTCTTCTTCATCTTCACTTTGATCAGTGATATCCATTCCTCCAGACTGAAGTGCCTGAGACCGAGTGTTGGGCCTAGGTGTATTCAGACTTGAGGATGGTCCAGGGGAATCCTCTACAGGAGGTATCCGAACTGCTTCTGAAAGTGGAAGTAAGTGGTTTCTGTGCCAGGTCTTCATCTTCCCTTCTGGCTTCAGCTGATACACCGGCAAGCCTGGTAACCTTTTTCAGATCACATAAGGTTCGGGTCTCCATCTGTCTGCTAGTTTGTGCTTCCCAGGGACTCCCAAGTTCCGCAACAGCACTCTGTCTCTGGGTTGAAAGTCCTGGATTCAAACTTTGAGATCAAAGTTCCTCTTGTTCCGGGCTCCTCTTTGCTCTGATGCCACTTGGGCCTGTTCAAACGCCAGTTTCAGGCTCTTCCTCAGCCTATCTACATATCCCTTGTGCGAGGTGGCTGATGTGTGATCCATTGATATGCCGAAGGCCAGATCCACAGGCAGTCTTGCTTCCCTGCCAAACATTAATCTGTAGGGAGAGTACCCTGTGGCATCACTGGTTGTGCTGTTATAGGCATGCACTATTGCTGCTATGTGCTTGCTCCAATACTGCTTCTTCTCGCTGCTCAGAGTCCCCAACATATTTAACAGAGTCCTGTTGAATCTTTCCGGTTGGGCATCACCTTGGGGGTGATAAGGGGTAGTACGAGTTTTCTTTATACCTAAAGAGTCCAACAATTCCTTAATCAGTCGACTCTCAAAGTCTCTCCCTTGGTCTGAGTGCAGGCGCTGTGGTAGCCCGTAATGCACAAAGTATTTTTCTACCAAGATTTTGGCTACGGTGGAGGCCTTTTGGTCTTTAGCTGGAAAGGCCTGGGCATAACGGGTGAAATGGTCGGTTATCAGCAGAACATTTCCATGTCCACTCAAGTCAGGTTCTAGACAGAGAAAGTCGATGCATACCAAGTCCAAGGGTCCTTGACTCTGCAGATGACCCATTGGGGCAGCTTGACGTGATAATGTCTTCCGCTGAACGCAACGAGCACATGAGTGGCAGTACTCCTCCACTTCAGCCCGCATACAAGGCCAATAGAACCTATTCCTCACAAGCTGGAAGGTTCGTTCAGCCCCCAAGTGGCCATGGTTATCATGTAGGGCAGCCAAGACAGTTCTTCTGTGTTTTTCCGGCAAGAACAGTTGCCACTTCTCTTCCAGGTCATCAAAGGGGCCCCTTCGGTAGACCACCCCTTGATGCACCTGTAACTTGTCCCATTCTTTGTGGACCAGTTGAGCCACCTTTGAGGGGTCCTGCAGGAGCCTGCCTGGATCCTGGTCTTCCAGTGCCTTCAAAGCTAATCTTCCCCAGGGATCTTCCAACTGGTCTCTTCTTATGTCCTTCTTGGACAGCTTTGGCAGGTCGTCCTCAACAATCTGGGTCACGTTACAATAACACTTGGGCACCCCTACCACCGAAACTCTGATCTCTTCCGCCCTTGACCCACCACTAGCTTGAAGTTGCGCTCCTTGACATAAGGTCCGTACCCCATCCGGGGTTACCTGGGTCCAGTCTTCTGTGTGGTGGGTGCATGAACTCTTCTGGACAATGCATCTGCATCACGATTTCCAGCTCCAGGCCTATACTTGAGACTGAAGTTGAAGCCGGCCAGGGCTGACAACCAACAGTGGCCAGTGGCATCCAACTTGGCTGTGGTGAAGAGGTAGGTGAGTGGATTATTGTCAGTCTTTACTGTAAAGTCAGCTCCATACATGTGACCTGTGGGCAGGACAAGCTCCCTTCCCAGTTTTGGTGGGAGCTTCCCCTGCCAACTTCCCTTGCAGCCCTCAATGAACCTGTTGGTACTTGTTGTTAATACTGTCTTTGGGAACCAAAGATTCTAAGTGGGGGGAGTGTGTAGCGGGGTATTGCCCTTTAATTCCCCAGAGACTATAGTACCCAGTACACCTTGATGCACCCAGGGTGCATTGCCCTGTGCAAAGACTGCTGGGGTGGACTTTATAAGAGGGGGGCGGGCCCCTGTTCTTTCTCTTTGGATACCGCCCTCCCAGCAAGAGGATCCCTGTGCTGATCTGCTGTGAGCACAAGGCCTGAATCCTGGGCCTTGTGTTTTTCTCCAAAGAGCCTTTCGCTCCACCGAGGAGCCTACGGAGCGTCTGATCCTGTTGCTGAGTGCTGTTACCAGGAGGACCGAAGACCCGGGTGTCGTGGACACTGTGAATCGAGTCACAGTAACGGAAGTAACGGACAAGGACTAGTCCGGTCGGGTGAGAGAGCACCTGCTCAGAACTACACCACAGTATCTCTAGGCCCATTAACTTTATTCAGGGCCATCACAGTGATTGCAGTTACACTCTGGGGAGACCATCTGCAGAACTGAGTTATTAGTCTCCCTGGCATTATAAAGTTACCGATCATCGTTACTTTGTGGATTACAATTATTATTAAAGTGCACCACCGTTTTTTTGCTAGCGAAGATTTTCTTCCACAGAACTATACCCAAATCATAGTCAGGCCTGACTGGGTAGTATAGGACATTGCTGGATGCCATATTGTCCCCGAGGGAGGATAGCTACAGCGGGGTCTGTTAAACTGTCTATCATATTGCTGAACGTTTGATGTGTTAATAAGTATACCCATATTGCAGGGCACTGCATGTGACATTGCATACTGTTTATCATTTTCACCTTTACCAACAGTAAAATATTAGAGTTAAGTATATTGATTGTCAGTGTCATTTACTGTGCTATACCATACTGTGTGCCTTACTGTGGGATTGTGTCATAGAGAATATTAGAGTGATTGCAATTCTATCATCCCCTTTACTAACTGTGCCACGAGAGGTTAGAGCCGATTGCCAGGGGTTGACAGGGTGCACTACAGGGCCCAAAACAATCAAGGCAGCCCTTTTAACTGGGGGTATCGCTACATTTATAATGCTCTTTGGAGAAAAACACAAGGCCCAGGCTTCAGGCCTTGTGCTCACAGCAGATCAGCACAGGGATCCTCTTGCTGGGAGGGCGGTATCCAAAGAGAAAGAACTGGGGCCCGCCCCCCCCTTATAAAGTCCACCCCAGCAGTCTTTGCACAGGGCAATGCACCCTGGGTGCCTCAAGTTGTACTGGGTACTGTAGTCTCTGGGGAATTAAAGGGCAATACCCCGCTACACATATGACACAGGTAAATGCTTTTGGAATAGGGCAGGTATGGATTGAGATGTAAGGAGCTAGGATAACCATGGTGATGCTCAGCTTAAACAATAGAGAAGTGGTTATGTTAAGGGCAAAGTAGGTCAAAAGGGAAGATAAAATATGCATGATGTCTGCAAATGAAAAGAGATTTATTTCCCTTAGAACCATGATCTCTTTATTCTTGTTGCCTTAGAGATAAGTTGGTATGCAATTGATATCTGGGCAGCACAGTGGCTAAGTGGCTAGCACTTTTGCCTGGCAGCACTAAGGTTGCTAGTTCAAATCTCAACCATGACACTACCTGCATGGAGTTTGGATGCTCTACTTGTGCATGTGTGGGTTTTCTCTGGGTATTACAGTTTCCTGACACACCCCAAAGGTGGGTTCATTGGCTCCTGTCTAACCTGGCCCTAGTATGTGTATGTATGAATGTGAGTTCGCTCTCTTAGATTGTAAGCTCCTTGAGGGCAGGGACTGATGTGAATGTACAATATATATGTAAAGTGCCGTGCAAATTGATAGCACTATATATATGTACCTGAAATAAAATATCTAGGCGCATGCGTGAGGCTCCTAAGATGGCCGCTTGAGCCGAGAGCTCCGCTCCATCCCTCCACAGCGGTGCCAATAGCGGCAAACACGGTGGCGGTTCTGCCCTCATTTCGACACAGCTGACTACCGGAATACCAGAGAACATCCCCAGCTTACCTAATCTTATTTTTTAGAGGTTTTCAGGCCGTTATTTGGCTTACTAATGACGGATGTAAAATCCAAGATGGCCTCCGCATCACAGCATTTGATCCCTGATCCGCCATTTCTGACTGAAAAACTACAGAATACCCGCTCTTCCACTGCTAAGTTCTCCTCAGGAACTCAAGAGGTACTTACTCAGGTAATTACCACCACTCCAACTACATCTGGAACCATAACTAACCTCTCTGCCTCAGAATATAGCCATACTGCATTGGGACATGACACTGCTATTCAGGCCATTTCTTTTACCTCAGACGCCTGTCAGGGAATAGAGGCTTATCAAATGGCGGACTTATTTCAGAAATTCTCTGACTTACTTGACAAAGGTCTGGCACAAACTGCTAATAAAATCACAAGGGATCTGAAAGCAGATTTTCAAAGCTTGGGCTCTAGAATTGACTTTATTGAAAATAAAATCGATGAAACTGCTGCAGCTACTAATCAAAATATGGAACATATCAACACTGTTCAGGAACAAATGGATATTGCATTGTCAAAAATCGATGAACTCGAAAATAGGTCCCGCAGATACAATGTCAGAATTAGGGGACTTCCTGAATCTGTAATTGATGTACCCAAAGCGGTCCAGGACTTATTTAGAAATATGCTTCCTAATACCCCACTTGACCGACTGGAACTGGATAGGGCACACAGAGCCCTGGGACCACCTAGGAAGGATGGCAATCCGAGGGACATTATTGTCAAGCCTCATTTCTATGCAGTGAAGGAAGATATTATGAAGCAAGCTAGATCTTCTCCACAAGTGACATACCAGGGTCATTCAATTCAATTGTTTGCTGATCTTTCTCCGTCCACTATACAGCGCAGGAGGTCATTGAAACCTTTATTGTTAGTCCTCACTAAAAGGGATATCAGATACAGATGGGCCTTTCCATTCGCTGTTAGATTTACTATCAACGAGAAATCCTATTCTTTCTCCAACTTTCAAGAAGGTGAAAAGTTGTTCTTACAACTGAAATTAATCTCGCATGAGGCAGAAATGGATACTTCTCCGCCCAGTTCTGGATCATCTAAAAGACCAACGCCGACGAGTCCAAATTCTCTCCAATGGAACAAAGGAAGAGCTAAAAAAAATGAAGGATGCTGGCCCTACTTGATTTGATTGTATTGTCTTTTTTTTTTCTTCCCTTTATTCTAGTTTGGACCGAGGGTCCAACTTTTTCCCTTTGGGGAAGTCTGTCGATTGTTCTCCCCCTTCCGCATTTTTTGTGCCCCTAGTGACTTAAATTCACAACAACAACCTGTCCTATCTTATTTTTTATATTATATATATATATATATATATATATATTGTGACAGCAGGAAGGTAAAGTCACCTGGTTGCATCCAGGGGGGTAGATATATTTCGCCCAGATTCAGGCTTTACGCCGACTTATACAACTAGGTGGAGAGTTGTATAAGGCTAGTGGGCTCATGGATGACTCATACCTCTAGGGAGAGGGCTGGGCGTCGTGCAGGCAGGGAGTTGATGAGACCAGCTGAAGCCTGTCAGTTCGTTTAAGGCCTCTATAAAAACTCCCAGCTTCATTAGATGTTAGCTCATGCCTGGAACCAGACCTGTGTGGACTGTCTAGGGAGAGTGAACCCCTGTGCGGTGAGGCAAAGCCTGTGTGGCTATTTGTTTGGACTTTTACTAAACCAGGGACTTAGGGACTAGGACAGCACCAGGCTGATCCCAGTTGTTAGTTTAGGAAACCTGCATGTTTAGTCAGAGGTCAAACTGACCAGGATTTATTTTGTTTGTTTCTTTTTGGCTTTGCTGTGTTTTTGTCACTGTACATAGAGAAATAAACCGCACCTTTTGATTTTGAAAACCACAACCTCCGTCTGCTGGCCCTGTTTTTGTGTGGGGAGCCCAACCAGGGGGTCACACACACCCGCTACCGAGTTAACCCCCTCACAAAATATATATATATATATATATATATATATATATATATATATATATATATATATATATAATAGATAGATAGATTCTAAACTTTCATATATAGACTTATATATGGACTTGACACTCTTATTATCTCTCTTCAAATAGATGTATGTGTATATGTATATGTGTGTGTGTGTGTGTGTGTGTGTGTGTGTGTGTGTGTGTGTGTGTGTGTGTATGTGTATGTGTATGTATGTGTATACATGTGTATGTATGTATGTATGTATGTGTATAATTTTTGTTTTTTGTGGGGTAGTGATTCGCTAATCCTATATAGGTCACTTGTGGACATCCTGATATGTTCAATTCAAAATGTTATATAACCGTGTTACAACTTGAATGCAATTTTTTTTCTTTCGGGGGCGTCCTGTGGGGGGATGGCTCACATGCGCCTCCACCTATCTCTTGAAGGCCAGTAGTCTTTGGAGGATAGGTTGTCTGTACCTTTGGGTCAGACATTTTTGTTGAAGGGCTCTGGGGGTTGTCTCCGCCCCCCCCGGATCCTGATATTTGATGATAGGAGACTTTTCTTTTTTTCTTGGTTCTACTTTTTCATTTTTTTTTTCTTCTCCCTCATCCTTCTTTTCTACCCCTCTGTGTACATGCCTGACTTATCTGTATTTTACAGGATCACATCCACCAGATTTACGGTGAGCACATTCACATATGGGTATCTGCTGAGAGAAATTCTGAGCTCAACTTCTACCAGCTATCTCTTCTGGGTGAGTGGGTATGACTGTAATGGATGCTTCCACCTTGACTTCCATGGCTAATACCACACATTCCAACCTAATTGCCTCGCACAATGTACAGGGCCTAAACTCTCGAACCAAAAGGAGAAAAATTTTAGACTATTATAAAACTCTTAAAATGTATATTCTCCTACTCCAAGAGACAAACTTTCCTATACGGTATACTCCTACTTTCCTACATTCACATTATTCACAATTTCACTTAGCCAATGCCGAGAATAAGACAAAGGGGGTAGCCATTCTTTTTTCAAAATTTTGTAAATTTGAAAAGATTGCTGAATACTTAGATCCTGAGGGACGATTTATTCTACTAAAAAGGTACCATTGAAGGGCACCTTTATTCTTTAGTTTCCTACTATGCCCCTAACAAGGGTCAAGCTTCTTTTTTTAAAGTCATGATGGATTCCCTCAATCCCTTACTAGAAGGCACGATCCTTCTTGGAGGCGATTCCAATGTTGCTTTGGACCAGGCTTTGGACAAATCTAAACCCCAAGGTACTCAACTAACTAGACCTACTAGAGAAAGCCACAAATTTGCAAAATTACTTTCGACCCATAACCTGGCTGACATATGGAGGGAGCTGAATCCTTCAAAAAGAGATTTCACTCACTTCTCTCATCCGCATAATACATATGCTAGAATTGATCATATTTTAACATCCACATCTCTTCTCCCATTTATTCTCAATGCTCGTATTAAAGATACTGTCCTTTCAGATCACTCAATTGTACTTATAGCTCTTCACTCTAATACTTTGAGCGGAAAGAGGGGCAATTGGAAACTCAACAAATCCATTCTTTCTGATCCATTAAGAGTTGAGACGATTAATAAAGCTCTTCAAGATTATTTTCTTCTCAATGATACTGGAGAAGTCTCGGTTGAAACGCTTTGGGCGGCTCATAAGGCTTTCATACGGGGTAAAATAATTCAGCTAGCAACGCAACTCAAAAAGGGAACGTAAAGATAAAATAGACCGCTTAGAAAAAGAATATGCCTCTCTCAGAGCCAAACACAAAAAGGACCCGTCCAAAGTTCCTATTGCCCTCATTGATAAAGCTAGACTTGATCTAAACTTACTCCTCACTACTCAAGCTATTCGCTGGACGAGTAACAAATTCTATGTTCATGCTAACAAAATAGGACCCTTATTAGCTGCTAAGCTTTCCCCCCGGGTTCGAATCAATACTACTCCTAAAATCAGAATTTCTGGTCAGCCTCCCACAGCTAACCCTGTCAAAGTTCTGGAGGCCTTTCATGAGTTTTTTTCCGACCTCTATAAATCTTCCTCCCAAATTGATACAGACTCAGTTACTAAATTCCTTGATGATCTTCCCATTCCTACCCTTCTCTCTTCGCATAGGGATTTACTTGAATCTGCCTTTACTGAGGAGGAGGTTCTTGAAGTCATTAAAGGTCTCAGTGGGTTCGGCTCCGGGTCCTGACGGGTTCTCTATTCCCTATTATAAGGCCTTTGCGGAAACATTCGCTCCGCATTTAACTAAATTTTTCAATGCTAAAACAGTGGGTGTTCCTTTAGATGTCCAATTAAATACTGCATATATCACAATTTTACCTAAGCCTTATAAAAATCCTGAAGAAATTAATAACTACCATCCAATCTCTTTGATAAACAATGATATAAAAATAATGACGAAGATAATAGCCAATCGTCTAGCCTCTTTTATTAATGTGTATATACATAAAGATCAAGTTGGCTTCATCCCTGGTAGACAAGGGCCTGACCAGATAAGGAGAGCAATAGATTTAATCTCTATACTTCAGACTAATTGGGAGGTGGGCACGAGGCAACAGGGATTCCTTTCATCATTAGACCTTCATAAGGCTTTTGATTCGGTTTCATGGACTTATATTTTTACCCTTATGGAACGTTGGGGTTTTGGAATGCGCTTTAGGGGTCTTCTTCACTCCCTATACTCTCATCCCACAGCATTGCTTCGTATCCAAGGTCATTATTCAAAACCGATTAACATAGAAAAAGGCACTAGGCAAGGTTGCCCGCTTTCTCCGCTCATCTTTGCCATTGTGATAGAAACCCTGGCAATAGCAATTCGTCAAAACCCTAGCGTTAAGGAGGTGGTATGTGGAAATCAAACACATAAATGTGGGCTATTTGCGGATGACATTCTTTTGTTTGTTACTTCCCCTTTAATTTCTTTACCAAACATTTGCAAAGTACTTAATGACTTTTCTAAAATTTCAGGTCTAACAGTAAACTATACGAAATCACAGGCCCTAAACATCTCGCTCCCCTGTTCCGTTGTTTCCTCATTACAGCAATCATTCAAATTTGAATGGAAAGATTCTATCAAATACCTAGGTATAACTCTAATTGCACGAACGGAAAATCTATATGACTGTAACTATCCGCCCCTATTTAAGAAATTGGAAATTGATCTCAAAGCCTGGTCCAAATATGATATGTCCTGGCTTGGCAAAATCAATTCTGTCAAAATGACTTTACTCCCGAGGATTCTTTATTATTTTGGATCATTGCCCATCCCTATTAAAAAAAATAATTTGAAGTAATTTCAGAGCAAGATTCTCAAATTTATTTGGGGTTCCTCTGGTTACCGTGTATCACAGAGCACTCTTTTTCTTCATAGAAATAAGAGGGGGACTAGGTCTCCCAGACTTATACAAATACTTTGTTTCAGCAAGATAAGCACAACTCTCCTCAAAATACTCTAAGACAGAAAAGCCTAATTGGGTCTTAATAGAAAATCAAGCAGTACCCTGCTTTTCCTTGGATTATCTCCTATGGTGCCCTACCAAGTTTCGTCCTCCTATAATGTCTCCTACCTTGTCGCAATCTATAGCGCTTTGGGACAAATTTAGAAATCTTCCAACCCTTACATCTGCTGGACGGCCTCACACCTGTATTTAATAATCCAGATTTTCCCCCTGGTCTGAATGTTGATTTCAGATGGTGGACTAATAGGGGACTATACCGTATAGGAAACTTCATTAAATCTGGGTGTCTTATATCCCTAGATCATTGTATTAAAATATTAAAACTCCCAGACTCTGAAAAATTACATTATCGCCAAATTTCACAATTCCTGACTAGTACATGGAAGGATATCCCTTGCTCAATCCAATATACTAATTACGAAACATGGTGCGATAGAGCTATGGAACCAGGGGGAGGTATTTCTCTAGTGTATTCGTCCCTCACTCATTCTAATGAGAAGTCCCCCTACATGACAGCTTGGGAAAAGGACTTCCGTTGTACTTTGGACCTGAAAGTCTGGCATACTGCTTGTTCGAAGTCCTTTAAAGGCGTTCTGAATGTATATCTGGTGGAAGCCAATGTAAAAGTTTTAACAAGGTGGTATCTTACCCCCTCTAAATTAGCTACTATTTACCCTTCAGCTGATCCTAACTTATAGGATCAATGGCCCATATATGGTGGGAGTGTCCTAGGATTCGCCCCTTTTGGAATAAAGTTTTTAATTTAATCTTTAAAGTCACTGGAATCCAGATTCCCAGATCCCCTTTTGTTGCTCTCCTGAATGCACATCTTCCTCGTATATCTAAACCTACTCAATTACTGATTCACTTCATTCTCACCGGAGCCAAGATCACCATAGCAAAAGCTTGGAAAAAACAAAAACCCTTCCTTTTTGATGTCAAACGAAAGATTTCTTGGATTATGACTCAAGAAAAACTAGCTAGTATATTAAATAACACAGTTCCAAATTTTGAAGAGATATGGGAACCTTGGGCAAATTATATTGGATTATCTCTTCATTGAATTGTTCCATTGTTTTCCAGCTTGGGATCGTTAAGTCAGGCATGTACACCCCTCTCCTTTTCTCCCCCCCCCTCCTTCCATCTTTTATTGTGCTTTTATCTTCTATTTTTATTTTTATCTTTATTTTTTCTGATATGAATCTTAGAGATCCTTATAAGAAACATATTCTTAGGTTATAGTGTGGATGACCCTTCATCCTATTTCATTGGTTTTATCTCTTGATTTGTAAGGGTTAGAGGGCTTTCTTAAGAGCCCATTCAAATACACGTGGGATCCCCTCTTCTGGCACAGCATGATCCCTATAGGGGTGCCATGGAGGGGCGTGGATCTCGATTAATTCATTTTTTCTTTTTATTCTGGTTTAGCTAAAGTAAATCTATATAACATTTTTTAGGCTTTCTGGCCCTTATCTGATAAATCTTCTATTGAAAGTAGAGATACGTATTTGCTCTTTTATTTATTTTTATTAAATTTTTTGAATATGGAATATTATTTGTGCTGTCTATATTATTATTCTCCTGTATTAATTATTCGTATGTTATACTGTATATTATTTGTTTATTTTATGATTATTGAAAAATAAAATATTTTGAAATAAATAAAATATCTAACAGTTAACATGCATTGCAGATACAAAGAAGTAAAGTGGAACGCCAATACTGGAGGCCCAGTCTTCAGGGAAATGATGATTGGTTTGAGAAAAACAGCAGCCACAATTCTGCAAAGAAAAGTAAGTTGGTTATATTTGATTTATTTTATTGTCAAAAATCGTATATTTCATTTAAGGACTAGCGTCACCCAGAATGATATTCTAGTTTTGGATGGAAAACAGTAGATCAGCCAACTTCTAGCATAGAGAAGCACAGATACCTAGTGATGTTACATTCTTCTAAAGGTCTACTCTTGTTCTAGGACTCCATTAACACCAATGTGTTTTTTCATTCTTTTTGCAAAAATGCAGGAATTTTTTTTCACATTGGTTCCTATGGAACATGTTCACATCAGTGCATTTTTGTGCCTCTGCGTTTTAAATTTCAATGGAGAAGCTGCAGAAAAGCATGTTGTGCGTTGCATTTTTAAATCTGCCGAACAAAAAATCCCCCCCCCCCCAAAAAGCATAAAAAACGCAAATCACAGCAAAATCGCAGTAAAAACGTGGTAAAAAAAATGCAGAAAGCACAGCAAAAAGCACTGCAGAAACGCTCAAAAGCAACGTGTATAGACGTGAATCGAGTCTCAGTCTGGACACTAAAAATGTTTTCCAGTGCCTTGTATGCCTTTACCTTCCCTAGAGCACTACATATTTTATACTGAAAACCCTGTAATGGCTGACAAACTTCCTTTTGTGTTTACTACATTATTTAAAATAACTAGCAGCACAAGATAAGGATAACTATTTTTTACTCTTATATTCTCTAAGTATTGAGCATTTGGTAAGTACAATGTGGTCCCCTTTGGACAGTGAGAGTCTGCTTTAAACAGAGGAAGGTTAAGATCTCTGTTTAACCACTTCGCATCCGGGCCAATTCTGACACTTCGCTCCTACATGTAAAAAGCCTAAATTTTTTTGCTAGAAAATTACATATAACCCCCAAACAATATATATATATATATATATATATATATATATATATATATATATATATATATATATATATATGTTTTTTTAGCAAAGACCCTAGAGAATACAATGGCGGTCATTGCAACTTTTTATCTCGCACGGTATTTGCGCAATAATTTTTCAAACGCATTTTTTTGGGAAAAAAAACGGTTTCATGAATTAAAAAATATTAAAACATTAAATTTAGCCCAATATTTTTGCATAATGTGAAAGATGAAGTTACGCCGAGTAAATAGATACCTAACATGTCACCCTTCAAAATTGTACACGCTCGTGGAATGGCGCCAAACTTCGGTACTTAAAAATCCTCATGGGCGACGCTTTAAATTTTTTTATTGGTTACATGTTTTGAGTTACAGAGGAGGTCTAGGGCTAGAATTATTGCTCTCGCTCTAACGTTCGCTACGATACCTCACATGTGTGTTCTGAACACCGTTTTAATATGTGGGCGGGACTTACGTATGCGTTCGCTTCTGCGTACGAGCTACCGGGGACAGGGGCGCTTTACAATTTTTTAATTTTTATTTATTGTTCATTTTACACTTAACTTTTTACTTTGACAGTTAGAAAAAAAAAAAAAAATGATCACTTTTATTCCTATTACAAGGAATGTAAACATCCCTTGTAATAGGAATAAGCATGACAGGTCCTCTTTACAGTGAGATATGGGGTCAATAAGACCCCACATCTCACCTCTAGGCTGGGAAGCCTGAAATAAAAAAAATAAAAAAAAACGATCACCGCTTCCTAGCCGAAGCGGCGCCGTTTTTTTGAATGCAGAGGCCGGGCGTGACGTCATAACATCGCGCCCGGCCTCCGAACGATCATAGAGACTCCGGCGACCATCTGGTCCGCCGGAAATCTCTATTGTAAGAAGCCGGGGCCGGCGGATTCTGTCACCGACTCACCGATCGCTCAGGTGAGTCGGTAGAAGCACCGGAGGGCGGCGGGAGGGGGGGGGGGGGGGACGTCCCCTCTCGCCGCCTGTAAGAACGATCAAGCGGCAGAACAGCCGCTATGATCGTTCTTATGGTACAGAGAATCGCCGCTCTAAAAAACGATATCTGAATGATGCCTGTAGCTGCAGGCATCATTCAGATATCCCGGCTCAAAGTCAAGGACGTCCTTAGGGGCGAAGTGGTTAAAGAAGATGTGCTGCTTATGGTGACTAGTCCACAAACATATCTACCAAATTTGTCTAAATGCAAACTCAAATTGATATCAGGATTTAAACTAAACCTAAATAAATAAAAACACTTCCAGTTGGAAACTCTGTATAACAAAAACTTAATTTAATAAAAAAAAAAAACTTGTCCTGTCATCCTGGCAAATAAAGCCTAAAAATCGAAACTAATACAGCCATCACATTTAAGAATTGGTAAGCTGCAATATAATAAATGTTTGCGCTTGGGTTTAATACTGCTTTAAAGTGAACCTGTTACTACAGGGTCACTTTTCCAAAATAAGTCACTTGTAAAAAGGTGTTTATATGCTTAACATTTCTGCTCCCCACCCAATGTAAGTATTTGACCATTGGTTTCACCCCTGTGCTTGACAAGATCACTTTAGGGCTCATGCACACAGGACATTTTAAAAACGCCAGCGCTACAGCAGCACTAAAAATGGCAGTTTTTTCTTGTTTAGCTGTGTTTTTATGTTAGTGTTATTGCGCGTTTTCCTGTGCTTTTGCACATTTTCCCTTGTTTTTTTGGCTTTAGCGGATTTGGGCGTTTTTTTCATTAAATTTTAAAAACGTCAAGCAAGGCTAAACGCGGCTTGTCGCATTTAGCCGCGTTTTTTGTTTTTTTGACTAGCATACTAGCTCATTAAGCATTACTTACCTTAGATCGAAGTCCCCGAAGCCGTCCTTGTCGCCTCCTCAGGCCGCAGACATGTCTTCACAGATACCCGGAAGGTTACTTCCGGGAATCGCCGCTCCGACTGGCCGGAGCAGCGATGACTTCACCGCGCATGCGCGCGGGAGCCGTAAAAACCGGCATTGCCGGTTTTATCAATGGGATGCTCACTGTGCCTTTTGCCGTTGTCTACGGCACGCATGCGCCATAGACAACGGTGCATTCTTTTTGGCAAATATCTCCTAAACCGTGTAGGTTTAGGAGATATTGCAAACACCTACAGGTAAGCCTTAATCTAGGCTTACCTGTAGGTGTAACTTCCGGGGGAGGGTTTACAACCACTTTAAAAATATTTACAAAGGCTACTTTAGACTCTTTTTTTAAAAGTAGAAATGTAAACATGCTCTCATGCCTATACACCCTAGATTTTCAGTTAAATTACATGTAAACCCAGTCACGAAAAAAATCACATAGGATTTAATATGTTAATGTAATAAAAGACAATAAAAAACTCATAGGATTTAACATGTTAGTGTAATTAAAACGGAAAATTGTATCATACTTACCAGTAATTTTCCTTTCCTGGTGCCTATCCATGGCAGCATACCTGTGATAGAGCTCCGCCTCGACTCCTCCTTCAGGACTAGTGAATAGCATAAATTAAAAAGGCATAGTCCCTCCCCCAACATTCTCTGTAATATAGAATACCGAGGGTGGGAGCGTATGCTGCCATGGATAGGCACCAGGAAAATTACTGGTAAGTATGATACAATTTTCCGTTTTCCTGGTGCCTCCATGGCAGCATACCTGTGATAAATAACTAGCTGACATGGGTGGGATAATTGCTTAACAATAAATGTTTAATTAGAAGAGGACATAGCAGCCTGAACTGCCCTCCTTCCAAACTCAACAGTCGTGAGTGCTCCTGGATCAATATGGTAGTGTCTGAGGAATGTATGGTGAGAAGACCAGGTGGCAGCCCTGCACACAGTCTCCAACGAAACATTAGCCCTTGCTGCCCAGGAAGCTGAGACTGCCCTTGTAGAATGAGCATTCACTCGGGATGGAGGCTCCATATTCTTCACCCTGTAGGCCTTCTGGATTAACTTTACAGCCCAAGATGCCAGAGTTCTGATGAAAGCTTCTTTGCCCCTGTATTTACCGAACGGTACGATGAAAAGTCTCTCAGAATTTCTGAAGGGGCCGGTGGCTTCTAGGTAGGCCCTGAGCACTCTGGATACATCCAGTTCATGACAAGACTCTGAATCCGTGTCTGTAAACACTGGTACTGCCCAGGGTTCCAACAGGTGGCTTGGAGCAGTGACCTTTGGTGTGAACCCCCGAAGGGGGCGAAGTTCCACTCTGTCGGGGAAGAAGGAGATGTGGTCGTCACCGATCCCTAAAGAGTGAAGTTCCAAGATCCTTTTGCCAGATGTAATGGCTAGCAGAAAAGCTGTCTTTAGTGTCAGGTTCCATATTGTTACTTGTTCCACTGGAGCAAAGGGATGGTCAGATAGAACTTCAAGGACCAAGGACAAATCCCACTTAGGAAATGATCGTCTGACAGGAGGGTGAATCTTCAATACACCTCTGAGGTAAGTGACTACTAAAGGATCCTCCATCCCATCTCTTAATTGTTGCG
Organism: Rana muscosa; assembly: GCA_029206835.1. Taxonomy (NCBI): domain Eukaryota; kingdom Metazoa; phylum Chordata; class Amphibia; order Anura; family Ranidae; genus Rana; species Rana muscosa. The sequence continues at coordinate 36,502,656 of JARGYO010000162.1, read as the reverse complement.
GCAGAGATTGCTGCTACCTGCACTTTGAGGGAGCTCAGACCAAGTCCCAGATCAAGTCCTGTCTGAAGGAATCCTAGAACATGGGAAGTAGAGGGAAGGATTGGATCAAATCCATTTCCGGAAGCAAATGACAAGAACTTGTCCCAGATTTTTGAATATATGGCATTAGTTGCAGGCTTCCTGGTTTTTAGAAGGGTTGTTATGACTCCTGGGGAACACCTTAAACCTCTCAACCTCCAGATTCGAAGATTCAACTTCTGAGGGTTTAGATGAACTAGACTGCCCTGCGACAGAAGTTGAGGGAAAGGAGGGATCTTGATTGGAGAGCCCACACTGAGGCGCAATACGGAAGTACTGCCACCACCTGGACTGGCTCTCTGAGGAGCCTCAGGAGGAATTTGAATATTAATGGCCTGGGAGGAAAGGCATATGCCGTGGTGAACCTCCAGGGACATGACAGGGCATCCACTGCCTCGGCTTGTGGGTGCGGCAGCCGAGAGAAGAACCTATCCAGCTTGGTGTTCTTCGGGGAGGCGAACAGATCTACCTGAGGGGGATCCGATATGTTGGCAATCTGAAGGAAGACATGAGGGTGGAGAGCCCACTCGTTGTTGTCCAGGAAGTTTCTGGATAACGTGTCTGTTTCCGTGTTCAACCTGCCTGGCAGATACATTGCTCTGAGGTCCAGGAGGTTCTGCTCCGCCCAGAGCATGATCGGCTCTACCTCCTTGAGGAGTGACCTGCTGCGAGTGCCTCCCTGCTTCTGCAGATAAGCGACAGCTGCCCTGTTGTCTAGGCGTAGGAGTATTCTCTGGCCTCTGATTTGGGGAGCCAAAGAGGTCAGTGCCAAGAAGGCTGCCCTCATCTCCAAAGATGTTGGATACCACTCCCTGGGTGGTGTATGACCATCTCCCCTGTATTCTGGTTTGCCCGCAATAGGCTCCCCAGCCCTGTCTGCTTGCAAGCGGACGCAATTGTGATCCAAGGAAGGGAGCCCAGGTGATGAGGCTTGGAGAGGTTTTCCAGAACTGTCCACCAGTGAAGGCTCCTGCGCATTTTTCCCCATCAGCAGGATCGTCTGAGATAGTCGTTTCTTCTACTGCGCCAAGAAACCAGTCTGGAAATACCTCAAGTGCCAATGTGCCGAAGGAACCATGGGTATACAGGAAGACATTGTGCCAATGAGGCTCAGGCATTGTGAAGCCGTCAGATACGGGCTCCGGATGACTTTGATCATTCTCTGGATGACAATCTTTGCCTTCGGCGGTGGTAATGACACTGTCCCCTCCTGAGTGTAGAACGTTGCGCATAGATTATCTGCTGTGTTGGCGTTAGTTGACTCTTGTCGGAATTCACCAGCCACCCTAGCTCTTTTAGGGTCTGTAGAAGAATTTCCCGGTGACGTACCAACTGATCCGGATTGCTTGCTAGGAGGAGGATGTCGTCCAGGTATATCCTCAAGCCCCTCTCCCCCAGGGGAACCAAATCAGATTAGTATCCTGGTGAACACCCTGGGAGAGGTGCACAGACCGAAAGGCAGGGCTTGAAACTGTAGGTGGGTCCGTCCCACTGCAAATCTCAGATATTTTTGAAATGCAGGTAGAATTGGCACGTGTAGGTACGCATCCTGCAGATCAACCGAAATCATCCAATCTGATGGCTGGACTGCCTGAATAATCGTCTGCAGGGACTCTATTTTGAAGCTTTTGGGGCAGATATACCGGCTGAACCTCTTTAGGTCTATCACAGGCCTCCACCCACCTGTCCTCTTTGGGACCAGAAATAGGGTGGAGTAGAAGCCTGCCAGGCGCTCTGCCAAGGGAACCGGAACAGCCGCCCCCTGAAGCTGGAGTGACGTTAGGAAGTTTTTTTAGAGCTTGAGCTTTCAGTGGAGAGGATGGAATCTCTGTTTCTTTGAAAGAGTTCTGAGGTGGGGGGGTAAGAGAAATTCCAAAAGTGCCCCCATTGAATTGTTGACAGAACCCAGGGGTCGTGGCAGCAGGTGGCCCAGACTGGGACAAAAGACTTTAGCCTGGCTCCCACCGGGAGTGCCTGGGTTCCTCTGGTGTCAAAAAGACTGCTTCTGCTCCTGTGGAGCCGGAAGGGCTTTCATCTTCCTATACAAAAAGGATCCTCGAGTACCTTTCCAAGGTCTTTTGTTGTCCCTGGGCTGTCTCGACTGCCTAAAATCCCTTGGGTTTGACTGGTGGAACCTAGAGGAGCCACCTCTGAATCTTCGCATCCTTCTGTCCTGTGGAAGCATACCAGACTTCCCTCCTGACAGCCTGGAGATAGCTTTATCCATTTTGTCTCCGATTAGGGCTTTACCATCGAACGGGATTTTGCACAAATTTTGTTTGGAAGATAAATCAGCCGTCCAGGGTTTCAGCCACAAGGCCCTCTTCGCCATTACTGAATGCAACATGGATCTTGCCGAGCACCTGATCGTGTCAATGGCCGCTACCCCGACAAAGTCTGCTGACAATCTAAGCTCTTCCAAGGCTTTAATTATATCCTCCATGGGGACATCCTGACGCAATGCCGTCTCAATGTTATCTGTCCAAGATCTTATGGCATTTGATACTGATGTGAGGGCAATAGCTGGCTTACACGCTGCTCCCGCGGCCAAGTAGCTCCTCTTCAGCTCCAGGTCGATTCGCCTGTCTAGAGGGTCTTTGAAGGAAGCGGAATCCTCCATTAGCAAAGTTATATTGCGAGTCGCACCACCAACGCGTCTACCACTGGCATGGAGTTTAGTGACTGCGTTCTCGACTCTGGTAAGGGGTATATAGTTTATTGAACCGACCCAAAAAAATAATTTTTTTATTTTTTTATTTATCAGTCTTTGACCATTCCTTCTGAATGACTTGACTAATCTTGCCCATCAACGGTAAAAGAACCTGCTTTCTTTTGGGGAATGGGAAGTAGCTTGTAGACTCTTGGGGAGGCTAATCTGCATCTTTCCAGGCGATTGCGGCTTTGACTGCCTGGATGAATGGCTTTACCAAGGAGAGACTGAAGCCAGAAGTTTCTGACTCTTCTCAAGAGTCCCCTGAAGAGTCTTCAGGTGGTGAATCTCTAGCTGGTCAGCCTGACGGTGGCAGAGGTGTACTGACTGCTGACGGACCAGGGAAATTAGGTTCTATATCCTGAACCTGGGATATCTGTTGAAGTGGTTGAGCGGGGACCAAAGTCAAAAGCTCAGAGAAGGAGTCCTTCATTGTTCGCTTGAGCAGATCTACAGCGTGCTGATTTTCTAGCTCGCGGTTGGACACATAGTCCGTAAAACAGTCCTTACAGACCACTCTGTCTGGTAGCGGTGTAGCCCCACATGTCCAGCATTTCTCTTGCTATAGGTCCTAGGAGAGGGGGACCGATCATGTCCTCTGGATCTTGACCTCTCTGATCTACGATGTGAAGAATGGGACCTACGCCCTGATGAGCGGGACCCCTTGGAGTGGGTAGGGCTACGATGTAAGGAACTCACGCTAGACCAGTGAGCGCACTTTTTTTCTTTTTTTTTTATACTCACGTATAGTTGGTCACATACCTAATAGAAGTGTGAGGATCTTTGCTGTGAGATGAATGACTCATTGCGGAGTTGGGCACAAGGATCAGCTCCGGAAATATAGTAAGAAAGGGAAAAGAATCAGGAGTTTTTGGCGTCACTTTTTTTTTTTTTTTTTAAACAAACATTTTTATATCGTCATCTTTTTTTTATTTTATTCATAAATATTTTTATATCGTTTTTTTTTTTTTTTTTTTTTTTTTTTTAAACAAACATTTTTGATCGGCAACATTTTTTTGGGAGAAAACCTATCACAAAGCAGCATCAGAGAGACCTAGCAGGGCACAGCTGAGGAGACTGACAGCAATCCCTGAATCTGAACCTAAATAGGCTCAAGGTGCGTGGGCTAATCCCATAAACCACTATTTGGAATGGATTGAAAAAAAAAGGGCAAATCTAGCCTTCTTTCCAGAATCCAAGATGGCCGACACTGAACCAAGCGACCATGCATGCGCACGTGCAGAAGATCCAGCGTCACCCAGTACAGAGACCTGAGAAACTACGGCTCTGTATCACTCCCGAATCGCGCATGCGCAGACGGCGGCAAGGACACCGCGCCGTGACACTCTCCTACCTGGCGGGACGTACAGAGCACCTGTAGCCCCCCCTGAACCCGGAAATAAGCACCACAATGTTGTTGCACAGAGAGACACCTGCCCTATCCAGTTGCACAGTTTTAAAGGAACAAAAAAGTAAGACAATAATCATTTTAAAGGCGCCTAACAAGCAAAGGAAAGGGGAGGGGAAGAGAGGAAAAGAAAGGGGAAAAACACAAATGCCTGTAATAAAAAATGGAAACCACCAGCCTGGGAAGATGGAGCTGATCCTTTTGCGACTTCCACTGCATTCATCATGGATGTGATAGCAGACTGTGAGGAAACTCTGCGAAATGACCCCAACAGATCCACAGAGGGGTTCCCAGTCTTATCAGCGCTGTGAGCGGCCCAAGAACAGGGACTGCGCACGGGAAAGGCTAAACCCGGCGGACGCTGCCGACTGCAGAGGTATGGACATACTGCTACTCTTCACCAGCACAAGAAGGTATGAGGAAAAAAAGGAGGAGAATGTTGGGGGGAGGGACTATGCCTTTAATTTATGCTATTCAGTAGTCCTGAAGGAGGAGTCGAGGCGGAGCTCTATCACAGGTATGCTGCCATGGAGACACCAGGAAAGTGATTTTAAGGCCTCATGTACACTGCTGCTGGTAAACGGACGTTTAGGAGCAGTTGGGCATTTTTTTCAACTGCTCCTGAACTCTCCTCTGTTATCTTATCAGTACATGCACACTGGTTTGTTTATTGTCGTTTCTAGACAGTTGTGTTTAGAGGCTTTTTCTTGAACCCAAAAAAAAATGCGTTCAGAAGCTGTGTTTAGAGGCAGTTGATGCGCCAAACACGGCTAAGCGCGGTTAAACACGGCAACTCGTGTTTAGCAGTGTTTCGTTTACAGACGTTTTTAATTTTAACAAAAAAAAAATATATATTTTTTTAAATGCTTCTAGATGCAAACGCTGCTAAACGGCTGTTTTTAGACACTGGTTTCTATCTGTAAGCCCAGGTTCACACTGGGCTGCAGGAGTGAAGCTGTGCGAGTTCAGCTGAACTCGCACGATTTCACTCCCGCCTGTCAGTCCCGATTTTGGCCGCGATTACAGAGACATCTGTGCAGGTTTCTGCACAGATGTCATTGTAAATCTCGGCCCGAAATCGCAAAAAGTAGTACACAAACTACCTTTTGAAATCGGTGCAGCGGCACCGATTAGGACAGTGTCATTGCCGGCAATTGCTGGCAAATGCCGCCGATTTGACAGGCGAGGTTAAACAACGTCCTGTGTACATGAAGCCTAATTTTAATAATGCATAACAATGCAGCCTAAATTTAAATAATATCTGATGATCCTGCCATAAAAGGTATGGCTTATTGCTCTTCTAATTATAGGCTGACAATAGTGTATGCCTGTATCTTAGTTGTGTTCCTGTATTCCCACCCTGTCACATTGGATTTTAATGGGGACTACAAGTGGCTATTGTAACACACATTACGCAGACATGTCCACCATTGACACCATTATTGAACACACCTTGAAACATACCATGCAGCCATCACTGGGGTGCATGCATAAAGACAGGGAGTATCTACAAAGAGGTTGCAAAAGATCAGGAGTGCTGGATTGCAACAAAAAAGATAAACATAGTGGTAGAATCCAAATCTGGTAAAGCTTTAAGGAGGAGTGGGACTTCTTGTCCCACTTCCTCCTTCCGCCCTGGGCTCGCCTAGGCGATACGTCATATCGTCTTGTGGCGGCCCCTCCCTGTAGGCGATCACCTGGGACGTGACAGGTCCCAGGCGATCGCCTGTCCATTCAGAGAGCGCTGCGCCGTTCGCGCATGCGCAGTGAGTGCCCGGCCGTGAAGCCGAAAGCTGTCACGGCCGGGTGCCCACACAATGAATGGAGGCGCCAGCGGAGAAGGGGGGAGAGGAGCGGAACTCCAGGCGGCGCGTCGCTGGACAGTGGAACAGGTAAGTGTATGTTTATTGAAAGCCAGCAGCTACACTTAATAAACATAAAAAAAAGGGTGGAACTCCCCTTTAACTTGCTCAGATTGACTATATTTTACCCTATCTGGGATTTATTTTTTCTTGCACTATTGCAAAAATACATCCTCCTTACTTGCATCGATAATCTGGTGTTCTGAGATACCTTTTTGTTTACTTCTTGCCTGTTTGTAATTCAAGAGTAGTATTCTCAAACAAATGTATTATAGGTTCATTGCTGTCTCTGCTAATTAACTTGTTTGGATGTTTTGATCTGCTTAGTGTACATCAGGCTGAAGCAAAGGAAGTTTTACAGCACAGGTTTTAAGAAACAGACCTTAGGCCTCATTTACACGGGGCAGTTGAAAACCACTTCTGAACGCAGAAAACTGACAGCTGATAACCGACAGTAAAAAACTGCCATTTTACAGCTTTTACATACTGAGTTTATGCGAGTTTAGCAGCAGTTATGAGCACTTAGGGTTAGAAGTGTTTTTACAGATAACTTCAGGAGACCCTCCCAAATGCTCACACCACATGAAAAACAAGTACATTATTAACTATTTCAGCCATTCTGTGAAAAAAGAGACCAGTGTGCTTTAAAGTGGTTGTAAACCCTCCATTACAACTTGCACCTACAGGTAAGCCTAGATTAAGGCTGAAGCCTCGTACACACGACCGAGAATCTCGTCGGAAAAAAAAACGAAGTTTTTCTCAACGGGTTTCTTGTCAAGCTTGACGAGATTCTTGTCAAGCTTTCCTTGCATACACACTGTGAATCCAAAATCTCGTTGGTCTAAAAGCGTGGTGACGTACAACACGTACGACGGCAGTATAAAAGGGGAAGTTCAATTCTCATGGCGCCAAAAGTTTGGGAAGAGACGATTCGCGCTTTTCAGACTTCGTGCTTTCAGATCGTTTTTTGCGGTTCAGTTGGTGCTTGTGGGTTCGTATCTTGTCTTTCAGGGCATGTAGTCAGGTCGCATCTGTTTTTCAGTGCGTTCTTGTCCACTCGTTTCTGATTTTCAGGTCGTTCATAGGCCTTGCTGTACTTCAGTGCGTTCTGTTTAGTTCGTTCTGATCAGACGACCGTTTTCTAGCCATGTTGCGGATACGTTCTCGTCGTTGTGCATCGTCTTTGTGTTTCTGTTGGTCTTCTGGTCTTGGACCAAGACGAGTCCATGAACAGGGTGAGGAGGAGTTCATGGACCAAGAATTGGTTTCTCCAGCGGGACCAATTCTCTCACATGCCTTTGCTGCGGAAGATCGTGGAGAATAATCCTGAGGACTACAGGAATTTTCTTCGGATGTCTGACCCCGTTTTTCGGCATCTGTTGGCTTTGGTGTCCCCCTATATCACCAGGCAGGACACTGTTATGCGGGAAGCCATCAGTGCTGAGCAGAGGAACATGCCACCCTCCAGCAGCCACCAACCCCTGATGAGGGCTATGCGGCATTGGTCGGCATGAAAATGGCCCAGATGCCAACCGAACAACGGCTACCATGTGAGCCCCTGCTCATTTCCCTCTTAAATAAGGGGTTGATGGGGAGGCTCACTGGCACCACTGTCATTTGTGACCATGGCCATCCTCCTTCTTCTCAACCTCCTCATTCTTCTTCTCCTCCTCCTCTACCTCCTTCTCCACCTCCTTCTCCACCTCCACCTCCTCCTCCTGACATGAGTACACTTCCAGAGGCACAGCCTCCAGCCAGGCGGACAAGGAAGGCTGCAGAGAAGGCTGCAGAGCAGCCTACCAAGAAGGCTGCAGGGAAGCGGAGCAAGAAGGCTGCAGGGAAGCGGAGCAAGAAGGCTTCAGGGAAGCGGAGCAAGAAGGCTGCAGGGAAGCGGAGCAAGAAGGCTGCAGGGAAGCGGAGCAAGAAGGCTGCAGGGAAGCGGAGCAAGAAGGCTGCAGGGAAGCGGAGCAAGAAGACCAGGAATTGATTCCCTTGCTTCAATGTGGTCTGACAGAAGGCAGCCTGTTGTAGTTCCACAGACTTGGGACATGTATCTAACCTGCTGCTGTTCCTGACCTCCGGGAGTCCAAGACCAGATTGGGCTCACTAATGTTTGTGCTTCCCAAGGTCCCAATTTTTGTGTCCACACACAGTTGCACAAATTGCAGCAGGCTCTCCAGCGCTGCCTTCTAGTTTGTTTCTTCTTATTTTCTCTACCAGAATAAATAGCATTTATTTTTACAGTTAATACTTGCCTGTGTGTTTTTATTGAAGCTAAATATTTAGCTGGTGAGTAGGCAGGTAATTTCCTAAAATGCTAAAGCTAGATTTAAAATGGGACAGATAACACCAAAAAATCTCCTTGAAGGTCAAAAAATAGAAGATACCGTATTTATCGGCGTATAACACACACTTTTTTCCCCTTAAAATCAGGGGAAAATCGTGGGTGCGTGTTATACGCCGATACCCACTGATCCCGGCGATCTCCGCTGACTGAGCGGAGCGCAGCGATCGCCGCCGAGATACACATAGCCGAGTGTACTCGGCTATACTCGGCTTTTCTCGGCTCTGCTCACAGTCACGCCCAGTCCCGCCATTGGACCTGTGATATGTCCATCATAGGGCGGGACTCGGCGTGACTGTGAGCGGAGCCGAGAAAAGCCGAGTATAGCCGAGAACACTCGGCTATGTGTATCTCGGCGGCGGCTCCGCCCAGTCTCTGCGTTCTCGGCGGCGTTCACCCCGCTCCGCCCAGTCTCTTCGGCGATCTTGGCGGCGCCAATTTTGAAAACTGGGGCAAGGCTGCACTTAGCAAAGGCTGCACTGGACACTGGGCAAAGGCTGCACTGGACACTGGGCAAAGGCTGCACTGGACACTGGGCAAAGGCTGCACTGGGCAAAGGCTGCACTGGACACTGGGCAAAGGCTGCACTGGACACTGGGCAAAGGCTGCACTGGACACTGGGCAAAGGCTGCACTGGACACTGGGCAAAGGCTGCACTGGACACTGGGCAAAGGCTGCACTGGACACTGGGCAAAGGCTGCACTGGGCAAAGGCTGCACTGGGCAAAGGCTGCACTGGGCAAAGGCTGCACTGGGCAAAGGCTGCACTGGACACTGGGCAAAGGTTGCACTGGACACTGGGCAAAGGCTGCACTGGACACTGGGCAAAGGCTGCACTGGACACTGGGCAAAGGCTGCACTGGACACTGGGCAAAGGCTGCACTGGACACTGGGCAAAGGCTGCACTGGACACTGGGCAAAGGCTGCACTGGGCAAAGGCTGCACTGGACACTGGGCAAAGGCTGCACTGGACACTGGGGCAAGGCTGCAATGGACACTGCTGACAAGGCTGCAACGGACACTGGTAAGGCTGCATTTAAATGTAAGTTTTTTTTTCCCTTAAACTTCCCTCCTAAAAGTTTTTTTCCCTAAAATTCCCTCCTAAACTTGGGGTGCGTGTTATACGCCGGTGCGTGTTATACGCCGATAAATACGGTAATTATTTTTGAATTGTGTTAAATTTACACAGGATAAACAAACAAATGGAGATCACTAGAAATTAAATAAGATTTTAAAATGCATATCTGAATAAATTTCTACTAAATTAAAAAAAAAAAAAAAAAAAAATTATGAGATCTTGCTCAAGAAAATAAAACAACATATTCATGAGATCTGCATTCAGAAATGTGGCAAAAAGTTAGTCAGAACTCTGTGTGAATATCTGCAGCCAAAAACGATCATTATTATACCATTCTAAAGAAGATTTTAATGTGCAGCATTTAAACGATGCAAAAATTGTTAACGCGTGACGAATGTGCTATCTCCACTACGAACGCTAGTTTTACATGAAGGTGCGCTCCCGTCTCATACTTGAGTCTGACCATGCGCGGTTTTTGAAGACTCGTAAAAACACACACACGAACGGTTTTCTCGTCCAAAAACAGTCTGACGATAATCACGCCGAGAAAAACTGAGATTCCGACGAGAAAAAAGACCGCAGGTCTTTTTTTCTCGTCGAGATTTTGGCCAGTTTTCTCGACGAGAAAGTATACACACGAACGGTTTTCTCGGCAAGAAAGCTCTCCCAACAGTTTTCTTGTAGTTTCTTGCCGAGAAAACCGATCGTGTGTACGCGGCTTAACCTGTAGGTACAAGAAATATCTCCTAAACCTACACGGTTTAGGAGATATTTGCCAAAAAGGGGACACCCTTCTCTCCCATAGAGGACGGGGACACCCTTCTCCCCCGGAGGACAGAGGAAACCCTTCTCCCTTGGAGACAGGGACACCCTTCTCCCCTGGGGACAGGAACACTATCTCCCCTAGGGATGGGGAACCCATCTTGCCTACGGACAGGAACCCCATCTCCCCTGGCAACGGGGACTCCATCTCACCTAGAAACCCCATTTTCCCTGGGGACCAGGACCCCACCTCCCCTAAGAACAGGAACCTCATCACCCTGTGTGTGCCAACCTCACTGCCCTGCCTGCCATGTGTATTGTGTGAGGGCACTCCTGTGACAGCTCTTATCAGAACTGACCCCTGTGTGTGCTCCCCTTACATGAATTTCAAGGACTGTACTTACAGGCGCTGCTTCTGTAGCCACGCCTCACTCAGTTGTGTCCCCGTAAGTTGTGAAATTCTCCCCCTCTACCCAGATATGAGATCGCCAGTATGTAGCATGGGGGCAGCCTGTGGTTTACTCCTCTTCATTTAATTTCCTCTCTGACATTGAGTCTCGTGTATGTGGAGATGTTCTGATGGACAATAAACACTTATGTTGCTGCTCTCACTTTACACATTATGTAGATTGTTAGACACAAACACCCAGGCACAGAAATCATCACTTTTTTTTTTTTAACATAAACGTTTTATTGAAACAAAAAGAAAACAATACAAAAAGTAAAACAAAACAGCGGTACAGCATAGGTTCAGCATAGTAAAAAAAAATGAAAGAAAAAGAATACCAGGAAAGTCAAAGAATATTAGGCAAAACTAGACCCTGCAAAATCTAGGATGGGTAATGGGATGATGTGATTCTAACCTAAGAGAAGTTCAGGTTGGGAGGTACCAATCATGATGGGGGTTCCATGAGGGTCCAGGAGGTGCCGGAACTACAATCAGCATGCCTTGCGTCTTTAGCAGTCGACCTTCAACAATTTGAGGTGAGAGAAGTCTGGTAGGAAGAGGTATCAGCTCACTTGAGCGGGGGTAGGTGAGGAGACCGCGCTTCGCTGCAAAATAGCAGCAATCGTCAGTTATATCATTACATAGTTATCGAACTAGCAGTCACCCATGATGTGTCACCAATTCCGTGATACCCAGAAGAAGAACCCTAGGATCCAGTGATACCGAAAGGTTGGTAGCAGTGTTGATCTCCGCTACCACATCTCTCCAGAATTCCTGAATGACAGGGCACTCCCAGACAACATGGTAGAATGTTCCTATTGTGTGCTGGCATTTTGGGCACAGTTCAGTTTGCGTAGGATATATCCGGGCTAGTCGTTGAGGGGTATAATATGCCCTATGCAGAAACTTTAATTTAATAAATCTGTCCCCAACAGAGATCACTGTCAGTATGTACTACTGGAGCGCCGACTCACAATCCTCCTCCGACAAGTCTGGGGATGTCCATCTGCCAGACTCTGTGTAGGGGGGATTCTCCTCCCGAGCCTCCACAGGTGAGGCGGAGGTATACAGAGGACACTATTCTATCGACCCCACGGGAGGTAAGATACCTCTCTATCCTATGTGGCTCTACTAAATCGCCCTGGGAAACTGTGCCTGCTCAGCATGCTTCAGCTGCAGATAACGAAACAGCATCCACAAAGGGAGCCGATACGCCTCGCGCAGCTCTGGGAAGGGAAGCAGCGCCCCGGCAGGCATAATTTGCTGTATTTTCACTATCCCAAACCTGGCCCAGACACTGGGGTCCGGGATAGATCTGAAATGTGAAAGTTTGGGGTTACCCCATAGTGGGGTATGAGGGGAGACGGAGTCTGGCGCGGCAATAGACGCTGTGACTTTCTCCCAAACTTGGACCGTGGTACGCATTGGAAGAGTTACCTGCGGGGCAGCTCTAGTTCCCCTGTAAACTAAATTGGTGAGAGCAGAGTAAGAGCCCATAATAGCAGCCTCAAGGTTCACAGCTGGGTTGGATCTGGACTGTTTGAACCACCAGCGAACAGTGACCAGCACTGCCGCCCAGTAGTATTTCTTAAAGCACGGCAAAGCTAGCCCACTAGAGGATAGAGGGAGCTGTAGTTTGCGTTGCGCTATTCTGGGAGTTTTCCCACCCCAAATAAAGGAGGAAACTATGCCTTCCAGTCTTTGAAAGAAGGAGGCTGGGATGAGGGCCGGGGTATTCTGAAAGATGTATAAAAATTTGGGGAGAAACTTAATTTTTAATAGGTTCTCCCTCCCCACTGGTGTTAAGGGACGTGTTTTCCAGGCCTGACATTTTACAATCAGATTTTGCAACACCGGGTATAGGTTATCAGTTAGGTATTGCGTCAGGTCATTATTGATTTCAATCCCGAGGTATTGAAACCTAGAGACTCTGCTTAGAGGGGTCAAATCCACCGCGGGGGGGCACGATCAGACAGGCAAAATAAGCTGGACTTGCTCCAATTAATTTTAACCCCCGAGAAACTGCCAAATCGATCTATGATTGCTAGGGCCGCCACTAGAGATTGAGAGTCATCGCCGAGATACAAAAGAGTGTCGTCCACGTAGAGTGAAAGCCGCTCTATTAATGGACCCACCTCCAGTCCCTTCACCTCATGCACCGAGCGGAGTAGTATAGCCATGGGCTCAATGGCCAGGGCAAAAAGCCCCGGAGAAAGAGGGCAGCCCTGTTTCGTCCCTCTACATAGTTGAAAGGTGGGGGAGAGGATAACACCGGCGTGCACTCTAGCCATAGGTGATCTATACAACAGCTTGACCCAGCTAGCAAATTTAGATCTAAACCCGAATTTGGCCATTACTCGCCACAGGAAGTCCCACTCTACTGAATCAAAGGCCTTCTCTGCGTCGAGTGAGGCCACAGCCCCACCAGTGCATTGTTCTCGGAAGGTCGCTATATTGGTATGGAGCCTACGAATATTTATGTCCGTGCCCTTGCCCGGCATAAACCCTGTCTGGTCGCCATGAATTAGTGAGAGTATCACTGCGTTCAATCTATTGGCCAGAATCTTAGTCAGGATTTTGGCATCCACATTAAGCAATGATATGGGCCGATAGGAGGAACACAGTTCTGGGTCCTTCCCGGGTTTAGGTATCACGACAATCACAATCATGGAAGCCGGAAGACACTGTTGCTCCAATGCTTTAGTGAGCGTGGAGTGATAGTATGGGCCCACTAATTTTAGGTTGGTCTTGTAGAACTCTGTAGGGAGTCCATCAAGACCAGGGGTCTTGCCTGCCTGTAGAGATTTGATAGCCCCCTGGACCTCCTTCAGTGTAATCGGATTCTTGAGAGTCCGACTAGCTGCAGTCGTCAGGGTCGGGAAGTCTATTGTGTGTAGGAATGTCTCTAAGTCTTCCAGGGATTGTGACGTCCTGGATGTGTACAGATGCCGATAAGGGAAAATTTTATACTTACCTGACGGTAATTTTCCTTTCCTGATGCAAGCATGACAGCATATACGTATGGGAAGGCTCCGCCTCCCTGCCCAATTCAGGACCGGTTATATTATAAAAGTAGGTCTCCTCCCTTCCTGCAGTATTCTCGTTACTTAGTATCACTGCGAAGGCCTTTATTATATTTTCGTGATATTTTTATTTTATTTTATTTTTATTTTTTTATTTTTTTGGCAGGGGACCTATATGCTGTCATGCTTGCATCAGGAAAGGAAAATTACCGTCAGGTAAGTATAAAATTTTCCCTTTTCCTGACACAGCATATACGTATGGGATGTACCAAATCACCAGACAACAAGGGTGGGTACTGCTCAAGTGTTTAAGAGGATTAGCTCTATCCCCACTAACGACTGAGATGTATTGTAGTTAAGACTGCTGGGTCCACAAGAATGGACCCCCAAACGTGTTGAATGTAGACCAGGTCGTAGTTTACATATTAACTCTGGAGGAACTATTCTGGAGTTCCGTCAATGCATGCGCAATCAGACTGGAAGAGCGGTTTCTGCCCTCATCTGATGGGTTTTTCCTAGTCATCTAAGCTTTGACTAACTTGATCCGCACCACTGCGATTGTCTTCGTTAGACAGGGATTGTCTTTTTCCGATGCCGTTAGGCCTGATGAGTATCGTTTTTCTCCTAGAAGGGCCAATTCTAGGTCTCTTTTAAACCTTGACTATTTTCAATGTTCGTGGTACTTCAAACCCTTTAGTTTGGATATGCCAGAAGGCCGATGTTCTAGCCCAGATTGCAAAGATACCAACCTTTGTATAGTGTTGAGGAAGAGACTAGAGCCATTTTGCCTGATCATTTCAGCAACAAGGTAGTATATAGCTTGACACTTGGATGTCTGAGATCTTTCTAGACCTATTCGCCAAAAGGAATACTTATTCCATGTTACTGCCCATATTTAGGATGTCCTATCCCTCTAAATGGAGAGTGAGATAATGTGTCTCACACTATTTGGAAGACTAAATGTGGAAAAGAATAACTTGCCCAGGTCTTTCAGAATTGGTTGCCAAGATATGCAACCGTTACTGGATCCCACCATTACTGGATCCCACCGTTACTGGACCCCACCGTTACTGGACCCCACCGTTACTGGACCCCATAGTGTGAGGACACGACTGAGTTTCATGTATCCTTTAATGCCGTATCTAGGCTTACTTGTATACAATGCAATCCTTACAGTAAGGAGTAGAGAATTCCATCCTTTAAATTCTGTAGGTTTTTCTCGTATCTAATGTACTTGAAGTTTGGAGTAGGCGCTCTGACCTCCATAGGATTTCAAACACTAAACGGTGAGACCTCTACTTCTTGGTCTCCAGCCTCTAGATATAACTTGTATGAAATTTGGAAGATACCATTGGCTACGCTGTATGAGGTGTTGGATCTCAGGAAGGAGAATAGGAGGAGGTTCTCGGATCCGAGACTGTACCCGCGGATATTATGGCCTGCAAGCCACAGGGCAATTATTGTTATCACCACCGAATGACTGCGAATCCGGATAAGGATCCTGGAGAGTATTAGGTTTGTTGAATATACATATTGGCTAATTTGCCGACCCAGTTGGCTGTCATTAGTTTCTTTGCTTCCACCTCTGGGAAGCCACCCAGGTTACAGTCAGACCAATATCTTGATAGCCTTATTTGTTGTCGATCTCTTGACCAGCTTTTTGTTTTGGAGACCGTCCCTTGTCATCCGACGGCTTTTGTATCTTACGCCATCTGGCCGTAAGTTCTAGAAAACCCTACTTAACGTGCTGGGAGATACATCTGACAGAAGTTGACTAGTTTTGCATTCCTTCTTGACAGCGAAGATAGGACTTCCCCCTTTTTGCTCAGTCTTTTCAGCATAGTTGAGGCTTATTTGTTGCGTTTCGGAAAGACTCCAGTCTGCGACCGCTATAACTCTGACTTTTGGACACCTTGTCCTCCATTGGCATGAATACCCGACGAGTAACCACTTGGGATGATTGGTATGCCTAATAGCTGATACGCTGAAAGATTAGTTCGTTTAGCTACCTCCCCAAGAGGGGACTTTTCTCCTCTGTGGAGTTACTGTTTCTAGTGCAGGAAGTAAGTCTTTCCTTACTACAAAACCAGTTAACACAGTTGTCAACCTTCCCTTGGGCACCTCGGACCTCATGGATTACTACCGGCTACTTTATTGCTCTTGCGACCGTGGGATGCAACCAATGGGAAAGAGCCATTTGTTCAAGTGAGATACTTATACTGTTGCTCTCTTTGAGTGTAACTTTATTGTATTTATTTTCAGAGATTCAGAATTGCTTCCCGGTAGGTCATTGTTGTGATGAGACTAGTTGGTCTCTCGATGATGGTCTCTCGATGATGGTTCCTCCCAACTCGATCAGAGTCTGTACTGGGACTCTTTTCCCAGAATCTGGAAGTCATTGTGCCAGTCTGTTGTCCAGACAAGGCTCACCAGAAGTCCTTGGTCCCGCAAGTCGGCCCTTACTGGACCCAATATCCCAGGAAATGTCCGGAGTTTGTGGAAAGGTCACAGTCTGCCAGATGAACTCGTAGTGAACTCGAATTGCCAAGCGAAGGTACTTGCTGCAACATGGGTATTTTGCAGTGTGTATACAGTATATACACACACACACACACACACACACTTGTGGATGACCACAACATACAGGATATATAAGGTAATATCGACATACACATAGGTTGGACTTGATGGACCTGTGTCCATCCTCAACCTCACCCCCTATGCAACCATGCAAATATACAACTTGCTAGGTCTAAAGACCATCGACAGTCTTAGCCTAGGTTTCCACTATTGCGACCTAAAATCGTGCGATTTACTGCGATTTCTATGTGTCTTGAATCAATGCCTGTGTATTCTTGATGTCTATGGCCCCAAGTTAGATCACAGTGGGATTAAAGTAGTGTAGGGACTACTTTACCGTTGCAGCGACTTGGGGGGGGTCGCACCGCTATGAACGATACTCCTTGGAAATCATGGGGTATGATTTGTGGAGGTCAAGCCTTACTGACGGCTAGAGAGATTAATTGCAACGATGGCCTGTGCAATTTTTTGGATCCTTAACCTTCCGCCTGTTATTCAAGTCTTACTTTTGACTAACGACCATGTAATCACAACCCTTGTGCTCTGATGCATCATGAAGGGAATGCAATGAATTGGTAGAGAAATTAAAAAAATTCCATTGGCTTCCTTAATGCACAGGAACCACGGATCCTAAGCTCAAATTTACATATAACTGTCAGCTGACCCTATTGGGCGGCTTGGGTTTAGGCAAATAAAGATAATTCTTGATTCTTTATTCTCTGCTATAGTTCTCCCAGGTCTAACCTCTCATTCACTCTTTGTAACTTTGCCTTTTGGCCATCCTCTGGTCATTGGTGATTAACATCAGGAATTAATCCTCCTTCTAAATATCACCAGATCCGACTTGAACAGTCACCACTCTGACTTAAAGCGGCATGTGTTTACTTGTGGGATGGGACATAAGGGTTCACTGACCACAATGATTACTGGAGAAACCGCATATAGTTTTGTATTCGCAGTGTCTGAACTGCATCATTGGCTACTCCATTTTCAATCTAGGATCCACAATCATAGAGAGTTTATCACTGAGCAGAGCTCCGCTTTCATCTGGTCTGGGGTCCTGACAGTCTGGCTACCGAAGTGAGCACAATCGCAGGAAACAAAACACTACTTAACAGTAGTATGAACCTTCTCCATCTCTGGATCTATTTGCTGTCCCAGGGTCTCTGCAAAGGATATTGCCTCTTCTGCTGCAAGAATGGCACCCTTGGTTAATCTGATGCAGCCTGTTTGGCCGGCTGCTTTTGAGGCAGAGGTACCCTTTAAATGCCGTTGTTTGAATAGCTGAGTCCCTGAGCTCCACACAGTCAGTTTGGATGGGGTTAAAGTATCCACCTTTTGCTTCTGATATGCCAACTTGTCATAGCAATTTCCCAGAAGCAAGCTCTGAGGTAGAGGTTGCCTTTAAACAAACACA
Source organism: Rana muscosa (assembly GCA_029206835.1). Classification (NCBI taxonomy): domain Eukaryota; kingdom Metazoa; phylum Chordata; class Amphibia; order Anura; family Ranidae; genus Rana; species Rana muscosa. The sequence continues at coordinate 36,484,947 of JARGYO010000162.1, read as the reverse complement.
ATTGTTTTATTAGGCTTAGTATGGAACCATTAGTGACTGTAGGCCTGTTCAGGTCTCTGCCCATTTGTCACAGTCTTTGGCCTGCAACCTTGTTTTGCATTTTGGCAGACACACCAGTTACCACCGGACCACTATGATTACTGTAGGGACTTCTTGATCTGCCTCCACTGGCAGTTAACTACATAGTGGTTCTTTCAGGGCTGAAGAGGATCTGTCCCCTGTTGCAGAAGTAGGTTGACTGGTGTTGGTGTTGAGGGCTGGAGAGATTTACGCTCATTATGCCCATAATGTGCACTCTTTTAGGATATACCATATACCTACCTGCCCTCACCTTAGTTAAAGTTGCTGGTCTCTAGGAAGGCTGATTGCTACTGGTTCACAGATGAGCTGAAGCCTGGAGCCATGCCTGGGGTACTTGCCATAAGTAGTAACCACTACAAACCACATATCTTTCTGTGGGGTACCCCAAATAATACAAGCAATTACATATTGCTAACAGGTAAGTACTAGGGATGAGCTTCGTGTTCGAGTCGAACATACGTTCGACTCGAACATCGGCTGTTCGATCGTTCGACGAAGATCAAACGATTTGGGCCGTTCGCGCCTAATTCGAGTGACGCGAACGGCCCACAATGCACTACGCCATCGCAGTGTCATCCAGGCGCTGTGATTGGCCAAGCATGCACTGTGACCCCGCATGCTTGGCCAATCACAGCGCCGGCAGCGAGGAGAGCAATGATTGGCCACAGGCAGGATGCCTGTGGCCAATTATTGCTGAGGGGGTTTAGTACACGCCCCACACTATAAAAGGCCGCCAGCGCGGCGGCCTTGTGTAGTGTGTTCCGGAGCAGGGAAAGAGAAGCATAGGCAGGGACAGTGTCATTTTTTTTCCTTTACTAATCCTGGATTCCTTGTGTTTAGGGACAAATAAGGATAGGTAGGGAGAGTGTCAGTGTGTTATTCTGTGCTAAACCTTGTTTGTAGGGACAGAGAGGTACAGTGAGTGAAACTGACAGTGTGCTATTCTGTTCTAAACCAATCTTGCTGAACCATATTTGAAATCCTTGAGTTTAGGGACAGAGAGGTACAGTGAGGGAAAGTGTCAGTGAGCTATTCTGTTCTAAACCAATCTTGCTGTACCATATTTGAAATCCTTGAGTTTAGGGACAGAGAAGGACACTCGTGGAAACTATCAGTGTGCTATTCTGTGCTAAATCTTGTTTGTAGGGACAGAGAAGGACAGTGAAGGAAACTGTCAGTGTGCTATTCTGTGCTAAACCAATCTTGCTGAAGCATATTGCAAATCCTTGTGTTTAGGGACAGAGAAGGATAGGCAGGGGACAGTGTCAGTGTCATTGTTGCTAAGCCTCCTGCACAGTATACACCTGAAGGTAGCCCTTATTGCTGTTTTTCCCATCTCCCTGCAGGCCATCCATTAAAATGTCTGGAAGGCAAACAAGGAGAGGCAGACAGTCAGGAGGCAAAAAAAGAGGGCAAGCAGGCTCTGTGTCTGGGGGCAACAGTGCTGGTCGTGGACGCGGTGCATTGTCATCAGCACATGGCCATGGAACACGCTTGTCCTTTTCGGCAGCTGGACATGTTGAGCCACATCATGCCGAAGACTTGGTAGAGTGGATGACCAAGCCCACCTCATCCTCCTCATCCTCTCTCACCCAGGCTCAGGGTACTGGCAAAGCAGCTGCCAAAGCGTCCTCTTCTCTGGTATCATTATCTTCATTAGTCAATCCTTCCCTAGACCCACCATGTCCTCCTCCTGAGGAGTCCCCCGAACTGTTTGAGCACAGTGTTGGGTACATGCTCCAGGAGGATGCCCAGCGTTTCGAAGGATCTGATGATGATACCCAGATAGAGGAAGGCAGTAGCGTGAGAGCAGAGAGAGGGGATGCTCAAGAAGGACACCAATCTGGCAGTCATGCTCCAGCAGCTGCAGCATACTGCCAGATTGGCTCCAGTGATGAGGAGGGAGGGGATGATGAGGTCACTGACTCCACGTGGGTGCCTAATAGGAGAGAGGAGGAGGAGGAGGATGAGGAGGAGGCACATCTCCAACGAGGCAGGATGCCCTTGGGTGGCCAGCGTATGGGCAGCACACCGACGGAATCACACCGCAGAGCTCCGCCTGTGCAGGGCGCTGCCTCTGCCCGTCATTCAAAAAGTTCTTTGGTGTGGGCCTTTTTTGAGGCGAGTGCATCAGATCGCACAGCTGCTGTTTGCAACATATGTCTCAAGCGTATATCGCGTGGCCAAAACATCAGCCGCTTGGGCACCACATGCTTGATCAGACATATGTTGACCTGCCATGCAGCTCGTTGGCAAGCCTACCTTAAAGACCCACACCAAAGAACAAAGCTGACCTCTTCTTGCACCGCATCAGCTGGGATCTCCAACCCCACTATACCTTCAGTCCTCTCTGAAACCTGCTCTGAGAGGAATGAAGGTGTAGAATTAGGTGTGTCACAGCCAAGTACTTGCGGGCACTCTGCTAGCAGTACACCGACGTCCGATTCTAGCAGGCAAATTTCCCTGCCCCAGCTGCTGGACCGTCGAAAGAAGTTCACTCCCAGCCATCCACATGCCCAGCGGTTGAATGCTAGCTTGGCTAAATTGCTAGCGCTTCAACTGCTGCCTTTTCAGTTGGTAGACTCGGCCCCCTTCCGTGAGTTTGTGCAATGTGCGGTTCCTCAGTGGCAGGTTCCCAAACGCCACTTTTTCTCACGGAAGGCGATTCCGGCTCTCTACCGGCATGTGGAAGGCAATGTCTTGGCCTCGCTGGACAGGGCGGTCAGCGGTAAGGTGCATATTACCGCTGACTCATGGTCCAGCAGGCATGGACAGGGATGTTACCTTTCTTTCACGGCCCATTGGGTCACTCTTTTGGCAGCTGGGAAGGATGCAGGACAAGGTGCAGTAGTGTTGGAGGTTGTTCCACCGCCACGCCTCCAAAATGCTACTACTGGTTGTGACACACCTCTCTCCTCCACCCCCTCCTCTTCTTCCTCCATGGCCTCTTCCTGTGGTTTGTCCTCGGAACCAGCGGTGCTCCGTAGGCGTTCAAGGGGCTACGCAAGTACGCAGGCAAAAAGATGCCATGCCGTGCTTGCGCTGGTGTGTTTGGGGGACAGGAGCCACACTGGGGCAGAGGTCCTGTCTGCTCTGCAGGGGCAGGCCGAGAGGTGGTTGACGCCACGCCAGCTTAAGCCAGGAATGGTGGTTTGCGACAATGGCACCAACCTCCTCTCCGCCCTCCGACAGGGACAACTGACCCATGTGCCCTGTATGGCTCACGTCCTTAACCTGGTGGTGCAGCGGTTCTTGGGCAGGTACCCGGGCTTACAGGATGTCCTGAGGCAGGCCAGGAAAGTCTGTGTGCATTTCCGCAGATCTTATAATGCCAGTGCTCGCCTGGCTGAGCTGCAAAAGGAGTTGAACCTGCCCAAGAACCGCCTTATATGTGACATGCCCACCAGGTGGAACTCAACGTTGGCCATGCTGCAGCGGCTGCACATGCAGCAGAGGGCCATCAATGAGTACCTGTGCGACTACGGCACCAGGACAGGGTCAGGGGAGCTCGGGTTTTTTTCACCACGCCAGTGGGGCATGATCAGGGATGCATGCACTGTCCTGGCACCTTTTGAGGAGGCCACGAGGATGGTGAGCAGTGACAGTGCATGCATCAGTGACACTGTACCTCTTGTCCACCTGTTGGAGCACACGCTGCGTGGAATAATGGACAGGGCACTTGAGGCAGAACAGAGGCAGGAAGAGGAGGACTTCCTTGCCTCTCAAGGCCCCCTTTACCCAGACAGTGTTCCTTCTGTCCCACCCATCGCACCGGAAGAGGAGGAGGAGGAGGAGGAGGATTGTGTCAGCATGGAGGTGGAGGCTGGCACTCAGCATCATCAGCAGCAGTCTTTTAGGGATGATTTACAGTCCCAAGAAACCAGTGGACTTGTACGTGGCTGGGAGGAGGTGGCTGCGGATCATGTCGTCCTTAGTGACCCAGAGGACTCCGGACTGAATGTCTCAGCTAACCTACGCTGCATGGCCTCCCTGATCCTGCAAAGTCTGCGGAAGGATCCTCGTATTCTTCGGATCAAGGAGAGGGACCATTACTGGCTGGCCACTCTCCTTGATCCACGGTACAAGGGTAAGGTTGCGGACCTTATGTTACCGTCGCAGAGGGAGCAGAGGATGAGACAACTCCGGGAGGCCTTGCAGAAAGGTCTGTGCAACGCGTTCCCAGAGACTGGGAGGTTACAAACTCCTGGTCCTGGACAACGAGTTGCTGAGGCTTCGGGCAGTCAAAGAAGGAGCGGTGGGGAAGGTGGCCGTCTGACCGATGCGTTCAGACAATTCTTTAGTCCGCAGCCCCAAAGTATGATCGGTTCCAGCAACCATCGCCAGCGTCTGATATACATGGTGCAGGAATACCTAGGGGCAAGGTCAGACTTGGACACCTTCCCCACCGAAAATCCTCTGGCTTACTGGGTCTTGAGGATGGATCACTGGCCAGAGCTTGCACAGTATGCAATTGAGCTACTGGCCTGTCCTGCATCCAGCGTTCTTTCAGAACGCACATTCAGTGCTGCTGGAGGATTTGTCACGGATCACAGGGTGCGCCTGTCCACCGACTCGGTTGATCGACTGACTTTCATCAAGATGAACCAGTCTTGGATCACCACCAGCTACCACACACCTGATGCTGATATAACAGACTAATTGATTTTAAAATGTCACATCCCTTCAAGACTGATGCTGATGCTGAGTGCCTGTGCTGTTATGTTGACTGGCTATCCTCCTCCTCCTCCTCAATGATACGATTAATGATGATAGCTTGGAAGATCATTTTGGTTTATGGGTGACGCCACCAGTGGCTAAGGCCCAATTTTTCAGCCCCTGTTTAACAGGGGCGTGTAATTACAATTTTTCATGCAATACTTTGCAACAGGCCTCATTGCTGTGCTCCAAGTACAGTATCTGTGAGGGGTTGCAGTGTTGTGCCACCAGTGCCTAAGGCCCAATTTTTCAGCCCCTGTTCAACAGGGGCATGCAATTATAATTATTGATCTAATAATTCACAGCAGGGCCCATTGCTGCGCCCACCAAGAGTAACTGTCAGGCCTTACAGTGTTGTGGCACTAGCACCACCATCACCACCACCCAAAGGCCCAATTTTTCAGACCCTGTTCAACAGGGGCATGCAATTATAATTATTGATCTAATAATTCACAGCAGGGCCCATTGCTGCGCCCACCAAGAGTAACTGTCAGGCCTTACAGTGTTGTGGCACCAGCACCACCATCAAAGGCCCAATTTTTACTACCACTGATCAACAATTATATGTTATTACAATTCCTGATATAATAGTTGACAGCAGGGCGTTCCAGCACCCACCAAGAATAACTGTGATTGCTTTCAGTGTTGTACCAACACCTAAGGGGCCAATTTCTGCAGAGTATATACGGCAGGTCCCTACTTTCAAACATCCAACTTACAAACGACTACTACTTGCAAACGGAAGAAGACAACAGGAAGTGAGAGGAAATCTACCCCTTGGAAGGAAAATTCTCTCCTGTAAGGCCTTGTACACACGGCCGAGATTCTCGTTGAAAAAAAATGTCGTTTTTTTTCGACGAGATTCTTGGACAAGAAATTTGTCCCGGCCGAGTGTACACACGCTCGTTTCAAAGAACCCGCGGTTCTTTGAATGGAGCGTACGCGGTGACGTCATCGACTACGACGAGCATGCGCTCGTCACATTCGATGCCGTCGCCGCCATCTTGGTATACCCTACGTATGCCTATGAAGCTACCGCGCATGCGTCGAATTCATTTCGAACATGCGCGGGCTTCCGGGAGGACAGGTAAGTGTACACACACTCACTTTTCTCGTCGAGAAACATGCCGAGGAGAATCTCGACGAGAAAATAGAGAGCAGGTTCTCTATTTTCTCGTCGAGGTTTCTTGTCGGTTTTCTCGACGAGAAACCCGATAGCCGCGTACACACGACCGATTTACTCGGCAAGACCTCTCTGCCAGCAAGTTTCTTGCTGGTTCTTGCCGAGAAAATCGGCCGTGTGTACGAGGCCTTAGAATTAATATGGGAGAAAGGGGTCTCCTCTCTACTGATGCTTTATCACCAATCCTTGTTTCAATAAAAACACCACATTTCAAAAACAGTTGTCATTGGGACGCAAAGTGAGGTGAAATGTTCTGAACAGGGGCACAGACAGCAAAACAAATGTTACAGGGGTGATAACCCTTCCCTATGTTTTCCAAAAAGCTTAAAAAAAAAAAAGGAATTTGGCATGGAGCTACACTTAAACAATGTAGCTGTTCAAAATTACATACAGATTCTACATAAGAACAAACCTACAGTCCCTGTCTTGTATGCACCGCCTGTATACGGCTGTTCAGAGTATATAGGGCCTTTTTTATTTTGTGTGCGGGGTTCCCCTTAATATCCATACAAGACCCAAAGGGGCTGGTAATGGGCTGGTAATGGGCTGGGGTAGGGGGGGGGGGGTTGATGGGGTAGCTATGCCATTTTTCTTAAAGATTTTCATCCATATTACCGGGACCAGACATTACATTAAAGCCGCAAGCAGTTTTAAATGGCTTTTTTTCCCTTTAAAAATGTTATTTTGTGCAGGGACAGTTCTAAACAAGGGAAACACGTGGCACTTCACAGGCATACTTTAGACATCCCCCAGGTACAATATTTAAAGGAATATTTGACTTTTTTTTTTTTCACTTTATGCATCATTAAAATGACTGCTCCCGGAAAACGTCCGTTTTTAAAACTTCTTTTTGCATTGATACATGTCCCCTGGTGCAGAACCTGGGTTCCCAAACTCTGTTTAGGACAATAACATGGATAATAGTCGTTATAATTAGCACTTTAGAATCCGAACGTTCGCATCCATTGTATTTAATAGGGTTCTAATGTTCGTGCGAACTTTCGGTCCGTTCGCGGGTTCTGGTGCGAACCGAACCCAGGGGTGTTCGGCTCATCACTAGTAAGTACTAAGGAATGTGACTAAACAGATCCTGACTTTTATTTTAGAACCAAGGTCAGCATGTAAATGCATAGAAATAAACACATCACAGTCATTCGCACTGTAGAGTTAATGTAATCATAGACAAGCAGTGCAAGTTAATAGTCATCTGACAATTAGCACTAGCAGGTTAAACCTACCTTAGACACATGTACCACCAAGGATCATACCACAACCAAGCATCAATACACAGTGAGCCCAGCCTGCAGGGCCAGGCCCTGCATTAAAAGGAAAGGGCTCAATATCACCTGTTATCAGTTCAAGCATTAGCAAAACTGCAGACACAGACTCCAATCTGTGAAACATTAGTAAACAAAGTGGCACTATGGATAGCCAGTTAGATTCACATGTGTGATATATGCTTTTCAGAAATGCAAACCAACAGCATACCTGCAGAAAATAAGTCAAGACTGTAGGGCCAGGCTTGTTCAGTTAGTAGGAAGGCTTCAGCCCAGCACAGCACACCTGCTATCATCATTAGCAGTATTGCAGATACAACCACAACCCTTCAGAAATGCAAGCTTAACCCCATACTTGCAGCAGTAACTGAATGGGATTGTGCACCATGTGGTGCCTTACCACCTGCATGCTTCATGTCCAAACAGAAAGTCCAATGAATGTCCATCCATGGCATCATGATAAAGGAGCACTCCCTAGAGACCAGATGCCCTCACCCCTATATATTCCTGGATCTTGAGAGGGGGGGGGTGGGGTCTCCCCCATATAGGCGTTCATGTCTGCCTTTACAGCGGGGAGCTTCGTCACAGGAGAGGCTTGGCCAGAAGCGTCCGGCAAGGTGAGGGAAAAATAAAAATTCTGCTTTTTAGCAGTAACATAACCGGCTGTAGCAGTGAGGAAAAAAAAGCGAATACTGCAGGAAGGGAGGAGACCTACTTTTATAATATAACCGGTCCTGAATTGGGCAGGGAGGCGGAGCCTTCCCATACGTATATGCTGTCATGCTGTGTCAGGAAAGTACTGCTCAAATCTGGCATTAATTGCTGCAGGATCCGAGAGCAAAGTACCATCCTCATCCCTAATGTTTGCTATGCCGGGATCACACATAGAGCAGACTGGTCAGGCAAGCTGGGTCGATAAAGGTAATTCAAGATAGCAAAAACAGGAACTCAGGAACAATCACAGGAAGGGTGAAGATCATGCAGCAGTTATTGACTGTTGCAGCAAGCTTTAAATAGGCCAATGGGCGCCTAGTGTCTAGTGTCACTCACGTATTGCGTGCGTTCTGGCGCATGCGCACTGGAGAGCGTAGATTCCTGACAGTTCTTGCCCGTGTGCGCACGCACATGCGCATAGCGTTTGTTGATCCGAGATTCTGCTGGACATGGAGAGACCTGCCATTACTTCTGCGGATAATTCCCTGACAGTCACGTAGTCAGTAGATATGAGCGGGGGACGGTACAGTGCAATACATAGGAACTCACCCTCCGGATAAAGGCAAACAGGGTGGCTTGGCTTCCATAAGCTCAGCGCTGCTGGAGAGTCTCCAACCAGTTGGCAGCCTCCTCAGGAACTGTAAAAAAGCGGTGAGACTCCACATCTTGGAATCGTAGATGGGCGGGAAAAAGCATACTGTATTTCAAGCCTTTTTGGCGCAGGGCAAGTTTCACTTGGTCAAAGGATTTGCGCTGCTTTTGCGTCTCCACTGAGAAATCAGGGAAAATCATCAAGCGGGTTCCCTCAAATCGTAAGGCCTCAGTCTTCCTGCTCTCTCGCAGCACCGCGTCTCTGTCGCAGAAGTTTAGGAGGTGGAGGATGAACGTGCGCGGCGGAGCTCCCTGGGGAGCTCGAGCAGCCGGCATCCTATGGGTCCGCTCCACCGCAAAGTAAGGAGAGAAAGCCGCCTGAGGGAACAGCTGTTTAGGAGGCGTTCGGTGAATACGGCATCATCAGGGTCCTCCGACCTCTCCGGCAAACCGATTATTCTGAGGTTATTCCTCCTGTTAGGATTCTCTGCGTCCTCGGCACGGTATTCAAGTGCCTTAACTTTGGTGGTAAGGGTGCAGAGATAGGATGTATGGTCCCTGAGAACGTCTTCAGTGTCCCCCACCCGGCGCTTGACTTCCGTTAGCCGGGTCCTGAACTTGTCCATGTCTTTCCGGATGAGACCCATCTCTAGCTGCATAGTATCGATCTTCCCGGTCAGCGTAGACTGGCAGGTAGTGATGGCTTGCATCAGGGCGGTGAAGTGATCCTGGTCCTGGATCGCCGGCTCTGCTTCTTCAGTTTGGGATGCCATGTTGGAGAGTGCAACAGGTCCGGCCTTCCCGCCACGAGGTGGAACGCAGGTTGGGGAGGGCTTCTTGTACACGAGAGATCTGCGCTTGTTGGGCATACCAGCCCGGGTGCTCTCAGCAGTTCTTCGGTACAGTCCAAGGTAAGTGGGTCCGCAGGGAAACAGGATAATAAGCAGGCAGGGTATCGGAGCTCCTCAACTATGCATCCACATCGGTTGCCATCTTGGACGCGCCCCCAGAAATCATCACTTCTACTTCACATTCTTGTTGTCTGACCCTGCCATCGCTTCCTTTCATCCAGGTTGGAGAGCCAAGGCTGATCAGATGTTTACAGACTTAGCCAAAACGATCTTTCCTAGTGATGTGTGATGTCACCCAATTAATGACAGCCCACCCTTATGTCAATACTGCTCATGTCTTCATATTGCTTGATAAAGTCAGCTACAAAGTCCTCCGGGGGAGAAGGGTGTCCTCTGTCCTCCGGGGGAGAAGGGTGTCCTCTGTCCTCCGGGGGAGAAGGGTGTCCTCTGTCCTCCATGGGAGAAGGGTTTACTCTGTTCTCCGGGGGAGAAGGGTGGCCTCTGTCCTCCGGGGGAGAAGGGTGGCCTCTGTCCTCGGGGGGAGAGAAGGGTGTCTCCTTCTCCCACATCCACCCAGGAGCCCTCTCCTTCTCCCACATCCACCCAGGCCCCGTCTCTTTGTCCCACATCCACACAGGAGCCCTCTCCTTCTCCCACGTCCACCGAGGAGCCCTCTAGTTCTCCCATGTCCACCCAGGAGCCCTCCCCTTCTCCCACGTCCACCCCCAAAGCGGGTCACACATGCGCTCTGCCCTCCCTGACCCGGTACCCACCGTCCTGGGACACCATGATGATGGTGTACAAGTCTCCAGTGTGAGGGCTACAGGTACAGGCCCGATTGGAGGAAAAGCAGCGGAGGCGATCCAGCCCTCAGCACTTGACAGAAATCAAAGACCAGTGGTGGCCTGTGCATTGTGGGCCCACAATGCACGGGCGCCACCCCCCTGTCACCTCTGCCGCCTTCCCTATTCATGTGCCCGACCCCTTTCAGGACGTCGGACACATGAAATACTATGGCGGGGATAGGCAGGGGTGTGTATTTTGAAGCACGTGATTAGAGCCAGAGGCTCTAATAGGCTTCAAAATAGGGTGGGCTCGGGGCGCAGAGCACTGCATCCCGCTCCCACCCTGTTGTGTGGCATAGCAAATTAATTTTCGCTATTTACACACGAACGTGCCTCCCTGCCAATCAGCAGGCAGGTCAGTAAAACCTGTCTCCCAATTGGCCAAAGCATTAGGCGATCCTATTGGATGCCTAACACTTTGGCGGAAGAGGAGACACGGCGGAGGAAGCCTGAGGAGCTGAGCGGACACAGGAGCCACAGCCACCGCTACAGAAGAGGATGAGGAAGCCCCGTCACTCGGTAAGTGTCACCAGACCGGCTGCGCAGGGGGGGTGGGGTGGGGATTAGTGAAGTGACAGCCGAGCCGGGGGATGCGCGCCTGGCTGCATTTAATGGGCACAAGTGGCTGCATATGATGGGCACAAGCGGCTGCATATGATGCGCACAAGTGGCTCCATTTGATTGGCACAAGTGGCTGCATATGATGGGCACAAGTGGCTGCATATGGTGGGCACAATGGCTGCGTATGATGGGCACAAGTGGCTGCAAATGGTGGGCACAATGGCTGTGTATGATGGGCACAAGTGGCTGCATATGGTGGGCACAATGGCTGCGTATGATGGGCACAAGTGGCTGCAAATGGTGGACACAATGGCTGCGTATGATGGGCACAAGTGGCTGCATATGATGGGCACAAGTGGCTGCATATGGTGGGCACAATGGCTGCATATGACGGGCACAAGTGGCTGAAAATGGTGGGCACAATGGCTGTGTATGATGGGCACAAGTGGCTGCATATGGTGGGCACAATGGCTGCGTATGATGGGCACAAGTGGCTGCAAATGGTGGGCACAATGGCTGCGTATAATGGGCACAAGTGGCTGCGTATGATGGGCACAAGTGGCTGCATATGGTGGGCACAATGGTTGCGTATGACGGGCACAAGTGGCTGCATATGACGGGCACAAATGGCTGCATTTGACGGGCACAGTGAGGCTGCAATTGATTGGGGGGGTGGGGGGTTCAGTTTGTTTGCGCCCCCCCCCAGAATTTTTAAGCACCAGCCGGGCTGTGCACAGACAGATTTGTGTAAGTGGAGGCTCCGTGTGTCAGGCTGCTGTTTGCACAGCCCTTCACATTATGTACATCATGCAGTGTGGTTGCTCATATTGATGAGGAATGTCTTCTATGCAAAGGCTTGGCCCCTCCCACAGGCAAAGCTCTATATTTTTCCTGGACCTGCCATTGATATACACAGTGCTATGCATGGGGCCCACCCCCCTTCAGCAGAGCAGGCTAGGGGCGGGGGCGGGGCTGGAGGCGGTGCAGCTCTATATTTTCTCTCGTCCTCGGTCCCATTGATATACACAGTGCTAAGTTGCAAGGGGCCCGCCCGTCTTCTCCAGAGCAGGCTAGGGGCGTGTTAGGGGCGGGGCTGAAGGCGGTGCTGCCGATGATGTAATTAAGCAACTCGCACAGCCTCCGTCCGCCCGCTTGAGTCTATAATTATACTCGACTGAAATGAGTGTCTGTGCATGCGTGGTATAGGTGCGGTGAAGCAGCGCATGCGCAGTGGAGCCCCGCGATCAGCTGTTTTGTGACGTAGCCACACAGGAAGTGACTAGGGTGCCCACGTGTCCCGGATTGCCCGGGATCGTCCCTGACTAGAGATTTTAGTCCCGTGTCCCAGGCAGCTCATTCCGGGACAATACAGACGTCCCGGAATGAAAAAAAAAACAGTGACCACTGACTGACCAGACCACACCAGTCCGCTCCGCCTGTCCACCGCCACCACCTTATAATTTTATCACACAGCACACTGATGATTACAATACACATAGGCTCAGGCTGCCACTGCCAGTCTGGTTGCTAGGCTAGGGGCCGCTCCGCGTCTAGCAACCAGTGACGTCAGCTGAGCTGAGGCCTGTCACTCAGTCTCAGTGTGTGCAGTGAGTGAACCCGCCCGGCGCACACTACGCTGAGTATGAGAGCAGCGCGCGCGCCTCCCTCCGCAGCCACCACCAGCAGGAGCCAGCACAGAGTGAGTGACCGTGATGCCAGTGACCAGTGCACTCAGACAGAGCCAATAACCTGTGCACAGCCAGCCAGCCTGAGCCTCGTTGTCCGGTCGGTCCGAGTCCTCCTCCAGCTCCAGTCACAGTGACGCCAGTGACCACTTAGACTGTGCCAGTCTGAGCCACTCTCCTGTACAGCCAGCCAGCGTGAGCCTCCGGGGATCTCTACTGGGCACCTGAGTCTGACCCTTCACAGCACAGAGCAGCTGACAACAGCGATGTTCCCCGATCAGTGTGATCGCACAGTGAGTATTATTCTAGTAGGGGGGGATCTGCCAGCCTCTGCCCACACCATAAGGAGAACCGCCTGGGACACACTGGATTGTCAGAGGGAGTTGTAAAAGTTCTATAGAGCTGTCTGTTAGATGGATGAGCCTGTGCCTCCTTGTCTGTCACTTTCTTCACCTCCCCCCTCCCTAACCTGCCAGCTTGGAATGCTCCGCAGTGGCCCTGCTAGAAGAATCATAAATCACTGTGAGGAAACCATGAAGGAGTGCTCAGGAGGGAGGGGGGAATGTACACAGCTGCCTGTGTGTTTGTACATCTCTACTGCCTGTGTGTGTGCTACACTGAGACATGAGACAACAGTAGCTGTGTGCAGAGACCCACTCACAGCATGTCACTGTACACAGAGAGACAGTCCCTGACCTGGAGACCAGTCCCTCTCCTTCACCCCCTCCTGAGTATGGCATTATCCCTGATTAATAGGGACAGTCCCTGTTTTATAAACCAGCCCTTCTGTCCTTTTATTGTCTTCTGTCCCTCTACCAAGTGTAACTATCATAGTTCTAATCCTTGTTTGGTAAGCAGTCCCTGATGTATGGAGAAGGTCCACGTTATATATTAAAGAAACGGTCCTTATTATCCACTTGCTCTCCGAAAGATTTACCCCTTCCTAATGACCAGGCCATTTTTTGCAAAACGTCACTGCGTTATTTTAACTGACATTTGCGCAGTCATGCGACGCTGTAACCAAACAAAATTTATGTCCTTTTTTTCCCACAAATAGAGCTTTCTTTTGGTGGTATTTGATCACCTCTGCGGTTTTAATTTTTGCGCTATAAACAAAAAACACAGACAATTTTGAAAAAATATTTTTTTTACTTTCTGCTATAAAACATCCAATAAAAAAAATTGAAAAAAAATATAATTTCTTCATCAATTTAGGCCAATATGTGTTCTACATATTTTTTGGAAAAAAAATCCCAATAAGCCTTTATTGATTGATTTGCGCCTATATAGTTATAGCATCTACATGCAACATTTATGGAATTTTTATTTATTTTTCTTCTATTCGTAATGGTGGCAAACAGCGACTTATAGCGGGACTGCAATGTTGCAGTGGACAAATTGGACACTATTTGGAACTAAATTGGAACTATTTCATTATATATTACAATGTAGTAACAGAAATAATGTGATTTGATCATCCTGACACCATATCAAGCATGGTGTCAGGATGATTAAAGTGCTAACACCAGGCATTCGCCCAACAAATCACCCGCTGACAAATTCCCTGTCAACTCCCGAGACTACATTCCACCTCGCACACCACCATCCATCTGCCAGTTGCCTCCACCCCCCTGGTCATTGGCAAAAGGTTGTTCCATGAAACCAGTCCCTCAAGAAGAGGGGGGGGGGGTGTCCCTGAATGGCAGTTTGGAAATGTGGTCACCCTAGAAGTGACGCGGACGAGATCCTGCATGGGTCGAGACTTTTTTTACAACACCGGCACTAAACGTCTGTTTATCAGCTGCAGTGTACATGAGGCCTAACTTGTTTCTTGTATTCCAGTAAATATTACAGTAAATAAAGGTTGTTATTCTGTTTCTTATCATACATGATTGCTTAAAGCAGGCATGTCCAAAGTCCGGCCCGCGTTCTGGTTCCGGAAGGCCCGCCTGGTGATCTTGACATATATGTATCTTTTGTGGCCCCCAACGAATCCCCAAGCGCAGGGGGCCACAAAAGATAGTATGCTCGCTGCATTGGAGGGGACGGGACGAGTGCCGTGCATACAGGAGAGTATTTCCTGTTTACAGGTATCCTGTGTAAAAGGAAGTCCCGTCTCCTGCGCTGCCATTGGACAACTGTTCTGTCCATCACAAGAGGCGGGACTTTCAATTAAAGAGGCCCCTCGAGAAAACAGGAGTTTCTCCTGTTTGTCTGTTGGCGCTCGTCCCGCCCCCTCCCTGTCTCCTCTGCAGGCTGCTCTGACGATAATGGTGAGTCTGCATTCATGGCAATACAATGGGTGCTGCATTCATGAGAATACAATAAGTGCTGCATTCCTGGCAATACAATGGGTGCTGCATTCCTGGCAATACAATGGGTGCTGCATTCATGGCAATACAATGGGTGCTGCATTCATGGCAATACAATGGGTGCTGCATTCATGGCAATACAATGGGTGCTGCATTCATGGAAATACAATGGGTGCTGCATTCATGGCAATGTAGAGGGTGATGCATTCATGACAATACGGTGGGTGCTGCATTCATGACAATACGGTGGGTGCTGCATTCATGACAATACGGTGGGTGCTGCATTCATGGCAATATGGAGGGTGCTGCATTCATGGCAATACGGAGGGTGTGTAACGTATCAGGCAATGTTACTATAAAGTTTGGTGTGGATCACAGCTTCGGAGGTATATATGATATACTTAACAGTTAACTATAAGTAGGCAGAAATCAGATAGGGAGAATCAGATAATTTGGGAATACTAGTGGTTTTATTTAGTTTGGTAGTACACAGTCATAACATGGAGTTCCAGAGGAAACTTAGGTGAAGTAGCAGTACGCAGGATAATAGTTTATAGTATACGGAGGAATACTTGCTGTGAGAGGACTGGGGCTCTGTCCGGCCCAAAAGCTGGAAGTTGGAGGGGCTCTGACCGGCCCAATAGTGAGAAGGCAGCCGGGCTCTATCCGGCCCAATAGTGAGACGGAAGACGGGGCTCTATCTGGCCCAATAGTGAGATGGAAGTCGGAGCTCTATCTCTGGCCCAATAGTGAGATTGAAGTAGAGGCTCTATCCGGCCCAATAGTGAGATGGAAGTCGGGCCTCTATCCGGCCCAATAATGAGATGGAAGTAGGGGCTCTATCCGGCCCAATAGTGAGATGGAAGTAGGGGCTCTATCCGGCCCAATAGTGAGATGGAAGTCGGGGCTCTATCCGGGCCCAATAGTGAGATGGATGTAGGGGCTCTATCCGGCCCAATAGTGAGGGAAGACGGTCGTCAGCTGCTGGAGCTATTTACCTGGTGTCAGGTTCCTAGCACGAACACCAAGCAAAGGGTGTCGGCTGTTTAAGTAGGGAGAAGAGGTGGAGCCGGGTGATGTCGCTGTGAGTCATCGGACTGTGACGGAGTTAGTTGAGATCTCGGCGCCCCGGTGGAGAGATAAGAATATTACAGGAGTCTCGGTGGAGAGATAAGGACATTACATGGTGCTGCATTCATGGCAATGGGGTGGGTGCTGCATTCATGGCAATGGGGTAGGTGCTGCATTCATGGCAATACAGTGGGTGCTTCATTCATGGCAATGGGGTGGGTGCTGCATTCATGGCAATACGGTGGGTGCTGCATTCATGGCAATGGTGAGACTGCAGATGAGCACTGATTAGGCTGCATTGATGGGCACTGACCCTTATTTTGCTTCACAGTTCTTCATTTAAACTTTAAGAATTTTTTTCCTGAAACTTCCTTTTTTAAAGTGAAGGTGCGTGTTATAAGCCGATAAATACGGTATATCCAAATAACATGCCCAAGCTCATCTCTTCCCCACACACAGCCACAAAGGCAAGAGAATTCTTGTTGGGCAGTGAATTAGTGCTCGGAGGAACACACTTAGACTGAATTTTAATGGTTTAAAGAATGTCAGGCAAAATGGTCGGCCCTCAAGCATGTTCACTTCATCAAATCTGGCCCTCTTTGAAAAAAGTTTGGACACCCCTGGCTTAAAGCAACTAAACAACTACTGTTACTTCTATTCTTTGTACTGTTTTAAATACTGTAGTTTCACAGTTCCTTAAAAAGTCAAAAGCAGGCAGATTTGATCAGGTGGTAGTTTACTTTAACATTGCTAAACTTCTTAGCTCGAAATCACTGCAGTTATCACAATGTGATCTCTTCTACAATAACACTGTGCATAAACCATAGGTCAACGAATGTTTTCACTGTACAGATGATAACATTGCCAGAACCCAAGTGTGTTAAAGTTGAAACTTGTTTTCTCTTTATATGTTACATGCTTAAAGCGGAACTTCAGTAATTTTTTCAACTTTCCATCTATTAAATCTTCCGCCCTTGTTGTTTTAACTTTGGATAGTAAAACATTTTTTCTGCCAGTAAATACCTTATACAGCTCACTTCCTCTTTCTTCTCTGGTAAAAAGCCTAGACTTATGACATCATGTACTCTCTCTCACTCTTGTGAGAGTTTGTCAGGAAGGGAGGGGGGATGAGTCATAAGAGAGCCAATGAGAGCTGCAGAGCTGGAGCTGTGTGTCTGTGTAAATCCAGGAAGTGAACAGGCAGCAGCTTCAGCTGCCCACGGTTAAAATGGCTGCAGCCAGGCTCAGTGGAGGGAGATTTCTGCAGCATATTTGGCAAGTACAGAATCACAGTATATATAGAATAATATGCAAAGTGGCTGGAGGGAAGCTTCAGAATGGCAAAGATGTGTTTATTACAAATGATGTGAGCAGACTGCAGTTCCTCTTTAACCACTTAACGACCGCCCCATGCACATATATGTTGGCAGAATGGCACGGACAGGCACAATCACGTACCTGTACGTGCCTGCCTTCTTGCGGGTAGGGGGGTCCAATCGGACCCCCCCGGTACATGAGGCGGTTGGTATCGCTTCAGGAGCGATGAGGGGGCGGCCATTGGTTTCTGGCCATCCCCTCGCGATCGCTCCCGGTGAATGAAATGCTTCCTCTGCCTGTTTAATGTAAACACAGGCAGAGGAAGTGATGTCATCTCTCCATGCGGTGCTCTTTTCATCCGGAGCTAGGGTTGCCACCTGTCCAGGATTCACCCGGACAGTTCGGGTTTTGAATCATGTGTCCGGGTTTCAGTCCACCTGAAACCCGGACACATTATTCAGACCAGGCTGTGGCTCCCCAAGTAAGTGAGATAGTCATAGACAAATCTGTTGCCGCTGCGCTGTTTGGGGGCCGGTTTGGCATCACTGAAGGGTGGGGTGATGATGTCAGCAGGAGCAATTTGGCCACAGCCACTTGGGCGCTCTGTGCACTACATTACTACTCCCCTTGGGGAACCCAAATGTGTCCCAGGTGTCCCAGGTCTTTTATAATCCTACAGTGTTTACTGCAAAAAATATATAAATAAATTGCCCTGTGCCGCAAAAGTGTTCGGGTTTGGCTTGAAGAAATGGTGGCAACCCTATCCGGAGCGCCGAGGAAAGAAGACATCAAGTAAGTGCACCAACAGCCCACTGACACGTAGGTACACATAGGCACACATTTCACCCCCCAGTCACCCCCAGATCACCCCCCAGGTCACCCCCCCCAGCCCACAGTCACAGTGTCACTGATTGCAGTGATCATTTATTTACTGATCACTGCATTTAGTGTCATCTGTGACAGTAAAAAGTTGCAGGGCAGTTAGGTTTAGGCCCCTTTAGGTCCAGGGTAGCCCCCTAACCCCCCCTAATAAAGGTTTAACCCCTTGATCGCCCCCCAGGTAACTCTTTCACCCCCTATCGCCAGTGTCACTAAGCAATCGTTTTTCTGATCGCTGTATTAGTGTCGCTAATGCCCCTAGGTAGCCAGTTATTTTTTTAGGTTCACCGCCAGGTTTTTATAGCGTCAGCTACCCCCATATACAACCTAATAAAGGTTTTAACCCCCTGATTGCCCCTAGAGTTAACCCTTTCACCAGTGATCACCGTATAAGTGTCACTGGTGACACTGGTTAGCCAGTTAGTTATTTAGGTTGCCCGTTTTTTATATAGCGACGTATATTACCTAATAAAGGTTTTAACCCCCTGATTGCCCCTAGTTAACCCTTTCACCAGTGATCACTGTATAAGTATTACGGGTGACGCTGGTTGGTTAGTTTGCTTTTTGTAGCATCAGGGAACCCGCCGTATATAACCCAATAAAGATTTGGCCCCCTGATCGCCCGGCGGGTGATATCAATTGGGTTTTAGCGTCAGTTAGGGTCTGCGTCGCCCCAGGCAGCGTCAGGTTAGTGACGGTAACGCTAACACCCACGCGCAAAGCATACACCTCCCTTAGTGGTATAGTATCTGAACAGATTAATATCTGATCTGATCAGATCTATACTAGCGTCCCCAGCGGTTTAGGGTTCCCAAAAATGCAGTGTTAGCGGGATCAGCCCAGATACCTGCTAGCACCTGCGTTTAGCCCCTCCGCCCTGCCCAGCCCAGCCCACCCAAGGGCAGTATCGATCGATCAATGTCACTTACAAAACACAGCACACATAACTGCTGCGTTCGCAGAGACAGGTCTGATCCCTGCGATCGCTAAAGCCCTGTACACACGATCGGATTTCCTATGGTTCTTAAACTGATGGATTTTTCCATCGGAAAACCGATGAAGCTGACTTCCATTAGTCTTGCGTACACACCATCAGTCAAAAAACCGACCGTTCCAAACGCGGTGACGTAAAACGAAAATGAAGTTCAATGCTTCTGAGCATGCGTCGACTTGATTCTGAGCATGCATGGGTTTTTTATCCGATGGAGTTCCCCACAAACGATAGTAATTTATTATCGTTTTTTTAACCATCGGATAAATTTAAAACATGTTCTATTTTTAAACATCGATGGAAAAAAGACCGATGGGGCCCATACACGATCGGTTTGTCCGATGAAAAAAGTCCATCGGACTGTTTTCCTCGGTAAAATCTATCGTGTGTACGCGGTTTAACAGTTTTTTTGGTAGCGTTTGATACATTTGCTGACAGTCAGGTGCTTTTTTACCTGTGAATCCTTACTAGTGTACCACTAAATTTAGAGCCCAAAATGACAAATCGAAGGTACACTAGTAAAGAGGCCTACGACATTCTGAGCATGACAGATAGTGAAGACGAGGTCACGCATCTGTCAGATTCCGGCTCAGAATACAACCCCGTAGAAGACAGAGGCTCCATGTCAGATAGCACTGATGACGAAGATGAGGTCCCTGCTAAGGTCAGGCGTACCCGACCCCGATCTTCTGATGTTGTTGAGGAGCAAGAACCGCAGGGCTCTCGTATTATGGAGCAGAGAAGTACTAGTGCCGCTATTCCTTCTGGTGAACTGGCAAGCACCAGCGGCCTAGTACACCCTGGACGTACATCCAGCACTGCAGTATCACTTGGTGATATGGTGAGTCCCATAAGTGCAGTTCAAGCTGGCGAGGTGGCAAGCACAAGTAGTGTCCCGCTGCCACCAAGAAGAAGACAAATGCAGGCCCATAGTGCCCTTCCTGCAGAATTCGCCTATCCTGATTGGGTGCCCAACACTTCTGCAGAACCCGTACTTCCCCCATTCACTGGCCAACCCGGTATTCAGGTGGAAACAGCTGATTTTACGCCACTTGATTTTTATTCGCCGTTTTTCACGGAAGATCTCTATAGATCTATTGTGGACCAGAGTAATTTATATGCTGGTCAATTCATCGCTGCTAATCCCCAGTTGCCTTCCATTGCCAGAGATTGGAAACCAATTACGGTTTCCGAATTTAAAACCTTTTTGGGCCTTTCCCTCAACATGGGCAGACATAAATTCTCGTTGTTGCGCGCCTATTGGTCCACATGCCCAATTGACCATATGCCCGTGTTCTCTGCCTCCATGTCAGCCACCAATTGTGCAAATTCTCCCACTTAAAAAGATGAGAGGCCTGTAATTGTCATCATAGATATACCTCAACTATGAGAGACAAAATGTGGAAACAAATACAGACAATCACATTGTCTGATTTGGAAATATTTTTTTTTGCAAATTATGGTGAAAAATAAGTATTTGGTCGCCTACAAACAAGCAAGATTTCTGGCTCTCACAGACCTGTATCTTCTTCTTTAAGAGGCTCCTCTGTCCTCCACTCATTACCTGTATTAATGGCACCTGTTTGAACTTGTTATCAGTATAAAAGACATCGGTCCACAACCTCAAACAGTCACACTCCAAACTCCATTATGGTGAAGACCAAAGAGCTGTCAAAGGACACCAGAAAAAAAAAATTGTAGACCTGCATCAGGCTGGGAAGACTGAATCTGCAATAGGCAAGCAGCTTGGTGTGAAAAAATCAACTGTGGGAGCAATAATTAGAAAATGGAAGACATACAAGACCACTGATAATCTCCCTCGATCTGGGGCTCCACGCAAGATCTCACTCTGTGGGGTCAAAATGATCACAAGAACTGTGAGCGAAAATCCCAGAACCACACGGGGGATCTAGTGGATGACCTGCAGAGAGCTGGGACCAACGTAACAAAGGCTACCATCAGTAACACACTATGCTGACAGGGACTCAGATCCTGCAGCGCCAGACGTGTCCCCCTGCTTAAGCCAGTACATGTCCGGGCCCATTTGAGGTTTGCTAGAGAGCATTTGGATGATCCAGAAGAGGATTGAGAGAATGTTATATGGTCAGATGAAACCAAAGTAGAACTGTTTGGTAGAAACACAACTCGTCGTGTTTGGAGGAGAGAGAATGCTGAGTTGCAACCAAAGAACACCATGCCTACTGTGAAGCATGAGGGTGGCAACATCATGCTTTGGGGCTGTTTCTCTGCAAAGGGAACAGGACGACTGATCCGTGTACATGAAAGAATGAATGGGGCCATGTATCGTGAGATTTTGAGTGCAAACCTCCTCCCATCAGCAAGGGCATTGAAGATGAAATGTGGCTGGGTCTTTCAGCATGACAATGATCCCAAACACACCGCCCAGGCAACGAAGGAGTGGCTTCGTAAGAAGCATTTCAAGGTCCTGGAGTGGCCTAGCCAGTCTCCAGATCTCAACCCCATAGAAAACATTTGGAGGGAGTTTAAAGTCCGTGTTGCCCAGCGACAGCCCCAAAACATCACTGCTCTAGAGGAGATCTGCATGGAGGAATGGGTCAACATACCAGCAACAGTGTGTGACAACCTTGTGAAGACTTACAGAAAACGTTTGACCTCTGTCATTGCCAACAATGTTATATATAACAAAGTATTGAGATGAACTTTTGATATTGACCAAATACTTATTTTCCACCATAATTTGCAAAAAAAATCTTTCCAAATCAGACAATGTGATTGTCTCGATTTGTTTCCACATTTTGTCTCTCATAGTTGAGGTATACCTATGATGACAATTACAGGCCTCTCTCATCTTTTTAAGTGGGAGAACTTGCACAATTGGTGGCTGACTAAATACTTTTTTGCCCCACTGTATGGTGTTTTGAGAAAGATTACATATCCAAATACAAAGGGGGTTCCTGGATATATACAGAGAAAGCATCCTTAACGATAAACTGCCAAAGATGGACCGCAGAACAGAAAAAAGACAACTGTCTCAGTCCCCTACTCTGGGGGAATGGCAGAGAATTTCGTCGAAAAGACGCCGTTTTGTGCTCCATCCCTGACGCGGCAACGTCTGACGTCATCGCCGCGCGGCGGACACATACAGGAGGGGAAGGTACACAGGTCCCGGCGCCGTGACGGAGCGGAAATGACCTGGAGCCAAGCTCTGAAGCTGTGGCAGCCATGTTGGAAGTGCCCAGATTCCTTGACATGTAAACATGAAGGAATGGAAACGACAGAAAAAATCAATGAGGCGTGTAAGCACCTCTTGACTTTGCAAGTCGCATAAGATGGAAAGGGAAAGTCAGATACCTGAAGCACCAGGCGCCGGAAGATACCAATCCCCTGGTAGGGCTGAGAGGAGTGGCCTATTGATTATAGGAAACTCACAGACTGCCCGGGGCGTCCATACAGGCTAAATAAAGGGGGGGAGGACCTGACATGACTCCAGGGGGAAAAATAAATGGGTGGATCATGTGCAACCCGTAGCCAACCACATCAAACTGCAAAAATCAAAATATGGCACCATGATATCCTTAGACATCAGATGCTAGAATAAAGCAAAACATTTTTGAGAGAAAAATATGTTAATTTATTATTAAATAATCAATTGACCAATGGCAAGAAAAATTTACCACAGCATCCAAAGCACAAAGAAAGCAAGAGTGCAAAAAAGCATGTTATGCAAATAGAGAAAAATTTCCAAATTGTAAACCCAAGCTTGGATATTAGCTTGGGGCAGGTTGGCAACAATAATAATCATTCTGAAAACAAATGAAAAACAAACAAGCATGCTCAATGTCACGGAAAAAGAAAAAAGAAAGAAATTTAATTAAAATTATAGGAATGGTTTGAAACCGAGGGCATCATTTAGACCTAGGTATTGAAGAGCCCCTAAATTGGAGATCCATTTTGCCTCTCGCTGCAATAAAATTTTGTCATAGTCACCCCCTCGCTGGTTAGGGGGGACATGTTCTAGTGCATAAAAATGCATCATGGAATCATCAAAACCATGACAAAGGCCCATGTGGCGACTAATGGGTGTCTAGATTCTCTTTTTTCGAACCAGGGAAACATGGTCCCTGATTCGATGAAAAAAGGGACGCTTGGTCTTGCCTATATAATAGGACTGACATGCACATGTCATGATGTAGACAATGCCAATGCTTTGACAGTTAACTGAAAATTTCGGTTTGCACAAATTCCCATCTGGCAAGATGAGACTACGGGAGGCATGTAAATAACGACAGAAGCCACACTTGTGGCAGGGTCTTGTTCCTGTATTTTCCCCTGAACGGGTGACATTAGAGGTGTAATGACTGTGGACAACATAATCCTTAAGGGATTTAGATCGTTTGAAAGTAATTTAAGGGTATTGTTTCAAGTGTTTTGAAACCAAAGGGTCCCCTATCAGTAAATACCAATGTCGTTGAAGGAGATCTCTCATTTGCTGATGTTGCCCTGAAAACCTGGTAACACGTCGCACACCTTCAATAGATTTATTTTAGAGGGGATGATGAATCAGAGAGGAGCGATCCTGGTTCTTTGCTTTAAGATATGCCCTTTTAAGGCATTTCCCACTATAGCCTCGCAGAGAGAGACGAGTTCGCAGTGCTTTGGCCTCTACCTCAAATTGGGAGTTTTCACTGCAATTTCTGCGTAGGCGAAGGTATTGCTCATAAGGTATACAGGCAACTAGCGGAGCTGGATGAGAGCTGGTTGCGTGTAAAAGTGAATTACCAGCTGAGGGCTTACGATAGAGAGTAGTACCTTGGGAATCAACATAAATCTGGATATCCAAGAAAGTTAGACTTGTTTGGCTGCTCTCCATGGTAAAACTTAAATTATAGTTGTTGGGTTTGAGACTATCAAGGAAAAGCAGGTCCTCTCTGGTTCCTGTCCATATGAAAAAGACGTCGTCGATGAAACGTCGCCACATGGGTATCTGTCCCACAAATTTCTGCATGTCCTCCCGAAAAAACAAATCCTGCTCCCACCCCCCCAGGTACAGGTTGGCGTAGCTCGGGGCACACTTAGTCCCCATAGCCACCCCCTGCACCTGGAGGTAGTGGGAGCCTGCAAAAAGGAAAATATTGTTGAAAAGGATAAAATGTAATAAATCCAGAATAAATTGGTTGTAAGAAGCCGGAACCAAGCTTCCTCCAGAGAGGAAGCCCTTCACAACTCCAACACCCAAATTATGGGGGTTGGAGTTGTAGAGGGCCTCCACATCCAAGGCCACAAGCCAGGCCCCCTCCGGAACAGAGAGACCATCCAGTGCTCTCAATAAGTCGTTAGTGTCCTGCAAATATGATTTCACCACCACAGTTAAAAAAAAAAAGAGCATATATGCCGAAGCATGGGGGCAGCAGGGGCGGAGGGGCGATTTTGCTCCTAATGCCGCGTACATACGGTCAAAATTCTGACGGAGGCTTGCCCATAGAAAAGTCAGACCGTGTGTACGCGGCATGAGCTTTTATGCCGCGTACATACGATCGAAATTCCGATGGAGGCTTGCCCGTGGAAAAGTCTGACCGTGTGTACGCAGCTGTCACGTACCTGACGGTGACGAGCCCGGATCTGCAGAGGGAGGCCTCTCTTACGGCTTCCACCGGCGGCCCCTGGTACTGAAGACAGGGGGCACGGAGGTAGAAGGGGTACGAGTGCCTGGCAGGATGGATCAAGGTAGAGTAGAGTCTGAAGACTGGGACGGATCCAGGCACCCAGGAAGTATGGCAGGCTAAACCGGAACCAGGAACACAGCAACTGGACTGGAACTGATGAGACTGACTGGACTGGAACCAGGATACAGCAACTGGACTGGAACTGATGAGACTGACTGGACTGGAACCAGGATACAGCAACTGGACTGGAACTGAAGAGGCAGACCGGACTGGAACCAGGACACAGCAACTGGAGAGATTGGTCGGACAAGCCGGGTCGGTAGAATTGGCTGGCGGCAAGGTACTGGAGGATCAGGCAGAAGATTGGTCAAACAAAGCCGGAGGTCAGAGGCAGGCAGGAAACTGGAAGGGTCAAGGTAAGCCGGGTCGGATACAGGTAAATTCACGAATCAGGTCTCTTTGGGTACTACACGCTGTAGAGCAGACAGCAGGGACTGTCTGTCACAGGCATGTTTAAATAGCTCTTCTGGCGCGCTTTGTGGAGCGTGCGCGCGCCCCCGCTAAGCGCATGCGTGCGCACGTGCTCGCCATCGCGCGCGCGCGTGCCCGCGCGCATGGACGTGCCCGAGATTCAGAATCAGGAAGTCCAGGAATCCTGTAGCTGACAGGATTTCTATGACATTGCCCCCCCCCAAGGGGCAGCCTCCGGATGCCCAGCCGGGTGAACCTTCCAGGGTGAGACCTTTTGAAAGCCTGTATCAAACTCCTGGCATGGATATTCTCCTCAGGTTCCCATGAGTTTTCCTCGGGTCCATAGCCCTTCCATTTAATTAGGAATTGGTTCTGGTTATTTCTTCTCCTGAAGTCCATGATAGCTTCTACTTCGAATTCCTGCTCACCATCAATAATGATCGGATCAGGGTGATCCGGCTTCCGATCTGGAAACGGATTAGAGACTGTGGGTTTTAGGAGAGAGACATGAAAAACTGGATGGATTCTAAGAGAGTCAGGAAGTTCCAATTCATAAGCTACTTCATTAATTTTCCTCTTAATAGGGAATGGACCTAAAAATTTGGGGCCCAGTTTTTTAGAAGGGCATGCCATTCTTAGGTTTGTGGTAGATAGCCATACTTGGTCGCCGGGTACCAACACTAATTCACCCCGCCTCTTCTTGTCATAGATTGTCTTGTTGCGTTCTTGAGTCTTGGTCATGGTCTCTTGTAGAAGCTGGTTATTGACCGAGAAAAAATTTAACTTTTCCTGGACTGCAGGTACAGGACACTCAGGAAGGGAATTAGGCAGAAAAGTAGGATGAAAACCATAGTTTGCAAAGAAAGGAGTCTGGCAGGTAGCGGAGTGGATGGAATTGTTATACGCAAACTCGGCCAACGGAAGTAGGGAAACCCAGTTGTCCTGAGCAAAAGAGGAGAAGCATCGCAGGTATTGCTCGAGCGTCTGATTCGTTCTCTCCGTCTGTCCGTTGGTCTGTGGATGGTAAGCAGAGGAAAACGATAATTCGATTTTCAAGGTTTTGCAAAGGGATCTCCAGAATCGAGAGGTAAATTGAACCCCGCGATCGGAAACAATATTGGCTGGTACCCCGTGGAGTCTGACTATTTCTCTGATGAATACCTGTGCGGTTTCAGGAGCGGAGGGAGTCCCTTTCATAGGGATGAAGTGTGCCATCTTGGACAGACGGTCCACAATAACGAAGATGGTGGAATGGTTCTCAGCCGGGGGTAACTCGACAATGAAGTCGATGGACAACATTCTCCAGGGCCTATCTGGAACGGGTAAGGGTTTTAGTAGTCCCCAGGCCTTGGATCTGGAACCCTTGTTTCGGGTGCAAGTTGTACAAGAATCTACAAACCTCCTACAGTCTTCACGTACTCGAGGCCACCAGAAGGTGCGCTGTACCAGGTCAGTGGTCTTGGCAACGCCAAAATGCCCAGCCAGGGCGTGGTCGTGGCAGAGTTCTAATGCGGTTACTCTTAGTTTCTCAGGTACGTAGATTCTGTCTTGGTACCACAATAGTCCATCCTTAACTTGCAATTCCGGCTCGGAGAACTGTCTCTGCCCGGTGGAAGCTTGTTTGATTTGAGTGAACAGGTTCTCCTGTAGAAGAAGGAAATTTACGGGGGCAAGGATGGTATCAGGCGGAGAAGTCTCCTTGGACTTATGGAACATCCGAGACAGGGCGTCAGGCTTAATATTCTTGGCCCCAGGACGATAAGTAACATGAAAAGAGAACCGGGAGAAGAAGAGTGCCCACCTGGCTTGCCGTGGATTCAATCTTCTCGCGGCTTTCAGGTACTCCAGGTTCTTGTGGTCAGTGAATATCAGAATCGGATGAGCCGCACCCTCCAGCAGGTACCGCCATTCCTCTAGTGCAGACTTGATCGCTAGTAGCTCCCGATCCCCCACGTCGTA
Organism: Rana muscosa; assembly: GCA_029206835.1. NCBI lineage: Eukaryota > Metazoa > Chordata > Amphibia > Anura > Ranidae > Rana > Rana muscosa. The sequence goes on along the minus strand of JARGYO010000162.1, from coordinate 36,457,798 downwards.
GTTCCTCTCTGCTGCAGAAAGCTTGCGGGAGAAGAAGGCTACTGGGTGGAGCAAGGCTTTGACTCCCTGTCTTTGGGACAGTATTGCTCCTACCGCTATTTCGGAGGCGTCTACCTCAAGTACGAATGGTAGTGAGGAGTCTGGGTGTTTCAAGATAGAGGCTGAGGTAAATAGGGCCTTCAGGCGTTCAAAAGCTTCTTGGGCTTCAGGAGACCAGTGAAAACGTGTTCCTTGCTTGGTGAGTTGAGTAATGGGTGCGATAATAGCTGAAAACCCCCTGATGAACTTGCGGTAGAAGTTGGCGAATCCAACGAAACATTGGATTCCCTTCTTGTCCACCGGTTCTGGCCAGTCCAGGATTGCGGTAATCTTTTGAGGATCCATCTTGATGCCCTCGCTGGAAATGATTAACCCCAGAAATGATATACTCTCTTGCTCGAACTCGCATTTTTCGGCCTTCGCATACAGGCCATGCTGGCAGAGTCGACCCAACACATTTTTGACATGTCTGCGATGAGAATCAAGGGAGGAAGAAAAAATTAAGATATCATCAAGATAAACAATAACAAAGAGGTCTAGGAAGTCCCGTAGAACATCGTTGATAAAATACTGGAAAGTGGCAGGGGCGTTACACAACCCGAATGGCATTACCAAGTACTCAAAATGTCCATACCGGGTACGGAAGGCAGTCTTCCATTCGTCCCCTTCTTTGATACGGATCAAGTTGTAGGCTCTGCGGAGGTCAAGTTTGGTAAAGATGGTGGCAGTTCCTAGTCTCTGAAATAACTCTGGTACCAGGGGGAGAGGGTAGCGATTTTTTACTGTAATTTTATTCAATTCCCGGTAATCCACACAAGGTCGAAGGGTGTGGTCCTTTTTCTCTACAAAAAACATGCCTGCGCCTGCTGGGGATGTGGAAGGGCGGATGAACCCCTTTTGCAAGTTCTCATCAACATAATTTTTTAAAGCCCCTTGTTCTACCTCCGTTAAAGGGAAGACTCTACCGAACGGAATCTTTGCTCCAGGAAGTAGGTCGATGGGGCAATCGTAGGCCCGATGGGGCGGTAGAGTCTCTGCCTTTTGTTTACTAAATACGTCAAGAAAGTCGTGGTAAACTTCTGGGATGGATTGACGGGTGCCATCTTCTGTGTCAATGCATAGTAACGAGGCCGGCCCAGGAGGTTTATATGAGCCACAGGACTGCTGGCAATAGGAAGAAGGAAAGGCAACTATTCCCGTAGTCCAGTTGATAGTGGGATTGTGGGCTTGTAACCAAGGCATACCTAGGATCAAGGGAAACAACGGAGAAGAGATGATGTCCAGACATAAGCATTCTTGGTGGGTTCCAGAGGTGGTAAAGATGGTAGCGGGTATAGGAGTGGTCTCCTGGGTCACAGGTCCGGACTTAATGACGGAACCATCAGCCAGATGGACACGAAGTCCGTGGGTCTTGGTACGAAGGGGAATTTGGTGTTTAATGGCAAAGGTTGAGTCCATAAAGCAGCTGCATGCTCCGGAATCAATAATGGCGGGTACTTGCAAAGTCCTTCCTGGGAGCTGTAATGAAACAGAGAGGGCAAGGTGAGATGTGGTTTTGGCTTGTAGGTTAGTCATGTTAGAAGAAACCGAAAGAAACTTACGAAGCTTCAGGGGACAGGTTCTAACGAAATGTCCGGGGTCCCCGCAGTACAGGCACATATTATTTATTCGGCGGCGCTGGCGTTCCTCAGGAGCGAGGGATGGACGAAGGAGCCCGAGCTGCATTGGTTCAGGCGTGTCAGATGTGGGAGTTGGAGGTGTAGCAGGAGCCGAGTACAGGTGACTAGGAGCCCGAGGAAGCATCCAGGTTGGGCGGGAGAAGCCAGTGGTCCTCTCAGCCCTCCGTTCCCTCAGACGTCGGTCAATCTGGATGGTTAGGTCAATCAACAGGTTGAGTGTCTGTGGTACACTGACTCTAGCTAGCTCGTCCTTCAAGGAATCGGAAAGTCCTAAGCGAAACTGATGGCGGAGGGCGGCATCATTCCAATTGGTATCCGCACTCCACCGCCTGAATTCTGCCACATAGTCCTCCGCTGGTCTGCGTCCTTGTTGAAGGGAACGCAAGGCGGCTTCTGCGGTTACTGAGAGTTGGGGATCTTCGTATAGCTGGGCCATGGCATCGAAAAAAGCAGCGAGGTTGTTTAGTCATACATCCTTCTGTTCAAAGAGACGGTGGGCCCAGCTCTGAGGGTCTCCAGCGAGCAAAGAGACCACAAAGCCCACCTTGGTGGCCTCTAGAGAAAAGGTACGGGGCTGTAGGGCAAAATACAGTTCACACGAATTCCGGAAGGCCCTAAACTTGCTCCGATCCCCGGAAAATCTTTCGGGTGTAGGAACCTTAGGTTCAGGAGGAAGCATGACCACTGTGGGTGAGGAACTTGTTCCGGCTGTGGAAGCAGAGGCGTGGGGCCCCTCTTGGATGGCAGAAGGATTGGAGAGGGCACGCACTTGTTCTTCCAAGCGGGTGTATCCTTGTTGAAGACTCTTGACTGCTTCAGACAAACCTGCCAGGTGCCGACAGAGTTCCTCCATAGGTGAGGCTCCCTGCCCGGGCTCAGACATGGCTGTCTGCTACTGTCACGTACCTGACGGTGACGAGCCCGGATCTGCAGAGGGAGGCCTCTCTTACGGCTTCCACCGGCGGCCCCTGGTACTGAAGACAGGGGGCACGGAGGTAGAAGGGGTACGAGTGCCTGGCAGGATGGATCAAGGTAGAGTAGAGTCTGAAGACTGGGACGGATCCAGGCACCCAGGAAGTATGGCAGGCTGAACCGGAACCAGGAACACAGCAACTGGACTGGAACTGATGAGACTGACTGGACTGGAACCAGGATACAGCAACTGGACTGGAACTGATGAGACTGACTGGACTGGAACCAGGATACAGCAACTGGACTGGAACTGAAGAGGCAGACCGGACTGGAACCAGGACACAGCAACTGGAGAGATTGGTCGGACAAGCCGGGTCGGTAGAATTGGCTGGCGGCAAGGTACTGGAGGATCAGGCAGAAGATTGGTCAAACAAAGCCGGAGGTCAGAGGCAGGCAGGAAACTGGAAGGGTCAAGGTAAGCCGGGTCGGATACAGGTAAATTCACGAATCAGGTCTCTTTGGGTACTACACGCTGTAGAGCAGACAGCAGGGACTGTCTGTCACAGGCATGTTTAAATAGCTCTTCTGGCGCGCTTTGTGGAGCGTGCGCGTGCCCCCGCTAAGCGCGTGCGCGCGCACGTGCTCGCCATCGCGCGCACGCGTGCCCGCGCGCGTGGACGTGCCCGAGATTCAGAATCAGGAAGTCCAGGAATCCTGTAGCTGACAGGATTTCTATGACAGCAGCATATCTTTTTTGCGGGAGGATGCCCCCATGCTTTGGCATATATAAATGGTGCATGTATGCCCATCATTAGAAGTGGGTGGATGAAGGGAGGTATTCTAATGGTGGGCATACCCACCGATCAATCTCTTTTTTTTTGTTCAGCCAACAGGCTGCATGAAAAAAAAAGATTACAATACATGTCCAACAAGGACCAGCAACGTACTGATATGTTGCTGGACTTTGAATGGTTATACCAGAATGATGCCTGCGGGTTTAGGTATCATCTTGGTATCATTCTTTTCAGCCAGCGGTCGGCTTTCATGTAAAAGCAATCTGTCATAGAAGGCTAGCAAACCAGACTGTGTGACTGCACAGAGGAGACCAAACGGGTGTAAGTAAAAGTATAACAGTTTATTACGATAAGTGAACAGACAAATAACCACCTCCAACAGAACACAGTGCAGCAACCTAATCAAATAACAGTGACTATAGAAAATATATACAATAATGGGAGATACCGGAAACGTAGTGAAAGCCAGGCCGAGGTCATACACAAGGGGATGGAAGCAGATGGGTATGGACGGGAAACAGACAGGAACAGGGAGGGGACGGATGGATTGGCTGCAGAGCAAGGATCCAAGAATCCAGGTAACAGGAGGACAAGGGACCGTGGTAATCAGGAGACAGGAGGGACAGAAGCAGGATTGGTTAAAGATAGGGATCAGGTCGGATCGGGTCAGGCAGGATGCAGGTTCAAAGTCCAGATCACAGGTCCTAGGTCAGGGAGAGAGATGCCAGGGCAAGAAGTGTTTGTACTTGCTGGGTATTTATAGGAAGGCTTGTGATTAGCTTCAGGTCACAGCTGAGCGCAGGAAGTGCTGCCTGCCCCACACTGCCGGAATACACCCGCTGGTGGATGCCGGTACTACAGCCCATGGATCAGGCATTACCACCAGCAGGTGAGATCCTCCAACAAAGCTATTGGCTACAAGAGGACACCTGCTGGTGGACACTAGTACTGCAGTCCATAGGACCAACAGCACCACCAGCGGGTGAAGCCTTTCCTGACACAATCCTAGCGGCTAATTGGCCTCTAGACTGCTTTTACAAGCAGTGGGAGGGAATGTCCCCCCCCCGGATATAAACAGCGCCATTGGGAAATTGGGAAAGCATTTTATCACACCGATCTTGGTGTGGTCAGATGCTTTGAGGGCAGAGGAAAGATCTAGGGTGTAATAGACCCCAATTTTTTTTAGAAAGAGTACCTGTCACTACCTATTAAATAAACAAATATTGATGCGCTAAACACCAACCAAATTACTGTGCACTTGTGACAGTGTTCAAACAACTCTCCTTGCTGAGAGTGGATATTCTGACAGTAAAGTAATCTTCAGTGAAATATCTTCAATAAAAAACATATAAAAAGCATAGAAAACATAAAAATCCCCCCCACACCACACGTATCTGTGTATATAGATCCAAATAGCATGGATTCCAATGTGGGCTATAGTACTTTATTATGCGTGTCCCCAGTCCATATAGATCACTGATCAATATAATGCAAAAAACATCACCATCTGCACCGTAATTGTCAGGGCCCGGACTGGTGGCTAGTGAGGACACAGGAGGTGGATCCTCTGTGCCAGAGAGGCGAAGGCACGGGTCGCACTGGAGGACCGGTTCTAAGCAGCTACCGGTTTTCACCAGAGCCCGCCGCAAAGCGGGATGGACTTGCTGCGGCGGTAGCAACCAGGTCGTGTCCCCCAGTAGCGGCTCGACTTCTCTGGCAGCTGAGATAGGCACGGTACACAGGGACTAGGCAGAGGCAAGGTCAGACGTAGCGGAAGGTCAGGGCAGGCAGCAATGGTTCGTAGTCAGGGGCAACGGCAGAAGGTCAGATACACTGGCAAGGCAACTACAAATCGCTTTCTCAGGGCACTAAGGCAACAAGATCCGGCAAGGACAGGAAGGGGGAGTGGGTTTTTAAGTGTTTTGGGTGTGTACACAGTAATTGGACCAGGCACCAATCAATGGTGCACTGGCCCTTTAAATTTAAGAAGACCGGCGCGCGCGCGCCCTGGAGAGCAGCGGGACCGCGCGCGCCGGGACGGAGCAGGAGGAGAAGGCCGGTGAGCAGGATGGGATGCGATCCGCGGGCAGACAGGTGCCGCCGCATGGATCGCATCCCCGCCAGCATCAGAGCAGCGCTCACGGTCAGAGGGGCCGACCGGAGCGCTGCAGGGGGTCAGACGCCGTGGGCGCTCCGGGATGGATGGGACACCCGGAACGCTCGGCGTTACAGTACCCCCCCTTAGGTCTCCCCCTCTTCTTGGAACCCAAGAATCTACGGATGAGCTCTTTATCTAAAATGTTGGCCTCAGGTTCCCAGGATCTTTCCTCAGGACCACAGTTCTCCCAATCAACTAAAAAACATATTTTACCTCGGATGACCTTGGAGGCAAGGATCTCTTTCACCGAGAAGACATCAGAAGAACCAGAGACAGGAGCAGGAGCAGTGACCTTAGGGGAAAATCGGTTAAGAATGAGGGGTTTAAGAAGAGACACATGAAAAGAGTTGGGAATACGAAGAGAAGGAGGAAGGTGGAGCTTGTAAGAAACAGAATTTATTTGGTTTTTGATTTTAAATGGCCCGAGGTAACGAGGGCCCAGCTTGTAGCTAGGTACCCGAAACCGAACATATTTGGAGGAGAGCCACACTTTGTCACCAGGGGCATAGACAGGAGGGATTCTTCTTTTTTTTATCTGCATGTCTCTTCATGCGGGCAGAGGCCAGTGAAAGCGACTTTTGAGTCTCTTTCCAGATAGAGGCAAAGTCCTGAGTTAATTCATCCACGGCCGGAACTCCAGAAGACGTGGGAATGGGGAGGGGGGGCAATGGGTGACGGCCGTAGACCACAAAGAAAGGCGACTTGGAGGAAGATTCAGAGTTCTTGAAATTGTATGAGAATTCTGCCCAGGGCAATAGGTCGACCCAATCGTCTTGACGGGCGGAGACAAAATGTCGTAGGTAGTGTGAGGGGGTTAGCTCGGCAGCGGGTGTGTGTGACCCCCGGGATGGGCTCCCCACACAAAAACAGGCCCAGCAGACGGAGGTTGTGGTTTTCAAAATCAAAAAGGTGCCGTTTATTTTCTATTTACAGTGACAAAAACACAGCAAAGCAAAAGAAACAAACAAAATAAATCCTGGTCAACTTGACCTCTGACTAAACATACAGGTTTCCTAACTAACAACTGGGATCAGCCTAGTGCTGTCCTAGTCCCTGGTTTTAAATGTCCAAGCAAAATATAGCCACACAGGCTTTCTCTCACCGCACAGGGGTTCACTCTCCCTAGACAGTCCACACAGGTCTGCTTCCAGGCATGAGCTAACATCTAATGAATCTGGGAGTTTTTATAGAGGCCTTAAACGAACTGACAGGCTTCAGCTGGCCTCATCAACTCCCTGCCTGCACGACGCCCAGCCCTCTCCCTAGAGGTATGAGTCATCAATGAGCCCACTAGTCTCAGCTGGGCTTATACAACTCTCCACCTAGCTGTATAAATCGGCGTAAAGCCTGAATCTGGGCGAAATATATCTACCCCCCTGGATGCAACCAGGTGACTTTACCTTCCTGCTGTCACATACCCCCCCCCTCTTGTTTTAACCTCGGGGTTGGAACACCAGCAATCAGGCATTCATGTACTCGAGACAAAGCATCCACATTCCCCATTTGAACGCCAGGGCGATGCTTTACTGTGAAGTTGAATTCCTGGAGGGCCAGGAACCACCTATTCACTCTTCTATTTGTTTCCTTGTTTTGAGCCATCCACTTTAACGGAGCGTGATCCGTAACCATGTCAAAGTGCCTACCTAGCAGGTAGTACCGAAGGGAATCTAGAGCCCACTTCACCGCTAAACACTCCTTTTCAACGGTGGCGTAATTTACCTCATGGGACTTCAACTTCCTGCTGAGGTAAATGACTGGGTGCTCTTCCCCGTTCCAGACCTGGGACAATACTGCTCCTAACCCCACATCTGACGCATCACTTTGTACGACAAAGTCTTTAGAGAAGTCGGGTGAGTACAACACTGGCTGGCTACATAAGGCTTGTTTCAAGAATTGGAATGCTGCCTCAGCCTCGGGGGTCCATTTAATCATGACCGACCCTTTCCCCTTCGTCAGGTTGGTTAGGGGCACAGCCTTAGAAGCAAAGTGGGGAATGAATCGCCGATAATACCCAGCGATTCCCAGAAAGGCTCGTACCTGCTTCTTGCTGTTGGGACGTGGCCAACTCTGGATGGCCTCGACTTTGTTGAGTTGGGGTTTTATTACTCCCCTCCCAATGGTGTACCCAAGATATTTGGCCTCCTCCTGCCCAATGGTACACTTCTTGGGGTTAGCCGTAAACCCTGCTTCCCGAACAGAGTCCAGGACTGCTTGCACTTTTGGCAGATGTGAGGCCCAATCTGTGCTATGGACAATTACGTCATCCAGGTAAGCCGCAGCATACTTCCGATGGGGCCTCAGCATCTGGTCCATTTTCCGCTGGAATGTGGCCGGCGCATTCTGTAACCCGAACGGCATTCTTTTATATTGGAACGCCCCGTCTGGGGTTACAAATGCGGTTTTCTCTTTGGCTGACTTGGCCAGGGGGATTTGCCAATACCCTTTTGTGAGGTCAAGAGTCGTCATGTATCGGGCTGTTCCCAGCCGGTCGATCAACTCATCTATACGTGGCATGGGGTAGGTGTCAAATTTTGTAACTTTGTTCAACTGACGAAAATCGTTACAAAATCGCCAGCTCCCATCCGGTTTAGGCACCAACACAATGGGACTAGACCAATCACTTTGGGACTCCTCTATCACCCCTAAGTTCAGCATTTTCTGTACTTCCTCCCGTATTGCCTCCCGTCGGGCCTCTGGGATCCGATAGGGTTTTAACTTCACCCTTTCACCGGGCGGGGTAATAATGTCATGCTCTACCCCAGATGTTTGTCCCGGCAGCTCAGAGAATACCTCCTTGTTGCGAAGCACAAACTCCTTAACCTCCTGTTGTTGGGGTTGTGACAAGGTGGCTGCGATTCCAACCTCAGGAATCACGCAACCAGTTTGAGCTGGTGACCAAGTGTCTGCGACTAGGGACTCTCTATCCCTCCAGGCTTTCAACAGATTAACGTGATAGATCTGTTCGGGCTTTCGCCTTCCTGGTTGTCTGACCTTGTAATTCACTTCGCTCACTTTTTCCATTATCTCGTAGGGGCCTTGCCATTTGGCAAGGAATTTACTTTCAACCGTAGGGACAAGTACCAATATCCTATCCCCCGGGGAAAAGGTACGGGTCTTGGCTCCACGGTTGTACACTCTCTGCTGTGCCAACTGCGCTTGGGCCAAATGTTCCTTCACGATGGGCATTACCTGTGCAATTCGATCTTGCATCAGGGCGACATGCTCAATCACACTCCTGTGGGGAGAACTCTCACTTTCCCAAGTTTCCTTGGCAATATCCAACAGCCCTCTTGGGTGTCTCCCATACAGTAACTCAAAGGGGGAGAATCCCGTAGAGGATTGGGGCACCTCCCTAATAGCAAACATCAAATAAGGAAGTAGACAGTCCCAATCCTTTCCATCCCTATCCACCACTTTCTTCAACATTTGTTTTAGGGTTTTGTTGAATCTTTCAACCAGCCCATCGGTTTGGGGGTGATACACAGATGTACGTAATTGCGTCACTTTGAACAATTTACACAGCTCCTTCATAACCCGGGACATAAAGGGTGTACCTTGGTCCGTAAGCAGTTCTTTACAAATACCCACCCGGCTAAAAACAAGAGATAGCTCTTTGGCTATGGTTTTGGCCGAGGTATTTCTGAGAGGGATCGCTTCTGGATAACGGGTGGCATAGTCCATTATAACCAATATGTACTGGTGCCCCCTAGCGGACTTGATTATAGGACCTACCAAATCCATTGCGATTCTCTCAAACGGGACCTCAATGATGGGTAGAGGGACCAGCGGGCTACGGAAGTGTGGCATCGGGGCCGACCTCTGACACACAGGGCAGGAGGAACAATAATTTTCTATGTCCTTCATCACCCCAGGCCAATAGAATCTCTGTAATACCCTCTCTCGGGTTTTCTCTGTCCCCAGATGACCTCCAAGAATGTGCCCATGGGCCAACTCCAACACCAACTTCCTGTAAGGTTTGGGCACCACAAGCTGCTCAACGGTTTCTTCTGCCCTTTTTGCCACCCGATACAGTAGGTCCTTCTCTACGCTGAAGTATGGGTAAGTGCAGGTATTATCTGGGTTCACTAACTCGCCATCTATTTTCACTACGTTTTCCCGTGCCTTTATTAGGGCGGGGTCTTTCAACTGTTCTGTGGCAAAGTTTTCCCTGTGAACCTCAAGATCAGAAAACTCCACAGACGGTAGGTTTTCGTCTGAGGAGGTGGGCTCCTCTCCAGTTTCTTGAGTCTCCCCTGCCAATACTGACAAGGGAAATTCGGGAGAGTCCTCACCACTCTCAGAGGAGTTCTGGCTATCATATTCCTGGTACATAGGGGCACCAGTGGGGGGCTCAGGATCATCCCACAGTTCCCAGAACTTCGGAAAATCCCTTCCCACAATGGCGTCATGCGGTAACTGAGACACTAAGCCCACTGGATGAGAAAGGGTACCTTTGGGGGTCTCGAAACACACTGTAGTCACTGGATACTCTCGGGTGTCCCCATGCACACAAATAACAGCTACCTTGCTATTCCCAGAGACCTCTGTTTTAACTAATTCAGCCTTTATCAGGGTCACAAGGCTACCTGAATCCAGCAATACCACAACATTTCTACCATTAATACACATTTTGCATAAATGTTTCTCAGTTCCCCGAATGGCAGTGCATGCGACTGTCGCACACAGCGACTGACGTCTGCCCGTCAGAAAGTCACACTGCATGGGTTCCTCCAAAACCGGGCAATTTGCTGCAATATGTCCCGCTTGCCGGCAGCGGTAGCAAATGATCCTTCTTGCCGCCTCTTGAGCCGCTGATTTCCCAGGCTGTTCTCGCCAAACTTGGGGTAGAGCTCCCACCCTCTCACTCTCTCCACCCTTACCCCTTGGAATCATCTTATCCGCCCCTGGGGATGGTCTGGTCTTAGGGTGGAAAGTCCGAGTGTCTCTGGAAGAGGCCGTCAGGTTCTCTGTAGCCAAGTATTTCTCCACACGATCCACAAGACCATCGGCCGTCTCTGGGTCTCCATGGCTTACCCACTTTTGGATGGCAGTAGGAAGAGCTCTCAAAAACCGATCCATTACAACACGTTCCACAATCTTTGGTGCGGACAAAGTCTCTGGCTGTAGCCACTTTCTGCTCAGGTGAATGAGATCATACATTTGAGACCTGGGGGGTTTTCCAAGCTGGAAAGTCCAGTTATGCACACGCTGAGCCCGGACAGCCAGGGTGACACCCAGCCTTGCCAATATTTCAGCTTTTAGCATCACATAGTCTTTTGCTTGGTCAGGCTCTAGGTCATAGTAAGCTTTCTGCGATTCACCCGTTAACAGAGGAGCCACCAGTCCAGCCCACTGCTCCTCAGGCCACTTTTCTCTTTCAGCAGTCCTTTCAAACGTGGTCAAAAATACCTCTGGATCATCCTCTCCAGTCATTTTTGTCAATAAACGACTCACCCCAAAGGACGCGGTATTAGTGGGACGGCTTTCCTCACTGGTCTGCGGACGTTGCTGCATTACTGCTTCCATTTGTTGTAGTCTCTGCTCTTGCTTCTGTAATAGGTCTATGAAGCGGGCCTCAGATCGTTGCTGGGCTTGTTGCTGAGCTTCCAGACTCTGTTGGTGAGCTGGCTGCTGGGCTGCAAGGCTCTGTTGATGAGCTTGCTGCTGGGCTGCGAAGTTCTGTTGTTGAGCTGCAAGGCTCTTTTGCAAACCTGCATTTGTCTGCTGTTGATTGGCATTTGCTAGAGCCAGCTGTTTCAGTATCTCCTCCATGCTGGCTTAAAAAAAAACTGCCAGCATTCTCCACCAACTGTGAGGGGGTTAGCTCGGCAGCGGGTGTGTGTGACCCCCGGGATGGGCTCCCCACACAAAAACAGGCCCAGCAGACGGAGGTTGTGGTTTTCAAAATCAAAAAGGTGCCGTTTATTTTCTATTTACAGTGACAAAAACACAGCAAAGCAAAAGAAACAAACAAAATAAATCCTGGTCAACTTGACCTCTGACTAAACATACAGGTTTCCTAACTAACAACTGGGATCAGCCTAGTGCTGTCCTAGTCCCTGGTTTTAAATGTCCAAGCAAAATATAGCCACACAGGCTTTCTCTCACCGCACAGGGGTTCACTCTCCCTAGACAGTCCACACAGGTCTGCTTCCAGGCATGAGCTAACATCTAATGAATCTGGGAGTTTTTATAGAGGCCTTAAACGAACTGACAGGCTTCAGCTGGCCTCATCAACTCCCTGCCTGCACGACGCCCAGCCCTCTCCCTAGAGGTATGAGTCATCAATGAGCCCACTAGTCTCAGCTGGGCTTATACAACTCTCCACCTAGCTGTATAAATCGGCGTAAAGCCTGAATCTGGGCGAAATATATCTACCCCCCTGGATGCAACCAGGTGACTTTACCTTCCTGCTGTCACAGTAGTCACCAAGGACCTGGTTAACTCTCTCCACCTGTCCATTGGACTGCGGGTGATAAGCGGAAGAAAAATTCAACTTAATCTTTAGTTGAGTACAGAGAGCTCTCCAAAATTTTGAGATGAATTGAACGCCTCTATCCGAGACGATATGTGAGGGCAGCCCATGGAGGCGGAAAATTTGAAGAAAAAAATGCTTCGCCAACTGAGGTGCAGTAGGCAGACCAGGGAGCGGGACAAAATGAGCCATTTTAGAAAAGCGGTCAACGACCACCCAGATGACAGTGTTACTACGAGACAAAGGGAGGTCCGTGATGAAATCCATGGCGATGTGGGACCATGGTTGTTCAGGCACAGGTAGGGGAAGGAGAAGACCTGCAGGCTTCTGGCGAGGAGTCTTGTCACGTGCACAGATAGTGCAGGCCCGTACAAAGTCAGTCACATCTTTCTCCTGGGTAGGCCCCCAATAGTGTCTGGCAATCAATTGTATGGATTTTTTTATTCCAGCGTGACCGGCTAGATGGGAGGAATGGCCCCACTTGAGTATCTGAAGCCGAAGGCGTGGAGGAACGAAAGTCTTTCCTGGAGGAATTGGCACGAGAGAAGCGGGAGCAGAGGAAATCAGACACTCAGGGGGTACGATGTGTTGAGGAGGAGTCTCGGTTTCAGAGGTATCGGAGAAACGGGACAAGGCATCAGCCCTGACATTTTTGTCTGCGGGCCGAAAATGGATCTGGAAGTTGAAGCGGGCAAAGAACAATGACCACCTGGCCTGGCGAGGATTTAGGCGCTGAGCGGACTGAAGGTAGGACAAATTTTTATGGTCAGTGTAGATGGAGATAGGGTGAAGGGATCCTTCCAGGAGATGTCTCCACTCTTCTAATGCCAACTTGATGGCCAACAGTTCACGGTCACCTATGGAATAGTTTTTTTCCGGAGGGGAGAAAGTTTTAGAGAAAAAACCACAAGTGACGTTTTTCCCTTTAGCGTTTTTTTGAAGAAGCACAGCTCCGGCTCCTACCGAGGAGGCGTCAACTTCAAGTAAGAACGGCTTTAGAGGATCTGGCCGAGACAGGACAGGTGCAGAGGAGAAGGCGGTCTTAAGGCGAGTAAAGGCTTCCTCTGCTTGAGGCGGCCAGGACCTAGGATTCGCGTCTTTTTTGGTCAGTGCCCCTATAGGAGCAACGATGGTGGAGAAGTGGGGTATGAACTGACGATAGTAGTTGGCGAATCCAAGGAAGCGTTGGATAGCACGAAGTCCAGAGGGGCGTGACCAACCCAAGACTGCGGAGAGTTTGTCAGGGTCCATTTGAAGACCTTGTCCAGAGACCAGATAACCTAGGAAAGGAAGACTGCTGCGCTCAAAAAGGCATTTTTCAAATTTAGCGTAAAGATGATTTACGAGGAGGCGCTGGAGCACTTGACGGACATGGAGCCGATGTTCCTCAAGGTTGGCAGAGAAGATTAGGATGTCGTCAAGATAGACAACCACACAGGTATTCAGTAGGTCCCGGAAGATTTCGTTGACAAAATCTTGAAAGACTGCAGGGGCGTTGCAAAGTCCGAACGGCATGACGAGATATTCAAAGTGACCATCTCTGGTGTTAAATGCGGTTTTCCATTCATCTCCTTTACGGATTCTGATGAGGTTATAAGCGCCCCTGAGGTCCAATTTAGAAAAAACTTTTGCTCCGCGCAGACGGTCAAAGAGCTCCGAGATGAGAGGCAGAGGGTAGCGGTTTTTAATAGTGATTTTATTGAGACCACGATAGTCTATGCAAGGGCGTAGAGATCCATCCTTCTTGGCCACGAAGAAGAACCCCGCTCCGGCTGGAGAAGATGATTTCCTAATAAAACCTCTCTTGAGGTTCTCCTGAATGTATTCAGTCATGGCCTTGGTTTCAGGAGAGGACAGAGGGTAAATTCTGCCACGGGGTGGTGTAGTACCTGGGAGCAAGTCAATGGGGCAGTCGTAGGGTCTATGTGGTGGTAAGACCTCCGCCTGTTTTTTTGCAAAAGACATCAGAAAAGTCCTGATAGGCCTCTGGAAGGCCAGGCAAAGGAGTAGTGATGGGGACTTGACAGGTCGGTACAGACTTAAGGCAATGCTTGTGACAGGAGTCACCCCAGGATTTGATGTCCCCAGTGGTCCAGTCGAGGGTAGGAGTGTGACGCTGGAGCCAGGGTAGGCCAAGAAGGATGTCAGAAGTACAGTTCGGCAAAACAAAGAATTCAATCTTTTCGTGGTGAAGAACACCAACGGACATGAGCAGGGGTTCGGTGCGGTAACGCACGGTACAATCCAAATTCTCTCCATTTACAGAGGAAATGAAGAAGGGTTTGATGAGATGGGTAACAGGAATGTTGAACCTGTTGATAAAAGAGGCTTCAATAAAGTTTCCTGCAGAACCAGAGTCCAGGAAGGCCACCGCAGGGAAGAGGGAGCCAGCAGAAGGAGAAATCCGCACAGGAATAGTCAGACGTGGAGAGGAAGAATTCACACCTAGTAACGCCTCTCCCAGGTTCACTAGGTGCGAGCGTTTCCCTGACGCAGAGGATGAATAGGGCAGTCTTTTAGGAAGTGTTCAGAGCTCGCACAATAAAGGCATAAGTTCTCGTACCTACGGCGAGACCTCTCTTGTAGGGTCAGGCGAGACCGGTCCACTTGCATGGCCTCCTCGGCGGGAGGCACGGTAACAGGATGCATTGGATTCAGAAAGAGAGGAGCCAGGCGCGGATAACGCCTGGTGCGAACGAGATCTTTCTCCTGGCGAAGCTCTTGGCGTCTTTCGACGTAGCGCATATCGATGCGGGTAGCTAAATGGATGAGTTCCGTCAAGGAAGAGGGTATCTCTCGTGCGGCCAGACAATCCTTGATGTGGCCGGATAAACCCTTCTTGAAGGTCGCGCAGAGAGCCTCATCATTCCAGGCTAACTCTGAGGCCAGTGTGCGGAACTGTATGGCATATTCGCCCACAGAGGAGTTTCCTTGGACAAGGTTAAGCAGGGCGGTTTCAGCGGATGAGGCTCGGGCTGGTTCCTCAAAAACGCTGCGAACCTCAGCAAAGAAGGACTGAACGGTGGCTGTAGCAGGGTCGTTGCAGTCCCAGAGTGGCGTGGCCCAGGCCAAGGCCTTTCCAGACAACAGAGAGACCACGAATGCCACTTTAGACCGTTCTGTGGAAAACTGGTCAGACATCATCTCAAGATGCAGGGAACATTGAGACAAGAATCCCTGGCACATCCTAGAATCCCCGTCAAATTTCTCCAGAAGAGACAGGCGAATTCTCGAGGTAGTAGCGGCAGCTCGGAGAGGGGAAGATGCTGGAGGCTGTGGCGGCAGAAGCTGCTGGACCATGGCGGTCAACTGCGACAGCTGCTGTCCTTGTTGGACGATCTGTTGCGACTGCTGGGCAACCACGGTAGTGAGGTCAGCGAGATTTGGCAGCGGTACTTCAGCGGGATCCATGGCCGGATCTACTGTCAGGGCCCGGACTGGTGGCTAGTGAGGACACAGGAGGTGGATCCTCTGTGCCAGAGAGGCGAAGGCACGGGTCGCACTGGAGGACCGGTTCTAAGCAGCTACCGGTTTTCACCAGAGCCCGCCGCAAAGCGGGATGGACTTGCTGCGGCGGTAGCAACCAGGTCGTGTCCCCCAGTAGCGGCTCGACTTCTCTGGCAGCTGAGATAGGCACGGTACACAGGGACTAGGCAGAGGCAAGGTCAGACGTAGCGGAAGGTCAGGGCAGGCGGCAATGGTTCGTAGTCAGGGGCAACGGCAGAAGGTCAGATACACTGGCAAGGCAACTACAAAACGCTTTCTCAGGGCACTAAGGCAACAAGATCCGGCAAGGACAGGAAGGGGGAGTGGGTTTTTAAGTGTTTTGGGTGTGTACACAGTAATTGGACCAGGCACCAATCAATGGTGCACTGGCCCTTTAAATTTAGGAAAACCGGCGCGCGCGTGCCCTGAAGAGCAGCGGGACCGCGCGCGCCGGGACGGAGCAGGAGGAGGAGGCCGGTGAGCAGGATGGGATGCGATCCGCGGGCGGACAGGTGCCGCCGCATGGATCGCATCCCCGCCAGCATCAGAGCAGCGCTCACGGTCAGAGGGGCTGACCGGAGCACTGCAGGGGGACAGACGCCGCGGGCGCTCCGGGATGGATGGGACACCCGGAGCGCTCGGCGTTACAGTAATGATTTTAGACAGTACTTGCTCCTAGATCAGACTCCTCCTTACAAGCTCCAATTTTCAGGATAATCCCATTCACATAAAAGAAAAAGAAAAGGAAACAGATCATAGCGCAATAAGCCTCTGCACGACTCAACCTGTCACAGCCGTGGCCCGTACTCACATAACCTCCGGGATCATCAGCGTGTGCTCAGCTCAGTAGTTCCTGTGTTCCTCAAACAGACTGCCAATGCGAGCGTCACTTAGGCCCCTCCCCCTACGCGTTACGTCACTGACACGTGACTTAATCATGGTTAAGTCACGTGTCAGTGACGTAACACGTAGGGGGAGGAGCCTAAGTGACGCTCGCATTGGCAGTCTGTTTGAGGAACACAGGAACTACTGAGCTGAGCACACGCTGATGATCCCGGAGGTTATGTGAGTACGGGCCACGGCTGTGACAGGTTGAGTCGTGCAGAGGCTTATTGCGCTATGATCTGTTTCCTTTTCTTTTTCTTTTATGTGAATGGGATTATCCTGAAAATTGGAGCTTGTAAGGAGGAGTCTGATCTAGGAGCAAGTACTGTCTAAAATCATTACGGTGCAGATGGTGATGTTTTTTGCATTATATTGATCAGTGATCTATATGGACTGGGGACACGCATAATAAAGTACTATAGCCCACATTGGAATCCATGCTATTTGGATCTATATACACAGATACGTGTGGTGTGGGGGGGGGATTTTTATGTTTTCTATGCTTTTTATATGTTTTTTATTGAAGATATTTCACTGAAGATTACTTTACTGTCAGAATATCCACTCTCAGCAAGGAGAGTTGTTTGAACACTGTCACAAGTGCACAATAATTTGGTTGGTGTTTAGCGCATCAATATTTGTTTATTTAATCACATGTTAAGGTCACAGAGATATTTTTTGATTGATTGCAGCTTTCACTATTTGGTTATCTTTTTATTGGATTTACACTTTTTGTTTCATTAGCGCTTCTAGTAATTTACACACATATGTCACTACCTATTGCTATCATAGGGGATATTTACATTCCCTGAGATAACAATAAAAATGGTAAATAAAAAAAAAAAAAATGGAAGGAACAGTTTAAAAATAAAATAAAAAAGCAAAATAAATAAAAAAATTCAAAAACAAATAAAGCACCCCTGTCCCCCCCCTGCTCTTGCGCAAAGGCGAACGCAAGCGTCAGTCTGACGTCATATGTAAACAGCAATTGCACCATGCATGTGAGGCATCACCGTGAAGGTCAGATCATGGGCAGTAATTTTAGCAGTAGACCTCCTCTGTAAATCTAATGTGGTAACCTGTGTAGCACACGGACCCTTTTCCCTGCCTACCTCTTCTGTGCAGGGATAAAGGCACACCGTGCCACATGCCCGGATCCTCCTGGTTTAAGAGGTTGAGCGGTGTTCTTATAATTTTGGGTCCTGCAGCGAGTTACCTCCCTCCATTGGTTCTCGTCCCTAGAGTATAGGGAAAAGTCTGTGTTCTTCCTCCCAAAGAAAGCCAATGTCCAAACAGTGTTTAAACTCCAAACCGACGAGTTGACTTTATCTTGCTTGAAACAGATTTGGGAATAGGTTGAAAATAGAGACAAAGTAGGTAGAGGGACAGGTTCAGGCACGCGACACCCAACTACTCTCTTCTTTACTCAAGCCTGAGTATGAATTGCTCACCCGGATAGATCCCTCTAACATTTCTAGCAGCTGGAGTGAAGCACGAACAGTTCCTTTAAATCAATCCCCTTCATGGACAAGTTTAAGTAATTCTCTGCCACAGAATCCTTTAGTTATTGAGTTAGAACTCACGAATCCTTCCCTCTGATAGGTAACCAGGCCTCTCCTTCACCATGAATTCCTTCACTGATCCTTCGGACAGGTCCTCCCCCGGTTTCCTCTCCTTCAGAGCGGGCCACCCTCACACGGGTTCCCTGGGACTCCAGTGTGTTGGTTGTAGACCCAGTTGAATGTACTGGGCCTACCTGGAACATTGTAGCCTCGAGCTAAAGGTGCCCGAGACTCCTCGACCAGTTCACGCACCCCCCGGCCAGCAAGGCCACAGGGCGTGACTTCGCCACCAGGGGTCCTTGGAATACCCCTGGCACACCACCCCCATGGGGCACACTCCTCCTGTCTCCTGGCGTCTGCCCCTTATGTACCCTCTCCCGGCATGCACAGCAGGCAGAACCCGCCCACCACACGGTAGCCGAGAGAGAACACCAAATAATACCACAACGCCACCTGTGGTTCAACCCGAGACCCGGGCAACAGCGCCACCTCAGGTCCAGGGGAACTATACACCAGGCAACAACATGGCAGAGCAGAGTCCATATTAAACAGCATTGTAAAATCTGAGCCATACTATTGCCCAGACTACCCCTAAATTTACAGCATAGCGACCCCATTTTTGGGGGTCCCGCTACACCTGTAAAGGCTTTTAAAGGCTTTTAAAAATGTATGTAGTTTGTCGCCGCTGCGCGTTTGTGCGCAATTTTAAAGCATGTCGTGTTTGGTATCCATGTACTCGGACAAAGATCATCTTTTTTATTTCATCAAACATTTGGAAAATATAGTGTGTTTTAGTGCATTAAAATTTAAAAAAGTGTATTTTTTCCCCCAAAAATACGTTTGAAAAATCGCTGCGCAAATACTGTATGGGAAAAAAATGCAACACCCATCATTTTAATCTGTAGAGCCTTTGCTTTAAAAAAATAAATAATGTTTGGGGGTTCAACGTAATTTTCTTGCAAAAAAAAAAAATGTTTTCATATAAACAAAAAGTGTCAGAAAGGGCTTTGTCTTCAAGTGGTTAGAAGGGTGGATGATGTGTGACATAAGCTTCCTAATGTTGTGCATAAAATGCCAGGGCAGTTCAAAAACCCTCCAAATGACCCCATTTTGGAAAGTAGACACCCCAAGCCAGTGCTTGGTTTTTGGGGCCCCATACGCGTCTAGGCTCCCAAAAAGTCCGACACATGTGGTATCCCTGTACTCAGGAGAAGCAGCAAAATGTATTTTGGGGTGCAATTCCACATATAACCATGACATGTGTGAGCAATATATCATTTAAAAAATGTTTTTTGTTGTTGGCATTATTCAATCACTTGGGACAATTTTTTTTTATATTCAATGGGCTCAACATGCCTCTCAACAAATAGATTGGGGTGTCTACTTTCCAAAATGGGGTCATTTGGGGGGGGTTTGTGCCATCTTGGTATTTTAGGGCCTTCAAAACTGTAATAGGTAGTGAGGAGTGAAATCAAAAATGTATGCCCTTAGAAATCCTGAAGGTGGTGCTTGGTTTTCGGGGTCCCGTACGTGGCTAGGCTCCCAAAAAGTCCCACACATGTGGTATTCCCGTACTCAGGAGAATTAGAAGAATGTATTTTGGGGTGTAGTTTCACATATGCCCATGTCATGTGTGAGCAATATATCATTTAGTGACAACTTTGTGCAAAAAATAAAAAGTTTGTAATTTTCCCGAAACATTTGGCAAAATATAAAATATTCCATGGACTCAACATGCCTCTCAGCAAATAGCTTGGGGTGTCTACTTTCCAAAATGGGGTCAATTGGGGGGGTTTTGTGCTATTTTGGTATTTTAGGGCCTTCAAAACTGTAATAGGTAGTGAGGAGTGAAATCAAAAATTTACACCCTTAGAAAGCCTGAAGGCGGTGCTTGGCTTTTGGGGCCCCGTACGCGGCTAGGCTCTCAAAAAGTCCCACACATGTGGTATCCCTGTACTCAGGAGAAACAGTAAAATGTATTTTGGGGTGCAATTCCACATATAACCATGGCATGTTTGAGCAATATATCATTTAGTGACAACTTTTTGTACATCGTTTTTTTTTTTTGTCATTAGTTAATCACTTGGGACAAAAAAATTAAAATATTCAATGGGCTCAACATGCCTCTCAGAAAATAGCTTGGGGTGTCTACTTTCCAAAATGGGGTCATTTGGGGGGGTTTGTGCCATCTTGGCATTTTATGGCCTTCAAAACTGTGATAGGTAGTGAGGAGTGAATTCAAAAATGTATGCGCTTAGAAATCTTGAAGGCGGTGCTTGGTTTTCGGGGTCCCGTAAGCAGCTAGGCTCCCAAAAAGTCCCACACATGTGGTATCCCCATACTCAGGAGAAGCAGCAGAATGTATTTTGGATTGTAATTTCACATATAACCATGCCATGTTTGAGCAATATATCATTTAGTGACAACTTTTTGTAAAAAAAATGTTGTTTTTTTTTTGTCATTATTCAATTACGTGGGAGAAAAAAAAAATATTCAATGGGCTCAACATGCCTCTCAGCAATTTCCTTGGGGTGTCTACTTTCCAAAATGGGTCATTTGGGGGGTTTTGTACTGCCCTGCCAGTTTAGCACCTCAAGAAATTAGATAGGCAGTCATAAATTAAAAGCTGTGTAAATTCCAGAAAATGTACCCTAGCTTGTAGACGCTATAACTTTTGCACAAACCAATAAATATACGCTTATTGACATTTTTTTTACTAAAGACTGTAATGGATCGATTCTGGTCCAATCTGTCAGGAAAGGTTCCATCCGCTGGTGGCATTTATTATTTATCTTGCAGTACTGTGGTCCACCAGCAGGTGTCTCCTGGCAGTTTGTAACTGTCAGGAGAATCTTTCCCTGCTGGTGTTGTATTATCTTTTGGACGCAGTACTGGTTTCCACCAGCGGATGGATCCTGGCAGTGTGGAGCAGACTGCCCTCCCTCCGATCAGGTGTGACCTGAAGCTAATCAGGCATTCCTATAAATACCCGGCAGGTGTATACACACACTGCCCTGGTATCGTCCTCGTGCCCTGACCTGTAGCCTGTCTGCTTGAACCTTGATCCCTGTATCCTGATCCCTGTAACCTGAACCTGTAACCTGATCCTGAACCTGTTGTGTCCGTCCTAATCCCTGATCCCTGCTCTGCAGCCTGGTTGCCCCCTGCTTGATCCTGTCTCCCTGTCCTGATCCATCCTTACCCCATCTGCTGATCCCCCTGTGTATGACCTCGGCCTGGCCCTGTTTATGATTCTGGTTCCCCCAATACTTGTACATATTTGTCTGTTACTGTTATTAATTGTGGGTTCTGTTTGGTATTGGTTGTTGTGCACTGTGTGGTATTGGAGGTGGTTATATATATATTATTTCACTTATCTTTAATAAACCTTTATATTTCACTTATACGTGTTTGGTGTTCCTCTGTTGCTAGCTGCACAGTTCTGGTCACACTTGGTACGTGACAGTATACCAGGGCCATTAATGATCAGAAGTAGCTGCACAGAGGACCCATTTTGGTTCTGTTAGGCCTCGTACACACGACCGTTTTTCTCGTCCAAAACAGTCAAGAAAAGTGCCGCGAGAGTTTTTTTGTCTAGAAAAACGTTCGTGTGTATGGTTTTACGACGAGAAACTTGCCGAGAATCTCGACGAGAAAATAGAGAACCTGCTCTCTATTTTCTCGTCAGGATTCCAGATTTCCTCGTCGTGTTTCTCATCGGCCTGTTTTGTGACGAGAAAATGGTTCGTGTGTATGCTTTTACGACTCTTCCAAAAGCGCGCATGCTCACAAGCAACTATGAGACGGGAGCGCATCTTCTGGTAAAACAAGCCTTCATAATGGAGAGAGCATATTCGTCACGCTCATAAATATTTCATCGTTTAAATGTTCTGCATTGAAATCTTCGTTAGAATGTTACATTAATCAAAACGAGTGACCTTCTTTTGCTGCTGATATTCACACAGAGTTATGTCTTATTTTTAACCTTTTTCATGCTGCTCTTTATAAGATTTATGTGTATTATATCGTGCAAGTTTTTAGGAATAATTTAAATGGTTTGATTTTTCAAAATGATGTTAATTCTAATTTCTCAATGTTTTGATAGCGATCTCCCATTTAATTTTGGAATCTATATTATTTAAATTTCACACCATGTTTTTGTGCTAATCAGATTTAGTTATTCTTTTGGGGGGGGGGGTGATATCTGTGCCTTTTATTGTCAGTCAAATGTATCTGCTTACTCCAAAGCTTGATTTTGTTTATTTAAAAATACACATAGTCAAGTATGAACTTAAACAAAAAACACATTTATTCATGTTTATAAATTAAATAAAGAGAAGGCAGCGCTGGAGAAGCTGCTGCCATTTGTGCATCCCAGGGACCCCAGAGCACACAGCAACCCTGTGTGGACACTAAAATTGGGAGCTTGAGAAGGCCCACATTTCTGAACACAATCTGATGCTGGCCTCCCAGAGGTCAGGAACAGCAGCAGGTGAGATATATGTCCCAAGTGTGTGGTACTACAACAGGCTGCCTTCTGTCCGACCACAATGAAGCAAGGCCATCACTTCCTCTTCTTCCTGGCAACCTTCCCTGCAGCCTTTCCTGAAGCCTTTCCTGAAGCCTTTCCTGCAGCCTTTCCTGCAGCCTTCCTTCTTCGTTTGGCTGGAGGCTGGCCCACTGGAGGGGTACTCCTGTCAGGAGGAGGAGGTGGAGGTGTAGCAGAAGGGGGTGGGGCAGAAGAAGAAGGTGGAGGTGTAGCAGAAGGGGGTGGGGCAGAAGAAGAAGGTGGAGGTGTAGCAGAAGGGGGTGGGGCAGAAGAAGAAGGTGTAGCAGAAGGGGGTGGGGCAGAAGGTGGAGGTGTAGCAGAAGGGGGTGGGGCAGAAGGTGGAAGTGTAGCAGAAGGGGGTGGGGCAGAAGGTGGAGGTGTAGCAGAAGGGGGTGGGGCAGAAGGTGGAGGTGTAGCAGAAGGGGGTGGGGCAGAAGGTGGAGGTGTAGCAGAAGGGGGTGGGGCAGAAGGTGGAGGTGTAGCAGAAGGGGGTGGGGCAGAAGAGGAAGGTGGAGGTGGAGGTTGAGGTTGGGTCAGTTGGGCCACCTCACATATGGCGGTATTGGGTGTAATTTTCTCCATCACCCACTTGTTGAGCAAGGTGATGAGCAGGGGCTCGCATAGGAGGCGTTGCTCCATGCTCATCACCTTGAACTTAGCCTCCACTAGGCCGGCAATGGCCTCTTCAGGGGATGTGGGCTCCTTGAGGGTGGCATGGGCCTCTTTAATAAGGGCCATTGCTGCCTCACTGGTGGTCCTGTCCCTCCTGCCTCTTTTGTGAAGCCGGATGGGAGGCACCTGGGATCTGGTGCTTCTCCTTTGCCCTGCCACCTCCTGTCTGCCACTGGGCCCTGCCACCTCCTGTCTGCCACTGGGCCCTGCCACCTCCTGGCTGCCACTGGGCCCTACCACCTCCTGGCTGCCACTGGGCCCTGCCACCTCCTGGCTGCCACTGGGCCCTGCCACCTCCTGGCTGCCACTGGGCCCTTCCTCCTCCTGCCTGACAGTTTACAGACCCTCCTCCTGGCTGATTTCATCCTGTGTATGAAAAAGGAACATAGTTTAATATGTTGGTTTAATCTTTGCATCAAACTTTGTAATCCTGATGGAAGCAATTAGAATGTAAATGCATAAATCCTTGCTTTAAATTTACCACTACATCAGCTTGACTATTTACAACACAATTAAGTGCAGAATAATGTCTACAGATCTTGATTTCACTTGTGGAATACAAAATAATGTATGTTTCTCATCCTGACATATTTGGGAAACATTAATTTTATCCCAATACATTTTCAGTTAATACTATACCTGGCTCCAGATGGACAAATCAGGATCATCCAGGATGGCTGCCTCCTCTTGCTCCAGAGAAGGCTCAGGTTGGCTGCAGGGAAGTCTGGGGGGAAGAGTGGAGAGTGATGGCCTTGTCTCAATGTGGTCATCCAGGAAGGACATCCTGTTGTAGTACCACAAAATCGGGACATAAACATCATCTGCTGCTGCTCCTGACCTCTGAGAAGCCAGCACCTTAGAGCGTTCAGTCCTGTAGGTACCTCTCAAGCTCCCAATTTTAGTGTCCACTTGTTTTGCTGTGGCTGTGGGCACCTTGGTATGCACAAATGGGAGCAGCTTCTCCAGCGCTGCTTTTCTCACCCCTTTTTTCTTTATGGATGGGGTTTTTCGTCTCCCACAGAGCCGGCAGCTCCCTTACCCGGTCAATAAATTCCGCCAGGAACTCTTTGTCGCTAATAAAGACATTCATATTGTATCTGCAAGTAAAATAAATTATATTTAAATAATGTGAGGCAAACAGTCTAACCTCCTTAACATCCTAGTCACCATATATATCCTCCAACAATCTCAAGACAGTATAGGCCAACAATTTTTACAAGTCACAAAATCACATACCTTCGTTCGCACGTCCGTCACTTGAACTCCTCTCTCCGCACACCGAACGTACTATAGTCACATGTGTGTTTGCTATATACACACCACGCATGCGTCAAAATACGAACACGTCGCTCCGCACACGTCGCCCGCCCATGACGTTCTAACTAACATCTTTTCCCCGCCCCTTCTCTTTCGGCGCGCAGACAGATATGGCGGAGTTACAGCAGGTGTCTGATAATTCCGCAACTAGCGAGGAGACAAGCCTGGAGACCGAGGACACGTCACGATCAAGGAGGAGATTCAAGGCATCGAATATGTCTTTGGCGGAGATGGCGGAGATGGTGGACATCTTGGTCAAGGCTGATTATGATGCCAAGCATGGGCCGTATAGCAAACCAAATAGAAGGAAGGCCAAAATCCTCACTAAAGTTGTGAAGAGTCTGAGGGCGAAGTTCGGGGTGAAACGCTCAAATGAGCAGCTCAGAAAGAGGTGGTCAGACCTCAAACTGAGGGAGCCAGACCAGTTGAGGATCATAAAGAGGATGCTCGCTAAAAGTAAGTAAAATGACGACGTTTCTGCTATTAATATTTTTAGAAACTGACATGTTTTTTTTTTTTTTTTTATCATATTGGACTCCCTTCCAAAATGTAATATTTTGAACTAGGTTGGGCACAGTAATCGTTCGTTACGTTACCGACACTTCGTTCGGCCACTATCTGCGGTTTTGGCTTATTTAAGAGCCACAAAAGTAATTAGACATCTGCCATTTTTGATCAAGTATTGTGGATAATTTTTAAGTCTAGATGATGTGTTTGTAAAGAGAATGAAATGCAAACTTTAATCAGTGTAAAGGAGAGGACACTCAGCAGCTGCTTCCACATCTGTACTTTGGAGCACTATAGTGTGGGCCAACAGACCCGCCTTTTTTGGGTGTCCCACACAGGTGCATCAGAGATTTTTTGTGGTGCCTACATGTCCAAAAAATTACATCCAAATGTGAATACTAAACATATTTGGGGTCATAAATAATGCATTCTTCTTTAAATTCCGCACAAACACACACTTGTACCCCACTTCCAAACAATTTAGCCTGTTTTTAGTTTAACAGGGAGATTTACAGTGTGATAAATAGACCTTTGGTTTTATTCTCATAGGGGAGAGAAGACTGGGAGGAGGACACTCCAGGGAGCACATGCACCCCACAACTTCCAAACAACACCAAACTCCCAAAGACCCACAACCGAAAGATGTGCGGGAAGTTGAGGTGGAGGAAGGAGAAGTGCAGGAAGGAGAGGTGGATGACGTTGTGGATCTGGTCACCACAACAGGTCAGTATCTGACACCACAGCTTAAGGTAAGCGAGGTAGGCCTGCAGAGTTTTATTAATTATTTTTTTTGGTTTTTAGGGGATGTAAATGTTGTGAAGGATAGCACACGGTTCTCTGCTGACAGTGCCCTCCGCCTCATCCAGCAAGTGATGGAATGTAGCACGGAACTGGACCTAATTAAACAAAGAATCCATGTGATGGAACAAACATTTAAAGACATTCTCGATGTTTTGGGGAGAATTCAATAAGCCATCCAAACACATTTGTTTTTACATGTTTGTTTTTATAATTTTTTCTAATTTTTTGAGTAACAAACCAGCCAAAAATTTAATATGCACACAGTGTGTGAACATGTGCTATCTGCCATCAGGGGATATCCATGTACGTCTTTTGTGGGTGCAACCCCTTCCTCGTATCAAAAGTCGGTGAACTGAGGAAGGGGATGCACCCCCAAAACACGTCCATTGATCACCCCTGATGGCAGATAGCACATGTTGACAATAGGGATCAGGATTGTAAACTTCCTATATGAAAAAAATAAAAAATGTGTGCATATTCAATTTTTGGCTGGGCAAGGGGTGGCAGGACCCCATATTAGGACGGGCACATAGAGACATAGTTTGTGTAAGTGAATGTCTCCGATTGCTCAGAGGTATCCAATGTTGTAATTTTTGAAATGCAACTGATATTTTTGTATTTTCATAAGCCAAAAATTGCCGGGTTGTGGCCAGGCCAACCCCAAAGTAAAAAAAAAAAAAATGAAGAGAATGTGCACAGAGTAAAATATTTGACCACAAACAACGTGTAGCTTCTTTTTATAATACCCTCTAAGCTTATTTGGTTCTTTTGTAAGGTAACATAGTGAAATGGTTGTTATTTACTAAAGTAAAATACACTTGCCACTACAAATGCACAAAGACAAACTAGGAGACAGGAAAGAACAAATAATTAAAGGTTTAAACAAGATTTTTATTGGGATACTTAGACATAGGCTGGCATAGGAATTGCCCCCCTACCCGTGAAATACTCCATGTATTTGTCCCGAACCACACGGGCATTTTGGGGGGGCAAGCCAAGACGGGCAGATTCCAGGCCCGGAAGGGGATTTGCAGGGGAAAGTCCAGCCTCTGGCAAAACTGAGGCCATATAGGAATTTGATTTTTGGCTCAGAAAGTTGTGTAGCACACAGCAGCATAACACTACATAGTTTATTTTGTAGTCCGCCAAGTGGATGGAAGTCATAAAAAGGCGGAACCGGCTGGCCATTATGCCGAAGGCATTTTCAACGACTCTTCGGCCCCTGGCCAGCCGGTAATTGAACACACTCTTCTCTGGGGTCAGGGTCCTCTGTGGAAATGGCCTCATAAGATGCCGTCCGAGTCCGAAGGCTTCATCAGCCAAGAAAACAAAGGGGAGTCCTTCAATATTCCCTGCATCCGGTGGCAATGCAAGGTCGTCACTCTGGAGACGGAGGGCAAACTCCGTCTGGATGAAGGATCCCCCATCGGACATCCGGCCATTCTTCCCTACATCAACATAGAGGAATTCATACCGTGCTGACACCACCGCCATCAGCACAATGCTATGAAACCCCTTGTAGTTGTAGTAGTAGGACCCAGAACGGGGGTGGCGGCACGATACGGACGTGCTTCCCGTCTATGGCACCACCGCAGTTGGGGAAGTCCCACCGCGTGGCAAACTCCGATGCCACAGTCTGCCATTCCTGTGGCGTGGAAGGAAGCTGTGGAGTGAAACAAGATGAAATAATATTAGAAAAACAAAGTCATACATTACAAGGAAATTCTATCCCAAAAAATTAGAGACCAACATCAATCTAATTATACGTTTATTAAGGTGTGTAAAAAAAGGATAATGGAAGGCTCATTTATCATATTCATCACCCCCTCTGATGGGCCATTACTAAATTATTTTGGGGGGGGGGAGATGTGTTTGGCCACAGGATAGCATTGCAGTGGCGGTGCGTCCAGAGTGGGCGCTGGAGCACTGTCCCCTCTCTCCTGTGCCCATCACTCAGAACAATACATAGGTTCATGCGTTGCATGAACCTATGTATTGTCTATGCCGCACACTATTCAGGTGGATGGCCTCTTGTAAAGCGACCGACATATGAATCATTGCGGCATTTAGGGGGTTAAAATTGCAGAGCAGAAACAGGTATTAAAATAGTCTTGCAAATTACAACCTGAGGGATGTAATTCGCTTCCTCAAAGTAAAATCGGGGACGCAGGGAGGGGGGCATTCCTTGTGTAAACACTGACAGGCTGCTCTGCCAATCATGTTCACCAAGTCTGTTTAATGGTAACATGATTGGCTGATGCAACATGAAGGGAAGGAGAAGACATCAAGGACAGAAGAAGGATGGCGCTGACCACAAGAAGGTAAGTGCAGGGCTGGGGGGAAACTGGCTGCATTAGAGGGGACTAAATGGCTGCATTTGAGGGAACAAAATGGCTGCATTGGAGGGGACAACTGGGGGCGTTTATTAGGCAACAGAGCAAAAAAGGAGGAAGTTTATTTCCTAAATTGGGGTTTGAACCCCCCAACATTTGGAGCAACAGGCGCCCCTGCTGGAAAAGTAAGTGAAGGGAAATATTTAGGGAGGAGAAAAAAGGGGCAATCTAAAGCTTCCAACATGCATGGGGACAAAGGGGACATTCTCAGCATATTACAATCATGGTAATTAGGGAAGGATGAAAGAAATACAATACATTAGCAGACATGTAATACCTAAAATGTGATGTTAAGGGAGCAAACTTACCCTAATATAGTCCTCCTGCAGGACTTGGATGATGGCAGAACAGGTGTCTGGGATTATGAGGCCCAGAGCCTGGGGGGAGATGCCTGTGGTGAACTTCAAGTCCTGAAGACTTCTCCCTGTAGCCAGGTAACGCAACGTGGCGATGAGCCTCTGCTCAGCACTGATGGCTTCCCGCATAACGGTGTCCTTCCTGGTAATATAGGGGGACACCAAAGCCAACAGTTCCTGAAAAACGGGGTCAGACATCCTCAGAAATTTCCTGTAGTCCTCAGGATTATTCTCGACGATCTCCCGCAGCAGAGGCATGTGGCAGAATTGGTCCCGCTGGAGCAACCAATTCTTGGTCCATGAACTCCTCCTCACACCATTCATGGACTGGTCTTGGTCCAAAACAAGCAGACCAACACCAAGCGCACGCACAGCACGAACTCGACGACGAGAACGTCCAGGCGACATGGCTAGGAAACGGTCGTCTAATCAGAACGTACAGAACAGAACGCACTTTAGAACAGCAAGGCCTATGAATAACGAACTGAAAATCAGAAACGAACAGGCAAGAACGCACTGTAAAACAGATACGACCTGCCTAGACGCCCTGAAAGTCAAGATACGAACCCACAAGCACAAACTGAACGGCAGAAAACGATCTGAAAAGTACGAAGACTGAAAAGCGCGAATCGTCTCTTCCCAAACTTTTACTTCACACGCGGTAACACGAGATCAGCAAAAGCAGCCCAAGGGGTGGCGCCAAGAAAAAAGATCTTCCCCTTTATAGTGCCGTCGTACGTGCTGGACGTGAGCGCAGAGAACAACAAGGAAATTGGGAAATGACAGTGTGTACGCATAGAAAGCTTGACGAGAAAATCGACAAGCTTAACAAGAATCTCGTCGAAAAAAACGACGTGTTTTTTACGACGAGAAAATCGGTCGTGTGTACGAGGCCTTACTCTGCTAAAATGAACTCTGATATGATTCCTTATTATACTCTGCTGGCGTCAGAGAGTGGTGAATATCTCCGTCAGACACTGAAAGAGTGGACCAGTGATCAGCTGCTAGAGATTATTCGTTTAGCTCACTCCTGGGTTGATCAGGGCTGTATGATGTTTGGGGATGTTCAACCTTTAATTAAAATCTGCACAGAGCTGGCTTTGCCTTGTATCCCAGAGGGCCATGATGATTTTTCTCCCCCCTTTAATGTTAATCAGGTCGTATCTTTGGTTTGGCTTCTGGAGGATGACTCCCCATACTTTTTTGAACATTACACAGCTTGTTCCCAACAGAAAATAATAGTGTGTTGATTGTGTACAATCCCTTGTCAGACAGGCAGAATGTAAACTGCAGTTTGTGCAGCCACTACTCTCAGCATGGTCTGATATTTTGCAATCGGCCCCAGCCAGCCCACAAAAAAACATCTCTGCAGCCAGACACCTGCCTGCCCAAGAGTCTATTTCTCCATCACCCATGGCAACCCCAGTCGCAGTTCAGTACACACTACTTCCCACCAGGTATCAATATCCAGTCTCTGCTCCCTGCACCTATCCTGCATTCAACCCACCTGCCTCTTCTCAGCTGCCTGCAAGCCCACAAGAACCTCCTCCAGCCACTGTCCCCGTATCCCTGCCATATTCTTCCATTTGCTCGATTCCATCTTTTCCATATACTCCCCCCGTTATGTGCAAACCTGCAGTGACCAAATCTAAAAAGAAGCGGAAGTATTTCCCTACCCACACAATCCAACCAGTAATCCCACCTTCCTCCACACCCACCAACCTGCTCCAGCCTGTAATCCTTGAGCCAGCCTTCCAGCCTGCGGTCCTTGAGCCCGCCTTCCAGCCTGCAGTTCCAGAACCAGCCTTCCAGCCAGCCTTCCAGCCTGCAGTTCTCAAGCCAGCCTTCCAGCCTGCAGTTCTCAAGCCAGCCTTCCAGCCTGCAGTTCTCAAGCCAGCCTTCCAGCCTGCAGTCCCAGAGCCAGCCTTCCAGCCTGCAGTCCCAGAGCCAGCCTTCCAGCCTGCGGTCCTTGAGCCAGCCTTCCAGCCTGCGGTCCTTGAGCCAGCCTTCCAGCCTGTGGTCCTTGAGCCAGCCTTCCAGCCTGCGGTCCTTGAGCCAGCCTTCCAGCCTGCGGTTTTCGAGCCAGCCTGCGGTTTTCGAGCCAGCCTTCCAGTCTGCGGTTCTCGAGCTAGCCTGCCAGCCTGAAGACCCTGTACCAGCCTGCCAGCCTGAAGACCCTGTACCAGCCTGCCAGCCTGAAGACCCTGTACCAGCCTGCCAGCCTGAAGACCCTGTACCAGCCTGCCAGCCTGAAGACCCTATGCCAGCCTGCCAACATGGAGTTCCCGTGCCAGCCTTCCAAACTGAAGCCCTGATGACAGTGTCCCAGTCGGAAGATCCGGTGCCCGTTTCCCGGCCTGTGGTTGTGGTGCCCGTTTCCCGGCCTGTGTTTGTGGTGCCCGTTTCCTGGCCTGTGGTTGTGGTGCCTGTTTCCCGGCCTGAGGTTGTGGTGCCCGCTGCGGAGCCCGTTCCCTGGCTTGAGGTTGTGGTGCCCGTTTCCCGGCTTGAGGTTGTGGTGCCCATTTCCCAGCCCGAGGTTGTGGAGCCCTTTTTCCGGCTCGAGGGTATGTCGTCTGCTGCCCAGCCTGAGATGATCCCGTCCGCTGCCCAGCCTGAGATGATCCCGTCCGCTGCCCAGCCTGAGATGATCCCGTCCGCTGCCCAGCCTGAGATGATCCCGTCCGCTGCCCAGCCTGAGATGATCCCGTCTGCTGCCCAGCCTGAGATGATCCCGTCTGCTGCCCAGCCTGAGATGATCCCGTCTGCTGCCCAGCCTGAGATGATCCCGTCTGCTGCCCAGCCTGAGATGATCCCGTCTGCTGCCCAGCCTGAGATGATCCCGTCCGCTGCCCAGCCTGAGATGATCCCGTCCGCTGCCCAGCCTGAGATGATCCCGTCCGCTGCCCAGCCTGAGATGATCCCGTCCGCTGCCCAGCCTGAGATGATCCCGTCCGCTGCCCAGTCTGAGATGATCCCGTCTGCTGCCCAGCTCGATGACCCGGAGCCTGCTGCCCAGCCCGAAGTGTTCCTGTCTGCTGCCCAGCTTGATGATCCGGAGCCTGCTGCCCAGCCCAAAGTGTCCCTGCCTGCTGCCCAGCTCGATGACCCGGAGCCTGCTGCCCAGCTCGATGACCCGGAGCCTGCTGCCCAGCCCGAAGTGTTCCTGTCTGCTGCCCAGCTCGATGACCCGGAGCCTGCTGCCCAGCCCGAAGTGTTCCTGTCTGCTGCCCAGCTCGATGACCTGGAGCCTGCTGCCCAGCTCGATGACCCGGAGCCTGCTGCCCAGCCCGAGGTGTTCCTGCCTGCTGCCCAGCTTGATGTGATTGTCTGCCCGGATGTGACTTTGCCTACTACCCAGCTGATTGCCATGAACTTTCTCCGGCAACAGCTAGTTGGAGCGTCCGGAGGCCGCTCCTTTGAGGGGGGGTACTGTCAGGAAAGGTTCCATCCGCTGGTGGCATTTATTATTTATCTTGCAGTACTGTGGTCCACCAGCAGGTGTCTCCTGGCAGTTTGTAACTGTCAGGAGAATCTTTCCCTGCTGGTGTTGTATTATCTTTTGGACGCAGTACTGGTTTCCACCAGCGGATGGATCCTGGCAGTGTGGAGCAGACTGCCCTCCCTCCGATCAGGTGTGACCTGAAGCTAATCAGGCATTCCTATAAATACCCGGCAGGTGTACACACACACTGCCCTGGTATCGTCCTCGTGCCCTGACCTGTAGCCTGTCTGTTTGAACCTTGATCCATGTATCCTGATCCCTGTAACCTGAACCTGTAACCTGATCCTGAACCTGTTGTGTCCGTCCTAATCCCTGATCCCTGCTCTGCAGCCTGGTTGCCCCCTGCTTGATCCTTTCTCCCTGTCCTGATCCATCCTTACCCCATCTGCTGATCCCCCTGTGTATGACCTCGGCCTGGCCCTGTTTATGATTCTGGTTCCCCCATTACTTGTACATATTTGTCTGTTACTGTTATTAATTGTGGGTTCTGTTTGGTATTGGTTGTTGTGCACTGTGTGGTATTGGAGGTGGTTATATATATATATATTATTTCACTTATCTTTAATAAACCTTTATATTTCACTTATACGTGTTTGGTGTTCCTCTGTTGCTAGCTGCACAGTTCTGGTCACACTTGGTACGTGACACAATCCCAGAAACTATTTTCTTGTTCTGCCGCTGTTCCAAATCTGTGCTGGAGTGAAATAGGCCTATTTGCTAGCTTTGAAAGAAAATACGCTACTCAGTGCTTTAGCATAAATTCTTTTATCGTCTCCAGACCTGGTCTTGGTCTCAGCCCTTTTTAAAGGCAAATCTTACACAGACAACGTCATAGGCATGTACATATAATTAGTTTGTGTTCATATATGGAGCTTCTTCTTGTGACGTCAATTTCTTCCTCTTGCCAGAGTGTCCCGGAATACTCTTTTCTCCTTTTTAGTCTTGCTTGGAGGGGGGAGGAGTAAAGATAGCCATGTGGTGATGTAATGGACTTCTGTTCTTTTCCTTTATTCTGGGCTGAATATCTCTGCTATATTTCTTAATCAAGGAAAACATGTTTTTTCTTATTTTATAAACACTAAAAGATACACATCTAATATTCCTTAATATACACAAAACCCTCTGGTTCCCAATATTGAGATCAATGAGCTTTTCATTTGTACAGAATGACCTGAAAATGTATTCCTGTTCCTAACAGATGGCTCTAGTAAAAGGACACTAGTCTTCCTGAATTGCTGAGATAGCTGAAAATAGACTGTCAGAAACAGAAAATCAAGAAAAGAAACATTTAACCCTTGCTAAGCTTCTTAAACTATAATGGATAATAGATAGGGATAAAACGTATTATAAATAAAATATTCATTTTATATACTCCATCACAAGACATGTGGCTGAATACATTTTGGCCTAAATGTATGACTAAAATTGAGTTTATTCGATTTTTCTTTTAACACAAAGTAGAAAATATCTTTTTTTTTAAAAAATTTCGGTCTTTTTCCGTTTATATTGCAAAAAAAAAATAAAAAAAAAAAATCGCAGAGGCAATCAAATACCATTAAAAGAAAGCTCTATTTGTGGGAAGAAAAGGATGCAAATTTTGTTTGGGTACAACATTGCATGTCCACACAAATTCCAGTTAAAGCAGCGCAGTGCCAAATTGTAAAAACACCTCTGGTCTTTAAGCTGCGTATTGGTCTGGGGCTTAAGTGGTTAAACAGTTCCAGAAGGCAGGTACAACACTTGGCTTTTTGTCAACTGGGCTGAAGTTCACCAAGTGTAACAGGCTGTTGCATACTCATCAGAATGCTCACATTTTACTTCCCCTATTCACAAATTTTTTTCTTTTATATCTGTTTTGTATTTGGGGTTGTAATAATTATTCATTGTTTTTCATCTGCTACAAGACAGAAAGTCAACTTGGTACATAATGGTTTAGGCTCTGGCTTTAAAGAAAGATAGAATATATATAAATTAGTGTGTGTGTGTGTCTAGAAAAGGTAAGTGCAAACTACATTTTCTCTGTTACTGCTGTGGAGATTATGTTTGTCTCTTGGGAATTCCAAATTGTCTGTCGATTAGGTCCAGCCCAGTATAAATGCAGAAACCAGAAGTGGGTGAAAGTTCATAGCTCTCTGAGAATCTGAACATTCTTTCAATATTCTGTTGTTACTGGAAGCCCTGCAGGATTCTGTGTGTAACCTTTCCCCTAGATTTGACATCAATGGTAGTGTGACATATGAGCAATTACGCTACAATTGTTACACTGTGGGGCTGATTTACTAATAACCTGCGCTGGTTCTAACCTTAATTGGTGCGCCAGATAACTCCTTCACTGGGCGCAGGAACCAGCGGCGCACTGTTATAGTAAATCTAAATGTCAGCGGCGCTCTATTGAAAATGAATGGTTCCCTATGGGAGCCCATTGATTTGAATAGAGGTCGCCCGGGAAGTCGGATGAAGCGGATCCGACTCGCGGGGCGACTCGTGTGCCGGCTGACACAGGGACAGCGCGACTTTGCCAGGCGACTTGGACACGACCTGAGCGCGTGCAGCAGCCTCTCAAGTCGTGTCCTAGAGGCGACTACCTGGCCGAGAATGTGTCCAGCGCGATGTGATTGCGCTGGTCCTCGGCAGCCTCGCTGTCCCGTGTTTGGTATGAATCATGAAGAGGAACTCCACGCCGAATTTTAATGAAAAAAAACGGCGTGGGGGTTCCCCTCCAGGAGCATACCAGGCCCTTAGGTCTGGTCTGGATTTTAAGGTGAACCCCCTAAGCCGAAAAACGGCGTGGGGGTTCCCCCAAAATCCAAACCAGACCCTTAGGTCTGGTCTAGATTTTAAGGTGAACCCCGTAAGCTGAAAAACGGCGTGGGGGTCCCCTCAAAATCCAAACCAGACCCTTATCCGAGCACGCAACCTGGCAGGCCGCAGGGGAAAAGGGGGGATGAGAGAGCGGCCCCCTTCCCTCCTGAACCGTACCAGGCCGCATTCCCTCAACATGGGGGGTTTGGTGCTTCGGGGCAGGGGGGCGACATGTTGATGGGGACAAGGGCCTCTTCCCGACAACCCTGGCCGTTGGCTGTCGGGGTATGCGGGCGGGGGGCTTTTCGGAATCCGGGCGCCCCCTTTAAAAAGGGGGCCCCCAGATGCCGGCCCCCCACCCTATGTGAATGAGTATGGGGTACATCGTACCCCTACCCATTCACCTGGTGGCAAAATAAGTGAATAAAAAAGACAACACAGGTTTGAAAAGTAATTTATTGGGCAGCTCCGGGGGTCTTCTTCCGACTTCAGGGGTCTTTCTGCCGGGCGCCCCCGCTATCTTCTGCTAGCTCTTTTGCTAGCGGGGGTCCCGGGCTTCCTCGCCGTCTTCTTCCGACTTCGGGGGTCTTTCTGCCGGGCGCCCCCACTATCTTCTGCTAGCTCTTTTGCTAGCGGGGTCCCGGGCTTCCTCGCCATCTTCTTCCGACTTCGGGGGTCTTTCTGCCGGGAGCCCCCGCTATCTTCTGCTAGCTCTTTTGCTAGCGGGGGTCCCGGGTTTCGGGGTATGATGTCACAGTCCCGGGGAATGATGGGACTGTGACGTGAAACGGGGGCGGGGTCAGCGGTGGCATCAGCCGCTGACCACGCCCCATGCCAATAAAAGTGGCACCACTGCTCGGACAGATCATTGCGGCGGTGGACAGCGACGAGGCAACATCGGGCGAAGAGAAGAGGGAAGAAGGCGACGAAGAAGACCGGCCCCCGCTAGCAAAAGAGCTGGCAGAAGATAGCGGGGCGTCCGGCAGAAAGACCCCCGAAGTCGGAAGAAGACGGCGAGGAAGCCCGGGACCCCCGCTAGCAAAAGAGCTAGCAGAAGATAGCGGGGGCACCCGGTAGAAAGACCCCCGAAGTCGGAAGAAGACGGCGAGGAAGCCCGGGACCCCGCTAGCAAAAGAGCTAGCAGAAGATAGCGGGGGCGCCCGGCAGAAAGACCCCCGAAGTCGGAAGAAGACATCCGGAGCTGCCCAATAAATTACTTTTCAAACCTGTGTTGTCTTTTTTATTCACTTATTTTGCCACCAGGTGAATGGGTAGGGGTACGATGTACCCCATACTCATTCACATAGGGTGGGGGACAGGTATCTGGGGTCCCCCTTATTAAAGGGGGCTCCCAGATTCCGATAAGCCCCCCGCCCGCAGACCCCGACAACCAACGGCCAGAGTTGTCAGGAAGAGGCCCTTGTCCCCATCAACATGGGGGCAGGGTGCTTTGGGGTGGGGGGGCCGCAGGTCGCCCCCCTGCCCCGAAGCACCAAACCCCCCCATGTTGAGGGCACGCGGCCTGGTACGGTTCAGGAGGGAGGGGGGGCCGCTCTCTCATCCCCCCCTCTTCCCCTGCGGCCTGCCAGGTTGAGTGCTCGGATAAAGGGTCTGGTGTGTATTTTTAGGGGACCCCGCGCTAATTTTTTTGGGCTTTGGCGCGGGGTTCCCCTTAAAATACATGCCAGACCTGAAGGGCCTGGTGTGGATTCTGGGGGGACCCCCACGCCATTTTTTTTTTCATTTTGGGGGGGTGGGGTCCCCTTTGAATCCATACTAGACCCAAGGGCCTGGTATGGACCAGGGGGGGGGGGACCCCACGCTGTTTTTTTTCTATTTTTTTTTTTTCTATAAATACAAAAGACAGAGTTTAAAAATAAAATGGATATTTTACCCACTTCAGCACTGGGCCTATTCTGGCACTTCTCTCCTTCATGTAAAAATCATAAATTTATGGCTAGAAAATTACTTCAAAACACCAAACATTATATATGTTTTTGGAGCAGACACCCTAGTGAATAAGATGGCGGTCATTGCAAATTTTTATCTCGCTCGGTATTTGCGCAATAAATTTTCAAACGCCTTTTGTTTGCTAAAAATATTACAAAACAGTAAAGTTACGGCCAATTTTTTGTTATAATGTGAAAGATGTTGTTATGCTGAGTAAATAGATACCTAACACGTCACGCTTTAAAATTGCGCACACTCATGGAATGACACCAAACTTCGGTAATTAAAAATATCCCTAGGCGATGCTTTAAATTTTTTTACACGTTACCATTTTGGCATTACAGAGGAGGTCTAGTGCTAGAATTGTTGCACTCGTTCTAACGCACGCAGCAAACACTCACATGTGTGGTTTGAACGGCGTTTACATATGTGGGCGGGACTTACATGTGTGTTCGCTTCTGAGCGCGAGCTACCGGGGACATGGGCATTTTTTCTTATTTTTGCTTATTTTTTTTATTTTTTATTTTATACATTTTTGTATTTCTTACTCTTTTTTTAACTTTTTTTTTTTTGGATCACTTTTATTCCTATTACAAGGAATGTAAACATCCCTTGTAATAGGAATGTGTGTGACAGGTCCTCTTTATGGAGAGATGTGGGGTCAATAAGACACCACATCTCTCCTCCAGGCTGGAAAGCATGATATTGGTCCAAAAAAATCACCAAACTCATGCTGACAGCTGAGATCACGGCTTGATTAACATACGGGAACACGGCGTGATGTCATAACGTCGTGCCCGCGCCTCCGACGGTCATAGAGATGACTGATGACCATCTGGTCACCAGTCATCTCCAAATCATTCTCCGAGCCCAAGATGGCACGGGAGAGCCCGGAAAAGCACCGGATGGCGGCAAGAGGGGGGGGGGAACGTCCCCTCCCGCCGCCTATAAGAACGATCAAGCGGCGGAACTGCCACTATGATCGTTTTTAGTGTGCACAGAATCGCCGGCTGAAACGAATATCTGAATGATGCCTGCAACTGCAGGCATCATTCAGATGTCACCGCCCAAAGCCAAGGATGTCATTTGACAGTGGGCGGTAGGAAACTGGTTAATATTTTTAAAAAAGGTAATTTTTCTTCTTCATTGATGTACACTGATGAGACTGCACTGATGGGCACCGATAAGGTGGCAAGGGTGGGCACTGAGAGATGGCATTGGTAGTTGGCACTGGTGGGCAGTGAGAAGTGCCACTGCTAGGTGGCAATGATAGTTGGCAGTGATGGGCACTGATAGGCAGCACTGCTAGGTGCCACTGATTGGCAGCAGTGGTGGGCATTGATAGTAGCCCTGCCAGTGCCACCTAATTGTCACAGATGACACAGAATTGCCTCTTCCTCTTCGGGCCCCATGTCCCTTGCACATAAGCCAGTGATTGCCTTTTTTTTATGCTCACGCTGTCAGCACAAGGAGAAAACAAAAACCATTACCCAGCTTTTGTTTACATCACGTGATCAGCTGTCATTTGCTGACAGCTGATCACATGGTAAAGGGCAGGGATCGGGCCCCTTACTCGGATCTGTCATCACCCGAGTCTCAGTGACTCTGTGACCACAGCGCGCGTAAAGGGGAGGACGTTTATTGACGGACTCCCAGCAATTGAGGACCATGCTGTGGCCGTCGATCAGTTATAGCGCTGATCTCAAGTGATTAAAGAGAGTCTAAATGGGCCATTGACATGCATCAAAATTCAACTTAGGAATGAGTCTTTGAAAAGTTAAACTAAATAATTTGGCCACTTTATCCTTCCAAATAATTCACTTCCTGTCACATAGCCACACAGGAAGTGAGGGAAAATCCCTAACAATGTCTTTCCTTGGGGACACAGGTCAGTCTAAATACTTTCCCCATTATGCACATTGCACTCCAGCATATTGCGGGGTACACCACAAATTATTTTGTAGTTTGGACTTTGGGGTTTATTTACTAAAGGCAAATCTACTTTGCACTACAAGTGCACTTGCTGTATATCTGAGGGGGACATGCAAGCCAAAAAAAACCACCATCTTTGCTTTTACATGATTGCAACATCCAATCACCAGTACTTTCCCTCAGATTTTCAGCAGCTACACTTTTACTGCAGAGTGGATTTGTCTTTACTAAACCCCAAACTACCTAATGATTTGGGGTGTACACAACAAAGTGCTAGAGTGCAATTTGCTTAATGGGGACACTAGTTAGATTGATCTGTGTGTCCCCAAGAAAAGACATTGGTAGGGTTTTACCTTCGCTTCCTGTTTAGCTGTGTGACAGGAAGTGATGCCAATTTTAAGAAAAGGAGACAAAGGCCAAACTACAAAAAAAAAAAAATCTAAAAAAAAAAAAAAACACGCAGGGGTTCTAACACTTACTTTGTTTCCCTCAAAATGCCCACAATTAGAATTGTATGGCCTTGAGCTATTTTTAAGTGCAGTGCTCTAAATCAGTGCTTCTCAAGTACCCCCAACAGGCCATGTTTGCAGGTTTTCCTTCATCTTGCACATGTGCTTTAAAACACAGTCAATGGTTTGGTATTTTGGACAGCAGTTCTCGATAAGATAAATTCACAAAACAAGTCCTGTTGGGGGTACTTGAGGACTGAGGCTGAGAACCACTGCAGTAAAAAGGGAAAATTGAATACTTACCGCTCTGTATTTTTCATTTCCTGGTGACGCTCCATGGCAGCACACAATACAATCCATGCATATGCTAGCATGAAGGCACCAGATTAGACAAATCACACCTGTTTTGTTTTGACATGCCAATCAGCTGTCACATTTGTTGCAAAGAAAACACAAAACAAACATCAAAACTTTTTATTGGTCAACAAAACAAAAGGGAAGGCAAAATAAAAAACATGGTCAATTTGAAACAGTTACAGACTTAACATCTTGAGAAATTTTTGGCCAAAAAAAGGCAGCAGACAATTAAATCAAAGTGAACAAACAACACACATTACCAACATCAGAATTATTTCAGGGGAACATTTCCCCCCGCACAAAAAAAAAAACAACACAAAAGTTAACCAATCACCTGTTTTGCAGACATAACAAATAAAATACATGTGTTACAAACTCGATAAGGACACCAACATGTACATTTTGACACACACACACACACCTTCTCAGGGCAAGCGAACGAATGCTCTGTGAGCTTTATATAACATATGTTTGTGTGCTAATGAGGCAATTGAAAACACATGCACAGTCCATGAAACACCCAAAATGCAAGTTCACTCAATGTAGAGACTGAACTTCAAAGTGCCTACTAGGGATGAGCCGAACACCCCCGGGTTCGGTTCGCACCAGAACCTTCGAACGGACCGAAAGTTCGCGCGAATTTTCGAACCCTATTCGTTATAATGGACGCGAACGTTCGAAATCAAAATTGCTAATTACAACGGCCAATATGCATGTTAATGTTATAAAACAGGTTTGGGGACCCGGGTCCTGCCCCAGGGGACATATATCAATGCAAAAAGAAATTTTAAAAACTAAAGTTTTTTCGGGAGCAGTCATTTTAATGATGCATAAAGTGAAAAAAAAAAAAGTGAAATTTTCCTTTAAATACGGTACCTGGGGGGTGTCTAAAGTATGCCTGTGAAGTGGCATGTGTTTCCCGTGTTTAGAACTGTCCTTGCACAAAATGACATTTGTAAAGGAAAAAAAGAAGCCATTTAAAACCACTTGCGGCTTTAATGTCATGTCTTGTCCTGGCCGCCATATGGCTGAAAATCCTTGAGAAAAATGGCATGGCTACCCCATCACCCCCCCCCACCCCAGCCCCTTTGGGTCTTGTATGGATACTAAGGGGGACCCCGCACCCAAAATAAAACCCTATACCTACAACCCTATATACTCTGAACAGCAGTATATAGGTGGTGCAAACAAGACATGGACTGTAGGTTTGTTCTTAAGTAGAATCTGAACAGGTACATTATGAAGTGTAGCTACATCCCAAAAAAATCAATTTTTAAGCTTTTTGGAGAACATAGGGAGGGGTTATCACCCCTGTAACATTTGCTGTCTTTGCACATCTGTTCAGAACATGTCACCTCACTTTCCGTCCCAATGACAAATGTTTTTGGAAAAGTGGGGTTTTAATTGAAACAAGGATTGGTGATAAAGCATCAGTAGAGAGGAGATACCTTTTTCCCAAATTAAATCTAACAGGATA
Source organism: Rana muscosa (assembly GCA_029206835.1). NCBI lineage: Eukaryota > Metazoa > Chordata > Amphibia > Anura > Ranidae > Rana > Rana muscosa. The sequence goes on along the minus strand of JARGYO010000162.1, from coordinate 36,416,744 downwards.
GAATTTTCCTTCCTAGGGGTAGATTTCCTCTCACTTCCTGTTTTCTCTTGCCGTTTGCAAGTAGGAGTCGTTTGTAAGTTGGATGTTTGAAAGTAGGGGCCTGCCGTATATACTCTGCAGAAATTTGCCCTATTTGATATTGGTGTAGCCACAAGACTGGTGGGCACAGGAATGGGCCCTGCTGTGAGTTAATAGATCAAGATTTGTACTTGCATGCACCTGTTGAACCGGGCAGAAAAATTGGGCCTTTGGTGGTGGTGGTGGTGGTGGTGGACGGTGTTGCCACAAGACTGTAAGCCCTCACAGTTACTCTTGGTGGGTGCAGGAATGGGCCCTGCTGTGAGTTATTAGATCAAGATTTGTAATTGCATGCACCTGTTGAACAGGGCAGAAAAATTGGGCCTTTGGTGGTGGTGGTGGTGGTGGACGGTGTTGCCACAAGACTGTAGGCCCTCATAGTTACTCTTGGTGGGCGCAGGAATGGGCCCTGCTGTGAACTATTAGATCAAGATTTGTAATTACACGCCCCTGTTAAACAGGGGCTGAAAAATTGTGCCTTAGGCATTGGTGCTGGTGCCACAACACTGCAACCCCTCACAGATACTGTACTTGGAGCACAGCAGTCACACCTGTTGCGAACCATCTTTTTAAAAAATTGTAATTACACGCCCCTGTTATACAGGGGCTGAAAAATTGTGCCTTAGGCACTGGTGTGGTGGCATGGATCATTGAGGAGGAGGAAGAGGATAGTCAGTGAACATAACAGGACAGTCACTCAGCATCAGCATAGGCAGTCTTGAAGGGATGTGACATTATAAATTATTCCGTTATATCCGCTTCAGGTGTCTGGTAGCTGGTGGTGATCCAAGACTGATTCATTTTTGTGAAGGTCAGTCGATCAACCGAGTCGGTGGACAGGCGCACCCTATGATCGGTGACAAATCCTCCAGCAGCACTGAATGTGCGTTCGGAAAGAACGCTGGATGCAGGACAGGCCAGTAGCTCAATTGCATACTGTGCAAGCTCTGGCCAGTGATCCATCCTCAGGACCCAGTAAGCCAGAGGATTTTCGGTGGGAAAGGTGTCCAAGTCTGACCTTGCCCCTAGGTATTCCTGCACCATGTATATCAGACGCTGGCGATGGTTGCTGGAACCGATCATACCTTGGGGCTGCGGACTAAAAAATTGTCTGAACGCATCGGTCAGACGTCCACCTTCCCCACCGCTCCTTCTGCTACTGACCGAAGCCTCAGCAACTCGTCGTCCAGGACCAGGAGTTTGTAACCTCCCAGTTTCTGGGAACGCGTTGCACAGACCTTTCTGCAAGGCCTCCCTGAGATGTCTCATCCTCTGCTCCCTCTGCGACGGCAAGATAAGGTCCGCAACCTTACCCTTGTACCGTGGATCAAGGAGAGTGGCCAGCCAGTAATGGTCACTCTCCTTGATCCGAAGAACACGAGGATCCTTCCGCAGGCTTTGCAGGATCAGGGAGGCCATGCAGCGTAGGTTAGCTGAGGCATTCGGTCCGGAGTCTTCTGGGTCACTGAGGATGACATGATCGCCAGCCACCTCCTCCCAGCCACGTACAAGTCCACTGGTTTGTTGGGACTGTACATCATCCCTAAAAGACTGCTGCTGCTGATGCTGAGTGCCAGGCTCCACCTCCATGCTCACACAATCCTCCTCCTCCTCCTCCTCCTCCTCTTCCTGTGTGATGGGTGGGACAGAAGGAACATTGTCTGGATAAAGGGGGCCTTGAGAGACAAGGAAGTCCTCCTCTTCCTGCCTCTGTTCTGCCTCAAGTGCCCTGTCCATTATCCCATGCAGCGTATGCTCCAACAGGTGGACAAGAGGTACAGTGTCACTGATGCATGCACTGTCACTGCTCACCATCCTCGTGGCCTCCTCAAATGGTGAGAGGACAGTGCATGCATCCCTGATCATGCTCCACTGGCGTGGGGAAAAAAAGCCAAGCTCCCCTGACCCTGTCCTGGTGCCGTAGTCGCAAAGGTACTCATTGATGGCCCTCTGCTGCGTGTGCAGTCGCTGCAGCATGGCCAACGTTGAGTTCCACCTGGTGGGCATGTCACATATTAGGCGGTTCTTGGGCAGGTTCAGCTCCTTTTGCAGCTCAGTCAGCCGAGCACTGGCATTATAAGATCGGCGGAAATGCACACAGACTTTCCTGGCCTGCCTCAGGACATCCTGTAAGCCTGGGAACCTGCCCAAGAACCGCTGCACCACCAGGTTGAGGACGTGAGCCATACAGGGCACATGGGTGAGCTGCCCCTGTCGCAGGGCGGAGAGGAGGTTGGTGCCATTATCAGAAACGACCATTCCTGGCTTAAGCTGGCGTGGCGTCAACCACCTCTCGGCCTGCCCCTGCAGAGCTGCCAGAACCTCTGGCCCAGTGTGGCTCCTGTCCCCCAAACACACCAGCGCAAGCACGGCATGGCATCTTTTTGCCTGCGTACTCGCGTAGCCCTTTGTACGCCTACGGAGCACCGCTGGTTCCGAGGACAGAGCACTCGAAGAGGACATGGAGGAAGAAGAAGAGGAGGGGGTGGAGGAGAGAGGTGTGTCACAACCAGTAGTAGCATTTTGGAGGCGTGGTGGCGGAACAACCTCCAACACTACTGCACCTTGTCCTGCATCCCTCCCAGCTGCCAATAGAGTGACCCAATGGGCCGTGAAAGAAAGATAACGTCCCTGTCCATGCCTGCTGGACCATGAGTCAGCGGTAATATGCACCTTACCGCTGACCGCCCTGTCCAGCGAGGCATGGACATTGCCTTCCACATGCCAGTAGAGAGACGGAATTGCCTTCCGTGAGAAAAAGTGGCGTTTGGGAACCTGCCACTGAGGAACCGCACATTGAACAAACTCACGGAAGGGGGCCGAGTCTATCAACTGAAAAGGCAGCAGTTGAAGTGCTAGCAATTTAGCCAAGCTAGCATTCAACCGCTGGGCATGTGGATGGCTGGGAGTATACTTCTTTCGACGGTCCAGCAGCTGGGGCAGGGAAATTTGCCTGCTACAATCGGACGTCGGTGTACTGCAAGTACTTGGTTGTGACACACCTAATTCTACACCTTCAGTCCTCTCAGATCAGCTTTCAGAGAGGACTGAAGATATAGTGGGGATGGAGATCCCAGCTGATGAGGAGCAAGGAGAGGTCCGCTTTGTTCTTTGGTGTGGGTCTTTTATGTGTGCTTGCCAACGAGCTGCATGGCAGGTCGACATATGTCTGCTCATGCTTGTGGTGCCCAAGCGGCTGATGTTTTGGCCACGCGAGATACGCTTGAGACAAATATTGCAAATAGCAGTGGTGCGATCTGATGCACTCGTCTCAAAAAAGGCCCACACCAAAGAACTTTTGTGATAACGTGCAGAGGCAGCGCCCTGCACAGGCGGAGCTCTGCGGTGTGGTACAGTTGCTGTGCTGGCCTCTAGCTGGCCTCCAGGGGGCATCCTGCCTCGTTGGACATGTGACGCTGCATCCTCCTCCTCCTCCTCCTCTCTCCCTTCAGGCACCCACGTGGAGTCAGTGACCTCATCATCCCCTCCCTCTTCACCACTAGAGCAAACCTGGCAGTAAGCTGCAGCTGGTGGAACACTACTGCCAGATTGCTGTCCTTCAGCATCCCCTTTCTCTGCGCGCACACTACTGACTTCCTCAAGCTGGGTATCATCATCCGAGCCTTCGAATCGTTGGGCATCCTCCTGGAGCATGTACCCAACACTGTGCTCAAACAGTTCGGGGGACTCCTCAGGAGGACATGGTGGGTCTAGGGAAGGGGTGGCTGATGATGCCATTGAGTACGCGTTGGCAGCTGCTCTGCCAGTACCCTGAGCCTGGGTGAGAGAGGATGAGGAGGATAAGGAGGGCTTGGTCATCCATTCTACCAAGCCTTCGGCATGATGCGGCTCCACATGTCCAGCTGCCGAAAACAAAGACAAGCGTGTCCCATGGCCACGTGCTGATGACGATGCACGACCACGTCCACGGCCAGCACTGTTGTCTCTAGAAACAGAGCCTGCCTGCCCTGTGTTCTTGCCTCGGCACGCTCTGCCTCTCCTTGGCGGTCTTCCAGCCATTGTAGTCGGTAGTGTATATAGTATAAAAAATAGAACTCCTATGTGTGCTCACAACACACTGTAGGTCCTATGGGTGCTGACACTAACACACTATAGGTACTATGTGTGCTGCTGACAAGAAAATATAGGAGCTCTGTTTGCTGCCACTAACACACTAGAAGTCCTATGGGTGCTGCTGAGAAGAAAATATAGGAGCTCTGTGTGATGCCACTAACACACTAGAATTCCTATGGGTGCTGCTGAGAAGAAAATATAGGAGCTCTGTTTGCTGCCACTAACACACTAGAAGTCCTATGGGTGCTGCTGAGAAGAAAATATAGGAGCTCTGTTTGCTGCCACTAACACACTAGAAGTCCTATGGGTGCTGCTGAGAAGAAAATATAGGAGCTCTGTGTGATGCCACTAACACACTAGAAGTCCTATGGGTGCTGCTGAGAAGAAAATATAGGAGCTCTGTTTGCTGCCACTAACACACTAGAAGTCCTATGGGTGCTGCTGAGAAGAAAATATAGGAGCTCTGTTTGCTGCCACTAACACACTAGAAGTCCTATGGGTGCTGCTGAGAAGAAAATATAGGAGCTCTGTGTGATGCCACTAACACACTAGAATTCCTATGGGTGCTGCTGAGAAGAAAATATAGGAGCTCTGTTTGCTGCCACTAACACACTAGAAGTCCTATGGGTGCTGCTGAGAAGAAAATATAGGAGCTCTGTGTGATGCCACTAACACACTAGAATTCCTATGGGTGCTGCTGAGAAGAAAATATAGGAGCTCTGTTTGCTGCCACTAACACACTAGAAGTCCTATGGGTGCTGCTGAGAAGAAAATATAGGAGCTCTGTTTGCTGCCACTAACACACTAGAAGTCCTATGGGTGCTGCTGAGAAGAAAATATAGGAGCTCTGTTTGCTGCCACTAACACACTAGAAGTCCTATGGGTGCTGCTGAGAAGAAAATATAGGAGCTCTGTTTGCTGCCACTAACACACTAGAAGTCCTATGGGTGCTGCTGAGAAGAAAATATAGGAGCTCTGTTTGCTGCCACTAACACACTAGAAGTCCTATGGGTGCTGCTGAGAAGAAAATATAGGAGCTCTGTGTGATGCCACTAACACACTAGAATTCCTATGGGTGCTGCTGAGAAGAAAATATAGGAGCTCTGTTTGCTGCCACTAACACACTAGAAGTCCTATGGGTGCTGCTGAGAAGAAAATATAGGAGCTCTGTTTGCTGCCACTAACACACTAGAAGTCCTATGGGTGCTGCTGAGAAGAAAATATAGGAGCTCTGTGTGATGCCACTAACACACTAGAAGTCCTATGGGTGCTGCTGAGAAGAAAATATAGGAGCTCTGTTTGCTGCCACTAACACACTAGAAGTCCTATGGGTGCTGCTGAGAAGAAAATATAGGAGCTCTGTTTGCTGCCACTAACACACTAGAAGTCCTATGGGTGCTGCTGAGAAGAAAATATAGGAGCTCTGTGTGATGCCACTAACACACTAGAATTCCTATGGGTGCTGCTGAGAAGAAAATATAGGAGCTCTGTTTGCTGCCACTAACACACTAGAAGTCCTATGGGTGCTGCTGAGAAGAAAATATAGGAGCTCTGTGTGATGCCACTAACACACTAGAATTCCTATGGGTGCTGCTGAGAAGAAAATATAGGAGCTCTGTTTGCTGCCACTAACACACTAGAAGTCCTATGGGTGCTGCTGAGAAGAAAATATAGGAGCTCTGTTTGCTGCCACTAACACACTAGAAGTCCTATGGGTGCTGCTGAGAAGAAAATATAGGAGCTCTGTTTGCTGCCACTAACACACTAGAAGTCCTATGGGTGCTGCTGAGAAGAAAATATAGGAGCTCTGTTTGCTGCCACTAACACACTAGAAGTCCTATGGGTGCTGCTGAGAAGAAAATATAGGAGCTCTGTTTGCTGCCACTAACACACTAGAAGTCCTATGGGTGCTGCTGAGAAGAAAATATAGGAGCTCTGTTTGCTGCCACTAACACACTAGAAGTCCTATGGGTGCTGCTGAGAAGAAAATATAGGAGCTCTGTGTGATGCCACTAACACACTAGAATTCCTATGGGTGCTGCTGAGAAGAAAATATAGGAGCTCTGTTTGCTGCCACTAACACACTAGAAGTCCTATGGGTGCTGCTGAGAAGAAAATATAGGAGCTCTGTTTGCTGCCACTAACACACTAGAAGTCCTATGGGTGCTGCTGAGAAGAAAATATAGGAGCTCTGTTTGCTGCCACTAACACACTAGAAATCCTATGGGTGCTGCTGAGAAGAAAATATAGGAGCTCTGTTTGCTGCCACTAACACACTAGAAGTCCTATGGGTGCTGCTGAGAAGAAAATATAGGAGCTCTGTTTGCTGCCACTAACACACTAGAAGTCCTATGGGTGCTGCTGAGAAGAAAATATAGGAGCTCTGTTTGCTGCCACTAACATACTAGAAGTCCTATGGGTGCTGCTGAGAAGAAAATATAGGAGCTCTGTTTGCTGCCACTAACACACTAGAAGTCCTATGGGTGCTGCTGAGAAGAAAATATAGGAGCTCTGTTTGCTGCCACTAACACACTAGAAGTCCTATGGGTGCTGCTGAGAAGAAAATATAGGAGCTCTGTGTGATGCCACTAACACACTAGAATTCCTATGGGTGCTGCTGAGAAGAAAATATAGGAGCTCTGTTTGCTGCCACTAACACACTAGAAGTCCTATGGGTGCTGCTGAGAAGAAAATATAGGAGCTCTGTTTGCTGCCACTAACACACTAGAAGTCCTATGGGTGCTGCTGAGAAGAAAATATAGGAGCTCTGTTTGCTGCCACTAACACACTAGAAGTCCTATGGGTGCTGCTGAGAAGAAAATATAGGAGCTCTGTTTGCTGCCACTAACACACTAGAAGTCCTATGGGTGCTGCTGAGAAGAAAATATAGGAGCTCTGTTTGCTGCCACTAACACACTAGAAGTCCTATGGGTGCTGCTGAGAAGAAAATATAGGAGCTCTGTTTGCTGCCACTAACACACTAGAAGTCCTATGGGTGCTGCTGAGAAGAAAATATAGGAGCTCTGTGTGATGCCACTAACACACTAGAAGTCCTATGGGTGCTGCTGAGAAGAAAATATAGGAGCTCTGTTTGCTGCCACTAACACACTAGAAGTCCTATGGGTGCTGCTGAGAAGAAAATATAGGAGCTCTGTTTGCTGCCACTAACACACTAGAAGTCCTATGGGTGCTGCTGAGAAGAAAATATAGGAGCTCTGTTTGCTGCCACTAACACACTAGAAGTCCTATGGGTGCTGCTGAGAAGAAAATATAGGAGCTCTGTTTGCTGCCACTAACACACTAGAAGTCCTATGGGTGCTGCTGAGAAGAAAATATAGGAGCTCTGTGTGATGCCACTAACACACTAGAAGTCCTATGGGTGCTGCTGAGAAGAAAATATAGGAGCTCTGTTTGCTGCCACTAACACACTAGAAGTCCTATGGGTGCTGCTGAGAAGAAAATATAGGAGCTCTGTGTGATGCCACTAACACACTAGAATTCCTATGGGTGCTGCTGAGAAGAAAATATAGGAGCTCTGTTTGCTGCCACTAACACACTAGAAGTCCTATGGGTGCTGCTGAGAAGAAAATATAGGAGCTCTGTTTGCTGCCACTAACACACTAGAAGTCCTATGGGTGCTGCTGAGAAGAAAATATAGGAGCTCTGTTTGCTGCCACTAACACACTAGAAGTCCTATGGGTGCTGCTGAGAAGAAAATATAGGAGCTCTGTTTGCTGCCACTAACACACTAGAAGTCCTATGGGTGCTGCTGAGAAGAAAATATAGGAGCTCTGTTTGCTGCCACTAACACACTAGAAGTCCTATGGGTGCTGCTGAGAAGAAAATATAGGAGCTCTGTGTGATGCCACTAACACACTAGAATTCCTATGGGTGCTGCTGAGAAGAAAATATAGGAGCTCTGTTTGCTGCCACTAACACACTAGAAGTCCTATGGGTGCTGCTGAGAAGAAAATATAGGAGCTCTGTTTGCTGCCACTAACACACTAGAAGTCCTATGGGTGCTGCTGAGAAGAAAATATAGGAGCTCTGTTTGCTGCCACTAACACACTAGAAGTCCTATGGGTGCTGCTGAGAAGAAAATATAGGAGCTCTGTTTGCTGCCACTAACACACTAGAAGTCCTATGGGTGCTGCTGAGAAGAAAATATAGGAGCTCTGTTTGCTGCCACTAACACACTAGAAGTCCTATGGGTGCTGCTGAGAAGAAAATATAGGAGCTCTGTTTGCTGCCACTAACACACTAGAAGTCCTATGGGTGCTGCTGAGAAGAAAATATAGGAGCTCTGTTTGCTGCCACTAACACACTAGAAGTCCTATGGGTGCTGCTGAGAAGAAAATATAGGAGCTCTGTTTGCTGCCACTAACACACTAGAAGTCCTATGGGTGCTGCTGAGAAGAAAATATAGGAGCTCTGTGTGATGCCACTAACACACTAGAAGTCCTATGGGTGCTGCTGAGAAGAAAATATAGGAGCTCTGTTTGCTGCCACTAACACACTAGAAGTCCTATGGGTGCTGCTGAGAAGAAAATATAGGAGCTCTGTTTGCTGCCACTAACACACTAGAAGTCCTATGGGTGCTGCTGAGAAGAAAATATAGGAGCTCTGTTTGCTGCCACTAACACACTAGAAGTCCTATGGGTGCTGCTGAGAAGAAAATATAGGAGCTCTGTTTGCTGCCACTAACACACTAGAAGTCCTATGGGTGCTGCTGAGAAGAAAATATAGGAGCTCTGTGTGATGCCACTAACACACTAGAAGTCCTATGGGTGCTGCTGAGAAGAAAATATAGGAGCTCTGTTTGCTGCCACTAACACACTAGAAGTCCTATGGGTGCTGCTGAGAAGAAAATATAGGAGCTCTGTTTGCTGCCACTAACACACTAGAAGTCCTATGGGTGCTGCTGAGAAGAAAATATAGGAGCTCTGTGTGATGCCACTAACACACTAGAATTCCTATGGGTGCTGCTGAGAAGAAAATATAGGAGCTCTGTTTGCTGCCACTAACACACTAGAAGTCCTATGGGTGCTGCTGAGAAGAAAATATAGGAGCTCTGTTTGCTGCCACTAACACACTAGAAGTCCTATGGGTGCTGCTGAGAAGAAAATATAGGAGCTCTGTTTGCTGCCACTAACACACTAGAAGTCCTATGGGTGCTGCTGAGAAGAAAATATAGGAGCTCTGTGTGATGCCACTAACACACTAGAAGTCCTATGGGTGCTGCTGAGAAGAAAATATAGGAGCTCTGTTTGCTGCCACTAACACACTAGAAGTCCTATGGGTGCTGCTGAGAAGAAAATATAGGAGCTCTGTTTGCTGCCACTAACACACTAGAAGTCCTATGGGTGCTGCTGAGAAGAAAATATAGGAGCTCTGTTTGCTGCCACTAACACACTAGAAGTCCTATGGGTGCTGCTGAGAAGAAAATATAGGAGCTCTGTTTGCTGCCACTAACACACTAGAAGTCCTATGGGTGCTGCTGAGAAGAAAATATAGGAGCTCTGTGTGATGCCACTAACACACTAGAAGTCCTATGGGTGCTGCTGAGAAGAAAATATAGGAGCTCTGTTTGCTGCCACTAACACACTAGAAGTCCTATGGGTGCTGCTGAGAAGAAAATATAGGAGCTCTGTTTGCTGCCACTAACACACTAGAAGTCCTATGGGTGCTGCTGAGAAGAAAATATAGGAGCTCTGTGTGATGCCACTAACACACTAGAATTCCTATGGGTGCTGCTGAGAAGAAAATATAGGAGCTCTGTTTGCTGCCACTAACACACTAGAAGTCCTATGGGTGCTGCTGAGAAGAAAATATAGGAGCTCTGTTTGCTGCCACTAACACACTAGAAGTCCTATGGGTGCTGCTGAGAAGAAAATATAGGAGCTCTGTTTGCTGCCACTAACACACTAGAAGTCCTATGGGTGCTGCTGAGAAGAAAATATAGGAGCTCTGTTTGCTGCCACTAACACACTAGAAGTCCTATGGGTGCTGCTGAGAAGAAAATATAGGAGCTCTGTTTGCTGCCACTAACACACTAGAAGTCCTATGGGTGCTGCTGAGAAGAAAATATAGGAGCTCTGTTTGCTGCCACTAACACACTAGAAGTCCTATGGGTGCTGCTGAGAAGAAAATATAGGAGCTCTGTTTGCTGCCACTAACACACTAGAAGTCCTATGGGTGCTGTTGGGGTGCAATGCTGTGCTAACAGCACTGCGGTTGGTACTACTGCAATACTGTACTAACAGTAAGCACGCACCAGACTAATCCCCAGCAGCAGCTAATAACACACTAACTGTGCAATCAGCAGCAATGAACGATCAATGACTTAGGTAGCAATGGTTTAGCAAAGAAATAGCCAATGGTTTAGCAAAGAAGAGCAAATCTTTCAGTATCAAGCAAAGACTGAATCAGCAGACTAATCTCTCCTAAAGCCGGAACTCATGTGACCGGGGCCGATGGCGTGGCGGCCTTTTAAATGGTGGGGCGTGTACTAAAGCCCCTGAGCTGTAATTGGCTACAGGCGTCCTGCCTGTAGCCAATTATTGCTCTCCGAGTTTCGGGCGCTGTGATTGGCCAAGCATGCGGGGTCACAGTGCATGCTTGGCCAATCATCAGCCAGCAATGCACTGCGCCGGCCGCGCCGGCCGCAATGCATTGCGGGGCCGCTCGCATCACACGAATGTGATGCGAACGGCCCAAATAGTTCTGGGCTCGACGAGCGAGCGAACGCCCGATGCTCGATTCGAACATGGGTTCGAATCGAGCACCGGGCCCATCCCTAGTGCCTACACCTGTTAAGGATGTCCTTCAATTACTAACCCATAAAAACACTCTCAAAGGCTGGATTCACACCTATGCAATTTTAGTGCTTTTTGCATTTTGCAGATTTGCACTACAGAACGTGTTCCATAGGAAACCATGTTAAATGGACTGTCGTGCAAATCTGCAAAATGCAAAAAGCACTAAAAATGCATAGGTGTGAATCCAGCCTGAGTGAGCATGCCCAGAAATATCCAGGTGCTGTTCACACACAAAAAGCACGCAAAAAAAACGAACTGGCTGGGCATGTGCAGAACAACACCAATGCAGCTAGCAAAAAATAACCCCCCCCCTCCCCCGTCCAAAATTAAGCACATCATCCAGCATGCTACAAAATTAGAGATGGGACAATCACCCCTCCCCCCACCAACAAATACCATTGCAGTCTATGGGAACTGATTTGTTAATTTTGCTAGTCCCCATTTGGCTGGCTTATCTTCTAGTTATTGGCCTTAAAATGGGGGCCCAGGTCCCACCCTAAGGGACATATATCAATGTCACCAATTTGGAAAACAACAAAAACAAAACAAGGAGAAGTGCCTTTAAATATGCCAAATTGCTTAAGGGCCATTTCACACCACATGCAGTGCATTGCGTTTTTTATGCATCCAAAATGCATGGAAAAGTTGGTTATATGGCTCTAAATGGCAGTGTTTGTTCCAGTGTGTTCCAGTTCCACCAAAAAAGTAGAACATGCTGCATTTTACCTGCACTGGACTGTACTGGAACGCATCAAAACGCATCATAAACGCACTGGAACGCACAGGAACACACCTAAATGCACCAAAAACGCACTGGAACACACTTGTCCTTATCTATGGTTAATAAAAAAGAGGGGTGAAAAAAAAGCACTGGACTGCATCAAAAACTTACCAAAAATGTACTTGAACGCATCAAAAACCTGCATCCAGAAAAGCACCTGGAACGCATCCTGGATTGCATTTCTATGGTGTGAACTGGCCATAGTTCACACTATAGAAACGCAGTCTGGGTGCGTTCCAGATGCTTTTCTGCATGCACGTTTTTGACACATTCCAGTGCATTTTTGATGCGTTTTTGATGCAGTCCAGTGTTTTTTTCCCCCTCTTTTCACTTAGGACAAGTGTGTTGCAGTGCGTCTTTGGTGCATTTAGGTGCGTTCCGGTGCATTTCAGTGCATTTTTGGTACATTCCGTTGCGTTTTTGATGTGTTTTACTGGGGTCCAGTACAGTTTTGTACCTAAAAAATGCAGCATGACCAATTTTTTATTTGCTTTCTGAAACGCACTGGAACGGACTGCAGTGGTGTGAACTATGCCATTGGCATTAATGTGATCAACTTTCTTTGCGTTTTTCAGGCATCAAAAAAACGCACTGCACTGCATCCAGTGTGAACTGGCCCTAAATATCATACCCGGGGGTGTCTATAGTATGCCTGTAAAGTAGCACATGTTTTCCATGTGTATAACAGTTGGAGAGCAAAACGACATTTCTAAAGTAAAATAATAGTCATTTAAAAGTCCTTGCGGCTGTAATGAATTGCTGGGTCCCGTCATACAGATAAAAGTCATTGAAAGTCTTTGATTACACCAAAAAAAAAAGCGTGGGGGTCCCCCCAAATTCCATTACCAGGCCCTTCAGGTCTGGAATGGATATTAAGGGGAACCCCGCTGCGATTTTTTTTTAAATGACGTGGGGTTCCCCCCAAATATCCAAACCAGGCCCTTCAGATCTGGCATGGATTTTAAGGGGAACTCCACCCCAAATTTAACAAAAAAATGGCGTGGAGTCCCCCCAAAAATCCATACCAGACCCTTATCCGAGCACATAACCTGGCCGGCCGCAGGAAAAGAGGGGGGGGGACGAGAGCGCCCCCCCTCCTGAACCGTACCAGGCCACATGCCCTCAACCCTTGCGTGGTTGTGGGGGTCTGCGGGCAGGGGGTTTATCGGAATCTGGAAGACCCCTTTAACAAAGGGGACCCCCAGATCCCAGCCCCCCCCCTGTGTGAAATGGTAATGGGGTACAAATGTACCCCTACCATTTCACAAAGAAAGTGTAAAAAATGTAAAAAATTACAAGAGCCGGTTTTTGACAATTCCTTTATTAATGTCCTCTCCTTTCTTCCATCTTCTTCTTCCATCTTCTTCTTCCATCTTCCTCCATCTTCCTCCATCTTCTTCTTCCATCTTCTTCCATCCTCTTCTTTTCTCCATTCGGGTTTCTTCCTCCATCTTCATCTTCATCTTCCTTCTTCCTTCGGTGTTCTCGTCCGCATCTTGCTCCGGTGTCTTCCCTTCTTCTTTCTTCTCCGGCCGCTCCGTTTGAATTGGAGGTTCCCGCTGTGCGACGCTTCAGTTCGCCTCTGGGTCCGCTTACACCCGGTGACCCTGCCCCCCTCTGACGCACATGGATTTCACTGGGAATTTCCCTGTGGTGTCAGAGGGGGGCGGAGCCACAGGGGGGCAGCGGACCAAGTGGGGAACTGAAGCGTCGCACAGCGGCAAGCTCCAATTCAAACGGAGCGGCTGGAGAAGAAAGAAGAAGGGAAGACGCCGGGACAAGATGCAGACGAGAAGACCGAAGGAGGAAGGAAGATGGAAGATGAAGATAAAGATAAAGATGAAGAGGAAGATGGAGGAAGAAACCCGAATGGAGAAAAGAAGAAGTTGGAAGAAGAAGATGGAAGAAAGGAGAGGACATTAATAAAGGAATTTTCAAAAACTGGCTCTTGTCATTTTTTACACTTTCCTTGTGAAATGGTAGGGGTACAATGTACCCCATTACCATTTCACATAGGGGGGCCGGGATCTGGGGGTCCCCTTTGTTAAAGAGGTCTTCCAGATTCCGAAAAGCCCCCCGCCCGCAGACCCCCACAACCACCGGGCAAGGGTTGTGGGGATGAGGCCCTTGTCCCCATCAACATGGGGACATCCTCCCCATGTTGAGGGCATGTGGCCTGGTACGGTTCAGGAGGGAGGGGGGCCGCTCTCTCGTCCCCCCCTCTTTTCCTGCGGCCGGCCAGATTGCGTGCTCGGATAAGGGTCTGGTGTGGATTTTTGGGGGGACTCAACGCCATTTTTTTTTAATTTGGGGTGGCGTTCCCCTTAAAATCCTTGCCAGATCTCAAGGGCCTGGTTTGGATATTTGGGGGGAACCCGCACGTCATTTTTTTAAGAAATTTGCAGCGGGGTTCCCCTTAATATCCATTCCAGACCTGAAGGGCCTGGTTATGGAATTTGGGGGGACCCCCACGCTTTTTTTTTTTGGTTAGCAATGACTTTCTATGACTTTTCTCTATATTGCCGGGAGCCGACAATTCCTTACAGCCGCGGCTGCTTTTAAATGTTTTTTTTTTTCCTTTAGAAATGTCATTTTGCTGGCGCAATGGAAAGTTCAGAGCTGCGCCTGTTCAACTTATGCAAATTGACTTAGGTGACTTGACATTTACTAAGATTTTGCCGGCGCAGTGTCTTGGCGCATTTGAACCATTGAAATTCCCACGCTGAGCTCAAAAAAAACTCCCGCAGCTCGAATCGTACTTGCCGGCGCAGCGGGCTGGTTTTGAAAAAGTTACTTTATCACTCAATTTTGGCCATGTTTGTTATTTGGGCAGGTGTCACTACACTTCCTCACATCACCCCACATCACCCCCCTTATATTCTCACTTCCAGCTTCTTTATATTTAGTGTTTAACATGCCGTGCGCCAGGTCCATAGTGGCGCACTGAGCGCCTCCTCCCGTCTGCCGACAACACTATAGTAAATGGGAAATAGGGCTGCGCTACAGACGCTAATGTTTTGTAAATACCAAAACAGCCATTGCGCACGCAGATGCGCCAATACTCATGGCGCAAACGTTTCGTAAATCAGCCCCTGTATATGGCTAGGAAAGTCCAAGGCTTCTTTCCACGCAATGAACATCATGACTAGATTATTCAGATGTAAATTTATCCAAGTGGTTTGCATTAATATGATGCACACTATGTTCTTTAATATAATCATTTAAATTTACCCCCTTGTAGATCAACAATTGCAGGTAATCTGATTAACTATTTCAGGGCCTCGGTAATTTTTGAAGAAGTGACATCTGGGTAATCTTGATGAAAGCATTTTTTGGCATTTTAGTTTACCACACTTTTTCTTGCTTTTGGAGTAGGGTCATTAATTGACTTGGGTACATTAGAGGGTTTGAAGAACTTCTGTGTCAATGGAAGAATAATGGTGTGCATTAACACGGAAGCCTATGACAACCTTTTGTACCATGCAAGCAGTTCATGACAATCTTTTATAACATGTGAGCAGTCTCTGTTAGTCTACAAAAAAGACAAAAAATGGAAGGCGTGCACACCTAGTGCATTACCAATGATATTTAATAAATGATAAAATTAATAAAAGGTGGGTTCTCACAAACAGCAACTCAAATAAGCCATATAAACACACAGGGGTTTATTTACTAAAGGCAAATCCACTGTGGACTACAAATGCACTGCTAGTACACTTGGAAGTGCTGTAGATCTGAGGGGGACATGCAAGGAAAATAAAAAACAGCATTTTTGCTTGTACATGATTGGATGATAAAATCAGCAGAGCTTCCCCTGATTTCAGATATTCCCCTCAGATCTACAGCGACTGCACTTCCAAGCGCGCATGCAGTGCACTTGTAGTGCAAAGTGGATTTGCCTTTAGTAAATCCCCACAGTGTAGAAACATGTGCCATCACAGGGTATATGCTAACGCATTTCGGGGGTGCACCCCCTTCCTCAGAGATAAGCTTCCAGTCTCATTCAGTCTCTTGCAATATGTGAAATAATACAATTTTAAACATCTAACTGTTTTTAAACCTTTTTTCAAATTTAATCAGTGCTAGTTTTAAAACACTAGTGTTACTGCACATTAAGTGCCTAGTGTTTTGTGGAAACATTATATAGTTATTATATAGTTAGTCAGGGTGAAAAAAAAAGATACAAGTCCATCTAGTTCAACCTGTAAAAGGGGGGGGGGGAAGGAAAAAAAAAAAACATACAATCCCATATACAAAACAGTTGATCCAGAGGAAGGTAACAAACATCAAATCATGATCCAATTTGCTTCAGCAGGGAAAAAAATCCTTCCTGATCCCCCGAGAGGAAATTGAATATTCCCTGGATCATTCTGTGCATTGGTGCGACGCAGTGCCATTCATTCTAAATTGTACCCTAATGCACTTTGCCAACATATGTGCTGTGGGCTGCCTTAATGCAATACCATATAACCCAGCATACCTTAATGCAATGCAGTGCTGTGAATGCGCCCTTAAAGTGGTTGTAAACCCAACCACACAATTTGCACCTACAGGTAAGCCTAGATTAAGGCTTACCTGTAGGTGCAAGAAATATCTCCTTAACCTACACAGTTAAGGAGATATCTGCAGAAAACCCTGCAGAAAACCCTTGTAGACAACGGCGCAGGCGCACTGAGCGTTGCCGGTTTTTCAATGGAGACCGATGGTTTTCTCAATGGAGAATGACAGCCCTGCGCGCATGCGTGTGACATCATTGCCACTCCGGCCAATCACAGCGCCGGAGCGGCGATAACAGGAAGACGGTTGAAGCGGACATGGCGGCGGCGGCACAGGGCAACGAGGAGCGCTTCGGAGGCTTCGATCTGAGGTAAGTGCCACTTAATGAGCTAGTATGCATAGCATACTAGCTCATTATGTCTTTTTCTTGCAGGTCTTATTTTTTTTATTTTTTTCGAAAAGTGGCTTTATAACCACTTCAAAGTACACATTTTGTTCTAAGATTTGACCCATTTATAAAGACAGCCAACATTAGATGGAACCAGGTGCACTACAGAAATGCAAGTCAGACAGACTATTGAAACAAGCAAACGATCAGAGCAAGCAGAAACAGGAACTAAATGTTGACCAGGTTGCTCACAAAAAATTATCCAAAATAGTAAGGCCCGGTTCACATAGGGGCGACTCCTCAGGCGACTTGGTCGCCTGAGGAGTCACGTCCCGGTCTGTGCTATGGAACCGTTCTAATAGGAGCGACCTGAGTCGCTCCGACTTAGAAAAGGGTTCCTGTACTACTTTTGGGGGCGACTCAGGGCGACTTGCATTGACTTCTATACAGAAGTTATTATGCAAATCGCCTCAGACGGGCATCTCAAGTCGTCTTGAGATTGCGCCGCCGAGTCGCCCCCGAAGTCGTGCCGCCCCTGTGAGAACAGGGCCTTAGCCAGAGAGGTATCAAACAAACCAAATCTTTAGGCTGGGTTCACACTGCAGACGGCCGCTGATCTCAGCAGGGGTCCTGTGTGTCCCCATTCTCCGTTTCAGGGCCTAATTTTTGCCTGAATTCGACCCTGAAACAGAGCCAAAGATGCACAGCACTCCCACGCAAAGCCGCAGCCACCCGGAGATATGTGAACCGGCTCCATAGAGATCCGGTCACAATCTCCTGTCATGCGAATTGGATGTGGATAAACCCGCATCCAATTCAAAATAGTGTGAACCAAGCCTCAATCAGATACAGGCTAAGTAGGCCAAAGTGCATTTAGGCATTCCTGAGGAGAGCAGGTGTACTTTGCAGTATGACTTGCGCTATAGTGCTGAGTAACAAGTCGCAGGTGAAGAAGGCTCATGGCTGATCAATATAGTGTGAATGGTAAAAAAAAAAAAAAAAACTGCTAAAAATAATAGTAACTAAGATAGGAGGGAGGAGTAAGAGTTAATTAAAATGTAAAAATGGGTTAGGCTCCACGTACACTGAAGCTGATAAACTGTAGTTTATTGGCGTTTTTTTAAAAAGCCCATTAACTGCACTCTATGTTAGCCTATGTGTACACATGGACGTTTTTTAGCGTTAATGAGCAGTGAAGTTAATGGACTTTTTTCTGAACGCAAGAAATTTGCGTTCAAAGTGCAGTTTTTCGGCGGAAAAAAACGCAAACGCTCAAAAACGCTAATAAACGCTCAAAAACGCAGGTCGCCAGCGTTTTTTTAGCGTTTTTTGATCCATTGAAAAAAATAAAAAAAGCTAAAAAACGCTAACACTGAAAAATGCTAATAAACGCTAGTAAAAAACGCTGATAAAAGCTATATTTTAAAGCAGCTTTTTCTGCCAGAAATCTGGCGTTCAAAACGACCGTTTTTGAGCTTCTGTGTACATGGAGCCTTACAGAGCAACAGTTCTTAAACCTTTTCACCTAGTGTCAAGAGGTAAATAACAAAAGAAGAATTCCAGACATTAACCACTTGCTTACTGGGCACTTAAATCTCCCTCCTGCCCAGACCAATTTTCAGCTTTCAGCGTTGACGCACTTTGAATGACAATTGCGCAGTCACACAACACTGTACCCAAATACATTTTTTATAATTTTTTTCCCACAAATAGAGATTTCTTTTGGTGGTATTTGATCACGTCTGCGGCTTTTATTGTTTGCGCTATAAACAAAAAAAACAGCGACAAGTTTGAAAAAAACGCAATATTTTTTACTTTTTGCTATAATAAATATCCCAATTTAAAAAAAAAAAAAATTCCTCAGTTTAGGCCGATACGTATTCTTCTACATATTTTTGGTAAAAAAAATCACAATAAGCGTTTGATTGGTTTGCGCAAAAGTTATAGCGCCTACAAAATAGGGGATAGATTTATGATTTTTTTTTTTTTTTTTACTAGTAATGGCGGTTATCTGTGATTTTTGTCAGGACTGCAATATTGCAATGGACACATCGGACACTTTTGACACTATTTTGGGACCATTCACATTTATACAGCGAACAGTGCTATAAAAATGCACGGATTACTGTATAAATGTGACTGGCAGGGAAGGGGTTAACACTAGGGGGCGATCAAGGGGTTAAATGTGTTCCCTGGAAGTGATTCTTACTGTGTGCAGGAGGGGACTGACTGGGGGAGGTGACCGATGATTGTCCCTATGTACAAGGGACACACCATCGGTCTCCTCTCCCTGACAGGACGTGGATCTCTGTGCTTCCCCTCATTTCAGATCTACCCCTCAGATTTACAGCGACTGCACTTCCAAGTGCACTTTCAGTGCAATTTCAAGTACACTTTGCTCTTGTAGTCTGCACTTGTAGTGCAAAGTGGATTTGCCTTTAGTAAATAACCCCCATTGTTTAGAAACACTCATTAACCACTTGTCCCCCGCCCGCCGTCAATTGACGGCGGGCGGAGGACACTCGTTCTGACAGGACGTCATATGACGTCCTGCCTTTAAAACGAGCTAGGGGGCACGCGCCCGCCGCGTTCCCAAGGACCCGATGCGCGTGCCCGGCGGCCGCGATTGCCGTCGGGCACCCGCGATTGCCCGGGAATCGAGCAGGAAAGTGGATCTGTGTGTGTAGACACAGAGATCCACGTCCTGTGAGGGAGAGGGGACCGATGGTGTGTCCCTTGTATATAGGGACAACCATCGGTCACCTCCCCCAGTCAGTCACCTCCCCCCACAGTTAGAACACATTGAGGGAACATATTTAACCCCTTCCCGCCCCCTAGTGGTTAACCACTTCCCTGCCAGTCACATTTATACAGTAATCAATGCATTTTTATAGCAGGGATCGCTGTATAAATGTGAATGGTCCCAAAAATGTGTCAAAAGTGTCCGATGTGTGCGCCGCAATATCGCAGTCACAATAAAAATCGCAGATCGCTGCCATTACTAAAAAAAAAAAAAAAAAAAATGCTATAAATCTATCCCCTATTTTGTAGACGTTATAACTTTTGCGCAAACCAATCAATACGCGCTTATTGCGATTTTTTTTTTACCAAAAATATGTAGAAGAATACGTATCGGCCTAAACCGAGGAAAAATGTAATTGAAAAAAAAAAATGGGTATTTATTATAGCAAAAAGTAAAAAAAAATGTTTTTTTTCCAAACTGGACGCTCTTCTTTTGTTTATAGCGCAAAAAATAAAAACCGCAGAGGTGATCAAATACCACCAAAAGAAAGCTCTATTTGTGGGAAAAAAAGGACGCAAATTTCGTTTGGGAGCCACATCGCATGACCGCGCAATTGTCATTCAAAGTGTGACAGCGCTGAAAGCTGAAAAATGGCTTGGGCAGGAAGGGGGTTTTCGTGCACGGTAGGGAGGTGGTTAAAATGCGTTGCCGCACTGCAGTGCCATTGCCCAACATATGGGTAATCTATAGGATCCGCGCTTAGGATGTGGATAGGCTGCTGCCTCCCCTTAAGACCCTGTTCCTAGGGACTGGTGAAAATGTGCTTTAGAGATGGGGAAAGTGGCGCTGCCAAGGTATATGGTAGTTGGATAAGGCAAATGTGCTAGATCCCTATGCAATAGGTACCGTGGCGTATAAAACTTCAAAAGTACTTTGTTGATGATGATCCTATGGTAAAGTGACTGTGTGCTGTGCAAAAAGAATAAAGTGACAAACAAAACGTGCTGTGGTGGTCAATTGGAAATAACTCCCAAATGGAGGGGCTAAACCCAAAATGTGTATGATCTTCTGACCAATCTATCATGCAAAGGGAGATGTGCAAATAAATATAGATATATTACACCAAAGTAGGGTCCCTGGTGGAGACTGGCATTTAGATGTGTGATATATAAATGATGTACAGCCTGGCAGGCCAAATGTGACTAATTGAAAGTGAAAATTAGTAAATAATAAATCCAAACAAAATAACCTGCACAGTGACACAATTAGCTGCCTCCAGGGGCAGTAAACTAATAATGAAAATTCTTGAATCCAAGTGAGCTGACCAATTAGATATATAAATATATATAAAACCAAAAATGCAGCGCTTCAAAGTGAAAATCAGTCCATATAATTCATGACGAAAGAAATGGATGCAGGAAATTGAAGAACTCCACCACCAAAGACCTCAGTGTGAACAGATAACACACCACCACAAAAAATGTGCTCACAGTCTGCTTACCAAAAAGCGAGCATCATAAGCATGTAGTGAAATGCAGAGGATCACAGATGGATAAGGCTCTCCTATCTTGATAGAGTAACAACTGAAGTGTCCGATAATTTCAACATCAAAGGAACTTCCAGGATTTGGATATCATATATGCAGACCTCAGCAGGAGATGTTAAACCCATACAGAAAGAAAGGCAGCATAGTGAAGCCCGTAAGGTCAAATAAAATGTATTTAAAATTCTACTTACAGGGTAAAAAGATCATCAAGCCAAAAAAAGTATAATCCGCGGTTCTTAGCGTGCTCACATTGGTCAGCCTGACATGTTTCATCCAACAGGATATCATCAGAGGCGTGGCCAATGATGTGAGCACGCTCATTTATATACAGGAAGTAACAATCACATTTACCTGTGATAGGTAAACATGAAAGGTGCACAGCTTTTCCTAATTGTCATCACACTCACATTTACCCATGACAGGGCAACATGAAAGGTGCGCAGCTGTTCCTTATTGTCATCACACACTCACAATTACCTGTGATATGGCAACATGAAAGGTGCACAGCTTTTTCCTTATTGTCATCACACATTCACAGAGCCGCGACCGCACTGATAATGAAAAAAAGAGGAAAAAAAAAACACGGCCGCGCATGCGCGAACCGCCATGCTAACCATGAAGACAGGAAGGAGAAACCACAATAACAATCACACTTCCAGAGGGGCGAGGCAGAGGACGGAACAGAGACACGGCCACAAGTGTCCTGCAATGACATCTCTGTATGAGAATGTCAAACATGATAATGACCTTCCTCGATGGGCAGAACAACAACCCGGAAATGAATCGCCACATCAAAAGGAGGTTCACTCGGATGTAAACGCAGGTAACACAATACAGCCGGGCTCTGCGTTCCACTGCTCAAAACCGGAAGTGGAAGGTGAAACTGATATTGTATAAAGCCAGCCAAAATAGATGCCAGCAAAAGTCAATGGCATTACAAAGGACACATATTAAATAAAAATTCAATATGAAATAAGCGATTTACACTAAAGTGAGGATAAAAAAGGCAGGCTCACTAAAAGCGTAAAGCGCACAAATAGCTATAATGAGAGTATTAAAATATGTATATATAAAATGGACACTGCCCACTAGTGTCCAAATAAGGGAGTACTATATTGATAAATGAGCTAAATAGAATAGCTACATCACACACATCAAACAGGGAAAAAAATCTCAACCTGTATGGTGCAAATATGAACAAAAATAATGTAAAACCTAATTAAAACACCAGGAAAAAATAGAATAAAAATTAAAAAGGGAGAAAAATCAACTATTATTAATAAAACAATTTATATCCCATTCGACGTTCATGCCGAACGGGGTATAACATTTTAAATCATAAATCCAGCGAGCTTCAAGTCTAGAAATTCCTCGCTTAGACATGCTTCCCCGCCAGTGTGGGGTGAAACGGTCAATGGCCAAAAAAATCGTGCCTTTGGGATTTTTGTTATGACATTCCAAATAGTGCCGAGATACTGTATGTTTAGGAAAACCTTTTTTGATATTGGTAATGTGTTCGTTCACACGAACATGCATAGCACGTGTCGTGCGGCCTACATATTGGAGACCGCACGGACAAATTAGAAGGTAGACGACATTGAGAGATCTACACGTAATGAAAGTGTTAATGTCGAATACCCTTCCAGTAGTGTGTGAGCTAAATTGGCAAATTCTCCTACTTTTTTCTTTATTAACAATACACACATTACAGTAATGGCAAGGATGATAACCTTTAGTTTTTTGAAAAAAGGAAACTCTATTAGGAGCGTCTAAAATATTGGGAGCCACTTGCAGTTTCAGAGGGGGAACCCCTCTAAAAACAACTTGCAGCCTATCGGGCAAAACAGGTCCCAGAATCTTATCATTACGTAAGACTCCCCAATGTTTCGTAAAAATGTTCTTAATGTCAGTATGTTGTGTTGAAAAAGTGGTGACCATAGCAAAATTAAAATTGGTCTTCATAGAAGACACTCTATCCTTATTTCCAAGGATAAGGGCACGATCAGTGTCTCCCACTTCTTTAATAATAGCATTAAGATCATCTAATAAGTATCCCTTCTCCATGAACCTTTCTTTTAGTACATTGGCCTGTGTAAAAAAATCTCCCTTTAAAGTGCAATTTCGCCTCAACCGGACAAATTGGCTTTTTGGGATCGATTTCAGCCATGATGGATGATGGCAACTATCACGTCCTATATATCCATTGCGATCCGTGCTTTTAAAAAAGGTTGTTATATTGAAAATACCGTTCTTGATCCGTAGGTCAAGATCCAGAAAATGGATACCCTCAGAACTCATCTCAAATTGAAGAACAATCCCCAATGTATTATTATTGAGAGACTCCATAAAGGTGGCTAGAGATTTCATGTCACCATTCCACAGGAGGAGGATGTCATCTATGTACCTCCCCCAGAAGATCAATTCAGATCTCCTGTTGGTGTAGATGACATCCTCCTCCCACTTTGCCATAAATAGGTTGGCCATACTAGGCGCAAATTTTGCGCCCATGGCAACCCCCCTATTTTGCAGGTAATGGGTTCCCCCAAACCAAAAATAATTATGGGTCATGGCATAATTCAATAACTCCAGGACAAAATCCTGTTGAGATGGGACCAAACTGGAGTCCCTCTTTAAAAAGGTTCCAACGGCTTCCAACCCATCAGTATGTGAGATAATGGTGTAGAGGGAGGCCACATCGGCGGTAGCCAAAATGTAGCCATCCCTCCACTCCAAACTCTCTAGAGATCTAATAACTTGTGCAGAATCCTTGATGTAAGATGGTGTAACAGACACCAAAGGCTGCAAAAAAACATCAATGTACTTGCCAATTCGCGAGGTAATAGAGTCAAGCCCACTAATTATAGGTCTTCCGGGTGGGTTACTCAGACTCTTATGTACCTTGGGCAAAAAGTACATGATAGGCTTCCTAGGGGCCAGTGGAATAAGAAAGTCCCTCTCTTTCCTATTCAAAAGGTTATTTTCAAATCCCCTTTCAATGAGTGAAGAGAGCTCCTTCTTATATCTAAAGATGGGATCATGACTAAGTGGAATATAAGTATCCACATCCGACAAGATTCTTTCCATCTCAGAAATATAAGAACTCTTGTCCATCACTACAATGCCCCCTCCTTTGTCCGCCGGACGGACAATAATGTCATCTTTCTCTTTAAGGGATTTTAATCCCTCACGAAAGCGTGAATCCTGATAGTTCTTAATTTTTAATTTATCAAGATCCTTCAAGACTAACTCTTTAAAAACGGATATGGATGGTGGTATGAATCCAGGCGGATTAAAGAGTGAAGCATTAGATAGACCAGAGTGTTTAATTCCATTGGTCTCATTTACATTGATGGAAACGGGTTGAGACAAAAAATGTCTTTTAATATTCACCTTTCGGATGTATTTCTGAATATCTATAAAAGCCCCAAATTTACTGAGGGGTTTATCCGGAGCAAATTTGAGTCCACGATCCAATACTAATTTTTCATTGTCAGTAAGTGGATGCTGGCTAAGGTTAAAAATGCCAGCATCTCTTACACCCTTTGTCTTTTTCGATCGGCTCCTCCTCCCCCATCTGGTCCCTCTCCTAGATCTCCTCCCCTTTTGCCTCCCTGTGGGACCCTGGGAAAAAAGGGGGGGCAGAAGAGGAAGAGGGCAGATCTGAATGGTAAGAGGGGCCCGGGTGAGGTACAGGGGGTCTCCTAGGTGGATGAAAACCTGGGCTATCCCAACCTGATCGTCTAGGATCCGGTCGTGTATTTCTAGGGGTTCGAACAGATGGATGCTGAACAATGTAACGATCATCGTAATTTCGTTCATCGTAATCATCATAAGCATCCTGACGTTCTCTCAAAGGTGCATAATAATTGTAAGTGGGAACATCATCATAACGATCATGTTGAGTATAGCCATCATAACCCTGATTCCTTACATGACCTCCCTTACTATGTGGGTGTTTGTAAGGTATGGGCTTCTGTTTGTTATTAGCGACCCTTCTCCAACCCCCTTTAGGTGTGTTAGCATTGGTATTAGTCCCATTAGACTGAACATGGGATGTAGGGGGGGCAGATGGCTTAGGGTGTATGACAGGCCCCGAGGCGTTCCTTGCTCCTCCCTCAGCAAGGGCCACTCTCTTACCCTGCCATTTAAACACCTGACTGCTGGTGTAATCTTCTAGATCTCTGGTAAACTTCTTTTTCTTTTTAATTTTCTGGTCAAGATCCTCTTTTTCAAGAATCTTCCCGAGATTCTCAGATCTATTTTTATACTCCTCTGATTCTTTATATGGTGATAGCTTATCTTTAACCTCGGAAATATCCTCACCAATATCATTGAAATATTTGAACCAGCATAGGAGGTCTATTTCATCCTCTTGCGGAGTGATCTCGAATCTCAGGCTTCTGGGCACTATCTTATCCTCTAAGTATTTTTCTAAAAAGGCAATGTCCCAGTAGCCATGTACCTCCGAGATCATCAGATTTTTTAAACGTACAAAAAGACCTCCAATATCCAGATTCTGTTGAATCTCTACATTATTGAAAATATCCTTAAAATTCAGGGAACGAGAGTTCCGAAAATCAAATATATCCATATTAGTGAAAATAAGGTGAAGCAGCAAATATTACAAAATCAAATAACAAATGGTATACAGGGTGAACAAATACTTGCGCTAACAGCAAAAATATAAATATATAAAGCAGCGTGCACAGTCTGTGAATAAAGCAAACTCAAAAACGTATAAAACCAAAAATGCAGCGCTTCAAAGTGAAAATCAGTCCATATAATTCATGACGAAAGAAATGGATGCAGGAAATTGAAGAACTCCACCACCAAAGACTTCAGTGTGAACAAATAACACACCACCACAAAAAATGTGCTCACAGTCTGCTTACCAAAAAGCGAGCATCATAAGCATGTAGTGAAATGCAGAGGGTCACAGATGGATAAGGCTCTCCTATCTTGATAGAGTAACAACCGAAGTGTCCGATAATTTCAACATCAAAGGAACTTCCAGGATTTGGATATCATATATGCAGACCTCAGCAGGAGATGTTAAACCCATACAGAAAGAAAGGCAGCATAGTGAAGCCCGTAAGGTCAAATAAAATTTATTTAAAATTCTACTTACAGGGTAAAAAGATCATCAAGGCAAAAAAAGTATAATCCGCTGTTCTTAGCGTGCTCACATTGGTCAGCCTGACATGTTTCATCCAACAGGATATCATCAGAGGCGTGGCCAATGATGTGAGCACGCTCATTTATATACAGGAAGTAACAATCACATTTACCTGTGATAGGTAAACATGAAAGGTGCACAGCTTTTCCTAATTGTCATCACACTCACATTTACCCATGACAGGGCAACATGAAAGGTGCGCAGCTGTTCCTTATTGTCATCACACACTCACAATTACCTGTGATATGGCACCGCGACCGCACTGATAATGAAAAAAAGAGGAAGCCTATCATGTACTTTTTGCCCAAGGTACATAAGAGTCTGAGTAACCCACCCGGAAGACCTATAATTAGTGGGCTTGACTCTATTACCTCGCAAATTGGCAAGTACATTGATGGTTTTTTGCAGCCTTTGGTGTCTGTTACACCATCTTACATCAAGGATTCTGCACAAGTTATTAGATCTCTAGAGAGTTTGGAGTGGAGGGATGGCTACATTTTGGCTACCGCCAATGTGGCCTCCCTCTACACCATTATCTCACATACTGATGGGTTGGAAGCCGTTGGAACCTTTTTAAAGAGGGACTCCAGTTTGGTCCCGTCTCAACAGGATTTTGTCCTGGAGTTATTGAATTATGCCATGACCCATAATTATTTTTGGTTTGGGGGAACCCATTACCTGCAAAATAGGGGGGTTGCCATGGGCGCAAAATTTGCACCTAGTATGGCCAACCTATTTATGGCAAAGTGGGAGGAGGATGTCATCTACACCAACAGGAGATCTGAATTGATCTTCTGGGGGAGGTACATAGATGACATCCTCCTCCTGTGGAATGGTGACATGAAATCTCTAGCCACCTTTATGGAGTCTCTCAATAATAATACATTGGGGATTGTTCTTCAATTTGAGATGAGTTCTGAGGGTATCCATTTTCTGGATCTTGACCTACGGATCAAGAACGGTATTTTCAATATAACAACCTTTTTTAAAAGTACGGATCGCAATGGATATATAGGACGTGATAGTTGCCATCATCCATCATGGCTGAAATCGATCCCAAAAAGCCAATTTGTCCGGTTGAGGCGAAATTGCACTTTAAAGGGAGATTTTTTTACACAGGCCAATGTACTAAAAGAAAGGTTCATGGAGAAGGGATACTTATTAGATGATCTTAATGCTATTATTAAAGAAGTGGGAGACACTGATCGTGCCCTTATCCTTGGAAATAAGGATAGAGTGTCTTCTATGAAGACCAATTTTAATTTTGCCATGGTCACCACTTTTTCAACACAACATACTGACATTAAGAAAAATTTTACGAAACATTGGGGAGTCTTACGTAATGATAAGATTCTGGGACCTGTTTTGCCCGATAGGCCGCAAATTGTTTTTAGAGGGGTTCCCCCTCTGAAACTGCAAGTGGCTCCCAATATTTTAGACCAGTGGTCTCCAAACTGCGGCCCGAGGGCCGGATGTGGCCCTTTGCTTGCCTTTATCCGGCCCTTGGAGCACTATCCCTTCCAATGATACGAGACACTATTCTGCCATCTGACACTGACAATGGAGCACCATTTCTCCCACTGACACCACTAATGGGGCACTATTCCTCCCTATGATACCAGCAATGGGGCACTATTCCTTCCTCTAATACCAGATGTTTACTTGTAGCCAGGAAAATTTTCACAACCGCTTGCCAAAGTCCGGCCCTCCAAGAGTCTGAAGGACAATAAACCGGCCCTTTGTTTAGAATGTTTGGAGACCCCTGTTTTAGACGCTCCTAATAGAGTTTCCTTTTTTCAAAAAACTAAAGGTTATCATCCTTGCCATTACTGTAATGTGTGTATTGTTAATAAAGAAAAAAGTAGGAGAATTTGCCAATTTAGCTCACACACTACTGGAAGGGTATTCGACATTAACACTTTCATTACGTGTACATCTCTCAATGTCGTCTACCTTCTAATTTGTCCGTGTGGTCTCCAATATGTAGGCCGCACGACACGTGCTATGCATGTTCGTGTGAACGAACACATTACCAATATCAAAAAAGGTTTTCCTAAACATACAGTATCTCGGCACTATTTGGAATGTCATAACAAAAATCCCAAAGGCACGATTTTTTTGGCCATTGACCGTTTCACCCCACACTGGCGGGGAAGCATGTCTAAGCGAGGAATTTCTAGACTTGAAACTTGCTGGATTTATGATTTAAAATGTTATACCCCGTTCGGCATGAACGTCGAATGGGATATAAGTTGTTTTATTAATAATAGTTGATTTTTCTCCCTTTTTAATTTTTATTCTATTTTTTCCTGGTGTTTTAATTAGGTTTTACATTATTTTTGTTCATATTTGCACCATACAGGTTGAGATTTTTTTCCCTGTTTGATGTGTGTGATGTAGCTATTCTATTTAGCTCATTTATCAATATAGTACTCCCTTATTTGGACACTAGTGGGCAGTGTCCATTTTATATATACATATTTTAATACTCTCATTATAGCTATTTGTGCGCTTTATGCTTTTAGTGAGCCTCCCTTTTTTATCCTCACTTTAGTGTAAATCGCTTATTTCATATTGAATTTTTATTTAATATGTGTCCTTTGTAATGCCATTGACTTTTGCTGGCATCTATTTTGGCTGGCTTTATACAATATCAGTTTCACCTTCCACTTCCGGTTTTGAGCAGTGGAACGCAGAGCCCGGCTGTATTGTGTTACCTGCGTTTACATCCGAGTGAACCTCCTTTTGATGTGGCGATTCATTTCCGGGTTGTTGTTCTGCCCATCGAGGAAGGTCATTATCATGTTTGACATTCTCATACAGAGATGTCATTGCAGGACACTTGTGGCCGCGTCTCTGTTCCGTCCTCTGCCTCGCCCCTCTGGAAGTGTGATTGTTATTGTGGTTTCTCCTTCCTGTCTTCATGGTTAGCACGGCGGTTCGCGCATGCGCGTCCGTGTTTTTTTTTTCCTCTTTTTTTCATTATCAGTGCGGTCGCGGTGCGCATGCGCGGCTCTGTGAATGTGTGATGACAATAAGGAAAAAGCTGTGCACCTTTCATGTTGCCATATCACAGGTAATTGTGAGTGTGTGATGACAATAAGAAACAGCTGCGCACCTTTCATGTTGCCCTGTCATGGGTAAATGTGAGTGTGATGACAATTAGGAAAAGCTGTGCACCTTTCATGTTTACCTATCACAGGTAAATGTGATTGTTACTTCCTGTATATAAATGAGCGTGCTCACATCATTGGCCACGCCTCTGATGATATCCTGTTGGATGAAACATGTCAGGCTGACCAATGTGAGCACGCTAAGAACCGCGGATTATACTTTTTTTGCCTTGATGATCTTTTTACCCTGTAAGTAGAATTTTAAATACATTTTATTTGACCTTACGGGCTTCACTATGCTGCCTTTCTTTCTGTATGGGTTTAACATCTCCTGCTGAGGTCTGCATATATGATATCCAAATCCTGGAAGTTCCTTTGATGTTGAAATTATCGGACACTTTGGTTGTTACTCTATCAAGATAGGAGAGCCTTATCCATCTGTGACCCTCTGCATTTCACTACATGCTTATGATGCTCGCTTTTTGGTAAGCAGACTGTGAGCACATTTTTTGTGGTGGTGTGTTATCTGTTCACACTGAAGTCTTTGGTGGTGGAGTTCTTCAATTTCCTGCATCCATTTCTTTCGTCATGAATTATATGGACTGATTTTCACTTTGAAGCGCTGCATTTTTGGTTTTATACGTTTTTGAGTTTGCTTTATTCACAGACTGTGCACGCTGCTTTATATATTTATATTTTTGCTGTTAGCGCAAGTATTTGTTCACCCTGTATACCATTTGTTATTTGATTTTGTAATATTTGCTGCTTCACCTTATTTTCACTAATATGGATATATTTGATTTTCGGAACTCTCGTTCCCTGAATTTTAAGGATATTTTCAATAATGTAGAGATTCAACAGAATCTGGATATTGGAGGTCTTTTTGTACGTTTAAAAAATCTGATGATCTCGGAGGTACATGGCTACTGGGACATTGCCTTTTTAGAAAAATACTTAGAGGATAAGATAGTGCCCAGAAGCCTGAGATTCAAGATCACTCCGCAAGAGGATGAAATAAACCTCCTAGGCTGGTTTAAATATTTCAATGATATTGGTCTGGATCTGTTGCGATTTCTTATCGCCAGAAAAAGGCACAAACCTTATCAACTTGATAAGGATATTTCCGAGGTTAAAGATAAGCTATCATCATATAAAGAATCAGAGTAGTATAAAAATAAATCTGAGAATCTCAGGAAGATTCTTGAAAAAGAGGATCTTGACCAGAAAATTAAAAAGAAAAAGAAGTTTACCAGAGATCTAGAAGATTACACCAGCAGTCAGGTGTTTAAATGGCAGGTTAAGAGAGTGGCCCTTGCTGAGGGAGGAGCAAGGAACGCCTCGGGGCCTGTCATACACCCTAAGCCATCTGCCCCCCCTACATCCCATGTTCAGTCTAATGGGACTAATACCAATGCTAACACGCCTAAAGGGGGTTGGAGAAGAAATTACGATGATCGTTACATTGTTCAGCATCCATCTGTTCGAACCCCTAGAAATACATGACCGGATCCTAGACGATCAGGTTGGGATAGCCCAGGTTTTCATCCACCTAGGAGACCCCCTGTACCTCACCCGGGCCCCTCTTACCATTTAGATCGGCCCTCTTCCTCTTCTGCCCCCCCTTTTTTTCCCAGGGTCCCACAGGGAGGCAAAAGGGGAGGAGATCTAGGAGAGGGACCAGAGGGGGGAGGAGGAGCCGATCGAAAAAGACAAAGGGTGTAAGAGATGCTGGCATTTTTAACCTTAGCCAGCATCCACTTACTGACAATGAAAAATTTGTATTGGATCGTGGACTCAAATTTGCTCCGTATAAACCCCTCAGTAAATTTGGGGCTTTTATAGATATTCAGAAATACATCCGAAAGGTGAATATTAAAGGACATTTTTTGTCTCAACCCGTTTCCATCAATGTAAATGAGACCAATGGAATTAAACACTCTGGTCTATCTAATGCTTCACTCTTTAATCCGCCTGGATTCATACCACCATCCATATCCGTTTTTAAAGAGTTAGTCTTGAAGGATCTTGATAAATTAAAAATTAAGAAGAACTATCAGGATTCACGCTTTTGTGAGGGATTAAAATCCCTTAAAGAGAGAGATGACATTATTGTCCGTCCGGCGGACAAAGGAGGGGGCATTGTAGTGATGGACAAGAGTTCTTATATTTCTGAGATGGAAAGAATCTTGTCGGATGTGGATACTTATATTCCACTTAGTCATGATCCCATCTTTAGATATAAGAAGGAGCTCTCTTCACTCATTGAAAGGAGATTTGAAAATAACCTTTTGAATAGGAAAGAGAGGGACTTTCTTATTCCACTGGCCACTAGGAAGCCTATCATGTACTTTTTGCCCAAGGTACATAAGAGTCTGAGTAACCCACCCGGAAAACCTATAATTAGTGGGCTTGACTCTATTACCTCGCGAATTGGCAAGTACATTGATGTTTTTTTGCAGCCTTTGGTGTCTGTCACACCATCTTACATCAAGGATTCTGCACAAGTTATTAGATCTCTAGAGAGTTTGGAGTGGAGGGATGGCTACATTTTGGCTACCGCCGATGTGGCCTCCCTCTACACCATTATCTCACAAACTGATGGGTTGGAAGCCGTTGGAACCTTTTTAAAGAGGGACTCCAGTTTGGTCCCGTCTCAACAGGATTTTGTCCTGGAGTTATTGAATTATGCCATGACCCATAATTATTTTTGGTTTGGGGGAACCCATTACCTGCAAAATAGGGGGGTTGCCATGGGCGCAAAATTTGCGCCTAGTATGGCCAACCTATTTATGGCAAAGTGGGAGGAGGATGTCATCTACACCAACAGGAGATCTGAATTGATCTTCTGGGGGAGGTACATAGATGACATCCTCCTCCTGTGGAATGGTGACATGAAATCTCTAGCCACCTTTATGGAGTCTCTCAATAATAATACATTGGGGATTGTTCTTCAATTTGAGATGAGTTCTGAGGGTATCCATTTTCTGGATCTTGACCTACGGATCAAGAACGGTATTTTCAATATAACAACCTTTTTTAAAAGCACGGATCGCAATGGATATATAGGACGTGATAGTTGCCATCATCCATCATGGCTGAAATCGATCCCAAAAAGCCAATTTGTCCGGTTGAGGCGAAATTGCACTTTAAAGGGAGATTTTTTTACACAGGCCAATGTACTAAAAGAAAGGTTCATGGAGAAGGGATACTTATTAGATGATCTTAATGCTATTATTAAAGAAGTGGGAGACACTGATCGTGCCCTTATCCTTGGAAATAAGGATAGAGTGTCTTCTATGAAGACCAATTTTAATTTTGCTATGGTCACCACTTTTTCAACACAACATACTGACATTAAGAAAATTTTTACGAAACATTGGGGAGTCTTACGGAATGATAAGATTCTGGGACCTGTTTTGCCCGATAGGCCGCAAGTTGTTTTTAGAGGGGTTCCCCCTCTGAAACTGCAAGTGGCTCCCAATATTTTAGACGCTCCTAATAGAGTTTCCTTTTTTCAAAAAACTAAAGGTTATCATTCTTGCCTTTACTGTAATGTGTGTATTGTTAATAAAGAAAAAAGTAGGAGAATTTGCCAATTTAGCTCACACACTACTGGAAGGGTATTCGACATTAACACTTTCATTACGTGTACATCTCTCAATGTCGTCTACCTTCTAATTTGTCCGTGCGGTCTCCAATATGTAGGCCGCACGACACGTGCTATGCATGTTCGTGTGAACGAACACATTACCAATATCAAAAAAGGTTTTCCTAAACATACAGTATCTCGGCACTATTTGGAATGTCATAACAAAAATCCCAAAGGCACGATTTTTTTGGCCATTGACCGTTTCACTCCACACTGGCGGGGAAGCATGTCTAAGCGAGGAATTTCTAGACTTGAAACTCGCTGGATTTATGATTTAAAATGTTATACCCCGTTCGGCATGAACGTCGAATGGGATATAAATTGTTTTATTAATAATAGTTGATTTTTCTCCCTTTTTAATTTTTATTCTGTTTTTTCCTGGTGTTTTAATTAGGTTTTACATTATTTTTGTTCATATTTGCACCATACAGGTTGAGATTTTTTTCCCTGTTTGATGTGTGTGATGTAGCTATTCTATTTAGCTCATTTATCAATATAGTACTCCCTTATTTGGACACTAGTGGGCAGTGTCCATTTTATATATACATATTTTAATACTCTCATTATAGCTATTTGTGCGCTTTACGCTTTTAGTGAGCCTCCCTTTTTTATCCTCACTTTAGTGTAAATCGCTTATTTCATATTGAATTTTTATTTAATATGTGTCCTTTGTAATGCCATTGACTTTTGCTGG
This sequence comes from Rana muscosa, assembly GCA_029206835.1. Lineage (NCBI taxonomy): Eukaryota > Metazoa > Chordata > Amphibia > Anura > Ranidae > Rana > Rana muscosa. The sequence goes on along the minus strand of JARGYO010000162.1, from coordinate 36,383,187 downwards.
CATCTATTTTGGCTGGCTTTATACAATATCAGTTTCACCTTCCACTTCCGGTTTTGAGCAGTGGAACGCAGAGCCCGGCTGTATTGTGTTACCTGCGTTTACATCCGAGTGAACCTCCTTTTGATGTGGCGATTCATTTCCGGGTTGTTGTTCTGCCCATCGAGGAAGGTCATTATCATGTTTGACATTCTCATACAGAGATGTCATTGCAGGACACTTGTGGCCGCGTCTCTGTTCCGTCCTCTGCCTCGCCCCTCTGGAAGTGTGATTGTTATTGTGGTTTCTCCTTCCTGTCTTCATGGTTAGCACGGCGGTTCGCGCATGCGCGGCCGTGTTTTTTTTTTCCTCTTTTTTTCATTATCAGTGCGGTCGCGGTGCGCATGCGCGGCTCTGTGAATGTGTGATGACAATAAGGAAAAAGCTGTGCACCTTTCATGTTGCCATATCACAGGTAATTGTGAGTGTGTGATGACAATAAGGAACAGCTGCGCACCTTTCATGTTGCCCTGTCATGGGTAAATGTGAGTGTGATGACAATTAGGAAAAGCTGTGCACCTTTCATGTTTACCTATCACAGGTAAATGTGATTGTTACTTCCTGTATATAAATGAGCGTGCTCACATCATTGGCCACGCCTCTGATGATATCCTGTTGGATGAAACATGTCAGGCTGACCAATGTGAGCACGCTAAGAACCGCGGATTATACTTTTTTTGCCTTGATGATCTTTTTACCCTGTAAGTAGAATTTTAAATACATTTTATTTGACCTTACGGGCTTCACTATGCTGCCTTTCTTTCTGTATGGGTTTAACATCTCCTGCTGAGGTCTGCATATATGATATCCAAATCCTGGAAGTTCCTTTGATGTTGAAATTATCGGACACTTCGGTTGTTACTCTATCAAGATAGGAGAGCCTTATCCATCTGTGACCCTCTGCATTTCACTACATGCTTATGATGCTCGCTTTTTGGTAAGCAGACTGTGAGCACATTTTTTGTGGTGGTGTGTTATCTGTTCACACTGAAGTCTTTGGTGGTGGAGTTCTTCAATTTCCTGCATCCGTTTCTTTCGTCATGAATTATATGGACTGATTTTTACTTTGAAGCGCTGCATTTTTGGTTTTATACGTTTTTGAGTTTGCTTTATTCACAGACTGTGCACGCTGCTTTATATATTTATATTTTTGCTGTTAGCGCAAGTATTTGTTCACCCTGTATACCATATAAATATATATAAATGAGCCCTGAATGTTTTCTTTGAGGAATCAAGCAATGCCCCTAGTCACTGGGGGGCAGAGAAAATATGTAGTATAGTTTCTAGGAAAGGTAAGTACAAACTACATTTTCCCTGTTGCTGCTATGGGGTTATTATATTTGTCTCTTGGTGATTCAAAATTTCCAACCTTGTAGTTTAGCTCCAGTCTGGTATAAATGTGGAAACAAAAAAGTTGGGGAAAGTTCATAGCTGTCTGACAATCTGAATGTTCCTTAACAATTCTGTTGTTATTAGAAGCCCTGCGGTATTCTATGTGTAACCTTTCCCCATCAATGGCAGTGCCATGTATGAACAATTACGCTACTATTATTACACTGTAAATGACTTAAAAGTGGAAGAATTTCTTCCTTTAATACATTAGCAATGCAAGCAACATCTTGACTAGTTTATGCAGATGCATATTTACTCAGTGGGGGTTATTTACGAAAGTCAAATCCACTTTGCACTACAAGTGCAAAGTGCACTTGAAATTGCACCAAAAGTGCACTTGGAAGTGCAGTCGCTGTAAATCTGAGGGGTAGATCTGAAATGAGGGGAAGCTCTGCTGATTTTATCATCCAATCATGTGCAAGCTAAAATGCTGTTTTTTATTTACCTTGTATGTCCCCCTCAGATATACAGCGACTGCACTTCCAAGTGCACTTTCAGTGCAATTTCAAGTGCACTTTCCACTTCTAGTTTGCACTTGTAGTTAGGGTTGCCACCTGTCCGGGATTCACCTGGACAGTCCGGGTTTTGAATCATGTGTCCGGGCTTCAGTCCACTTGAAACCCGGACACATTATTTAGACAGGAATGTGGCTCGGAACAGGGCTTGACAGGAGGATGAGGGGATACTATGTACGTCACATTACTATTCTCTTTGGAGTGCCCAAATGTGTCCCAGGTCTGTTACAATCCTATAGTGTAAACCAGGGGTTTTCAAACTTTCTAAACAAAGGGCCAGTTTATTGACCTTCAGACTTTAGGGGGGCCGGACTATGACCAGTGGTAGTGGAAGTTTTCTTGGCATCGGTGGGAGTAAACATCGCCATAATTGGTATTGGGGGAGAAGCAGTGCCCCATCATTGTAAGGAACAGTGCCCCTTCATTGGTATCATTGGGAGGGGAGGAATAATACCCCATCAATGGTATCATTGGAAAGCAATAATGCCCCATCATTAGTATCAGTGGGAGGAATAGTGTCCTATTATTGGTGTCAGTGGGAGATATTGTGCTTCATTGCTAATGTCAGTTGGCAGAATAGTGTCTTGTATCTTTGAGAGTAGTGACCCAATGGCCAGATAAAGGCAGGCAAAGGGCCGCATCTGGCCCCACAGCCGCAGTTTGGAGACCACTGGTGTAAACTAAAGCAAAAAAAAATTACTGTGTACCGCTAAAGTGTTCGAGTATGGCTTGAAGAAAAAGTGGCAACCCTACTTGTAGTGCAAAGTGGATTTGCCTTTAGTAAATAACCCCCACTGGTTTGCACTGACATGATGCCCAATGGGGTTGATTTACTAAAACTGAGAATGCAAAATCTGGTGCAGCTCTTCATAGAAACCAATCAACTTCCAAGTATTTTTGTCAAAGCTTACTTGAACAAGCTGAAGCTGATTGGCTACCATGCACAGCTGCACCAGATTTTGCACTCTCCAGTTTTAGTAAATCAACCCCAATATGTCCTCTAATATATCAAATTAGAATAATACCACTTTGTAGAACAAAGAATAGCAGGTAATCTGATTAACCATTTCAAGGCCACAGTAACTTTTGACGAATGACTCCTGGGCAATCTTCATGAAGGTATTTCGTGGCATTTTAGATTATCTCAATTAATTACGGTATTGACTTTAGTATATTAGTATGGTTTGAAGGACTTTTGTGTCAACGGAAGAACAATGGTGTGCATTAACATGGAAGCCCATGACAGTCCTAAGTCGCATGCAAGCAGCCTAATGACAATTTTTTGTACCATGCATGCAGTCCATTGCAATCTTTTGTAACATGGGAGTAGTCTCTGTCAGTCTCTTACGACATGTGAACAACATTTTAAACATTGACAGTTTTTAAATCTTTTTCTAGTTTAACCAGTGATAATTTTAAGACACTAGTGTTAATATAGATTAACTATTCACGCTAGTGAACTGTGATAATGTTCCGTGTGCTGGCACAATGCAGTGTCATGAATTCTATATTGTACCTCGGTGCACTTTACCAACAGATGTGCTGTGGTCTACCTTAATGTAACACACATTATCGTATGGCATAACACGTGTGTTAACGAAATGCAGTGGTGTGATTATGCACTCAGATTATTCATTGGTTTGTCTCATTTATAATGACAGCCAACTTGAAATGAAAGGAAGCGCAGAACACAAATGCAAATCAAATAGACTATTAATTTCGGTTAAAGGCAGATAAACAAGGTCTTTTTTTTTTTTTTGCTGTAGCAGTACATGAGTATAAAGTGAGTCATCTAACAGAATGCAACTAGGTTATCTCACAACCAGGAGGTATATCTTCAGACAGTTCAAATCCTACAATAGAATCAGTAGATCTAAACAGAGGGCATGCATGCATATAGATACCAGGACCCAGGACTACCTATTCACCCACTCACCTTGGAGGGGAGGTTTAATTGTAGTACAATTAACAGAGACCTGGGGGGAGGGGAGGAATCGAGGAGGGAGATGTGGGGGGGGGGGGGAAGAAGAGAGGAGCTAGTGCATTGACTTTTATCTTCAATCTACACCGTGAGGTGTCTGGCCTCCACCCATTTTGACCACATTTTCTGAAACTTTTTAGGACAGTTGCGACCCATATATATCAGCTTGTATAATGGAGGGTGGCATTGACCAGCTTTTTCCATGCAGAAATCCAGGGTGGCTCAGGTGCCTTCCAGTTAAGCAAAATAGTTTTCCTAGCGTAGTATGCACAGTAAAAGATAAGGGGTTTGGTATGTGTGTTGGTAGGTAGATTATCGGTTACACCCAACAGAAGGATCAGGGGATCAAGTGTGATGGGTATCCCACTGAGTGTTCTGATGTCAGCAGCTACCACCTGCCAGAATGTCTGTATTTGTGGACAGTCCCAAACCGAGTCTGACAGAGGAAGATTGGTCCGAGAGCCTCCAACAATACATCCCCCTTATGATAGCAGCCAAAGATCGGTTCATTCAGATTACATTTCTTCATAGATATAGAGATAGTTTTTGTACCTGCAGGTAAGCTTTTTTTAAATCTTACCTGTAGGTACAAATCCCCAAACAGTGTTTACTACCGCTTTTATAGTTTTCCCCTTCTCCAGCTGTTTCTGTATTCAGTGCAACACTGCATCTCCCCTTGTTTGCTGGCAGGATTATTATGCTCATATCCCTACGAAAAGCCTTGCTTTCTTGTGGGTTCAGGTTGGAAGAAGGCTAGAGCAGCCCATTCTCACAGGTAGATTTATTTAGCTTTGCCTCTTGAAATGTGTTTGTTATGGATGTTAAAGCGAAGGTCCGCCTAAAAAAAAAATATTAAAAGCCAGCAGCTACAAATACTGCAGCTGCTGATTTTTAATAAATGGACACCTACCTGTCCACGGTGCCCGCAATGTCGGCAGCCGAAGCCGAGTAATCGCTCGGCTCTCGGCTGCCCCAGCCGCCATCCTGGGTGAGAGAATCAGTAAATTAAGTGTTGCGGCTTCACTTCCCGGTTCCCTACTGCGCATACGCGAGTCGCGCAGCGCGTCCTAACTGGTCCCTGCTATCTTTTGGGACCTGTGTGTTTCCCAGAAGACAGCATGGGGGTGACAGGGAGGGGCGTGACTCCCGCGGGAGTCTATGCCCGGAAGTGGGTGCAAATACCTGTATTATACAGGTATTTGCACCCCCCTGAAGGTGTCAAATGTGACACCGGATGGGGGGGAGGGTTCCGAAAAGCGGAGGTTCCATTTTTGTGTGGACCTTCGCTTTAAGTTCTGTAGTTGTGATGAAATCCACCACAGGAACAGGATAGAGGTGCCACAATGAAATTCAGTCCTTTGGATAAGATTTATTTTACAAACTGGGTAAGCCTTTTGTCTAAAAGGCTCTTCACCCATAGTTATTATTGTTTTGGGGTGTTTCTTATTATCCTTTATTCCTCCAGGATAACTCCTCTGTTCTGTTGCTAATCTGTAGTAGTAGAATGTTGAACTTGTTAACTTGTCTCTCCTTGATTCTTGGTTAGAGTTGAGCGGACACCTGGATTTTCGGGTTCGACGGGTTCGGCCGAACTTCGGAAAAAAGTTCGGGTTCGGGACCGAACTTTAACCCGAACCCGGACCCGAACCCGAACCCCATTGAAGTCAATGGGGACCCGGACTTCTAAGGACTAAAAAGGCTCTAAAAAAGTAATGGAAAGGGCTAGAGGGCTGCAAATGGCAGCAAAATGTTGTTAAGAGCATGGCAAGTGCTCTGCAAACAAATGTGGATAGGGAAATAACTTAAAATAACATTAAAAAAATAAAAAAATATGCTGGAGGCCGCCTTTTCAGCAGAAGAGGTACGGGAAGTCATTAACCACTTAACGACCGCTCACTGTATATATACGTCGGCAGAATGGCACCGACAGGCACAATCACGTAGAGCATACATGATTGCCTTTGTATAGTTGGGGGGTCCAATCGGACCCCCCTCCTATACAGTGAGCGGTGGCTAAGTGTCCGGGAGCATTCCGGGATGAGGGGGCAGCCATTCGTTTCCGGCCACCCCCTCGCGATCGCTCCCGGCGAATGGAAATGCCCCCTCTGTCTGTGTCAGACAGAGGGAGCAGGAGGAAGTGATGTCATCTCTGGTGCGGCGCTCACATATACCGAGCGCCGTACAAGAGAAGACATCAGGTCAGTGCACACAACACTACACTGACACCAGGACACATAGGGACATAAATCGCCCCCCCAGGCCCCCCCAGACACCCCAGATCACCCCCCAGATCACCCCCCAGCCCCCAGTCACAGTGTCACTGATTGCAGTGACCATTTATTTAGTGATCACTGCAATCAGTGACATTTGTGACTGTAAAAGTGTCACCAAAGTTTAGTCTTAGTTCCAGTGTAGCCCCCTAACCCCCCCCTAATAAAGGTTTAACCCCCTGATCACCCCCCAGATAACCCTTTCACCCCCTATCACCACTGTCGCTAAGCGATCATTTTTCTGATCGCTGTCTTAGCGTCAGTGATGCCGATCGGCAGCCAGTAATTTTTTTTAGGTTCGCCGCATGTTTTTATAGCGTCAGGTACCCCAATATATTATCTAATAAAGGTTTAACCCCCTTGATCGCCCCCCAGGTAACCCTTTCACCCCCTATCACCACTGTCACTAAGCGATCGTTTTTCTAAACGCTGTCTTAGTGTCTGTGATGCAGATCGGTAGCCGGTAATTTTTTTTAGGTTCGCCGCAGGTTTTTATAGCGTCAGGTACCCCAATATATTATCTAATAAAGGTTTAACCCCCTTGATCGCCCCCCAGGTAACCCTTTCACCCCCTATCACCACTGTCGCTAAGCAATTGTTTTTCTAAACGCTGTCTTAGTGTCGGTGATGCAGATCGGTAGCCAGTAATTTTTTTTAGGTTCGCCGCATGTTTTTATAGCGTCAGGTACCCCAATATATTATCTAATAAAGGTTTAACCCCCTTGATCGCCCCCCAGGTAACCCTTTCACCCCCATCACCAATGTCGCTAAGCGATCGTTTTTCTAAACGCTGTCTTAGTGTCGGTGATGCAGATCGGTAGCTGGTAATTTTTTTTAGGTTCGCCGCAGGTTTTTATAGCGTTAGGTACCCCAATATATTATCTAATAAAGGTTTAACCCCCTTGATCGCCCCCCAGGTAACCCTTTCACCCCCTATCACCACTGTCGCTAAGCGATCGTTTTTCTAAACGCTGTCTTAGTGTCGGTGATCCAGATCGGTAGCCAGTAATTTTTTTTAGGTTCGCTGCATGTTTTTATAGCGTCAGGTACCCCAATATATTATCTAATAAAGGTTTAACCCCCTTGATCGCCCCCCAGGTAACCCTTTCACCCCCATCACCACTGTCGCTAAGCGATCGTTTTTCTAAACGCTGTCTTAGTGTCGGTGATGCAGATCGGTAGCTGGTAATTTTTTTTAGGTTCGCCGCAGGTTTTTATAGCGTCAGGTACCCCCATATATTATCTAATAAAGGTTTTAACCCCCTGATTGCCCCTAGTTAACCCTTTCACCAGTGATCACCATATAAGTGTTACGGGTGACGCTGGTTAGTTAGTTTGCTTTTTATAGTGTCAGGGCACCCGCCGTATATAACCCAATAAAGGTTTAACCCCCTGTTCGCCCGGCGGGTGATATCAATTAGGTTTTAGCGTCAGAGAGGGTCTGCGTCACACCCCAGGCAGCGTCAGGTTAGTGCCAGTAACGCTAACACCCACGCGTGAAGCATACACCCCCCTTAGTGGTATAGTATCTGAACAGATCAATATCTGATCTGATCAGATCTATACTAGCCTCCCCAGCAGTTTAGGGTTCCCAAAAACGCAGTGTTAGCGGGATCAGCCCAGATACCTGCTGGCGCCTGTGTTTTGCCCCTCCGTCCAGCCCAGGCCACCCAAGTGCAGTATCGATCGATCACTGTCACTTACAAAACAAAAACACACATAACTGCAGCGTTCGCAGAGACAGGCCTGATCCCTGCGACTCCAGTGCTGTAGGAGGTGATTTCACCACCACAGTTAAAAAAAAAAAGCAAATATGCCGAAGCATTGGGGCAGCAGGGGCGGAGGAGCGATTTTGCTCCTAATGCCGCGTACATACGGTCGAAATTCCGACGGAGGCTTGCCCGTGGAAAAGTCCGACCATGTGTGTGCGGCATAACTTTTTTGCGGGAGGATGCCCCCATGCTTCGGCATATATAAATGGTGCGTGTATGCCCATCATTGGAAGTGGGTGGATGAAGGGCGGTATTCTAATGGTGGGCATACCCACCGATCAATCTCTTTTTTCGCTCAGCCAACTGGCTGCATGAAAAAAAAAGATTACAATACATGTCCAACAAGGACCAGCAACGTACTGGTATGTTGCTGGACTTTGAATGTTTATACCAGAATGATGCCTGCAGGTTTAGGTATCATCTTGGTATCATTCTTTTCAGCCTGCGGCCGGCTTTCATGTAAAAGCAATCCTAGCGGCTAATTAGCCTCTGGACTGCTTTTACAAGCAGTGGGAGGGAATGCCCCCCCCCCCGGATATAAAAAGCGCCATTGGGAAATTGGGAAAGCATTTTATCACACCGATCTTGGTGTGGTCAGATGCTTTGAGGGCAGAGGAAAAATCTAGGGTCTAGAAGACCCCAGTTTTTTCAAAAAAAGAGTACCTGTCACTACCTATTGCTATCATAGGGGATATTTACATTCCCTGAGATAACAATAAAAATGATTAAAAAAAAAAATACTTGGAAGGAACAATTTAAAAATAAAATAAAAAAGCAAAATTAATAATAAAAAAAAAAGCAAAAAAAAAAGCACCCCTGTCCTGCCCTGCTCTTGCCCAATGGCGAACGCAAGCGTCGGTCTGGCGTCATATGTAAACAGCAATTGCACCATGCATGTGAGGTATCACCGCGAAGGTCAGATCGAGGGCAGTCATTTTAGCAGTAGACCTCCTCTGTAAATCTACTGGGGTAACCTGTAAAGGCTTTTAAAGGCTTTTAAAAATGTATGTAGTTTGTCGCCAATGCGCGTTTGTGCGAAATTTTAAAGCATGTCGTGTTTGGTATCTATGTACTCTGCCTAAGATCATCTTTTTTATTTCATCAAACATTTGGGCAATATAGTGTGTTTTAGTGCATTAAAATTAAAAAAAAGTGTATTTTTTAACCCAAAAAATGCGTTTGAAAAATCGCTGCGCAAATACTGTGTAGAAAAAAAAAATGCAACACCCACCATTTTAATCTGTAGGGCCTTTGCTTTAAAAATATATATAATGTTTGGTAGTTCAACATAATTTTCTTGCAAAAAAAAAAATGTTTTCATGTAAACAAAAAGTGTCAAAAAGGGCTTTGTCTTCAAGTGGTTAGAAGAGTGGATGTAAGCTTCCTAATGTTGTGTATAAAATGCCAGAACAGTTCAAAACCCCCCCAAATGACCCCATTTTGGAAAGTAGACACCCCAAGCTATATACTGAGAGGCATGTCGAGTCCATGGAATATTTTATATGTTGACACAAGTTGCGGAAAAACGAATTTTTTTTTTTTTTTTTGCACAAAGTTGTCACTAAATGATATATTGCTCAAACATGCCATGGGCATATGTGGAATTACACCCCAAAATACATTCTGTTGCTTCTCCTGAGTATGGGGATACCACATGTGTGAGACTTTTTGGGAGCCTAGCCACGTACGGGACCCCAAAAACCAAGCACCGCCTTCAGGCTTTCTAAGGGTGTAAATTTTTGATTTCACTTCTCACTGCCTATCACAGTTTCGGAGGCCATGGAATGCCCAGATAGCACAAACCCCCCCCAAATGACCCCATTTTGGAAAGTAGACACCCCAAGCTATTTGCTGAGAGGTATTGTGAGTATTTTGCAGATCTCGCTTTTTGTCACAAAGTTTTGAAAATTGAAAAAAAAAATATATATATATATATTTTCTTTCTTCATTTTCAAAAACAAATGAGAGCTGTAAAATACTCGTCATTCCTCTCAGCAAATAGCTTGGGGTGTCTATATTCCAAAATGGGGTCATTTGGGGGGGTTTTGTGCGATTTTGGCATTTTATGGCCTTCGAAACTGTGATAGGTAGTGAGGAGTGAAATCAAAAATTTGTGCCTAGAAATCCTGAAGGCGGTGTTTGGTTTTCGGGGTCCCGTACGCGGCTAGGCTCCCAAAAAGTCCCACACATGTGGTATCCCCGTACTCAGGAGAAGCAGCAAAATGTATTTTGGGGTGAAATTCCACATATAACCATGGCATGTGTGAGCAATATATCATTTAGTGACAACTTTTTGTATTTTTTTTTTGTCATTATTCAATCACTTGGGACAAAAAAAATATATTCAATGGGCTCAACAGGCCTCTCAGCAATTTCCTTGGGGTGTCTACTTTCTAAAATGGGGTCATTTGGGGGGGTTTTGTGCTATTTTGGCATTTTATGGCCTTCGAAACTGTGATAGGTAGTGAGGAGTGAAATCAAAAATTTGCGCCCTTAGAAATCCTGAAGGCGGTGCTTGGTTTCCGGGGTCCCGTACGCGGCTAGGCTCCCAAAAAGTCCCACACATGTGGTATCCCCGTACTCAGGAGAAGCAGCAAAATGTATTTTGGGGTGAAATTCCACATATAACCATGGCATGTGTGAGCAATATATCATTTAGTGACAACTTTTTGTATTTTTTTTTTTGTCATTATTCAATCACTTGGGACAAAAAAAAAAAAATTCAATGGGCTCAACATGCCTCTCAGCAATTTCCTTGGGGTGTCTACTTTCCAAAATGGGGTCATTTGGGGGGGTTTTGTACTGCCCTGTCATTTTAGCACCTCAAGAAATGAGATAGGCAGTCATAAATTTAAAGCTGTGTAAATTTCAGAAAATGTACCCTAGTTTGTAAACTCTATATTTTGCGCAAACCAATAAATATACGCTTATTGACATTTTTTTTACTAAAAACATGTGGCTGAATACATTTTGGCCTAAATGTATGACTACAATTGAGTTTATTCGATTTTTCTTATAACAAAAAGTAGAAAATATCATTTTTTTTCAAAATTTTCGGTCTTTTTCCGTTTATATCGCAAAAAAGAAAAGGCAATCAAATACCATTAAAAGAAAGCTCTATTTGTGGGAAGAAAAGGACGCAAATTTCGTTTGGGTACAACATTGCATGTCCGCACAATTTACAGTTAAAGCAGCGCAGTGCAAAATTCTGAATTCACCTCTGGTCCTTTAGCTACCAAATGGTCCGGGGCTTAAGTGGTTAAGAACCTCAGAAACTCAACGGCACGATGCCACACATATGGTGGGAATGCCCCAGAATACGCCCTTTCTGGAATAAATTATTAAATTTAATGGATAAGCTAGTGGGAAAATAAAATACTTTGAAATAAAAATGTAGCGGGGTGCTAAATTTAAGGGAAGTGTTTGAGTGGTAAATAGGCTCAAACACCCTAATTCTGTAGGATTCATGGACCATTTTGTCCTCGGGGGACAGTATTGGTGTGCAGTTCCCTGCGGCCTACAGGTGGCGCTGCCATGGTAGGCTAGGGTTGAACCGCCGATACAGTGCTGTGCCTTTTGTGTCCCCTCTTGGCAGTAGTACAGTGGGGCAGGGAACCTGCTGTGCATGCCGGGAGAGCATATAAAAGGGGCAGACCTTTGGCCTGGGGGCTGATGTCCAGTGGGGTCCACGCCCAGGTGCCTTCAGCCTGGGTGCATGTGTTCCTGTTCCATCTCGGGTACCTTTAGCCCGGGGTGAGGTACTATCCTGGAGTTCCTGCTGCCCTGGGTATGGAGGTCTAGGTGCGGGAGTAAAGCCTGGAGTCCAGAGCCTTCGTCTGGAGTCCGCTAAGGGTCGAGGAGTCTTAGGGTGCCGCCTCGTGTAGGGGACCATGTTCCAGGGAAGGGAGGATCATTCTGATGGACCGATGCGGGAGTCACGGTGAAGGAAGGGTCTGTTGACTCCCTGGAGAGATGTCTTCCCCTTGATATGGGCTAGGTTCGTAGAAGGAGAAGCTCAAGGTCATCTTGACTGTATCAGAGGCCTTATTCACCCGGCCCGTGGCAGGGGCCTTATACACCCTGGTCTGTGGCAGAGACCAAAGTTCTCCAGGTCCGTGGCAGGGGCCTTGTACACCCGATCTGTGGCAGAGACCAACCTCAAGGTCTGTGGCAGAGACCGTGCACCTAAAACTGTTTGAGAAACCTAAGCAGTGAAGTGAATGTGCTACGTTTGTGCCTGGACCTCCTCCTTAAGCTGTCCTGTTTCTTTGCTCTAACCTTTTCTATCCGAGTAGAGTTTATTTTGCCATGAGAGAATAAGAGTTGTAATTTCAGCTGGTGTGGACATTGACTTTACTGGGAATTAAAGGACTTGCCTCTACCTACAGTAGAGGTGAGAATCATCCTCTGGAGGAGTTTTGACTCCGGCTGTGGACACGGCCCGTCAAGTACACCGCTCAACCTCTTTATATAGGAGGGTACGGGCTGGTAGTGCGGTGTGCCTTTCTCCCTCCTGCGAGGAGCCAACAACATAAAGGCAGGTAAGGGGGAAAGGATCTGTGCGCTACAAAAAAATAAAATAAAAATTATAATCTTGACCTAGGAGGACGAGGTCCATATGGAGTAGGAGGTTGAGGTGGCGGTGGATGTGGCTGTGTAGGTGGAAGCGGCGGTGGAGGAGGACGAGGTAGCCAACACTGGTTCAAAAATACAACAATGGCTGGGTAAGGCCGGTGATGTGTCAAATTCTGTCCCCCGTCAAATAGTGTCCACCCTGTACTGCGCTTGCTCAGTATGTAGGACAAGGGGATTTCGAAAATCTCCCAAGACGAACGGCGCCTGCGTGGTGAGTTCAGGTGAAGGCCACACCATCCGTGGTTCAAGCCGAGCCAAGTGAGGCCGTGCCCGAAGCGTGGCGATCGAACCGAGCCCGTGAGGGGCCCTGTTACTATGTGCTACCGTATGTCCACTTGGATGGTGGGGCTTGAACCTGCACTCACAGCGCAGGCGCCGTTCATCTTCGGAGATTTTGTGAATCTCCTTGTCCTCTGTACTGCGCAAGCGCTGCGCCTTCGCAGTATGGGCCGGACACAATCCGATGGCCGGACAGTTTTTGTCACAACACCGGTATACATGTCTATTCTGCACAAGGTATGGACAAGTCCTGTGGGATCCATGCCTGGTTCATTTTAATGAACGTGAGCTTGTCCACATTGGCTCTGGACAGGCAGCTGCGCTTGTCTGTGATAACGCCCCCTGCCGTGCTAAATACACGTTCAGATAATACACTGGCTGCAGGGCAGGCCAGCACCTCCAAGGCATAAAGGGCAAGCTCAGGCCATGTGCCCAATTTGGAGACCCAGAAGTTAAAGGGGGCAGACCCGTCATCCAGTACGTGTAGGCCTGTGGACACATACTGCTCAACCATGTTGGTGAAATGCTGCCTCCTGCTAAGACGTTCCATCTCAGCTGGTGGTGCTGGTTGTTGTGGCGTGCTGACAAAGCTTTTCCACATTTCAGACATGCTAACCCTGCCTTCTGAGGTGCTGCCGGTGCCCCGGCTGCGTTGGCGACCTCTTCCTCCTCCTCTGCCTTCGCCTTGCGCTTCCACCGTACGCCCGCTGTCAGGTGGGAATGTCACCAGCAGCGCGTCTACCAGCGTGCGCTTGTACTCGCGCATCTTACGATCCCGCTCCAGTGAGGGAATTAAGGACGGTACGTTGTCCTTGTAACGGGGATCCAGCAGGGTGGCCACCCAGTAATCAGCACCAGTTAAAATGTGGGCAACTCGGCGGTCATTGCGGAAACACTGCAGCATGTAATCGCTCATGTGTGCCAGGCTGCCCAGAGGCAAAGAAAAGCTGTCCTCTGTGGGAGGTGTATCGTCTGTGTCCTCTGTATCCCCCCAGCCACGCACCAGTGATGGCCACGAGCTGGTCTGGGTGCCACCCTGCTGTGAAAACGGCTCCTCCTCCTCCTCCTCCTCCTCCATCTCCTTCTCCACCTCGTCATCCTCCAGAACTGTGCCCTTTCTGGACAATTGTGTACCTGGCGTTTGTTGGTGCAGGAATCCACCCTCGTAGCCACTTGTGAAAGACTGCCCTGAAAGCCTTTGAAAAGATCCCGCTTCCTCCTCCTCATCCTCCTGTGCCACATCCTCTTCCATCATCGCCCGAAGCGTTTTTTCAAGGAGGCATAGAACTGGGATAGTAACGCTAAGAACGGCGTCATTGGCACGGGACATGTTGGTGGAGTACTTGAAACAGCGCAACAAGGCACACAGGTCTCGCATGGAGGCCCAGTTATTGGTGGTGAAGTGGTGCTGTTCCGCAGAGCGACTCACGCGTGATTGCTGCAGCTGAAACTCCACTATCGCCTGCTGCTGCTCGCACAGTCTGGCCAGCATGTGCAAGGTGGAGTTCCACCTTGTGGGCACGTCACATATGAGGCGGTGAGCGGGAAGGCCGAAGTTACGCTGCAGCGCTGACAGGCGAGCAGCAGCAGGGTGAGAACGCCGAAAGTGCGCACACACAGCCCGCACTTTCTGCAGCAGCTCTGGCATATTGGGGTAATTTTTAAGGAACCTCTGGACCACCAAGTTCAGCACATGCGCCAGGCAAGGGATGTGCGTCAAACCGATTAGGCCCAGAGCTGCTACGAGATTTCGCCCATTATCGCACACCACCAGGCCGGGCTTGAGGCTCACTGACAGCAACCACTCATTGGTCTGTTGTTCCATGTCCCTCCACAACTCCTGCGTGGTGTGGGGTTTTTCCCCTAAACAGGAAAGTTTTAAAACTGCCTGCTGTCGTTTACCCCTGGCTGTGCTGAAGTTGGTGGTGAAGGTGTTACGCTGACCGGATGAGGAGGCGGTAGAGGATGAGGAAGCGGAGTAGGAGGAGTTAGCAACAGGAGGCAAAGTGAAGCGCTCTGCAATTCTCGGTGGTGGAAGGACATGCGCCAAACTGCTATCTGCCTCAGGCCCAGCCGCCACTGCATTTACCCAGTGTGCTGTTAGGGAGATATAATGTCCCTGACCGTGCTTACTGGTCCACGCATCCGTAGTTAGGTGGACCTTGCCACAGATGGCGTTGCGCAGTGCACACCTGATTTTGTCCCCCACTTGGTTGTGCAGGGAAGGGATGGCTCGCCTGGAAAAATAGTGGCGGCTGGGCACGACGTACTGTGGGACAGCCAATGCCATCAGGCTTTTAAAACTCTGCGTCTCCACCATACGGAATGACAGCATTTCAAAGGCCAGGAGTTTTGAAATGCTGGCATTCAGGGCCAGGGATCGCGGGTGGCTAGGGGGGTACTTCCTCTTCCGCTCCAATGTTTGGGAGATAGAGAGCTGAACGCTTCCATGGGACATTGTGGAGATGGTTGGTGACCCAGGTGGTAGTGTTGCTGGCAGATCCTCTGTTTGCGGGGTGGCAGGTGCCACTGTCACTACAGAGGTGGATGAAGAGGCCGAGACTGCAGCAGAAGAGGAAGCAGGAGGAGCCAGAGACCTTTCTTGGTTTTTGAGGTGTCTACTCCACTGCAGCTCGTGCTTTGCACTTAGATGCCTGGTCATGCAGGTTGTGCTCAGGTTGAGAACGTTTATGCCTCGCTTCAGCCTCTGATTGCACAGCCTGCAAACCACTCGTGTCTTGTCATCAGCACATTGTGTGAAGAACTGCCACGCTAGGGAACTCCTTGGACCTGGCTTTGGTGTGCTCGGTCCCTTGCTGCGTTGGGCAGTAGCAGACATACTGTCTAGGGGACGGACGCTCCGCTTTTGCACCCTGCTCCCTCTTCTGCTGTGCTGGTGGCTCTGTGCGACCACCGCCTCTTCCTCCAAACTACACTGGTCACCTGCATAACGTTCATTCCATGTGGGGTCGAGGACCTCATCGTCCTCCACATCATCTTCCACCCAGTCTTCACCCCTGCCCTCCTTGTCTGTCTGCACAATTGCGAAAGCAGCAGCAGTTGGCACCTGTGTTTCGTCATCATCCGAGATGTACTCATCATGAAACATAAGTGGTTGGGCATCGGTGCACTCAATCTCTTCCACTTCTGGGGCAGGGCTAGGTGGATGGCCCTGGGAAACCCTGCTAACAGAGTCATCGAAAAGCAGAAGAGAATGCTGCATGATTTGGGGCTCAGACTGCTTGGCTGATTTGCAAGGGGGTGAGGTGAAAGACTGATGGACATGGGTTTCAGGTGCCAACTCTGATCTTTCATCAGAAGAGTGGGTGGGAGACAATGTGAAGGAACCCGAGGCACTGTCAGCAACCCAATCTACTATCGCCTGTACTTGTCCTGGCCTAAACATTCGTACAGCCTCATTAGGCGCGACAAAATACCGCCGCAGGCTCGGTCGCCTACTCGCACCTGAGGAAGGTGTTTCACTTGTGCGTGTATCTGGCACAGATCCACCACGTCCTCTCCCTGCAACAGGAGCTCCACCAGCAGCACCACGACCGGGGCCACCACGTCCCTTTGACCTTCTCCTCATATTTTCCAAATTTAGGATGTTGCCCTAAATGGGTGTTTTTGGAAGAGCAGAACACACCCACAGTACGTAACCGCTGAATCGCACAGCTACAGAACTGCAGAAAATGCTATTCAAAAAAAATTTAGTTTTTTTAGTATAGCACAGTAGGAGAAAACTATATAGAAATTGTTTATTTCACACACCTCCAAATATGTATAACACACTGCAAACTATTTTTTGTGCCCCTAAACGGCATTTTTTGGAAGAGCAGAACACACCCACAGTACGTAACTGCTGAATCGCACAGCTACAGAACTGCAGAAAATGCTATTCAAAAAAAAATTTGTTTTTTTAGTATAGCACAGTAGGAGAAAACTATATAGAAATTGTTTATTTCACACACCTCCAAATATGTATAACACACTGCAAACTATTTTTTGTGCCCCTAAACTGCGTTTTTTGGAAGAGCAGAACACACCCACAGTACGTAACCGCTGAATCGCACAGCTACAGAACTGCAGAAAATGCTATTCAAAAAAATGTTGTTTTTTTAGTATAGCACAGTAGGAGAAAACTATATAGAAATTGTTTATTTCACACACCTCCAAATATGTATAACACACTGCAAACAATTTTTTGTGCCCCTAAACGGCGTTTTTTGGAAGAGCAGAACACACCCACAGTACGTAACCGCTGAATCGCACAGCTACAGAACTGCAGAAAATGCTATTCAAAAAAAATGTTTTTTTTTTTAGTATAGCACAGTAGAAGAAAACTATTTAGAAATTGTTTATTTCACACACCTCCACATATGTATAACACACTGCAAAATATTTTTTGTGGCCCTAAATGGCGTTTTTTGGAAGACCACAATACTACCGCAGTACGTAACCGCTGAATCGCACAGCTACAGAACTGCAGAAAATGCTATTCAAAAAAAATGTTGTTTTTTTAGTATAGCACAGTAGGAGAAAACTATATAGAAATTGTTTATTTCACACACCTCCAAATATGAACACACTGCAAACTATTTTTTGTGGCCCTGAATGGCTCTTTTTGCAAGCGTACATTAAAGTGCATTTTTTTTTTTTTGCCCTAAACGGGTCTTTTTTTGAACGAGCAAAATAAAATGCAATTTTTTTTTTTTTTTTTTGCCCTATGGGTCTTTTGGAAAAGAGCACAATAAAGTGCCTTTTTTTTCCCCCCTAAATGGATCTTTTTCAAAGAGCAGAATACACCCACGGTATGGAAACGGTGTATCTCTCAACGTAATATGCAGTGCTGGTGCACTGAGCTTGCAGATAAAAGTTAGATTTTCTCTGACACTGGGCTCATGGCAGTGTAAAAAGACTGTGCACTGCAACACAAACAGGTAAACCTATGCAGATCGCTGAGTTATATCTCTGAATCTGGACTCCTATTCCTATATAATATATCTCTCTCCCTGAAAGCACCAACAGGAACCTGGCCCTACACTACACTATCTCTCTATCTTTTCCCTCAGATTGCAGAATCAGGACTACCTCATGTATTTTACAATCTCTCCCTATTAGCAACAGCAGCAGCCAAGATCCTCTCCCTATCTATTCTGAAGCAGAGTGACGTGTGTGCTGTGTGCCTCTAGCTTATATAGAAGCTGGGTCACATGTTGCACTGACCAATCACAGCCATGCCATTAGTAGGCATGGCTATGATGGCCTCTAAGGGCACACCAGCTAATCAAAAGGTGATTGGCTGGCCCCTGAAGCATTTCTAAATGCGTAATTAGATTGCCCAACCCGAACCCGAACCCGAACCCGGACTTTTGCGCAAAGTCCGGGTTCGGGAAAAAGCTAAAGTTCGGTACGGACCCGAACTTTACAGTTCGGGTTCGCTCAACACTATTCTTGGATTGTAGGAGTAACTCTTTTGAAGATTTCACAAGGTAGCTTTGGTGCCAAATGCTATTTAACACTGTCAGCTTTCTATTTCAGGGCAGATGGTTTTACATCTTTACACCAATGATTTGATAATTCACATGTAATATTATGACCTTTTTAATTTTTTATATTCCATTATTTATTAAAGCACTCACTGGTTCACATAATACTCTCTAAAGTATTTACCTTTGGAGCAGGGAGAATTTTTTGCGGTTTATTGGACAGAGAAGCTAGCCATACATTTTAGGATTTCTCTAGTTCATCCCCATAAGTTGAACAAGAGAAATTAATGAATTCCTCTATCCACACTAAACCTGGATGGAGGGATCTTCCCTGATGGCTTTTGTACCCTGATAGCCAATGCTTCTGTGACTGTCAGAATACCCCAACCATGACTGCATCTGGTTGCCTGCAGTCACTGTTTGACTTAGAATTTTCTTCTCAGCTGTTTTGATTGTCATATCAAAGTTTTTGAGCTGGGTGGTGCCAACAAGACCATGATTCTTTCAGAAATCTGCCAAAATTCAAGATGACTAGCATAACACTTTAAATAGCATTACTGCTGATGTGCATGAATATTTACTTAAAACAACTTAAAATCTCCTGTCTTTCTAGAGCTGCCTTCTGATTGCCATGCAGCCTATTTGAATGGAGAGAAGAGTGGCATATTTAAAATCCAACCAGCCAATGCTCAGCCCTTTGAAGTATACTGTGAAATTACAGCCGGTAAGTCTGCAAGTTTAATGGAATAAAGCAAATCTGTGGCATCTTCCAACAAGAAAAAAATATATGTGAAAAACAAGAAGTAATCAATAATCTAGAGATCTGGACAGGTGAAATTATATGGTATTTGCTTGGAAACATATAGCACTGGTTAAATCCTCTGTCTGGTTCTCACAAGGTTAACAATTCTCTGCCTTTTTTGTTGGCAAATAGGCATGCTTCAAAGAGGCTTATCTAAATGCCTAGATTGCACCGGAAATGGTAGTTGGCTGGACAACTGTTTAATTTGTTTTTGTTTATCCTGCAAATAAAAAAAAAACAGTATTCAGGATTATTTTCTCTGAGTGAGCGCCAGGATTTACACTTGCCTGCTATTTGCATATAACTAAAATTGTCTATATCACTGGATCTACTGATAATTTTGATAGATTTCACTGGAGGTTAGGGCATAGCTAATAAAAAATAAAACAAAAGGTAACAAAACAAAAAAACTTAAAGTGTTTGTTAACCCAAACAAAAAAAATAAAAAATGCAGATCCTGGTCCCTTATAACAGATTATGCCCCCTCTAAACTGTAAAAAAAAACCAAAAAAAACTGAACCTGCCACTTCCTGTATGCCTTCTCTAAATAGACCACGATAACCAGGGTAGCTCCGCCCTGATCACCGTGGTCAAAGTGCGTTTCTCCGTCATACGCTGTCCCCTCTCCCCCTTTTTCCTGCCTGTCATCCCCCTCTGTGTCTGTCTACGGCCAGCCCCGCCCCCCTACCGCTATTCTTGTAGAATAAAATAAAAAAAAACTAGTGTTGTAAATACCTAATTTCAAATGTCTTCAGGCCGGTCACATGACTCGTGGCCGCTTTACAGGTATGAGACACAGCTTCTGCGGAGGAGACTAACAGTCACGTGATCTCCCCGTCTGACGTCAGAGGGAGATCACAGCCTCTCCCTCAGAAGCAATAGATCAGAGCTGTAAAGCGGCCGCGAGTGATGTGACTGGCTGATATTAGGTATTTACAACACTCTCTTTTTTAAAACTACAGACACAGTGTGCTATGCCAGCCTCTAATAGAGGGGCTGGCATAGTTTTATATGGATGGGTTAACAAACCCTTTAAAGCGGAGTTCCACCCACTTTTACTACTTTATCTTAAAGGAAAGACCATTCCTCCACCACTCGATTTTGGATAATATTTTTTTTTTCTTACTTACCTTTTCTGAAGTACTGAGTGTACTTCCGTCCTAGCTCGGCTCCGGCCCAGGGCGTCATTTCCTCTTCTCCCCCGCTGCCTTTTGGGACCTGTAGCAAACATACGGTATTTGCCGGCGTATAAGGCGACTGGACGTATAAGACGACCCCCTATTTAAACACCATTTAAAAAAAAAAAACATTAGAAACATTAAAAAACACAAAGCAAGAATGCCAGCTACTCATCCGCCATGCTGTAAAACACAGACAGAGATCTCTTGAATGCCACACCTCTGGAAAGTATAATTTTCACTAACCAAACCTATGCCACTTTTGGGTTACATTCTATGGGAATTTTCCACCAAAATGCATTTAATAAATGTATTAAAATTCACAAGTAATACAACCACCCCCCTGTACTATGTCCCAGATTCACCTGTTCCTCTTGGGTGCCTGGGACCTCAAAGGCAAACAGCAGGATGTATAGTAGTGGGAGATCAGTGAATGGATTTACCCTGTGAAGTATGGTGAGCGATGTATTCTTTTAATAAATACAAAGCCTGCTTGGATTGGCAGAGGCTGTAGCATCATCAGCCAGTGCCTCTCTCTCTCTCTCAAAGCCAATCCGAGCAGACTACTGTATGTAGCCTGCTCGGATTGGCAGAGGTTGTTACTACAATCCGAGCAGGCTCTGTATTCATTAATAGAATACATCGCTCGCCAGGATTGGCTCAGCGGCGAATACTGTATGTGGCTGAAGCCACATACAGTATTACCGGACATCCAGCGAGCATCCAGGGGGCTGACATCCATCGGGCAGCATTCTATACCCGGCGTATAAGACGACCCCCGATTTTTGGGCATTTTTTTTACGTGTAAAATGTAGTCTTATACGCCAGAAAATATGGTATATACAGTTCCTATTGGCGCTACAAACTGTCAGTCATATACATGGGCATGTGCGACCTGGAACAAATAAAGAGGGCTGATTCACAGTGCAGCTACCAACCACTGGAAAGATGGATAACAGGATACAAACAACAAAAAGCAGCACTCAATGGGAATAGCATAAAAAACTTTATAGTCTTTAAAAAAGGAACAAGATAAATGTATTGCACTGGAAATAAAATCAATAAAAGCTGCAGCAACTGTCAAAATAGTACGGGTACTTTCAGATAGTAGCAAACATCGACCAGTCGGCATGTGGATGGACCATGAAGGGAACTATCACAACTCCTGGTAGATGGTAATGGAATCCCGGTATAAGAGAGGGGAGTGTGATGTAACAGCCCTTATATCTGGCAGAAGGTGATGCTCCGCCGGCATGCAGATATGTGGACACAGTAAGGGAAACCCTTCAGTGACTTAGTCACGGCTTCCCCCGAGCTTACGATCAACCACTACTGATGAGTCCCTGTCTCTTCCTGCTTCCCTCTGTCTCCGAGGCAACGCTGACAGTAGGTGCCGCCGATTTTGTGTCAATCTCGCCTCTGCTAGCGGCAAGATTGACCACCCGCGATCCCCGTCGCGGGAGCCAGCGCCGAGCTATGTCGCTCCTCCCGCTCGCCGCCCCCAATGGATTCCTATGGATGCACGGCATCTCGTGGGGGCAGCGAGCGCGAGAAGCACAGCCTCTAGCGGCAATATCCAGCGTGATCTCATCGCGCTGGATATACAAAATCGGAGGCACGTACTGTGACGTCATACAGCGTGCCCGGCTCCCAGTCTGCTTGTCCGGCTCTCCTGGCTTCATCGCTCCCCCCACGGAGGTTTCTGCATGTCACAGTGAAACAGACCAGCTCCCGCACGGCTCAGCTGCCCAGCGGAGTATTCCCTCACATCTCACGTCAGGGCTTGCCGTGTCCATCTGAAGGGTTTCCCTTACTGTGTCCACATATCTGCATGCCGGCGGAGCATCACCATCTGCCAGATATAAGGGCTGTTACATCACACTCCCCTCTCTTATACCGGGATTCCATTACCATCTACCAGGAGTTGTGATAGTTCCCTTCATGGTCCATCCACATGCCGACTGGTCGATGTTAACCCCTTCTCACCTGGACTCAGCAGTGGTATCGTTTAATATTTTATACCAGTATCTTACTAAGCTACATGCTTCTATGACTGTCTTTGCTACCATCTGAAAGTACCCGTAATATTTTGACAGTTGCTGCATCTTTTATTGATTTTATTTCCAGTGCAATACATTTATCTTGTTACTTATTTACAGACTATAACGTTTTTTTATGCTATTCCCATCGAGCGCTGCTCTTTGTTGTTTGTATCCTTTTGGGACCTGTGTGTGTCCCAGAAGAGGACGGGGTCATTCAGAAAACGCAGCACAACTCGTGCATGCGCTGAAGGAGACCTGCAGTGACGCCTGAAGGCTCCACTGCCGGTTTCCCTTAGTTGGAATGGTGGCGCCTGCACCTGCACCTGATCAATGGATGAATCGGCCTGGGGGGGGGCCACATTGCGTGCTCCCAGGACAGGTAAGTGTCCTTATTTAAAGTTAGCAGCTACAGTGTTTGTAGCTGCTGACTTTAAAAAATAAAAAATTGTGGCTGGAACACCGCTTTAAGCAAAAGAAATTGTTAAATTCCCATATAAACCCAGGCAGTGTTGATGGTGAAATGCCTCCCGCAGCGCTACTGTGTTCTGCAGCTACAGCCCCCGGCAGTAATCGCATGTAAAAAATTAAACAGACTGGTTGTACCCAAGTCGATTGATGGATGCAACCGAGAAAGTGGTTGAACAGTCGATTTGCAGATTGACTTCTGTTCAACTGCAGTTTCCACACATGGATCGGAATGTATGGCCAGCTTAACAGTGTGTCTATATCTAATATATGTGTAGCACTGACCCCCGAAGGAGCTGCTGAATTTGTTTGGGCCTGTACTCTACTAGTGAACCCCCACTGACTTGGCTCAATCCCCCTTGACATGGCTGTGGTGTAATGTTGGTGCGGAGATAATGGTGAAGGAAAACCCCACAATATAATAACAGTATACTTTTGCTATTACCTGTGTATCCAATGGCTCCACCTGCTGCTGAAAAGGGAACAACACTTGTTGTGGCAAGATTGGTTGTTTGCAGAGCACACAGCCATCTTTGCCTTGTGCTAAATGAGCACACACTTTAGATTCCATCTTTTTGCAACAATGCTATCTTTAGGCTAAAATTCACTCACCATTCATACATCCCATCATTCATTCAAGGAAAGTAGCATCACCAGACAGCTATGTTCTCATCTCAGCATACCAGCATGACTGCCCGGCTCGAGCCTCATGGCTCCTTTTTATTATCAAAAGATCTCAGCAGCAGATAATCACCTCCCCCCATGGGAGTGGTCATCAAAGCATGTGACCTCCATGGGAGTGGTCGTCACATGATGTCCTCTTTACACAGCAAAAGTCCATATAAGGACATCCCTCTAACAAGATGTCCCATACAATCCAGTACATGAATACCACACAAGAAATATAGCTTAAAGGATACAATTCAATACAATAATACAATAACATAATGGCTAAAGTCCTATGGGCGTGTCCAGGCAGGGAGAGCGCGCATGCTCCCAGCAAACAAAGCCGTATTGCTTTAAAACATGGACGCTCTCCCCGGCTCTGACAATGCTCTTATATTACCGTTGATAGGAATCCTTATTCTGCGCTATTCCATAGAATAACACATATTCAGATTATACTATTATTGAGTGGGGGAGGGAGGCTATCTGCAGACGCGCGCTACGAATCCCAATCAATGTTGATCAGACACAGCAGAGACAAGAGCACGCATCTGCCTATAACCAATGATGTTGTTGCAGAGCGAGCATATCCCCTCCTTAACGATCGTCCATGCTAATGCACAGAGGGCCCTCGTCGGTGGACATATCCGCACCCTGCAAACATCACACTCCAACCTCAAGACGTTTTCCCCTACCAGACGGGATTCAACCAGCCTCAGACTGCCCCAGTCAGCTCTTTAGAGCGGGTTGCGGAAGTACTAACACTGGGTGACACTATGACAATACATATTAAATACATCTTCATAAAAATCTCCACAACAGTCCTCCCTTTTTTGTCATATGCACCCCATGTCCATCGATGAAACTTGATCTGCTTCTTACACCTGGAAATGAATCAGTCCTTACAGTCCATAAAAAGGGAAACACGGCTTGACATGTAGACTCTATTCTTCAGGGGCATGACTTATAAAGGAGGACACGACATGGTGAGCTGTAGTAATCGCCGATCCGTCTGTGATCCTCTGTGTCTTGTATGTGGGTCCGGTTTCGGGGCGTCTCATCAAGGAAACTCTGGTCACGCGTCCAATCAGGTAACAGGAGCACCTCGTCACGACATAGAAAGAATAGAAATAAAAACTACATGAGTATATATATTCCTACTTCCTTTAACCACGATCAGCTGTAAAATAAAAATTAGATCCCCAAAGATTCCCTGGACCCCTAAAAGGACTCCCAACTTTCACTTAGCTACAGCTCTGGCTTCAACAGTTACATGAAGAACCCTATCCTTAACGGATGAGAATTGTTCAATCGTATCCCAAGCTCGAGCCCCCCCCCCACCTTGTACATCCAGGACCCCATGCCCAGACCTGGTCGGGGTTGGTGAACAAATCCCTTCTAGCTGTCCCTGCCATTCGTAATTTCCTGCGCCATCAGATCCTCATGATTGGCCGCGACATAAGATGCTGGGACAGCTTCACCATCACGCATGAACCTCTTGCTTTGGGGGGAATTACCTTTATAAGCTGCAGATCCACAGAAGCACCTAACTAAAGTTAAAACACACTTGTGGGCTGCCTAGATACCCAAACCGACAAGAGGCAAAGCTATTAAAACTAACCAATTTTACCCTCTAAAAATACATCGTTAGATTCCATTGACAAGTGTCTGTTTGGAGTCTTCACCAGTCTGTCAAAACTCCTCATACCCATAATAACATCATACCTCTGTCATCGCTGGGGACTAAAACTCGGTGAAGACTCAGAACAGACCCAGCAATTGGTCCTGTTCGCTTTCTGAGCTAGTCAGGAAATACACTTTAAATAATAACTTGGGATGCTTTTCATCGTTACCCTTGCTAAAATTTACTAAACAACAAAAATATAAATAAACAAAGATACTCCTCATTCTTTGGTGTGGTTGAGCCGCTTCTTGCAGTGGCTGGCGTGGTCTCATCCCTCAAGCTTCTTTACAATGACCCAGTCACCTGGTTGGAAAGAATGTAAACTGGTTATTGTGTCAGGGTCCAGGAGGGACTCGTGAACCCTGTGGTGGACATTTTGAAGTTAATGTCACAGTGATCGCACCCACCCCATCAGCCGAGAATATAAGTGACAGCTAATGAGGAAAGTACGACTCTGGTTTTGATTGACCTCCAAACAACCCTCCATATGACAATAACCCAGACATCGGGACTGTGGTCACTGCATAACCTGTGCGTGGCTTACAATACCTGGAACCATTGACAAAAGGTTCTTAGCATCTGGGATGGGAACCTACTTCACCTGACTGCTGCTTGCCGATTCAAATTCTATCAAAGAAAGACAGTCTTGGCACAAACTTGGTTAGAATTACAGGAGGTTAACATTATGTGTTTGAAAAAAAAACTGTCATTCTTACATTTATCATTCCCCCCCCTTTTCTTCCTCATTAGAAACTGAAGGAAGAACTGCAGGATTTAGAGTGATGCAGGAAAAAGAAACAATGAAATAGCCTATGATACTTTTACCTCCTTAGACTCGTATTTATCCATATGTACAGCTGTCTACATACACCTGCTCTCTATGTACATACACTTTCAGAAACTCCTTGGACCTTAAAAATACTTATAAGCAAAATCATTACTCTATCCTTCATATTTAACTAGGGCTGGGCGATTTTCCTCCCAAAAAAATCTGCGATTTTTTTATAAAAAACTCGATTTACGATTCGATTTTTTTTAATTCTATTAATTAAAGTGCATCAACAAAGAAAATTGCAAAGGCAAACCCCATTTCTCTAACTGCAAAGTCAGTGTGCAACAAAGATTGTTAAACATCCAAATTATTAATACTGTATTTGGATTTAGCTAATAAAACAACAAAAAATCTTGAGGTTACTCTTAGTTGAATTGAACTGTGCCTGTGCCTCACTGTGCCCGTGCCTCACTGTGCCCATTCTTCACTGTGCCCGTGTCTCACTGTGCCCAATGCCTCACTGTGCCCAATGCCTCACTGTGCCCGTGCTTCAATCACTGTGCCCCTACCTGATGCAGATTTTCATGGGATACGGATTTTACTGCTACACCGGCGGCCATTCCAGTATTCAAAAGCCGCGCCTCCTCCTCGTCTGTGATAGGCGGAACACTCAATTTCCCAGCATTCAGTGTTCCGTCTATCACGAACATCCGCTCATCCTCATAACACAGACGAGGATGAGAGGATGTCCGTGATAGGCTGAACACTGCCTGCTGTGAAATTGAGTGTTCCGCCTATCACAGACGACGAGGACTTGGGAGGCGCAGCTTTTGAACACTGCAATGGCCGCCATCTGTCTGCATGACACGCTGATCAGGTAGGCAGACGGCGGCTTGCGGTTAGTTAGTGTTACATTACATCTACTCGTGGCGGCTGTGGCGAGTAGATGTAATTGGGGTAACGCCACCCAGTGCCATTCCGGATATGCCCCCTGCAGCCCTGCTACAGAAACTTTAAAGAAAAAAAAAATTATTAAAAAAAAAAAAAAAATCTAAAAAAAACGATTTTCTTCAAATCTGAATCGATTTGAACTCAAAACTCGATTCAAGATTAAAATCGATTTTTTTCCCAGCCCTATATTTAACCTGCAAAGAATGGTAAACAATAATGACATTCCTGTATATTGGTAAATTGTCAATGACATTCTTTCAAAACCAATTCAAACAAAACCCTCTTTAACCCTTACTTTTCTCGTTCCTACAAAAATACAACAGCCGCGGTAAGTTCGAACATATTCACGTTACTACATACAAACATTCAGATACAAACGTGGGGGGGGGGGGGATACTTCAGTTTCCAAAACCACAAATGAAAAAACAAAAACAGCCAGAATTCTCCCTTCGCTCTTTCAGCAATAGAAATAAAATACAATGGGACAAACATGAGAGCAGCTCGAGAACCTTGCATGGACCAGCCATACAAAGTTCAAACAAACGGGCATGAGAATTTAACCTCCATCAACACACTCATCATTACAGATTTCTGAAGCCGCAGCTCAACTACATCCACTCCAGAGGGATACCCAAAATAGTATCCTTTGACCACCTATGTTAATCTTTTTGGGGTTCAAAGGCCTTTGGCCCAAAACTAGGCTTTGTGCACCGTGTGACCGTCTGACTGTGGGAAGCCTCCATTCCTTCCCTTTGCACAGACCTCCTTGTATCCATGGTGATTCGAATTGGCTTATCGTCTTAAACCTGCATCCAGGTTAAACCGTTGCACCCATTTCGGAGAGCACCGCCCAGTGTCTTCTTATACGGTGGATTGAAGAACTACAACCACTATATCTGGTCCAGTCCCCCAACTAGAAACCCTAACCGAGGCGTCAACTCTATGGCTTGTTGTCCCAACACTTTTGGAACTACAGCAACAACCACAGATCAACCCCCGAATTAGGCCTCTACCCCTCACAGTGTATGCATACACAAGCGTTTTCCGCTATACACCCATACACTGCGTCGCCAGACCAAACCACACAGAACACTTACGCCCGTTTATCACCTGCAGAACAATGTGGTTTCTCTCTGTATCTAGATGATACAATAATGGTGATGCCCCCCTGTTTGCTCTCTCACCAGAAGTGTATTACAGTAAAAACTTCACAAAAAAATGGAAAAAAATATAAAACACTTTTAAACGGAAAAATGCTTTCCATTTTCCTTCCAAACACAAATCTCATTGGCCAACCTTTCAGACAACCCCAAGCTCCTCCCACCAACTTTCTGCTGATATATAAAATGCTGAAAAAACATGCTCAGCTCTCAAAAAAAAACAAACTGGTTTATTTACATATCAATTGTTCAGGAAGAGGGAGGGGGAGGGGGAGGCCTAGCCCCAATCGCCTTGTCTATCAAGACTCCAAAAAATCCATGGCTAAACATCATATATATTTCAACAATTTAAAAACCTTGGCAAGGGAAAGGATGGAATAAATCCCCCTTTACAAATGGGAGGGAATCCCCCCCCCCCCAACCCACACATCCCCTGGAGGTCAAAACCACAAGTTGAGACTCAAATACAAACTCCTGCCAAAAGATGGCTATACAGTACAAGCTTCAAAACATGAATTGCCTTCTGGGAAACTCCCAAATATTTAAACATAAAAACACACATCACTATACAAAAACTCTGTTAGTCTTACAATCTATCAAAATTCTGTGTAAAGTGGAGTTTTTACTTAAAGACGAAATCCAATACAAAAACCACCGCTCATATACTGCAAAGTCAGCTAACCCTGCAATAGCTTACATTCACTTAAATGAAAACAGAGAAATCCCCATCCTAACACCATCTGCATGGAGTTTGCATGTTCTCCCTGTCTCTGCGTTGGCTTCCTCCCACACTCCAAAGACGTGTGCGTGTGTCCGCAAGTGCGTCGGGACCCCTCGGGGTAAGACCGCGCTATTTTAAGATACCACTCTACTCACCTCAAAAGGCGATGCTTAGAAAAACAATTTAAAACAGTTTAAACCAGCGAATTTAACATTAAACAAAAACAGCCTCTCAGTATGTCACCCTGGTGTCTCACTACTCTCCCCAGCAGTGCACAGGTCAAACTGCAAACGCATAAAACAGGACAAAACTGCGCCAATCAACAAATGCCAATACAGCATATCCAGGGGCCGTGTTTGCTAAACTGGAACTTCCTATCTCAAACTGTAAACGTCTCTCAAGATGGCCGACAAGCCAGGACAACAAAATGGTGGATGACCACCGCACACCTCATGGACAACAACAACAACAATGGCGCCATTAACGCATGCAATTTTTCCCACCAAAACCAGCATGGGACGTCACAATGAACACCACATGGGTTCCCCCACACAAAGGAAAACAAAAATGGCCTCCAAATTCCAACGCAGAAAAGACCGCACTAAATTCGCACCAAACATCAAAATCTGAGGCTGAGAAATTCCACCAGCGAAATAGCCGACGAATGCCACATGGTATAGCGCCCAAAAGAAAGGTGGCTGCACCTTCCCTTATATGATGCCCACAGGCCAAGGAGAAACTGCGCCTCAAAATGGCAGACAAACCACAAGGCCAACAACAAAAGCCAGGAATGGCGCCATTAACGCATGTATTTTTTTCCGCCAAAACCAGCATCTCTTTAAAAGAAAATCAAAAATGTTTTTCTCCACAAAGACAGACTACACAATTGAGATTCACACTCAACCATAAACCCACACTTTAGGCTACTTCAACTCAGACCCTTTGGCCAACTAAACAGCACATTTAAAAAAATGTTAGTTACATGACAATATTAAAATAACAATTTTCTCTATGTAAAGTTCACACACACACAGTGGCATCAGTTTCCATAACAAGCCATCGCAAACATTCAAAGGGCGTATTCCTTTCAACAAAACAGCTACTATTGTCTGGATTCCAAAAATACCTTGCAGCAGGCTGCTTTCAACTTAAAACCAGACAGACCCTTTACTTAAAATATTTTTACAATTAGGAGGACATGTGTCTTGTTCCCATGCAAAGTCAAAAATCACAATCTATCCATTTCTATTTTTCATAGAAATCACAAACGCTACACACATACAGTATAACATCAGATCATCTCTCAGGACGTAGCCCTCCCCCAACACAAAACTCCTCCATGCTATTTACAGAGAGTCACCAACTTTCACCATTGTAACTGATGGCCATGCTGCCTGCCCCACCCCCACTAAAGCACATGGCTTATGGCTCAATGCAGCGGCCATCAATAACAATGCAGCCAAACAAACAATCTAATCACATACAGTCTATATTTCTCATTTAGTTACACTCTTACAGCAAGCAGCTTCCCCACATAAACATCCAGGCACATACGATCGGATTCACAGACATACGATCTCTCTCTCAACAAAATCACACACACGCACGATCGGATTCACAGACATACACACACGATCGGATTCGCAGACATACACACACACACACACACACACACACATACTGCAAACTTAAAGCATTATTTCAAAAAGACGAAAAATTTGTTCTTTTACAGAGCAGAGCCCCCCCCCACGCATCGGAACGTAGATCCACTCTCCCCCCATTTCGATCCGATGTCCAAAGGGACTCCATCTATTCCCAAAGGTCCTGGCCCGCCATTTGTTGTGGCAAGATTGGTTGTTTGCAGAGCACACAGCCATCTTTGCCTTGTGCTAATTTAAGCACACACTTTAGATTCCATCTTTTTGCAACAATACTATCTTTAGGCTAAAGTTCACTCACCATTCATACGTCCCATCATTCATTCAAGGAAAGTAGCATCACCAGACAGCTATGTTCTCATCTCAGCATACCAGCATGACTGCCCAGCTCGAGCCTCACGGCTCCTTTTTATTATCAAAAGATCTCACCAGCAGATAATCACCTCCCCCATGGGAGTGGTCATCACAGCATGTGACCTCCATGGGAGTGGTCATCACATGATGTCCTCTTTACACAGCAAAAGTCCATATAAGGACATCCCTCTAACAAGATGTCCCATACAATCCAGTACATGAATACCACAAGAAATATAGCTTAAAGGATACAATTCAATACAATAATACAATAACATAATGGCTAAAGTCCTATGGGCGTGTCCAGGCAGGGAGAGCGCGCATGCTCCCAGCAAACAAAGCCATATTACTTTAAAACATGGATGCTCTCCCCGGCTCTGACAATGCTCTCATATTACCGTTGATAGGAATCCTTATTCTGCGCTACTCCATAGAATAACGCATATTCAGATTATATTCAGGTTATACTATTATTGAGTGGGGGAGGGAGGCTATCTGCAGACGCGCGCTACGAATCCCAATCAATGTTGATCGGACACAGCAGAGACAAGAGCACGCATCTGCCTATAACCAATGATGTCGTTGCAGAGCGAGCATATCCCCTCCTTAACGATCGTCCATGCTAATGCACAGAGAGCCCTCGTCGGTGGACATATCCGCACCCTGCAAACATCACACTCCAACCTCAAGACGTTTTTCCCCTACCAGACGGGATTCAACCAGCCTCAGACTGCCCCAGTCAGCTCTTTAGAGCGGGTTGCGGAAGTACTAACACTGGGTGACACTATGACAATACATATTAAATACATCTTCATAAAAATCTCCACAACACACTCCACACCAAAGTACTTAACCAAGAACGTATTTTTACTAAGGTTAGTGTAAAGTAGTAATTTCACACAACTACAAGGGAGCTCCCCCTACTTTAATAAAGGTGCAAGGCCTTGCAATACAAGATACAGTCTTTGATCTTCTTTCTTCTGCTAGCTATTTGAGTTTGTAACAATTTGTAATCCAACAGGGGAATAACAAGGGTTAACTTGAGATGAATATTGGAACTGTTCCTGTAGTGTGATCCACTTGCAATTACCTCTGGTGTAATTGCTCAGGAATAACACAGTGTTAAAGTTAAGTGAAGGATAGGCTTGAGGCCTGCTTAAACTCAGTCTTTATTATATTCTCCTCCGTGGGACTACAGGTCCCAGCAACACTGTGTTAAAGTCTAAGTGTATGCAAGTGCGTAAGAAACTGTGGGCAACAGCCCTCTCACCAAACTGGGCCTGAAGGGATGGAACAGCTCCACTCCGCTGGTCACAGGTTTGCTTCTCACCGGCCGGCTTCCGGAACACCGCTCCGCAAGATGAACCGGACCCTCTGATGGCTCCAACAGATGTCTCTGGATCCTTCCCGATCCGGTTTCTCCTGCGATCAGATGAATGGCAGAGTCTTTAAATGTTCCGTTCCGCAGTGGCAGTAGGCCGCGATCGCTGGAGACCTCCTGACATCTTCTTCGATTTCCTCATCCTCCTGTTCATCCAATTCTGTGTCCTGTATTCCAATTTCATCACCAGCAGGGGAATACTCAGGAATTGTTTCCAACATGGGGGTTTGAGACTCTTCTGAATTTTCTGTTAACCTGTCCTGAGGTACGAACTCGGGGGCTTCAGGCCTAAGAGTTCCATTGTCTCCTCCTCTTGTCTGGGGTGAAACACCGGCTTCAGCTTCCGGTGTATCAGATGGCCACAGCCAACTTATCTCCATTTCCTCTCCCGCTTCATCCTCAGTTGCTGAGGGTCCAGGCTGAGACCTAGTTACTGGTCGATGCACGGCAGTGGATGTAGATGGTAATTCTTCCTCCGAGGTTATCCTGACCACTTCTGTGAGAGGTAAAAGGTGGGTTCGATGCCAGGTCTTTACTGGTCCAGTGCTCCCTTCCGGTCTGATCTCATACACTGGGAGCCCTGGAAGTTGTCTGCATACAATATATGGCTGCGACTTCCAGCGATCAGCCAGCTTATGTTTGCCTGGGATGCCCAGATTTCTTAATAGGACTCGGTCACCGGGTTGTAGATCCTGAACCCGTACTTTGAGGTCGAAGTTCCTCTTGTTCCTACTTCGTCTGGTGTCTGATGTGGCTTGGGCCTTTTCATAGGCTATCTTCAAACTCCTCCGCAACCTATCCACATACCCTCGATGAGAGGTCTCTGAGGTGTGGTCCAGAGAAGTTCCGAAGGCCAAATCTATTGGTAACCTGGCTTCACGTCCAAACATCAGCCTGTAGGGTGAATATCCTGTAGCATCACTCTTGGTGCTGTTGTAAGCATGTACCAAAACAGTGATGTGCTTGCTCCAATGTGGTTTTTGTTCAGAAGTCAAGGTCCCCAGCATGTTGAGAAGAGTTCTGTTAAACCTCTCTGGTTGAGGGTCTCCTTGTGGGTGATAGGGAGTAGTTCTAGACTTCTGGATGCCTAGTAGATCCAACAGTCTTTTGATCAGAGTGCTCTCAAAGTCTCTTCCCTGGTCTGAATGGATCCGTTGAGGTAGGCCATAATGGATGAAAAACGTCTCCACGAGAGTCTTTGCTACTGTGGCTGCTTGCTGATCTTTGGCCCAGCAGCACTCTGGCAGGCACCTTCACAGGCAAGGCTGTTGTATTGCAAACACTGACTGAGATTCTTCCTTTACTTCTCTTCAGTGCCTTGGTTGACAACACTTCAGGGATAATTTCCAGGCCCCTATCTTCTTTCTGCCTGTCCGTCTCAAGGACGATGAAGGGACTGGGCTGTCTCCAACTCAGCTTGATAGAGGCTTTTAGGCAGACTACCTCACCCGGTTGCACCAGCTTTTCACTCCTATCTAGGCGCCAGATTTTTCCCACTCCTTCGGGTGGGGCCTTCTGTTCCTGCACAAGATCCTGGTACACCTGTGTTAGCATAGGGTGCACAACTGTGGCTGCGGTGCTCTTCTCCTGTATTAGTGGTGTGAGTAGTCTTCTTACCAGATCAGTGTTGGTCCCAATGATGAGGGAACTTTTATCAGCTCCTGGGGGCCGAGGGCACACCACTGCCAAGGTATCAAAGGTTTCGGCCTTCCCTGCCACGCTCGAGTCGAAGGTGAGCTTAATGGGTAGGTAGCCATCATAGGGGAAGTTCTGGGTCCCTAGGCCCCATATCTCCAGTTCCTCCAGCTTCTGTAGTGGTAGGTGTTTGAGATATTTCTCGTAGAAGTCCCTGTACAACAAGGTCACTTGGGCTCCAGTGTCCAACAGGGTTCTTGTGTATATCCCTTCTACCTGGATAGGGACAATTGGGGAGGGCCCCACTAGCTTGGGAGGAAGTCCATGGGAGGTGGTACTTTTTTCCTGCTTGGTGGCTTGCACCTTTGCACTTGGCTTTCGTGGCCTCTTTTCCTTCCGCTGTAACTTAGCTGTGGTTCCAGGGGTCTGGTATGTAGGGATGGGTTTGGAGTTGACTGTTGTGACAGGGCACCCAGTTGACTCCTTCACTGGGGCCCTCTGAAGTTTTCCACCGGCTTTTGTTGTTCTGCTTCAGGTTCTGTCGGGCTTGGACATACTCAACGGTAGTGCCCCACTCCTCCGCATTTAAAGCAGATCTTTTTCTTCACCGGTTTCACGGTTTGATTAGTGGTAGAACCCATTAGGGTCTTGGGTATAAAGACTTCTTCCTTCTGCTGCTCAACCAGTTTAGCAGTCAATAAAACCATCATCTCTAGTATCTCCTTCAGTGCCTGGAGCAATTTCTCCAGCTCGGACTCGCATGTTGGCAGATACTGTGCAGGTGAAGACCAAGACGTCTGATTAACATTCACCGTCAGGACACTGGGTTCTCTAATACCCGGTTGAACATCTAACTGTTGTCCTTTGGTCCTGGTCGTGCTGGGAGGTTGGGCTTTTCTTTGTTTCTGATCCCTTTCTATTTCCATCTTGGCCGCCTCAGTAGTCTCTTCAATGAGCACCTCATCCGGTGTAGAGGGATCCTCCAGGTACTGCCTCAACTGAAGCTTGACGTAGTCACTTCTCAGTCCTGTAGTCACAGACCTCAGAAATTTCTTTTGAATCAGTTCGGCCCCAAAGTGTTCCTCAGAGCCTCCCCCCTTCGAGACCGACAGCAGGCGGTCTTTCAGCTCAATGGCTCTGAATAAAAAGTTCTGGGGAGTCTCCTGACTACCCTGTGCCATATTTATCAGTTGATGAAATAGTTCAGTGGCATCTACTTATTACTAACACAGGTTTGGGTGTTTCCTGACTATCACTCAGGTCTCTGCATGTGACAGTTAGTCCCTTCATGTGTTCTGCAATCATGCTGGAGGTCTCCTGAAACCTCTCCTGTATGTCATTGTATTGTTTCAGGTCGGCCAGCTGCTGCTCTGACTGTGAACTCCTCCCATGAGCTCCAAGTGTTTTAACAACGGCCATTTTCTTCTTATTAGGGAACCCCCTGCCACTTTCTCTTGGTGTTGACCGAAAACTGACTTCTTGCTGAGTAGGCTCCATCTGTCTTGGGCTGGGACAGTCCTTACCTGACCTGGCGGGGTGTGTCAAGTGAAATCTTGTTTTGTCAGATAGTTTCACACTGGCACCTTGGAAGTTTTCAGGGACACCCTTTCTCCACTCTAGTAGTGTGTAAGTGTGAGAGGTCCCATGATCTGGTCTCACAGCGATCACCCAGGCCTTCCTATCTGGGGACAATGCCTGTACAACTTCTTTAACATGATTTTCTTCCCAGTCCTCCCATGGGAGTTCAATTGCCACCCCTTGCTTCTGAGCGTGAGCCATCCGCTTGGCCCCACTGGACCACTGTGACGGGGTCCACACTGGCACCAAGGGGGCGGGCTTGCTTGCAGAGTGACAGGATCCTGGACACGAGGGCAGCTGGTTAGTTTTGGGTTTTGCACATTACCTCTTCAGCTTCGTTGTCCGGGTAGGAAAGTCTGTAGTAATGCAATGTCCACACAGATGTAAAACCTCAAACAGTTAGGCTTTATTTTTCTTATGCAGTAAACGTTGAGAAGTAGAAGGCATAGAAGAGTAGGGGAAGGTTCAGGGACTCACAACAAAATATAACAGTCTCAGATCAAGGTCACTCACCACTCTCAATGTTAGAGTGGGTATTGGTCACCCGGATAGTCCCCTCTCACATGGCCCAGCAGCCGTGATGACACACGGATCTGCAACAGGGCTGTCTCTGCCACAGACTGCCCAAGATGAAACAGGTCTCTGCCACAGACCTTTTGAAGTGTACAAAGTCTCTGCCACAGACCTTTTTAAGTTGAGCAAATGGATAGTCCAGGAATCCTCTGCCACAGGATTTTAAAGTCCCAAACTTCCAGCCGTACAGTTAAAAGGCCTTTAAGCCAATCGGCGAACTGCAGGGCTTGTAATATAGCGGATCCCTCCTTGCCAAAGTTCCCAGGCCTCACCCGAGACAGCAGCACTTTTCCGGTCTCCTCCAGGGCAGGTCCTCCCCTGGTCTCCATCACCAAGATAGCTTCCTCCCCGTGTGGACGGACAGCTTGGGATCCCCTCTCCGACTGTAGATCCCAGCCAGACTAGCTGGGTCTACTAGATAGCGATGCAGCCTCAGGCCAACGTGACCCCGAGACCAGGACCACACACACGCACCTTGCGCCCGGAGGGCTGCGGGGCGAGAACCGACCCCAATCAATGATGTCTGCCCCTTAAGTATCCCCTCCCAACAGGCACAGCGGGTCGACCACTCCCACTGTACCGCTGCCGAGAAGGGCCACTCAATGCACCATGGTTTGCCGGTGTTCCAACAGGTGCCTGAAGTGGTAACGCCACCTACAGGCAATAAGGGAAAATGCTATCGGATAAACCACAGCTGGAGCAGAGGTAAAATTAAATGCAATTCAACCGTCTGAGCCCAACTACTGGCTCAGACATCCCTCTATATTTTTAAATAGCGTCCCAACCTTTTGGGGAGGGCGCTACATACAGTATGTATGATGCATGAAAAGTGCAGCAGGATATAACCCACTTGGACTTTATAGACAGAGATCAAGTAGAAATGTGATTAGATTTAAAAGGCAACAACGCCACTTTTATTGGTACCAGGTTAAAATGGGATAAGAGCAAGGGCTAGATATGCCCAAGGATAGTGAACATACATATAAATCATAACAATAATACATAGAATATAATTTATATGAAATCAAGTATTCAAAAATACTAGACTGCACACTGGGTACTGCCAGAGATAAACTGTGGTCAGTCCGCAAGAGTTACTGCAATGTATCGCAACATGTTTCGTAATTATATTTCTTCTTCAGGGGAGGTTTTAGTACTCAATCCTTTCTAAAAATACAAATATTGTTGTACAACAATTGACATAATGCCAATGTATAATTACTAATTAATTACATCTATACAATAAAATATCAAATGTAGACCAATATAAAGGATAGTTTAAATACTTACAAAAATCAAACATATGATAAGTGGACAGACACACAACCATAGAACAGCATGGATTGGTGGAGAGATCCTCAGGAGATGGGGCTGGCAAGCGCACCACTCACCCAAGACAAGGCAAGTGGATAACAGAGTAGGCCGCCGTGCAGCCACAAGGCCCACCCAATCATAGACAGCCAGTGCAAAAAATGCAGGTAGGGATATCTAAAATAGATGGGATATAATGATAAAGGTAAGCATATAAATGCAGTAACAAAAAGTTAAAATGCAGGGCTTAAAGGACATAAAACGTCTAGCCATGCGGTGTGAGTATAATGTCACATCCATTAACCCAGAGAGGATAGCCAGAAATAGTCATTTCAAAACAGTATTTCTAGAGGGTAACGTACTATAAGTAGGTATACAGCATAACAAATAGCTGGTGACTGCCCAAGGGATGTGAATAAAGCCCCATGGGATCAGGTGATGGTATTCACCGAACATGTCTTGCACAGAAGATGCGTCCGGGTCCTCGGGGAACTTCCAACTGAGGCCAGCCAGTGTGGTGCAGGGGTTTAAATACTCAAACCCCTAATGAAGAGGCCAATCCTATTCTGCATAATGCACCGGCTATATTTTAACCTGGTAGCAATAAAAGTGGCGTTGTTGCCTTTTAAATCTATTCATGTTTCTACTTGATCTCTGCCTATAAAGTCCAATATATATATATATATATATATATATATATATATATATATATATATAGAAATACACATACAGTTTTTCTGGATGTTGGCAGTCTTATACACTCAGCCCCAGACACTACTGTTCTGTGTCTATATCTGAGAACCCTATGTAGTATGTACTGAAACTAAAACACATGTTGTGCAACAGTGTGAGGTGACATCTACAGGTTATATATTCTTTAAAATATAGAATGGGTGTCAATAACTGCAGTAGAAAGATAAAAAAATTCAAATAAAGCTAGAAAATGTTATCACATATTGTATTACACAATATTTGAACTACTTAACCCATTCTCACACACAATCCATAGAACAACATTGCTAAGCAGTGTTCCGGTTACATCTAGGAGTGTACAGCAGTAATGCTCAGCTAATCAGGAAACAAACCATTGGTAAACAGCTCTTTGCATTAGCTGGTAAACTATTTATTTCTGTGAAGGAAACACAGAATGAAATACAGTTTATTTAGAGCCCATTCACACATGGGCGACTTTGGATCCGACTTGAAGTCGCCCCAAGTCGCCTCAAGTCGCACGGCATGAGAAAATCAATGTAAGTGAATTAGAGCCGTCTTAATGCACACTACTGAAGTCGCTCCGATGTCAAAAAAGGTTCCTGTACTACTTCAATCTGACTTCTAGGCGACTTGTAGGCAACTTGTACCTATAGATTTCAATGGAAGTTGCCTCCAAGTCGGATCCCCTGTCTTAACTGAAGCAATTTTCCAGGAAGTAAAAATAGTTTTCCAGGCAAACCCCTCCCTCCCACAGAGCTGATTATTGTTTGATTGGCCACTGAAAAGTAGCCTGTCCTGGAGGCAACTTGAAGTTAAGTTGCCTGAAGTCGCGCTGTGAATCATGCTCAAGTCGTGTCCAAGTTGCCTCCCAAAGTCACGCTGAAAGTCGTGTTGCCCCTGTGTGAATGGGCTCTAAGTATTGTGTTTAAAAAGAAAAAGTGTTTTAAAATGTTAAAAATTAAAAAAAGGGCTTCCACATTTTTATCCACCTGGCAGCCTTGAATAAAAATACATAAGGGCATTTATTACAATACATTTATAACTCAATACATATGTTCTTAAAGAAATGTAAAATTATTCAGGAAATCAAAATAGTCATAAAGTTATTGTCAAATTAATAAACGCACACTGACTTCACTAAATTTGGTCAGGGTTTTCATGCATCAATTGACCATTGGCAATGAAAGGGTTAAAGAACATAGTTGAACCTCCTAATGATTGCTCCTCCTAATAATTACTAAATTTAAAACATTTTTTTTCCTTATAGAAGCAGGATGGACTTTTGTTCAAAGACGTATAGATGGGTCTGTTGAGTTTGACCAGCTCTGGGAATTGTACAAGAATGGCTTTGGTAATCTAAGTGGTTAGTAGCAAGTTATTTATTTATATATTCACACACATATATTTTAAAACTGTCTTAAAATGCCTTTCTTTTTTTATCATCATGGAGTTTGTGAATTCTAGCCATTTCGTTTTTCTTTTCTTTTTTTACTTTTTTAACCACTTCAATACAGGGCACTTATACCCTCTTCATGCAACACTGTACCCAAACAAAGTTTTGTATAATTTTTTCACACAAATAGAGCTTTCTTTTGGTGGAATTTAATCACCACTGGGTTTTTTTGCGATATAAATAAAAAAAGAGCCAAAATTGTGAAAAAATCATTCTTTTTTTTTTAGTTTCTATTATAAAATTTAGCAAATAAGTAATTTTTGTTCATAAATGTGGGCCAAAATTTATACTGCTACATATCTTTGGTAAAACCCAACATACTGTATATTATTTGGTATGTGTGAAAGTTCTAGAGTCTACAAGTCTACAAGCAATGGTGCAAATCATTAAAAATTGATCACACCTGATGTACTGACAGCCATCTCATTTCTTGAGGCTCTGAAATGTCAGGACAGTACAAACGCCCCAAAAGACACCTTTTTGGAAAGTAGACAGAAGTTGAAGTTGTAATCTTTTCCCCAAATTCTTGGGAAAATTAAGAAATTATTATTATTTATTTATTTTTACACAAAATTGTCATAATAACAAGTCATTTCTCACACACAGCATAAGCATACTTCCAAATACACCCCAAAATACAATCTGCTACTTCTCCTGAGTATGGCGATGCCACATATGTGAGACTTTTCCACAGCCTGGCCACATAGAGAGGCCCAACATGCAGGAAGCACTGTTCTAGGAGCATAAATTACACATCTAATTCCATTCCTACCTATCACACTTTTGAAGGTCCTGGAGCACCAGGACAATGGAAACATCCACAAAATGACCCAATTTTGAAAAGCAAACACCCCAACGTATATTCTATGAGACATGGGCTGGTGACAGGTATGCGGGTACTCTGATGAGCTGGTGACAGGTACTCGGGTACTCTGATGGGCTGGTGACAGGTACTTGGGTACTCTGATGGGCTGGTGACAGGTACACGGGTACTTTGATGGGCTGGTGACAGGTACTCGGGTACTCTAATGAGCTGGTGATGTGTACTCGGGTACTTTGATGGGCTGGTGACAGGTACAAGGGAACTTTAGTGGGCTGGTGACAGGTACTCTGGTACTCTGGTGATAGGTACCCGGGTAATCTAATGGGCTGGTGACAGGTAGTTGGGTACTTTGATGAGCTGGTGATAGGTACTCTGAGTACTCTGAAGGGCTGGTACTCAGGTACTCAGATGGGCTGCTGATAGTTACTTCGGGTACTCTAATGGGCTGGTGACAGGTACAGCCTCAGTGATCCATTCTTCTTCCGGACCACCACTATAGGGGAGGCATAGGGACTTCTAGATTCTTGAATCACCCCTGTTCGCTTGAGCTCGGCGAGCTGTTCCCTCAAGTCTTCAAGCTCTGCTAATGGAACCCGCCTAACCCTTTCCCTGAAGGGTTTGTCTTCCTGGAGGCGGACCCGATGGGTGGCACTCCTAGTACACCCCACATCACATTCGTCTTGGGAAAAGATCCTTTCCCACCTGGCCAACTGGGCCTTGGCTCTCTCCTTCCAAGCCCTGGGCAGATTTGGATTCTCCATGGAAATTTTCTCCCATACAGTACTTTCTCCATCTGTCTTCTCCACATCTGGCGAAGCAACTGGGGTAGCTGGGCTCACTCGGCCCAGTAACAGCCTAGCCGGGATTTCCATGGGACTATCCGTGGTATTTCTGACGCTCACAGGCACTTTACAATGCGCCTTCTTCAGGGCCCTCACTGGGACCACTTCTGGGACTACTTCTAGGCCCGAATGTTCTTCCCTTGGGTCGGGTTCCAACATGACAAAAGGACCAGGCTGCTCCCAAGTGAGTTTCACTGTGGCTTTCAAGCAGGTTACTTCACCGGGCTGTAGCACTATTCCCCTCCTTCCCAGCCTCCAGACCTTCCCTACCCCCTCTTCCGGGGCCTTCTGTTCTAAGATTAGCCGTTGATAGGCTGTCTTCAACATTGGGTGGATCTCAGTGGCTGTGGGGTCTTTCCTTCTTGTCAAAGGGGCCAGAAGTCTTCGGACCAGATCCGTGTTCGTCCCTATTATCAGGGAACTCTTGCTAGCTCCAGGCAGTTGGGGGCACACCACAGCTAAGGTGTCGAACACTTCAGCCTTTCCGGCTATGGATGGGTCAAAAGTCAGCTTTATAGGAAGATAGCCATCATAAGGGAAACTCTCTGTCCCAATTCCCCATATCTCCAACTCTTCAATCTTCTGGATGGGTAGGTGACTTAAATGCTTGCCATAAAAGTCCCGGTACAACAGGGTCACTTGCGCCCCAGTATCCAATATGGCTCTTGTTTAGACTCCCTCCACTTGAACTGATACTATCGGTGAGGGACCCACCAGCTTCTCTGGGTATCGCTTCGTAGGGGTCTCTTTCTTTTGATCTTTGCATTGTCCCTTTTGACTTTCTTTCCTCCATTTCTCTTTGGACTTAAGTCTCTCTTGGGCCTGGTATGCATTGATCTCCCTCCTTTTGGTGGGTGTAACTACCCGCTGAGGGACACTACTCTCTTTCTTTGGGGTGCGTCCCTTCTGAGGAACTTTGTGTTTCTTCTGAGGGGTCTTCTCCACTCTTTTCATGTGCTTCTCATTCAGTTTGGAGCTCACTGGAGATGATGGGCACCCGGTTGACTCCTTCACCGGGGCCCGCTGAAGTTTTCCGGCGGCTTGCGGTTATTCATCTTTTTTTTCTTTGGGCTGGCACACACTTTGGCGAAATGGCCAGCTCCTCCACAATTGAAACAAATCACATCCCCCCAATCTTCCAGGGATGCAGGCGCTGAGGAGTTGGGAAACAGCTCCCTTCTTGGACTTTGTCTCTCTGGCTCCCTTGACTTCTTTTCTATCAGGGAGGTCAGCATCCCCAACACTTGGGACATCTGCGACTTCAAGGTATCCACCTCTGCGTCTCTTTCCAGGGTCATATCCGTCCTGACCATCACTGGAGGAGGATTCACCGTCTCAACTGGTTGGCTTCTCTTCTTCTCCTCCAGCATAGCTTCTTCTTCTCTGACCACTCGGATCAAGTCAGGGTACTCCAGGCTCTTCCCGTCCTGTCTTGTACGTAGCGCCAGTGCGATGGGGTCCAGGGGCTGAGATCGTCTCATCACCTGTTGAACACGGGCCTCATCCACCTTCCGCGGATCAATCCCCTTCTTAAGGATCATCTTGTGCAGTATCTTATCCAGGCACTTCATGAACTCTGACAGCTTTTCTCCTGTCTTCTGGTAGCAGTGCTCCAGCTGGTAAGTGAGCTCAGTGATTTTCTCTGTTCCACCGAACACATTCTGCATTCTGCGCATTAGTCTGTCTTACTCATCTTGAGATTGCGTATGGCCTCTAGAGCAGGCCCCTTCAAGCTCTCAGCAATTCTCTGCTTCTTTCTGTGGTCTGGGACTTCCCATTCTTCTAGGGCCTGAGTGGCACCGTCTAACCACTCCTCTAACCCCTCTTCACCTGAGGGTACTGGTTTCCTCCCTGAGAATATTCTAAGTTTTCTGTATCCTGACATCTGGTAATCTGTAGGATCTTTCTTGCACTGGGCTACAAGTTCCCCCAGTACCGCGCACAACTCTGCGCCAAGAATGGTGGATGGCGACCCGGGACTTTCCCTTTTTAAGTGTATAACATAGGTATAACATAGGTATAACATAACATAGGTATAACATAGGTATAACATCACACATGCAACTGGCATCAATTCAGCACACTATAATGGCACTGCGCGGTATTACACCACGTGTAGCTATTATGGTGTGCGTGCCCTATGGCGCACTAAACAATATACTATCTCCCCACCCGAGTCAGGCCTGACATGGAGTAAATCTCAGTCACTTCCTAAATGGAATTCTTCGCATGCCAGCTTTCGGTGGTGCACTTGATGAAATTCTAATTTGTAATCCACAACAGGCAGTAACTTGGAATAACTATACTGGGGGGGGGGGGGACACTTCAACTCTGTCCTGCTACCGGTCCCTGATGTGGAACAGCAGATAACCGAACTGTGGGCCTATGCAGTTCTATAGGCCTGAACACGACACAGTCTATTGGTCTGGGCAGGTGCCCGCTCACCACTCCGGACGCGATCCCAGTCCGGGACTTCCACCTGCTGTGTATCCGCACACAGCGTCTGCAACGATCGGGTCCCCGATCCAACTGATGTCCTAACTCGACAAGACAAGATCCACCCAGGCTCCGCAGTGGGGTGGAAGGCTCTTCGGAAGTCACGCAAGGCCCCAGGCTTCAGGCCTTGCACCGCAGCAGATCCGCACAGGAAGACTGGTTGCTTGCAGCGCGGTGTCCAAAAGAGGCCAAGCTCCGCCTCTCCTCTTCCTTAAATAGCCCCCTCCCATGAGTCTCTGCGGTGGAAACTTTCACCCTGAGGCTGGATGGGGTTCTGGGTAACGTAGTTCCGGGGCCTTAAAGGAGACCCCGCTACAATTAAAATTACATCCCAACATCCCAATGATCGACCAATCAATATGTCGCTTTTGATGCAAGACCATATGAATAAATCATTGAAGTTCATCCAAAAATTATAGTCCTTGATAACATAATCAAAAAATAATTTTGAAAAAACAAGAAGTAATAACAAATAGAAGTTCAGTTGTGCTTGTTCCATGGTCATGGAAGAATCAAAAAATAAATAAAAAATCCATAGAATAGAATAATTTCATTAATCAATATAAACCATTTTAGACTCATAATCCTTTCTGTGTTTACCCATTTTATTCTTATTTTTACCCATTATTTTTACCAATTATTTTGAAACAGAAATAATTATAATCCCCATTACCTTAAAAATAATAAAATAACCTTCCCAATTGGAATTCCAATTGATATCTCAGTTGGCATCTCTATTGGCATCCCTGGTACCGTCAGATCTATAATTCTTAACCATAACTTTAGCTACTGGAATAAATTACAAAACATACTCATGAGAAGTAGAAATCTCATTCAAAAACATCATTTCTATTTAAATTTAGCAAAGGCCTAGCCATGTTTTGTGAACAAACTTCTGAAATTCCTATACCTGTACTTTTTCCCATACAACAGATTGTAAATAACTTAGTATGCTAATCTCAAAAGACATAGAAGAACTGACATTCTTCATCCTGTC
This sequence comes from Rana muscosa, assembly GCA_029206835.1. Taxonomy (NCBI): domain Eukaryota; kingdom Metazoa; phylum Chordata; class Amphibia; order Anura; family Ranidae; genus Rana; species Rana muscosa. Next base: position 36,338,562 of record JARGYO010000162.1, on the reverse strand, counting down.
ATTTACTAAAAAAAATTAACAAACACTATGTTTAGAAAATACTAAAGTTTTTAAACTGAAAATATAACAGGTAAAAAAGTCACCTAATCTTTACATGATGGGCTGTCGACAGGTACTCTGATGGGCTGCCGAAAGGTAATCTTGTGGGCTGCCGACAGGTACTCTAATGCTGGTGACCAGTACCCTGGGGCTGGTGACAGGTACTCTAATGCTGGTGACCGATACACTGGGGTTGGTGACAGGTACTCTAATGCTGGTTACCGGTACACTGGGGCTGGTGACAGGTACTCTGATGCTCACTGTTACCGTTTTCACAGCATACCTAAAAATAATTTTAAAAAGTGTTTGTTTCTTTTTTTTCCTTTTTAATCTTGCTAGGTGTTTGTTTGGAACAAACCCTGAGCAGACTGCAAGCTACAGTACTCTGATTAGTTTGAAATGAGAGGAAACTCAATTTGACCCCTTGATAAAGAGAGACACACTCTGAGTTTCCACTCATTAACATACAACAAAGAACCACAGCTTCTAAATCTTTAGAACTTTTTTGGGACATAAAGTGTTCACATCTAGTTTACAATTGATAACTGGATCTGCCAGCACAGTACAGTTTAATTATGGTAATCATTACCTCCACAGCCTCCTTTAAATCTCAGAGCCCCTCTGCACAGCAAATGAAAACTTAAGTTTTGGAGTTTTCAGAAAAGAGGTAATAAAATGGAAGCAGCAATTTGTTTTAAATTATTTCTGGTAAAGCAAACAAAACATTGTCGTTTAAGTCTGCTATAATTCCTACTGTATTGTTTCTTGTCCTGGTTATTGTTATGCAAATTAGTGCCATTATTAATAGACAGACAATGTGGAAAACCAATATAAAAAGCATGCAAAGTCTTACAGCAAGGTTATTACATTTAGTGCTGTAACAGGAACTCAATTTTGTTATGATTTGTTTTTCTGCTTTTCATTAGGTGAGTTCTGGCTAGGTCTAGCAAAGATGCATCAGATTGCTGAGCAGGGACCGTACATAATGCACATAGAACTCCAAGACTGGGAGGGGAGCATCCAGTATATGGAGGTCCATTTCCACTTAGGAGGCCCTGACAAAGCCTATGCCCTGCAGCTACTTGGACCGGTGACTGGAGATCTGAAAAATGCTCTGAGTGAATTTCAACAACAAGCATTCTCTACCCAGGACCGAGATCAGGACTTGCAATCTGATGTTAACTGTGCAAAACTTCTTTCAGGTGAGCAGGACAATAAAAAACAAAACAAAAAAAAACAGTGGAATTAAAACTGTCTGATGTTTGATTGTTTTTCAGAAGGAAACAAACACTTGTACACAAAATGTACCCAGATAATTACTATATGGTTGCATGTTTAAAACATAAGTTTGAGGTACTACGTTTGGAAAAAAGTACTTTTAAAAGAATGTGTATAAATTTTCCATGTTTATGTTATATCATCTTGAAGGGAACGTTCCATGAGAATTGAAGTTCTGCTTAGATGATAGCCCTGCTCTACCTATACTTTGTTTAATACAGGTGGTTTGGGGCTGTTGTGTAAGCAGGCCATCCACTTTCATGGAAGGTCTGCTTTAAGAAGCCTACGCAAATTCCTGTTAGGACACTCAAGTAAAGAAAAAAAAGTGCTCTTTGCAATGGCCTTAAAATATTCATGAGTAGGCATTCCCTCTTGGTTTAAAACAGTGACCCGATGTTAGGTGACAAAAGTTTTCAACCTCATTTTAGGAATCATTTGTGTACATGCAAATGTATTCCACTACACTTAGCTATCAAGTGTTCAGCATCCCGATGAACTCTAATGTTCTTGTCCACAATCAAAACATTGGGCTAAAGTACATACAAGCCCATGTTAAAGTGCAAAAGTTGTAATTTTGCACCTTTATTTTGCTATTGTAAAAAAAACTCAAATAGAATACACAAAATACACCCAAAACAAGTGAAAAAAATATATTTTTATTTCACTTTTGTACATTGTTTTAAATTTCCCTTTGTTTGTTTCCATGTATTTTTAGACATAGGAGTCCAAATAGCAGCTTGAAAAACTTAAAGAGAAAAAAGAACACTTAGGGGGCCTTTTGGGGATCCCATGCCATATAGGTGACTACAGCTTGCTTAGCAGCTCTCCAGAGGTGAATATGAAAAATGGTATCCCTATTACTGTAATACAATTTGAGTTTAAAACTCATGTTTTTCTATTTATTTGAGTTATTGGATTCAGGTGAAACCAAACTTTTGGGGATTTGCTCCTTTTTTTTATGCCTGCTAACCGGTTATGGTGTGTAGCGCCATGACAGCAGCTTACCTGCCATAGTCCACTCGCAATATGTCTCTTGCATTTTCTGGTTTATGGGTGGATGCTTTTTTACTCACATCCTTACCACCTGCTTACAGAAGTATGATACTGCAGAGTCTAGAGCTAGATTAAATCTGTCTCAGTGCACTGACAGTGCGTGAGCAGAATAAACACTTTGGAAAGTCTCCTGTGCTATAATTACCGCGTAATCTGTGGTTTACCTGACATTTGTTCTGGCTCTGATTTCTAATCTTCTTATATTTAATTATGATTCAGCCTGGATCCTGGTTACTGTTATCCGTTTTCCACCTCTGTCCCCATAACTGACCTAACCTGTGGCCTGTACTTAACTTTTTGCTTTATCATTTGGCTCATTCTATCTGCCAGTTGGTGAAAGTGAATAATTTGAAGGTCCACAATCTAGGCCATGCCACACAATCAAGTTTCACCCCTCTTTTGAAGGGGCAATGGCAAAACTTGGTACAGGAGAGTAGCTGTTGCCTGTAGAGATGAAATGGAGCCTCTATCGCAATTAACCACAAGGCTCAAAAAAAAAATGTGTGAGCTTGACATTGGCAGAGCTTGAGTGTTATGAATAATGGATATTTAAAGAAAATCTGAGTTTTGGTAAACTTAATGAAGGACAAAAATACAGCACTATTGTATCTGTACAGTGCAGTATTCTTTCACATTCACATAAGTCTGCTGTTTGAGTGCACAGCAGCTGCAACCTTAAAAACCCAGTTGTAGATATAATTTCCCAGAAATCAAAACCAAAAAGCCACAGCGTTAGCCAAAAATATGAGTCACAAAAATAAATAGGTACACAAACAATTTTTTTTTTATGTATATATATGTAGCACTACCCCCGTAGGAGCTGCGGGTTTATATTTGGGCCTTGCACGTTACCTTACCATTCGTTGTCTAGGGGATGAGAGTCTATACAAATTTCAATGTCCTCACAAGTTAGAAATCCCTTTTGTTAGGCTTTATTTTACACAAACTTGCACAGGTAGAGGGATGGAGGGTCAGGGGAAGGTTCAGGCACACGATGAAGATCACTGGGCAAACTTCTAAGCTTCAAAAAGTCACACTCACCACTCTCCTTCAAGTGGGTATTGCCCACCCGGATAGGCCCCTCTCACTAGCCTAGCAGCCGGGATGATGCACAAACAAAATGAAGAACAGTCTCTGGCACAGACTTTAGGACGATAAAGATGAGCTGTTCAATAATCCTCTGCCACAGGATTTAGTATCCAGATATCCAGCCTTACAGTTTTAGAGCCCTTAAGCCAACCCGGCACACTGTAAGGTAACATAAGCTACGGTGCATCCTCCAATAAGGTACCAGGCCTTCCCCGAGACACCAGCCTTCCACTTGGTCCTCTCCAGGACAGGTCCTTCCCTTAATTCCTCCATTGAGTGGCTTCCTCCCGCAGGACAGACAGCACAGGATCACCTTCAAAGTGCAGGCCCCAGTCAGGACAACTGGGCCTACCCGGCAGAGATGCAGCCTTGGGCCAACATGGCTCCGCAGCTGAAATTTCACTATCACATACCTTGATCCAGGAGGGCCACAAGGCAAAGAGCCCCGAAAAATGGCGTCTGCCCCTTAAGTACCCTTCCCCAGCATGCCCAGCGGGGAGACCACTCCCACTGAGCTGTTCCCGGGGAAAAATACCCAATACGCTCTGGCCTGCCTGTTTTCCAACACTGGCCTGTGGTGGTAACACCACCTTCAGGCAAACAATGGGAAATCCCTCCAAGCACAGCCATAGCCGGAACAGAGGCTGATTTAGCCTTAATCATCAAAGTCTGAGCTAACTACCAGCTCAGACACCCACTAAATTTAAACATAGCGCCTGAGGAGCTGGAAGCAACGCTGCTCCTGCAGCCCGCCCTGATTACCGAGCCTCTCTGCGGTCGTCCGCCGGAGCTCGGGGGTGGAACCAAACGATCAGCTGATCGGATGGGGGACGAGCTGGAGGAGATCTTCTGTGCGTGAGCTGTGACTCACAGACTGTAGGAGACCCCATCTCCTAATCCTGGGACTTGTGACAAATCGACTGCTGCCGCTGCCATGCTGTAAAGAAGTGCCCCAAGGTAAGAACTTGTCAGGTGGTCGGGGGAAGCGCTGGGGATGAAGGCTTCCAAGTTCCGGTCATACCTTTTCACTGGTGTGTGACTCCCTACCATAGGCGTGCCCACGGGGTGTGCCGGATGTGCCCAGGCACACCCTAATCATCCCTGCTGTGCTCTTGTTCTGCACTGACTGCCTGCACTCTGCAACATGTACATGTCTCTGTGTGTAACTCAGTCACCCAACACTGCCTGGGGTAATGTCCGCCGGCAAATACAGCTGTGTGCTGCGAGTGGAAGGAATAAGCAGGGAGGGAACTAGCTGCGGAGTAACCCAGCCGGGAGCCGCATAAGCCGCTGCAGCTTCTATAGTTCTGGCTGCAGGTCCCGCAGGCGCCGGTGGAGTGATCTACATCTGCACTCCGCCTCCCCCCCCTCCGTCCTCTCTCTTCCTTTGAAGCAGCGAACTAGCGGAGCCTGGATAGTGGCTGCAGCCTGCTGTATCAAGGTAAGCACTGCAGTGAGAGCCAGTGCCCTATCTCTGCTCTGCCTTGCTGTAATAACCAAGGGCAAATAACGGGACTCTGCCTGACTTGGAGAGCCATCTCGCTCGAGAGTGGAGTTGCAAGTGCTCAGTGTCCGGTTGGTCCTGTTCGTTCTCCCAGCCCCTCCCTCACTCCACTAACTGTCCAATGCCACACTCCGCCTCCCATTTGTGTCCGCTCAACCTCACCCACAGTCCAACCCCCTGCATGCAATGCCTGCAAGCTGTGATTGGGGTTTTGTGAGAAGCTGGGCGGGAGATAGGAAACAATGGCTACTATAGCTCCACAAGCCACCTAAAGGGGAACCAACCTGAGAGGAGGGAGGCATAATTGGTAAGTGACATTTTTGCACACAGAACAAAACCCCTGGATCCCCCTGCCACCTTTTGCACTGCCCCCCTCCTGCCTCCATCTCTCCATTCTCTCTCCCCTTCTCACTTCCTCCTCCACCCTCTCTCTCCTCTCTTTCTCCCCCTCTCTCTCCCCCCCTCTCTCTCACTTTCTCCCCCTCTCTCTATATATTTCTCCCCCTCTCTCTCTTTCTCCCCATCTCTCTCTCTTTCTCCCCCCTCTCTCTTTCTCCCCCCTCTCTCTCTTTCTCCCCCCTCACTCTCTCTCTGTCTTTCTCCCCCCCTCTCTCTCTTTCTCCCCCTCTCTCTCTCTCTCTCTTCCCCCCTCCCTCTTTCTCCCCCCTCTCTCTTTCTTCCCCCCTCTCTCTTTCTCCCCCCTCTCTTTCTCCCTCCCCTCTCTCTTTCTCCCCCCTCTCTCCCCCTCTCTCTCCCCCCTCTCTATATATATGTCTCCCCCTCTCTCTCTTTCTCCCCCCCTCTCTCTTACTTTCTCCCCCCTCTCTCTCTCTCCCCTCTCTCTCCCCCTCTCTCTTTCTCCCCCTCTCTCTCTTTCTCTCCCTCTCTCTCTCTCTCCCGCCCCTCTCTCTCTCCCCCTCTCTCTCTATTTCCCCCTCTCTATATATATATCTCCCCCTCTCTCTCTTTCTCCCCCTCTCTCTCTCTTTCTCCCCCCTCTCTCTCTCTCTCTCTTTCTCCCCCTCTCTCTCTCTTTCTCCCCCTCTCTCTCTCTTTCCCTCTCTCTCTCCCCCTCTCTCTCTCTCTTCCTCTCTCTCTCTCTCCCCACCTCTCTCTCTATTCCCCCATCTCTCTCTCTATTCCCCCCTCTCTATATATATTTCTCCCCTCTCTCTCTTTCTCCCCCCCTCTCTCTCTTTCTCCCCCTCTCTCTCTCTTTCTCCCCCTCTCTCTCCCCCCATCTCATCTCTTTATCCACCCTCTCTTTCTTCCCCCTCTCTCCCCCTCTCTCTTTCCCTCCCTCCCTCTCACTCACTCTCTCTCTCCACCTCTCTCTCTTTCTCCCCCCTCTCATCTCTTTCTCCCCCCTCTCATCTCTTTCTCCCCCCTCTCTCTCTTTCTCCCCCCTCTCTCTCTCTTCCCCCCTCTCTCTCACTCACTCTCTCCACCTCTCTCTCTCCACCTCTCTCTCTTCCCCTCACCTCTCTCCCTTTCCCTCACCTCTCTCTCTCTCCTGCCACCTCTCACTCTCTCCCCCCACCTCTCTCTCTCTCTCTCTCCCCCCACCTCTCTCTCTCTCCCCCACCTCTCTCTCTCTCCCCCCCATTTTTTTCTCACCCCACTTTCTCTATCTTTGCCTCCCTCTCCCTCCGCCAACTCTTTTTTCCCCCTTTCTCTCTCTCTCCCGTATCTCTCTTCTTGTTATATACAGACCAGTGTATATAATGTACCGTATGGTGTACATATAATGTACAGACTGTACCCTGGCACCATACGGTACATTATACCGTATACAGACCAGTGTATATATAGCATACAGCGTGGTGTCAGGGGGGGTGACACCATGTTTTGCTGCACCAGGTGACACCAACCCTAGTGACGCCACTGAGTGGACAGCACTGAGCAGGGCAGGCAGTGGGCAAATGATGGGCAAAAATAAGAAGGCAACCAATCTATATTATATGCACCCTACCCTGGCTTGTCACTGTCAGCACAAAAGTGTGTGTGTGTGTGTGTATATATATATATATATATATTGTGAGGGGGTTAGCTCGGCAGCGGGTGTGTGTGACCCCCGGGATGGGCTCCCCACACAAAACAGGCCCAGCAAACGGAGGTTGTGGTTTTCAAAATCAAAAAGGTGCGGTTTATTTTCTATTTACAGTGACAAAACACAGCAAAGCAAAAGAAACATAACCAAAATAAATCCTGGTCAAGTTGACCTCTGACTAAACATACAGGTTTCCTAACTAACAACTGGGATCAGCCTAGTGCTGTCCTAGTCCCTAAGTCCCTGGTTTAGTAAAAGTCCAAACAAATAGCCACACAGGCTTTGCCTCACCGCACAGGGGTTCACTCTCCCTAGACAGTCCACACAGGTCTGGTTCCAGGCATGAGCTAACATCTAATGAAGCTGGGAGTTCTTATAGAGGCCTAAATGAGCTGACAAGGTTCAGCTGGTCTCCTCATCTCTGTCTGCACGACGCCCCACACTCTCCCTAGAGGTATGAGTCATCCATGAGCCCACTAGCCTTAGCTGGGCTTATACAACTCTCCACCTAGTTGTATAAGTCAGCGTAAAGCCTGAATCTGGGCGAAATATATCTACCCCCCTGGATGCAACCAGGTGACTTTACCTTCCTGCTGTCACATACCCCCCCCTCTTGTTTTAACCTCGGGGTTGGAACACCAGCAATCAGGCATTCATGTACTCGAGACAAAGCATCCACATTCCCCATTTGAACGCCAGGGCGATGCTTTACTGTGAAGTTGAATTCCTGGAGGGCCAGGAACCACCTATTCACTCTTCTATTTGTTTCCTTGTTTTGAGCCATCCACTTTAACGGAGCGTGATCCGTAACCATGTCAAAGTGCCTACCTAGCAGGTAGTACCGAAGGGAATCTAGAGCCCACTTCACCGCTAAACACTCCTTTTCAACGGTGGCGTAATTTACCTCATGGGACTTCAATTTCCTGCTGAGGTAAATGACTGGGTGCTCTTCCCCGTTCCAGACCTGGGACAATACTGCTCCTAACCCCACATCTGACGCATCACTTTGTACGACAAAGTCTTTAGAGAAGTCGGGTGAGTACAACACTGGCTGGCTACATAAGGCTTGTTTCAAGAATTGGAATGCTGCCTCAGCCTCGGGGGTCCATTTAATCATGACCGACCCTTTCCCCTTCGTCAGGTTGGTTAGGGGCACAGCCTTAGAAGCAAAGTGGGGAATGAATCGCCGATAATACCCAGCGATTCCCAGAAAGGCTCGTACCTGCTTCTTGCTGTTGGGACGTGGCCAACTCTGGATGGCCTCGACTTTGTTGAGTTGGGGTTTTATTACTCCCCTCCCAATGGTGTACCCAAGATATTTGGCCTCCTCCTGCCCAATGGTACACTTCTTGGGGTTAGCCGTAAACCCCGCTTCCCGAACAGAGTCCAGGACTGCTTGCACTTTTGGCAGATGTGAGGCCCAATCTGTGCTATGGACAATTACGTCATCCAGGTAAGCCGCAGCATACTTCCGATGGGGCCTCAGCATCTGGTCCATTTTCCGCTGGAATGTGGCCGGCGCATTCTGTAACCCGAACGGCATTCTTTTATATTGGAACGCCCCGTCTGGGGTTACAAATGCGGTTTTCTCTTTGGCCGACTTGGCCAGGGGGATTTGCCAATACCCTTTTGTGAGGTCAAGAGTCGTCATGTATCGGGCTGTTCCCAGCCGGTCGATCAACTCATCTATACGTGGCATGGGGTAGGTGTCAAATTTTGTAACTTTGTTCAACTGACGAAAATCGTTACAAAATCGCCAGCTCCCATCCGGTTTAGGCACCAACACGATGGGACTAGACCAATCACTTTGGGACTCCTCTATCACCCCTAAGTTCAGCATTTTCTGTACTTCCTCCCGTATTGCCTCCCGTCGAGCCTCTGGGATCCGATAGGGTTTTAACTTCACCCTTTCACCGGGCGGGGTAATGATGTCATGCTCTACCCCAGATGTTTGTCCCGGCAGCTCAGAGAATACCTCCTTGTTGCGAAGCACAAACTCCTTAACCTCCTGTTGTTGGGGTTGTGACAAGGTGGCTGCTATTCCAACCTCAGGAATCACGCAACCAGTTTGAGCTGGTGACCAAGTGTCTGCGACTAGGGACTCTCTATCCCTCCAGGCTTTCAACAGATTAACGTGATAGATCTGTTCGGGCTTTCGCCTTCCTGGTTGTCTGACCTTGTAATTCACTTCGCTCACTTTTTCCATTATCTCGTAGGGGCCTTGCCATTTGGCAAGGAATTTACTTTCAACCGTAGGGACAAGTACCAATATCCTATCCCCCGGGGAAAAGGTACGGGTCTTGGCTCCACGGTTGTACACTCTCTGCTGTGCCAACTGCGCTTGGGCCAAATGTTCCTTCACGATGGGCATTACCTGTGCAATTCGATCTTGCATCAGGGCGACATGCTCAATCACACTCCTGTGGGGAGAACTCTCACTTTCCCAAGTTTCCTTGGCAATATCCAACAGCCCTCTTGGGTGTCTCCCATACAGTAACTCAAAGGGGGAGAATCCCGTAGAGGATTGGGGCACCTCCCTAATAGCAAACATCAAATAAGGAAGTAAACAGTCCCAATCCTTTCCATCTCTATCCACCACTTTCTTCAACATTTGTTTTAGGGTTTTGTTGAATCTTTCAACCAGCCCATCGGTTTGGGGGTGATACACAGACGTACGCAATTGCGTCACTTTGAACAATTTACACAGCTCTTTCATAACCCGGGACATAAAGGGTGTACCTTGGTCCGTAAGCAGTTCTTTACAAATACCCACCCGGCTAAAAACAAGAGATAGCTCTTTGGCTATGGTTTTGGCCGAGGTATTTCGGAGAGGGATCGCTTCTGGATAACGGGTGGCATAGTCCATTATAACTAATATGTACTGGTGCCCCCTAGCGGACTTGATTATAGGACCTACCAAATCCATGGCGATCCTCTCAAACGGGACCTCAATGATGGGTAGAGGGACCAGCGGGCTACGGAAATGTGGCATCGGGGCCAACCTCTGACACACAGGGCAGGAGGAACAATAAGTTTCTACGTCCTTCATCACCCCCGGCCAATAGAATCTCTGTAATACCCTCTCTCGGGTTTTCTCTGTCCCCAGATGACCTCCAAGAATGTGCCCATGGGCCAACTCCAACACCAACTTCCTGTAAGGTTTGGGCACCACAAGCTGCTCAACGGTTTCTTCTGCCCTTTTTGCCACCCGATACAGTAGGTCCTTCTCTACGCTGAAGTATGGGTAAGTGCAGGTATTATCTGGGTTCACTAACTCGCCATCTATTTTCACTACGTTTTCCCGTGCCTTTATTAGGGCGGGGTCTTTCAACTGTTCTGTGGCAAAGTTTTCCCTGTGAACCTCAAGATCAGAAAACTCCACAGACGGTAGGTTTTCGTCTGAGGAGGTGGGCTCCTCTCCAGTTTCTTGAGTCTCCCCTGCCAATACTGATAAGGGAAATTCCGGAGAGTCCTCACCACTCTCAGGGGAGTTCTGGCTATCACATTCCTGGTACATAGGGGCACCAGTGAGGGGCTCAGGATCATCCCACAGTTCCCAGAACTTCGGAAAATCCCTTCCCACAATGGCGTCATGCGGTAACTGAGATACTAAGCCCACTGGATGAGAGAGGGTACCTTTGGGGGTCTCGAAACACACTGTAGTCACTGGATACTCTCGGGTGTCCCCATGCACACAAATAACAGCTACCTTGCTATTCCCAGAGACCTCTGTTTTAACTAACTCAGCCTTTATCAGGGTCACAAGGCTACCTGAATCCAGCAATACCACAACATTTCTACCATTAACACACATTTTGCATAAATGTTTCTCAGTTCCTCGAATGGCAGTGCATGCGACTGTCGCACACAGCGACTGACGTCTGCCCGTCAGAAAGTCACACTGCATGGGTTCCTCCACAACCGGGCAATTGGCTGCAATATGTCCCGCTTGTCGGCAGCGGTAGCAAACGATCCTTCTTGCCGCCTCTTGAGCCGCTGATTTCCCAGGCTGTTCTCGCCAAACTTGGGGTAGAGCTCCCACCCTCTCACTCTCTCCACCCTCACCCCTTGGAATCCTCTTATCCGCCCCTGGGGATGGTCTGGTCTTAGGGTGGAAAGTCCGAGTGTCTCTGGAAGAGGCCGTCAGGTTCTCTGTAGCCAAGTATTTCTCCACACGATCCACAAGACCATCGGCCGTCTCTGGGTCTCCATGGCTTACCCACTTTTGGATGGCAGTAGGAAGAGCTCTCAAAAACCGATCCATTACAACACGTTCCACAATCTTTGGTGCGGACAAAGTCTCTGGCTGTAGCCACTTTCTGCTCAGGTGAATGAGATCATACATTTGAGACCTGGGGGGTTTTCCAAGCTGGAAAGTCCAGTTATGCACACGCTGAGCCCGGACAGCCTGGGTGACACCCAGCCTTGCCAATATTTCAGCTTTTAGCATCACATAGTCTTTTGCTTGGTTAGGCTCTAGGTCATAGTAAGCTTTCTGCGATTCACCAGTTAACAGAGGAGCCACCAGTCCAGCCCACTGCTCCTCAGGCCACTTTTCTCTTTCAGCGGTCCTTTCAAATGTGGTCAAAAATACCTCTGGATCATCCTCTCCAGTCATTTTTGTCAATAAACGACTCACCCCAAAGGACGCGGTATTAGTGGGACGGCTTTCCTCACTGGTCTGCGGACGTTGCTGCATTACTGCTTCCATCTGTTGTTGTAGTCTCTGCTCTTGCTTCTGCAACAGGTCTATGAAGCGGGCCTCAGATTGCTGCTGGGCTCGTTGCTGAGCCTCCAGACTCTGTTGCAAAGTTGCGTTTGTCTGCTGCTGGGCTGCAAGGCTCTGTTGTTGAGCTGCAAGGCTCTTTTGCAAACCTGCATTTGTCTGCTGTTGATTGGCATTTGCTAGAGCCAGCTGCTTCAGTATCTCCTCCATGCTGGCTTAAAAAAAAACTGCCACTGGTTCTCCACCAACTGTGAGGGGGTTAGCTCGGCAGCGGGTGTGTGTGACCCCCGGGATGGGCTCCCCACACAAAACAGGCCCAGCAAACGGAGGTTGTGGTTTTCAAAATCAAAAAGGTGCGGTTTATTTTCTATTTACAGTGACAAAACACAGCAAAGCAAAAGAAACATAACCAAAATAAATCCTGGTCAAGTTGACCTCTGACTAAACATACAGGTTTCCTAACTAACAACTGGGATCAGCCTAGTGCTGTCCTAGTCCCTAAGTCCCTGGTTTAGTAAAAGTCCAAACAAATAGCCACACAGGCTTTGCCTCACCGCACAGGGGTTCACTCTCCCTAGACAGTCCACACAGGTCTGGTTCCAGGCATGAGCTAACATCTAATGAAGCTGGGAGTTCTTATAGAGGCCTAAATGAGCTGACAAGGTTCAGCTGGTCTCCTCATCTCTGTCTGCACGACGCCCCACACTCTCCCTAGAGGTATGAGTCATCCATGAGCCCACTAGCCTTAGCTGGGCTTATACAACTCTCCACCTAGTTGTATAAGTCAGCGTAAAGCCTGAATCTGGGCGAAATATATCTACCCCCCTGGATGCAACCAGGTGACTTTACCTTCCTGCTGTCACAATATATATATATATATATTTAAAAAATACGCACTTTTTTGCTGACAAGCCAGGGTTCATAATAGTTTGGAATTGTATATATGATACATATATATTTATTTTTACACAATATATATATATATATATATATATATATATATATACACAATTCAAATCGATATGAACCCTGGCTTGTCAGCAAAATAAGCGCATATTTATTTTTATATATATATATATATATATATATATATATATATATATATATATATATATATATATTATACACACAGACGCACGTGTGTTTGAGCTTTGGTTTGAGGTGCACACCCTAATGCAATAGGCTGCGCACGCCTATGCTCCCTACACCTGGCTCCATCCATCCACCTTGCTACACCCCCCTCTTATCCACCTTGCTCCATCCCATCACCTGGCTCCATCCCTCCACCTGGCTCCATCCTTCCACCTGGCTCCATCCCTCCACCTGGCTATACCCCCCCCTCTTATCCATCTGGCTCCATCCCATCACCTGGCTCCATCCTTCCACCTGGCTACACCCCCCCTCTTATCCACCTGGCCTTTCCCTCCATCTGGCTCCATCCCTCCACCTGGCTACACCCCCCCTCTTATCCACCTGGCTCCATCCCTCCACCTGGCTACACCCCCCTCTTATTCACCTGGCTCCATCCCTCCACCTGGCTACACCCCCCTCTTATTCACCTGGCTCCATCCCTCCACCTGGCTACACCCCCCCTCTTATCCACCTGGTTACACCCCTCCTATCCACCTGGCTACACCCCCCTCCTATCCACCTGGCTCCATCCCTCCACCTGGCTACACCCCTCCTATCCACCTGGCTCTATCCCTCCACCGAGCTACACCCCCCTCCTAATCACCTTGCTCCATCCCTCCATCTGGCTCCATCCCTCCACCTGGCTATACCCCCCCTCTTATCCACCTGGCTCCATCCCTCCACCTGGCTACACCCCTCTCCTATCCACTTGTCTCCATCCCTCCACCTGGCTACACCCCCCCCTCTTATTCACCTGGCTCCATCCCTCCACCTGGCTACACCCCCCCTCTTATCCACCTGGCTCCATCCCTCCACCTGGCTACACCCCCCCCTCTTATCCACCTGGCTCCATCCCTCCACCTTGCTGCACCCCCCTCTCCTGGCCACCTGGCTCCATCCCTCCACCAGGTGCTAAAATTATTTTATACCTAGGGTGCAAAATAGTCTTGCACCAGCCCTGTCGGGCAGCAATGACCAGTTCAATAGAAACTGGCCGACATTCGGCCCCTGTGTAGGGCAGCCAGCCTGACAGAAGCCAGCCGGCTTCTATCGAAGGTTCATTATTGGAAAGGGCCTGCCAACCGACTCCAGGTCAGCGCTCTCAGCCAATGGCTGAGAGCGATGACCATAGTGTTCTGGCCGCCCCCTGTCAGAACACAATAGCACTGTAGAGGAGATCGCTGTACTAACATTGGATTGCTAGTACAGCGGCTCTGACCTGAGCTGTCACGTTTCCTTCAACCCAGCGGGTTGAATGAAAAAAAAACTAGTAGTGTGTATGAGGCTTAAGTATAAAAGTCCAAAAGTACTGTGTGATTTCCACAATAAATAGTGATGTGTTTAGCATGTGTGCTCCAAAAGAAAGAACCAAAAAACAAAAACAGGCTCCACCCAAAAACCTTTTACATTTTTTAATAATGCACAGTATTTTAGTATACAATAAACTTTGTAAAAATGCTGAATCATATCATTACATATCTTAACCGAACCATGTATTGTGACTATATTGGTTCCATAAAAAGATTTTATGCTACACAGAGGCTGATTTATGAAAACTGGAATAAAAGTAAAGTCATTGTCTTAAACATATCAGATAACATCTTTGAAACTGAACTGGCCATTAGAGTGTTTGGGTAATCAATTGTGTCAATCTTTCATTTTGATACCAACTATGATGCAAGTTAGAATTTTGTCACACAGATATACTGGCGCATGACTAATAGGATAATTTACAAAAAACATTTGCTTATGGCATGGTTTTCTAAAAATATTAAAACATTCTTTGTACAGTAGATCATAACCAGAAGCTTAAACTTACATTTGGGAGTAAATGTATCATAGGAAAATGTTATGAATTTAAAATGTCTCCCCTGAGTCTGAGAAACTATTTTAATCTAAACTATAGGATGATGGTGTCTTATATTTTACTCGTTGAAGACAAATTATGCAAAACGATGTAAATTACTCTTTGTTCCAGGAGGCTGGTGGTTTAGCACATGTGGGAAATCCAACCTAAATGGTAAATATTTCCACTCAATACCACGGCAGCGACGTGAGAGAAAGCAGGGAATCTTTTGGAAGACTTGGAAAGGAAGGCATTACCCACTGAAATCCACTGTCATCAAAATTCGCCCTTTGGAAACAGAATGACCTGGACCAAACAGGAAAGGATCCAATTTGCAAGACTGTATTTTTTTTTTTTTTACACATTACAAATTATTTTAATGATAAGAAGTGCAAAACAGTGCAACCTAGGTCTTTTGCTTTTGAGACTGTATGCGCTTTTTGTACATTTTCATCTTAAAAACATAGAAAAATAGAAGAGTGAAGGCAGAAGAAAAGACTAAGTGGCCCATCTTTTATTTATATATATATATATATATATATATATATATATATATATATATATATATATATTTTTTTACTTTTTGGTATTGAGTATAAATCCATGTTTGTTTGTCCCAGGAATGTTTAAACGCACTTACTGTTGACTCACTCACTAACTCTGCTGGAAGTCTATTCCAAGAATAAAGTACTCTTTTGGTAAAATAATAAAAATAATAATAATAATAATAATAATAATAATAGACTTCCCACCTAGTCTGAGGTCATGTCCCCGTGGTCTTGATCTTAGTTTCATATTGAAAGTACTGCCCACCTGAATCTTATTCACCCCTTTGATGTATTTAAAGGCTTCATTAATGTCTCCCCTTTGCCTTCTTTCCTCCAGACTGTACCTATTTATCTGTAATTATTGACCTTATGCAATTAGTCCTTGTGACTAATGCTTTTACCTTTTAGAGTTATAATGGTCAGAGCTTAAAATTTCAAGTCCTAAGCTACTAGCCAGGCCTCAAGGGTTACTCGCCACCAGTTGCCCCACCCAACCCCTACCCTACCCGGCCCCTCATTCCGTCCTCATGAATTATCTCATAAAAATACACTTAAATGTTTTATGCAGAGTTAAGTTCTAAAAATAAATATTAACAATAACTTTATCCGTGCCCATCAATGCAGCCTCACCTGTGCCCATCAATTCTGCTTCACCTGTCCACCAATGCTGCTTCACCAGTGTCCACCAAGGCAGCCTGCCCGTATCCACCAAGGCAGCCTGCCCGTGTGTGTCCACCAAGGCAGCCTGCCCGTGTGTGTCCACCAAGGCAGCCTGCCCGTGTGTGTCCACCAAGGCAGCCTGCCCGTGTGTGTCCACCAAGGCAGCCTGCCCGAGTCCACCAAGGCAGCCTGCCCGAGTCCCCCAAGGCAGCCTGTCCGTGTCCACCAAGGCAGCCTGCCTGTGTCCACCAAGGCAGCCTGCCTGTGTACATCATGCAGGGGAACAGAGTAGAGGAAGAGGATTGCTGGGTGGATGATCAGAGTGCCGAGGAACACCGCTGGAAAAGCTTTAATTTCAATAGCAGTGTGTTCCCGCCGCTCAGCGTTGCATACAGCCCCGCCCCCTGGCCAGGGAACTTTGATACACGCCACTCATCCCAGGATTGGACGGGTGATCTGTCTATCAAAGTTCCGGGACCAGGGGGTGGGGCTGTATGTGACGCTGAGCGGGGAACACACTGCTATTGAAATTATGATGATCCGGCCGCCTGCTCTCCTCTTTTCCCTTCCGCAAGCGCTGGGAGAAGGACTCCTGTACAACCCGCCTGCCGGAAGTGCTCGCCCCCACCGCTCCCAGGCAGCCCTTCCTCGCCAGCCCTCAAAATCCACTCGCAAAATGCGAGCAGGCGAGTGGAATTTTTGAGGACTGGGTTATAGCCTTTGGAAAATGTTAATTTAAAGCATATGTCAAAGCAAAATAAAAAATATATTTAGTACATTCCTAGAATACATGCTTGTTTCCTCATGTTTTATTCCTTTAAAAAAAATGCAAGGACAGAAAAATAACCAGAAATACTGTATAGTATGCTCCTACTTTCCTCTTTGACATGACAACACAGCTTTTCCAAAGCACATGTTGTCAGCCCTGCCTACTTAATTTCTGATGGATCAAAAGTTTTTTTTTTTTGCATTTATCAAACAGATATAACAAAAAACTTTCAATGGTATACTTAGCATACCAAAAGGGAGCAAATAAGAGACGTTCATTGTTAGCGTTTACATACCCCCCTGCACCACCATGTCACTGGATGAACCATCCACTTTACTGACTTTTGAACATTAGCACTCAGACTGGGTAAAGGGGGTCAGTACAAGAAACCAACCAAGTACATTACTTGCAAATGCATTGTTCTCTTTAAATTTTTTCAGCTGGGTGGAGAAAGGATGAGTTGGTTGCTTCATTCGGAAAAAAAAAAAGTAAGGGGGTGGGAGCGGAGAGCATAAGATCATAAAGAGATGGAAAGCTTTCAGAGTGTAAAATAATTATTACAGACAAAAATAAACTTTTTTTTTAGATGCTCCATTGTACTTTATAACCATAGGTGTGCGCAGACTTTTGCATTAGGGTGTGCACTCCGAAGCTCAAACACATGGTACCGAGCATTTAACTGTGTTCATTCAGAAAGGGAAGGGGCCGGTAAATTACAAATTTACCATCCCCTTCCCCCACTCATTCTAAAACATCCCCCTGTGTGTGCCCACAGCAGCGGCCGGTAAGGAGGAAAGGAAGGAAGCCGGAAGCGATGCAGGGGGGAGCCAGGGCAGTAGGGGACATCTGTGCTGCACTGGGAGATTAGGGTGTGCCCAGGCACACCTGGCACACCCTGTGCGCACGCCTATGTTTATAACTACAGTATAATTATAAAGTATGATTCTCATCTAATGAAGTCCCCTAAACTTCTTTCCCCTATAGTACAGCGAGTCCCTCAAGCTTTAGGCACAGTCTAATTGTACAATTTCCTTTAGATCTAACATCAACCTATGTAGTACATGCTCCTGCCTGATGTGATACTATTTGAATAGATTGTTTAGGTTTGTCCTCATATTATAAATATAGCGATACCCCCAGTTAAGAGGGCTGCCTTGATTGTTTCGGGCCCTGTAGTGCACCGCTGTCAACCCCTGGCAATCAGCTCTAACCTCTCATGGCACAGTTAGTAAAGGGGGTGATAGAATTGCTCTCACTCTAATATTCTCTATGACACAATCCCACAGTAAGGCACACAGTAATGGTATAGACCAGTAAATGACACTGACAACCAATATACTTAACTCTAATATTTTACTGTTGGTAAAGGTTGAAATGATAAACAGTATGCAATGTCACATGCAGAGCCCTGCAATATGGATATACTTATTAAAACATCAAAACGTTCAGCAATATGATAGACAGTTTAACAGACCCCGCTGCAGCTATCCTCCCTCGTGGACAATATGGCGCCCAGCAATGTCCTATACTACCCAGTCAGGCCTGACTATGATTTGGGTATAGTTCTGTGGAAGAAATCTTCGCTAGAAAAACACGGTGGTGCACTTTAAGAACAATTGTAATCCAACAAAGTAACGATGATCAGTAACTTTATAATGCCTGGGAGACTAATAACTCAGTTCAGCAGACAGTCTCCCCAGAGTGTAACTGCAATCACTATGATGGCCCTGAATAAAGTTAATGGGCCTAGGAATACTGTGGTGTAGTTCTGAGAAGATGCTCTCTCACCCGACCGGACTAGTCCTTGTCCGTTACTTCCGTTACTGTGACTCGATTCACAGTGTCCACGACACCCGGGTCTTCGGTCCTCCTGATGACAGCACTCAGCAACAAGATCAGACGCTCCACAGGCTCCTCGGTGGAGCGGAAGGCTCTTTGGAAAAGCACAAGGCCCAGGCTTCAGGCCTTGTACACACAGCAGGTCAGCACAGTGATCCTCTTGCTGGGAAGGCGGTGTCCAAAGAGAAAGAAACTGGGGCCCGCCTCCCTCTTATAAAGTCCACCCCAGCAGTCTTTGCACGGGGCAATGCACCCTGGGTGCCTCAAGGTGTACTGGGTACTGTAGTTTCTTGAGGTTTAAAGGGCAATACCCCGCTACACACTCCCCCCACTTAGAATCTTTGGTCCCCAAAGACAGTATTAACAATATGCACAGACAAGGTCATTGAGGGCTGCAAGGGAAGTTGGCATGGGAAGCTCCCACCAAAACTGGGAAGGGAGCTTGTCCTGCCCGCAGGTCACATCAATGGGGGTAACCTGCCTAACTGTGCCAGAAAGTGAGCTGGGGTTGCCCTCCACCAAATGCACAGTGGAGGGACCAGGTGTTTGTATTGTCCTTCTTGCAGTAGTTACTGTGTCCTCAGAGCTTTCTCCCATTTGGGCATAGGTTAACTTCTGTGGAGGACGAATGGTTCTCTTCACTCTCTGTTTTCTTGGAGTAACTGTCTCCGTCACCACAGGCTCTTCTTCTGGGGTAGGTGTATTGGGTTCCAATATTTTTGGAGCATCCAGATCAGGTGCAGGAAGACAGCAGGAGACGACTCTATGGCACCTTTGATCTTCAGCAGGAGACAACTCTATGGCACCTTTGATCTTCAGCAAGAGACGACTCTATGGCACCTTTGATCTTGAGCAGGAGACGACTCTATGGCACCTTCCCACTCCTCAGAGTGAAAACTGAACGGGACAAACTCGGTGGCTTCTACATTCAATGTACTATCTAAAGTATCTTCAGAGGGCGGAAGGTCTATGGACAGAGGCTCCGGGACCTGGGACGGCCACAGCCATTCAAGCTCTTCTTCTTCATCATCACTTTGATCAGTGACATCCATTCCTCCAGACTGAGGTGCCTGAGACCGAGTGTTGGGCATAGGTGTATTCAGACTTGAGGATGGTCCAGGGGAATCCTCTACAGGAGGTATCCGAACTGCTTCTGAAAGTGGAAGTAAGTGGTTTCTGTGCCAGGTCTTCAGTGGCTCTATCTTCCCTTCTGGCTTCAGCTGATATACCGGCAAGTCTGGTAACTTTTTGCAGATCACATACGGTTCAGGTCTCCATCTGTCTGCTAGTTTGTGCTTCCCAGGGACTCCCAAGTTCCGCAACAGCACTCTGTCTCCGGGTTGCAAATCCTGGATCCGAACTTTAAGATCAAAGTTCCTCTTGTTCCGGGCTCCTCTTTGCTCTGATGCCGCTTGGGTCTGTTCAAATGCCAGTTTCAGGCTCCTCCTCAGCCTGTCTACATATCCCTTGTGCGAGGTGGCTGATGTGTGATCCATCGATATGCCAAAGGCCAGATCCACAGGCAGTCTTGCTTCCCTGCCAAACATTAATCTGTAGGGAGAGTACCCTGTGGCATCACTGGTTGTGCGGTTATAGGCATGCACTATTGCTGCTATGTGCTTGCTCCAATGCTTCTTCTCGCTGCTCAAAGTCCCCAACATATTTAACAGAGTCCTGTTGAATCTTTCCGGTTGGGCATCACCTTGGGGGTGATACGGGGTAGTACGAGTTTTCTTTATACCTAAAGAGTCCAGCAATTTCCTAATCAGTCGACTCTCAAAGTCTCTCCCTTGGTCTGAGTGCAGACGCTGTGGTAGCCCATAATGCACAAAGTATTTTTCCACCAAGATTTTGGCTACGGTGGAGGCCTTCTGGTCTTTAGTTGGAAAGGCCTGGGCATAACGGGTGAAATGGTCGGTTATCACCAGAACATTTCCATGTCCACTCAAGTCAGGTTCTAGACAGAGAAAGTCGATGCATACCAAGTCCAAGGGTCCTTGACTCTGCAGATGGCGAATTGGGGCAGCTTGACGTGGTAATGTCTTCCTTTGAACGCAGCGAGCACATGAGTGACAGTACTCCTCCACTTCAGCCCGCATACAAGGCCAGTAGAATCTACTCCTCACAAGCTGGAAAGTCTGTTCGGCCCCCAAATGGCCATGATTGTCATGTAGGGCAGCTAACACAGTCTTTCTATGTTTTTCTGGCAAGAACAGTTGCCACTTCTCTTCTAGGTCATCAGAGGGGCCCCTTCGGTAGACCACCCCTTGATGCACCTGCAACTTGTCCCATTCTTTGTGGACCAGTCGAGCCACCTTTGAGGGGTCCTGCAGGAGCCTGCCTGGATCCTGGTCTTCCAGTGCCTTCAAAGCCAATCTTCCCCAGGGGTCTTCCAACTGGTCTCTTCTTATGTCCTTCTTAGACAGCTTTGGCAGGTCGTCCTCGCCAATCTGGGTCACGTCACAATAACACTTGGGCACCCCCACTACCAAAACTCCGATCTCTTCCGCCCTTGACCCACCACTAGCCTGAAGTTGTGCTCCTTGACACAAGGCCTGTACCCCATCTGGGGTTACCTGGGTCCAGTCTTCTGTGTGGTGGGTGGGTGCATGAGCCCTTCTGGACAATGCATCTGCATCACGATTCCCAGCCCCAGGCCTATACTTCAGACTGAAGTTGAATCCGGCCAGGGCTGCCAACTAACAGTGGCCAGTGGCATCCAGCTTGGCCGTGGTGAAGAGGTAGGTGAGTGGGTTATTGTCGGTCTTTACTGTAAAGTCAGCTCCATACAGGAAATCTCTGAGCTTATCCACGACTGCCCACTTTAAGGCCAGGAATTCCAACTTGTGGGTGGGGTAGTTCTTTTCTGCTGGTGTTAGACTTCTACTGACATAGGCAACTGACCTTAGCTGTCCTTCATACTCTTGGTACAGCACACCTCCCAGACCATCATGGCTGGCATCCACATGCAGTTCATATGGTTTCTTAGGGTCAGCATAGGGCCAAGACCGGGGCAGTGGTCAGACTCTTCTTCAACATTCTTAAGGTTTCTTCACACTTCTCTGTCCACTGGCCTTCCACGGAATCTCCAGGCTTTCTGGGGCCAGTATCATCCTCCTCTCCTCCTGTCTTCAGTAGCTCATTCAGGGGTTTGGCAATTTTCGCAAACCCTTCCACAAATCTACGGTAGTAAGAGCAGACCCCCAGGAAGGATCTGAGCTCAGTCACTGTAGTTGGTCTGGGCCAGGAAGTAACTGCGTCCACTTTGTCGGGATCTGTAGACACTCCTTCTTCAGACACTATGTGTCCCAGATAGTGGACCGAGGACTGGTAAAACTGACACTTTTCCCAGGAGAGTTTAAGTCCCTCTTCACTGAGTCTCTTCAGGACTTTCTTTAGTCTTGCTTTATGCTCCTCCAGGGTCTTCCCGAAGACAATGATGTCATCTAAGTACACCAAGACTTCGATAAGATTCATGTCCAACACTGTCTTCTCCATCAATCTCTGAAAAGTGGCGGGGGCCCCCGACAGGCCTTGAGGCATCCTATTAAACTCATAGAATTCCACTGGGGTGATGAAGGCCGTCTTCTCTGTGTCTTCAGGATGCATTGGGATTTGGTAATACCCACTCTTCAGGTCCATGACGCTGAACCACTTGGCTCCAGACAGACTCTGTAAAGCATCTTCTATCCTGGGGGTAGTATACTGGTCGGGTATGGTCCTCCTATTGAGAGTCCTGTAGTCTATACAGAGTCTCAGCGACCCGTTCTTTTTCCTGACCACCACGATGGGGGAGGCATATGGACTTCTGGACTCTCGAATAACCCCAGTTCTCTTAAGCTCTGCCAACTGTTCTTGCAAATCTTCCAAGTCAGCCAGGGGGACTCGCCGGACCCTCTCCCGGAAGGGTTTGTCTTCCTGCAGACGAATCTTATGAGTGCCACTCCTTGCACACCCTACGTCAAACTCGTCTTTCGAGAATATTTTTCTCCATCTAGTCAGCTGGGCCTTGGCTCTCTCCTTCCACTTCGGTGGTAAGGTGGTGTCTTCCAGGCAGAGTCCCCCCAGAGTGAGTTCCCCTCCTTCTGCTTTCTTCAAGTCCGACAG
Organism: Rana muscosa; assembly: GCA_029206835.1. Classification (NCBI taxonomy): domain Eukaryota; kingdom Metazoa; phylum Chordata; class Amphibia; order Anura; family Ranidae; genus Rana; species Rana muscosa. Next base: position 36,315,923 of record JARGYO010000162.1, on the reverse strand, counting down.
GCCCACTGGGGTAGCAGGGTTTACGCTGCCCAGCAGCACCCGGCGGGAATCTTCATGGGAGAACTAGTGACATTCCTGATGCTCACTGGAAACTGGCCCTTCGCCTTCTTCAAGGCCCTCAACAGGACCACTTTGGGGATCACTTCCAACCCTGGGTGGGTGTCCAGGGGGTCTGGTTCCAGGACCACAAAGGGACCAGGCTGCTCCCATGAGAGTTTTACAGTAGCCTGGAGGCAGGTCATCTCACCAGGCTGCAATATCTTCTCCCTTCTTGACAGTCTCTAGACTTTTCCCACCCCCTCTTCCGGGGCCTTCTGTTCCAGGACCAACTTCTGGTAGACCTGTTGCAGCATGGGGTGAATCTTGTCTGCTGAAGTACTCTGTTCCTGCACTAGAGGGGTCAGCAGTCTCCTGACCAGGTCAGTGTTGGTCCCTATTATCATGGAACTTGTGTTGGCCCCTCCTGGGCGAGGGCAAACTACTTCTGTAAGGGCACATGACTCAGAAGTTTCTGGTAAAAGTCTCTGTACAAAAGAGTCACTTGGGCTCCTGTATCTAGGAGGGCCTTGGTGTAAACTCCCTCCACTTGAACAGAGGCTAGAGGGGAAGGTCCTATTAGCTTGTCTGGAAACCTCTTATGGGGTGTTTCCTTCCTTGGACTCCTCGATTTTCCTGTTGTGGTTTTCTTTTTCTTCCATTTTTCTCTGGATCTCAACCCTTTTTGGACCTGGTATGCATTGATTTCCCTCAGATTGTTAAATTTCAACTCCCGACAGGTGGTATTGAGTATTTTAGGAGGGGTATTGTTTCCCTTCTCTTTTACCTCTTCTTGCTTTTGAATCTTTTTGGAGCTTTCTGTAAGTAGTGGGTGCCCGGCTGACTCCTTCACCGGGGCCCTCTGAAGTTTTCCGCCGGCTTGCGGTATCTGGATGCAACTTCATCTGGGCTGGGACACACTGCTCTAACATGTCCAATTCCCCCACATTTGAAGCATGTTATCAATCTCTTAGGCTTCTGTACTAGTTCCGTATTGGAGCTAGGAGGATTTTTTAGTTCCTCTGAGGTGTTATTGTACAGCACAGAGGCCTGGCTAGTCAGCATGGATACCATTTCTACTAGTTGTGACACCTGGGTCTTTAGGAGTTCAACTTCTGAATCACCTCCTTCTGCACTTAACATTCTGACTCGGGCAGTTGGTTCGGTGTGTTGACTCCTCCTTTTGTCTTCCAACATAGCCTCCTCCTCCCTGACTATCCGGATCAAGTCAGGGTATTCCAGGCTGCTCCCGTCCTGCCGGGTGCGTAGCATTAATGAGATGGGGTCCAAGGGGTGAGCTCCCCTCAACACCTGCTGGGCATGGGCCTCATCCACTTTTCTTGGATCGATCCCTTTCTTCAGTAGGATCTGATGCAGGATCTTATCCAGACGTCTTATGAATTCTGACAGCTTCTCTCCCTCCTTTTGGTAGCAATGCTCCAGCTGGTAAGTGAGTTCAGTGACCTTTTCCGTCCCGCCGAACACATTCTGCAGAATATCCAGATAATCCTGTGCATTGCAGTCCTTCTTGCTTAACTTGAGGTTACGTATGGCCTCCAGAGCAGGCCCCTTTAAGCTTTCCGCAATTGTTTTTTTTTTGGTCTGGCACCTCCCATTCTTCTAGGGCCTGAGTGGCGCCATCTAGCCACTCTTCAAATCCATCCTCCACTGAAGGTACAGGTTTCTTCCCAGAAAAAGTCCTGAGTTTCCTGTATCCTGACATCAGGTAGTCTGGAGGGTCCTTTTTACACTTGGCTATAATCTCCCCCAGGACAGCGCACAATTCTGAGCTAAGGGCTGTCAATGGTGGTGAACCGGGACCCTGTTGTTGGGAGCTTCCTCCTGTGCTGGGGCCTCCTGAAGTAGTGGATGTGGGGCCATCTTTATTCTCTGCTGGGTGCATCAGGAGGAGCTCTACTTGGTTTGTATTTTTTATGCTGGCACCCTTGAAGTAGTCAGAGATTCCGTTCCTCCACTCACACAATGCATAGGTGTGGGGATTTACAGTATCTGTCTTCATGTCAATCACCCATGGCTTCCTGTCCGTGGACAATGCTCTCAAGACTGGAGTTAGCTGCTCCTCTACCCAGGCCTCTCTGGATTTCAACCACCAGGCCATTTCCGGGTAGGATGCCTTCATCCCTGCTGTCAGGGTCACCTGTGGCCAGGTGACAGATGCACACCGTAGGGGGACAGGAGTGCACCGCGAGGTAGTGAACCCTATGGCTGGCTTCTGCGGATAGGAAACTGGGTGGTTGTGGAAAGCGGGACCAGAGGAGCACAACCCGGGATCCTAACGGAAGCTAGAGCCAAGATTCCCCAGGGCGCGGAGTCTAAGACCCAGCTGGTCTTCTCCAGGGCCTCTAGTGGTGAGGATGTTATGCTGCAGGCTGGGACCAGGTCGCGGCCCCTGGAGTTTCCTAGCTCACGCCCCATAGGATAAGGGGAAAAGAGGGGAAGCAGCAGCACAAGATAAGAGAGAACCGAATAACAAGCTGAAGGTCAGGGGCCACAAGCAGACAAGGATAACGAAAGAACGAGCCGAAGGTCAAGGGTCACGAGCAGACAGGGATAGTCGGGGACAAGCCAATAACGTAACAGAGAGACAGACGTAGCACACGGCAGGCAGGAACCCAAACACACAATGCCTAACAAACACGTTGATCAGCAAAGCAGGCTTGCAGTGCACAGGTTAATATAGTGTTCTGTGATAGGGCCTGGGGTGGAGTCAGGCTGGGAGGAGATTATAAAGGAAGCCAGGTGAAGGAGGTCTGGTCTCTAGATGAACACATGAGGAGGAAGGTAAGATGGCAGACAGACATTAATGCATATCCATGACAGTACCCTCCCTCTTACGAGGCCTCCCCCTTCCCCGCCTGGGCCCAGGTTTAGAGGGAAACTTCAGATGAAACTCCTTTAACAGACGAGGTGCAAAGACCTCAGATGCAGTGATCCAAGACCTCTCCTCAGGACCAAACCCTTTCCAATGAACGAGGTACTGGAGAACGCCTTTACAGAGTCGGGAGTCCAGAATTTGACTGATCTCGTACTCCTGATTATCCTCAGAGACAGGCGCCACGGTAGGGAGAGGACGAGAGAATTTATTGAGGACTAAAGGCTTTAGAAGAGCAACATGAAAGGAGTTAGTGATTTTAGGGCTCTTAGGAATCTGGAGTTTGAAACAAACCGGATTCAGTTTAGCAGTTACCGTGTATGGACCGATGAATCGTGGAGCAAACTTCAGAGAAGGAACTCGGAGCTTGATGTTCCTGGTAGAGAGCCAGACTTTGTCCCCTGGCTGAAGAGAAGGCGGTTTACGCCTGCGGCGGTCGGCAAAGCCTTTGAATTTTTCAGCAGCTGCCCGGAGGGAATCATGAACGTGACCCCAAACGGAATTGAGAGACTCCTGAACCGAAGCCAAAGCTGGAATGTCTGGAGAACAGATCATGGGAAGAGGAAGTTGAGGGTGTTTTCCATAAACTGTGAAAAAGGGTGTCTTCTGCGAACTGGTATTCACATGATTGTTATGGGAGAATTCTGCCCACGGGAGTAGAGAGGACCAATCGTCATGGTGAGAAGACACAAAGGTGCGAAGAAAGACCTCTAACTCCTGATTAACCCTCTCAGTCTGTCCATTGGATTGGGGATGGTAAGAAGAAGAAAAATCCAAGACAATATTGAGGGATTTGCAAAAGGCTCTCCAAAAACGAGACGTGAATTGGACTCCCCTGTCGGAAACAATATGAGAAGGGACCCCATGTAGGCGGAGAATTTCTCGAATGAAAATGGGAACCAAGGCAGGGGCAGAAGGAAGACCAGGAAGAGGAACAAAATGGGCCATCTTGGAGAATCGATCGATTACCACCCAAATGACTGTATTATTCTCAGACAGTGGGAGATCGGTGATAAAATCCATGGCAATATGGGCCCAGGGTTCCTTAGGAATGGGCAAGGGCATGAGGAGACCAGCAGGAGCTTGTGTGGAGGATTTGGACTGAGCACAGACATGACAAGCTTTAACGTAGTCTTTGACGTCTGAGCGGAGATTAGGCCACCAGTAGTGACGACTGATGAGTAGGAAGGATCGGAGGAATCCAGAATGCCCTGCCACCTTGGAATCATGTCCCCAACGAAGGATCTTAGCTCTTAGCTCAGTGGGGACAAAGGTCTTACCAGGCGGAATTTTTGAATTCAGGGTGGTAGAGTGGGCAACAATGCATGAGGTTGGAATGATCGGCTCAGGTTCAGGGGCGGACTCCTCGTCCAAAGTGTCAAATGACCTAGAGAGCGCATCAGCCCAACCGTTGCAGGAACCAGGTTTGTAGGTAATCGTGAAATTAAAACGGGCAAAGAAGAGACTCCACCTGGCCTGTCTAGGATTCAGACGTTTAGCATTCTGTAGATACTGTAAATTCTTGTGATCGGTAAAGATCGTTATGGAGTGAGGGGAACCCTCCAAGAGATGACGCCACTCCTCTAACGCCAATTTAATTGCGAGAAGTTCCCGATCACCGATGGCATAATTCCTCTCTGCCTGAGAATTTTTTTTGGAGAAGAACGCACATGGTTGGCGTCTCTTCTCAAAGATTTGAAGAAGCACAGCTCCCACCCCCATTGAGGAAGCGTCCACTTCAATAAAAAATGCATTCCCAGGATTTGGTCTCCTCAAGAGGGGGCCAGAAACAAAGGCCTGTTTCAGGTTGTGAAATGCAGAGACAGCTTCGGGAGGCCAGTCTCTGGCATTCACACCCTTCTTGGTCAAAGCGATAATAGGCGCGGCAATGGAAGAGTAATTCCTTATGAACTGCCTATAATAATTAGTGAAGCCAAGAAAGCGCTGTGTGGCCTTGAGGCTAGCAGGAAGAGGCCAGTTGGTGATAGCCAAGACCTTCCCAGGGTCCATACGAAGACCCGAACATGAGACGAAGCACCCCAAAAACAGGACCTCAGAACATTCAAAGGAACATTTCTCCAGCTTGGCATAGAGATTGTTCTCTCTAAGACGTTGAAGTACAGTGCGGACATGGTTTCTGTGGACGAGCAGATTTTCAGAAAAGATCAGAATGTCATCCAGATAGATGACAACAAACTGGTACAGCAGATCTCTGAAGATTTCATTGACAAAGTTTTGAAACACGGCTGGAGCATTACACAGACCAAAAGGCATCACCAGATATTCGTAATGCCCGTCTCTAGTGTTGAATGCAGTCTTCCATTCGTCACCCTCCCGTATTCGAATGAGATTGTACGCGCCTCTGAGATCCAACTTGGTGAAAATGGAGGCACCCTTCAACCTATCGAATAGCTCAGATATTAAGGGTAAGGGGTATCGATTTTTAATAGTAACCGCATTTAAACCCCGATAATCGATGCAGGGTCTTAAGGTACCATCCTTTTTGGCAACAAAAAAGAACCCTGCCCCTGCAGGCGATGAGGATTTCCGGATGAAACCTCTCTCCAGATTCTCTGCGACATACTCCGACATGGCCTGGGTCTCTGGGATGGACAGAGGGTAGATACGACCCCTGGGTAGAGTTGCTCCGGGGACAAGATCAATAGCACAGTCAAAAGACCTGTGGGGAGGAAGCACCTCAGCTGATTTCTTACAGAACACATCCCGGTAATCGCTGTATGCAGCAGGAAGATCAGAAGAAACAGAAGTGGCAGCAACCGGAAGACTCTCCTTGGGGGTCACCTTGAGAAGACACGACGAGAAACATGAGGAACCCCAGGCCAGGATCTGCCCAGAGACCCAGTCCACATGTGGAGAGTGGAGCTGTAGCCAAGGGAGGCCCAATACAACTGGGGTAGAGGCCTTGGGTAGAATAAGAAAGGATATCCACTCCTGGTGGAGAATCCCTACCGACATCCTAATGGGTAGCGTCTGGAAGCGAATAGGGCCCCCTGGGAGAACAGTGCCATCAATTGCCGAGACTACCAATGGGGTAGTGAGAGGTGAAAGGGTAAGCTTCATAGAAGAAGCAGTTCTCCAATCCATAAAATTGCCGGCAGCCCCGGAATCCAGGTATGCAAGGGTTGACTGAGAAGTGCCTACATGAAGGAACACCGGCAAGAGCAGGCGAGAAGGTGATGTTTCTGGGTCCAATACTCCACCTTCCAAATGTATTAGACCCGAGCGTTTCCCGGACGAAGCGAGCAGGAGTCACGAAAATGACCCTTGCCCCCACAATAGAGGCACAAGCCCAGAGTTCTGCGCCTAGCACGTTCTTCGGGGGTTAGTCTGGTCCGGCCCAGCTGCATAGGTTCTTCAGCAGGTAGAGGATGCTCCACGGAATGAAGGGAGGGGAGCTCAGACTGGCTAGGACCCAGAGAGTGCTGGCGTCTTTTTTCTAAGGACCTCTCTTGAAAACGAATGTCGATCTGGTTGCATAATGAAATTACATCGTCCAGACCGACGGGAATGGCTCTTCCCGCTAATTCGTCTTTCACTCGGTCAGAGAGGCCATGTAAAAAGGTAGCGACCAGGGCCTCATTATTCCAGCTCAATTCAGTTGTGTGGATACGGAACTGAAGAGTATATTGCCCCACTGAACTAGATTCTTGGCGAAGACGTAAGACAGCACTAGCCGCTGAAGAAGCCCGAGCCGGCTCTTCGAAGATATTACGAAAGAGCTTCAAGAAATCAGACAGACTGGAAACCACCGGATCGTTCCTCTCCCACAGGGGGGCAGCCCAGGCCAAAGCTTCACCGGAGAGGAGGGAAATGATATAGGCTACCTTAGCCCGGTCAGACAGGAAGCTTTGAGGCTGAAGCTCAAAATGAATTGTGCATTGGCTGAGAAACCCCCTGCAGGCCTTGGAGTCCCCAGAGAAACGGGACGGAGCTGGCAATCTTAGTGAGTGTGAGGCTGTGACTGGTGCGATAGGTACAGCCGCTGGTTGTACTTGGGGTTGCGGATTCGGGGTTCCCAAGGAGACCTGAAGCTGCTCGAATCGAGAAGCCAGATCCTGGAGGAATCGCATCACCTGAGTCTGATTTGATTCCTGGGTTTCAAGTCTGCGAACTATGCCCTGCAATGGATCATCCGCGGGGAGCGGGATGTCAGCCGGGTTCATGGCTGATCAAACTGTCAGGGTCACCTGTGGCCAGGTGACAGATGCACACCGTAGGGGGACAGGAGTGCACCGCGAGGTAGTGAACCCTATGGCTGGCTTCTGCGGATAGGAAACTGGGTGGTTGTGGAAAGCGGGACCAGAGGAGCACAACCGGGATCCTAACGGAAACTAGAGCCAAGATTCCCCAGGGCGCGGAGTCTAAGACCCAGCTGGTCTTCTCCAGGGCCTCTAGTGGTGAGGATGTTATGCTGCAGGCTGGGACCAGGTCGCGGCCCCTGGAGTTTCCTAGCTCACGCCCCATAGGATAAGGGGAAAAGAGGGGAAGCAGCAGCACAAGATAAGAGAGAACCGAATAACAAGCTGAAGGTCAGGGGCCACAAGCAGACAAGGATAACGAAAGAACGAGCCGAAGGTCAAGGGTCACGAGCAGACAGGGATAGTCGGGGACAAGCCAATAACGTAACAGAGAGACAGACGTAGCACACGGCAGGCAGGAACCCAAACACACAATGCCTAACAAACACGTTGATCAGCAAAGCAGGCTTGCAGTGCACAGGTTAATATAGTGTTCTGTGATAGGGCCTGGGGTGGAGTCAGGCTGGGAGGAGATTATAAAGGAAGCCAGGTGAAGGAGGTCTGGTCTCTAGATGAACACATGAGGAGGAAGGTAAGATGGCAGACAGACATTAATGCATATCCATGACACCTGCATTACCGGGCTACGGCAGCAGGGTCCATTCTGGTTATTCTGACCGGCTTGATTGCAGCGAGCAGTATACAGGAATCCCGGACCCGAGCCCCCATGTATAACGATACCCCCAGTTAAGAGGACTGCCTTGATTGTTTCGGGCCCTGTAGTGCACTGCTGTCAACCCCTGGCAATCGGCTCTAACCTCTCGTGGCACAGTTAGTAAAGGGGATGATAGACTTGCACTCACTCTAATATTCTCTATGACACAATCCCACAGTAAGGCACACAGTAATGGTATAGACCAGTAAATGACACTGACAACCAATATACCTAACTCTACTATTTTACTGTTGGTAAAGGTTGAAATGATAAACAGTATGCAATGTCACATGCAGAGCCCTGCAATATGGATATACTTATTAAAACATTAAAACGTTCAGCAATATGACAGTTTAACAGACCCCGCTGCAGCTATCCTCCCTCGTGGACAATATGGCGCCCAGCAATGTCCTATACTACCCAGTCAGGCCTGACTATGATTTGGGTATAGTTCTGTGGAAGAAATCTTTGCTAGAAAAACACGGTGGTGCACTTTAAGAACATTTGTAATCCAACAAAGTAACGATGATCGGTAACTTTATAATGCCAGGGAGACTAATAACTTAGCTCAGCAGACAGTCTCCCCAGAGTGTAACTGCAATCACTATGATGGCCCTGAATAAAGTTAATGGGCCTAGGAATACTGTGGTGTAGTTCTGAGCAGATGCTCTCTCACCCGACCGGACTAGTCCTTGTCCGTTACTTCCGTTACTGTGACTCGATTCACAGTGTCCACGACACCCGGGTCTTCGGTCCTCCTCATGAAAGCACTCAGCAACAGGATCAGACACTCCGCAGGCTCCTCGGTGGAGCGGAAGGCTCTTTGGAAAAGCACAAGGCCCAGGCTTTAGGCCTTGTACACACAGCAGGTCAGCACAGGGATCCTCTTGCTGGGAGGGTGGTGTCCAAAGAGAAAGAAACTGGGGCCCATCTCCCTCTTATAAAGTCCACCCCAGCAGTCTTTGCACGGGGCAATGCACCCTGGGTGCCTCAAGGTGTACTGGGTACTGTAGTCTCTTGAGGTTTAAAGGGCAATACCCCGCTACATAAAGTTTGGGTAAATCTAAAGGTGATTGTATAGCCGTATGGTCATATTCTAGCACTAGAAGAGTCCCCTGCTTTAGACAAATATACATTTAAAAAAAATTCTATCATAGCAACACCCATACAAGTAAAACAGACCTTAGATGGGTTTTATCAGTGTATATAGTTGTATAGTTGTTGCCTGTTGTTTAGCTATAATAGTGTGTGCAATGAATTATGAATAATAATGTACAGAAGCTGTATAGTAGTTGGTGCTGTCTAACATTATCTATTTTTTTTTTTTGTAATAAACTTGATATGTCAGCAAATGTATGTATCTCTTTTCATACATGAAATGTAAACTAAATTTAACGGGGGGGATGGAGAAGGAAAAATATTCTTTAGATTGGCTTCTACTAGTTTAATGGATGCCTTTATTTTGATCACATAATCTTACTTTTTGTGTGATGTTCATCCTTCTCTTTGCATGTTTTTTTTTCTTAGTTTTTATAAGCTATTTTGTTGAGAGAAATATTAATTATTTCAACTTTCTCTAGAATTAGTAGTAATGGCAGGTGCTGCACTTGAGGCCCCCTATATCAAGTAAGTTGACTACCAATAATGTACACATGAATTAAAAAATACGAGGCCTTAATAGACTGAATAATTTATTAAGTTAATTTTTTTTTATTGTTACCATTTATGTTTGCTATATGGTTGACTGGTGCTTTATTGATTGAATGATGTATATCACTATAGATAAAACTGCATTTAAATTTACTCTTCAGCTAATTCAGTTACATTATAGCTAAACAACATACTTAGTTACACATGTCCACCTGTACTGTTGCTTGACCTGGGCACCCATGATGCCTATGGTCTTTGGGATCTCTGATCATCAACATTTCCAGATGCAGAACCATATTACTCACAGGGCAACCTAGGCTGAAGCTCAGTGCATTGTGGGTGTCCAAAAGGGGGTGTTCAGCTTATATTCTTAACCTGCACCAAAGGATATTGCTGACCCACTATGCAGGAGCTCTAGTGCTAAGGGGAGGGAGTGATCCATTGATGAGCAGGAAGAGGGTACAAATGATTTATTTTTATTTAGAAAGGCTGAAAAGTGTTAAGGCCCAACTGAACATTCCAGGTGCATAAAAAAGTGTGGAAGGTCTTTCAGCTCAGCAGTGGCGTTGGGAGGGGGAGCTGACCGGGGCTATAGCCCCAAGTTGGCTCCCAAAAAGCCCCAGGTCTTGTATTGCTCATTAAGAATTATTAGCCTAGAGACCGGCCATGAAAGAACAGCGCTAATAAAGGTATATAGAGGCATCGGTTTACAATGACACTAACACAATGTAGGAAGGATCTTTGAAAATGGCCTGGCAGTGTTTTTTTTTTTTACTTTAGAGTACGCTGGCAGGGCTGTCTCAGGAGACTGAAGGTCTCCTGGGAGTGCAGGGGGACTGTGCAATGTAAAGGGAGCTGTATAATTAAAGGGTCTATGTACTGTGCAGGGGAGGAGGTTGTGTAATGTAAAGAGGGGCTGTATAGTGAAAGGGGCTGTGTAAAGGGGGCTGTGCAATGTAAAAGGGGCTACGTAATGTAAAGGGGGCTGTGTAATGTTCAGGAGGGTTTCATAATGTGAAGGGGGTCTGTATATTGTGCAGGGAGTCAGTGTAATGTAAAGTAGTCTGTGTAATGTAAAGGAGGGGCTGTGGAACGTGCAGGGGGGCTGTTTAAAATGTGTTAGTATTATGTTACTTACCTTATAAGTGGTATAAATATTAATAAATAAGTTCTGAGCTACCCTTATTTTACTTCAAATTTCTTTATTTAAAATGTATGTTTTTTCCTGAAACTTCCCTTTAAAAAATGGGTGCTTGTTATATGCCTGTGCATGTTATACGCCAATAATACAGTAATTTATTGGGGGGGGGTGGTTACACTGGCTTTAGTGTGGCGTCCATCCAGTTCAAGTTCCGAGTCCGTTTTAAAGCCCTCCCCTCCGCATCTGCTGTGCTGCGGTCTGCGGCCCGCGGGACAACACAGCAACAGGCCGCAGCAACACACACTCCACAGCCAGCTCAAGTGAGCCTTCAGCCCAGACTCAACATTTTATGGTGGGGCATTGGGCAGGGGTAATGGGGGGCATTGGGTGGAGCTTGGGCTGGACTTGCTTTAAAATGTAGAAGAGGTTATCAAATTTACCTTCGGGCTCAAGTTCCTGGTCTTTTTACCATCTAGCAACACCCCTACAGCTTAGGTTCTTTAAAAAGCAGCCACAGTGAGTAGTGCATGTGTATAGTATCTGTGTGTGGGTATTTTCTTTGTTATTTCACCATTATTGCCAACATGTTGTTATAGAAGTGAGCGCTCAATCTCCTTCTTCCCTGCTGCCAAGCATTAACAATATAAAGGGATCAGTAAACAGAGCTATTTCTTTTTCGTACACCACGGGACACAGAGGCTTAATCATTACATAATGGGTTGTATTGCTCACCACAGGTGATAGGACACTGGCACACCCAATGAAGACAAGTCCCCCTCTATATAACCCCTCCCATTAGGAGAGCACCTCAGTTTTTTTCACCAGGGTCTAAGGTGTTGGTCACGGTTAAAGATGTGCTAAGAAGAAAACTCTGTTTCAAAGACCCCCCCGGGGGTCAAGGAGCTATGCAAACCGTATCCATCCAAAAAAGCCAACAAAACGCTAAAGTGAATGGAACCCGGGCCTCACAGAAGAGTGAGGTTTTGCCTGTAATGTCTCTCTTTTGAGGACTGGGCTCTGGGATCCAGTGCTTTTGGCACGTATTATTTTAATAGGACCCAGAACCCTGAAGGTTGGCACAACGCTACTCGCCATGATGGGTGAAGATTGGATCTGTCTGGACTTCAGCAGTCCTGCGGCGGGGATAAGGTAAGTGAGAAAATCATAAGGAAAAAAATCTTAAGGACTTTCTCCTATGAGTAGCTGCATGTCTTGCCTTTTTCTGCCACTGGAGGGAGTAAAGAGCATACCTGGTGTTCAACTTATTATGCTCCCCAGGAAACAAAAGCTCAATGTCAGCCGGTCCATTGAGCGGCTCACTTCCTCCGCTACAGACTCTGCCACGATTTCATTGTAGAGGGTCCCTCGTAGTCCGGGGTTCACGGCACTCGTTGAGGGTCTCTCTTTCTCTCCCCCTTCTCGTCCATCGCCGCCCTCCGCCCTAGGCGCGCGCGCGCATTTCAAACCTGATTGGTAGGGAAACGATTGGGGGCGTGGTTGACGCGAGCGGGCACGTGTGTCGTGCACACCGCTCCATTGCGCAGGGCACAAACGTTTTTAAAAATCTCTAGACGCCAAGAGCTGCATGCAGGACGGACACAGAAGCTTTGGGGCATGTAAGCAACTCCATGTGTGTTAGATTCAGGCACATCAAGACGCCTACTCAGCATCAGGCTGTGCAAATTAGTAGCATTTAGTTTGTTTGCTACACTAAACACAGTAGTTGATGCACCTGTGCTAGTACCTCTGCTTTATAGCTTAGGACTATGCCTTCCCGTAGAAGGAGTTCAGGGGCAGGGAAAAAGGGCACTAAAATGTGGCCATCTGGATCACGGGGTCCTAGTCATACCTGTCCTCCCCTGCAAGACCTGATGCAGCCGCACAGGATGACCCATTGCCCCGTCAGGCTTTGCAGCCTCTCCTGATATGACAGCTCCTGCTTATGTCACTAAAGACACTCTAGCAGCAGCATTAAATGGTTTAGAGGTGAAAATCGCTGCTTTAATCACAGAATCCTCGCAAAAGAGCAGGAAGCGGAGTAGGTCCCCTTCGGCTGCTCTAAATCCCCCATCAGATGAATCTGAGGATGATGATGAGAATGATGCAACACCATCAGGGGATAAGGATCAGGAGCAGTCGGATGAATCAGGGGTATCAGAGGAACCTTTTACTGCCTCTCAGGTTCTCAAACTGCAGGTGCAATGCTATGCAGAAGCCGTGTGCGCTACATACAAATTGCCCTCTTCTGTGTTACCCGAGTTCCCTGTTTCCTCCTTGGGGTCATTAAAGTCCCCGCTGGCTGAATGTACCTTCCCGGTCCATCCTTTATTGGAAAAAACGTATTTATGCTGACTGGGAACATCCAGACAAGCGGTTTTCTCCTCCCAATAAATTTTGCCTCTTTATCCAATGGAGGAAAAATTTACAAAGAAATGGAGTCTGCCAGCAATAGATGCAGCTATTTGTTCCGTAAATAAAAACCTGACTTGCCCGGTAGACAATGCTCAGGTGTTTAACCACTTCAATATCAGGCACTTATGCGCCCAGACCAATTTTCAGCTTTCAGCGCTCTCACACTTTGAATGACAATTATTCAGTCATGCTACACTGTATCCAAACTAATTTTTATAATAATTTTCTTCTCACAAATAGAGCTTTCTTTTGGTGGTATTTAATCGCCACTGGGTTTTAAATTTTTTGCGATATAAGCAAAAAAAACAGCAAAATGTAAAAAAAAAAAAAAAAAAAACACACTTTTTTTTAGTTTCTATTGTAAAATTTAGCAAATAAGTAATTTTTCTTCATAAATTTGTGCCAAAATGTATACGGCTACATATCTTTGGTAAAAATAACCCAAATTAGTGTATATTATTTGGTCTTTGTGAAAGTTATAGAGTCTACAAACTATGGTGCCAATCACTGAAAATGTATCACATCTGATCACGCCTGATGTACTGAAGGCCTATCTCATTTCTTGAGACACTAACAAGCCAGGAAAGTACAAATACCCCAAATTACCCCTTTTTGGAAAGTAGACAGTCCAAGATATTTACTAAGAGGCATTGTGAGTTTTTTGAAGTTGTATTTTTTTCCCACAATTCTTGGGAAAATTAAGATTGTTTTTTTTTTTTTTTTTTGTACACAAACTGGTCATATTAACAGGTTATTTCTCTCACACAGCATATGCATAATTGCAACTACACCCCAAAATACATTCTGCTACTCCTCCTATAGCAATACCACATGTGTGATGCCCCGTACACACGATCATTTTTCATGCCGTTAAAACTGCCATTTTAAAAAATGGCCCTGAAAAATGATCGTGTGTATGCTCCAGAGCATTTTTAACGACGTGAAAAACGGCCATTAAAAATTCCGGACATGCTCTCTTTTTTCACGTCGTTTTTCATGTCGTTTTTTTTAACGACGTGAAAAACGATAGTGTGTATGCTTTAACGACGTGAAAAAAACCGCGCATGGTCAGAATCAAGTATGAGACGGGAGCGCTCGTTCTGGTAAAACTAGCGTTCGTAATGGAGATAGCACATTCATTACACAGTAACGGACTGAAAAGCGCGAATCGTCGCTCAACAAACTTTACTAACATGAAGGGAGGCGCCATTCGAACGGAACTTCCCCTTTATAGTGCCGTCGTACGTGTTGAACGTCACTGCGCTTTGCTTGATCGTTTTTTTTAATGATGGTGTGTACGCAAGGCAGGCTTGAGAGGAAACATGAAAAAAACGAGGAGAAAAACGTTGGTTTAAAAAATGACATTAAAAACGATCGTGTGTACGGGGCATGAGACTTTTACACAGCCTGGCCAAATACAGAGGCCCAACATTGAAGTAGCACTTTCATGCGTTCTACAAGCATAAATTGCACATTTCCTTTCTCAACCACCTATTACATTTTGAAGGCACTGGATCACCAGGACAATGATATTGTCCACAAAATGACCCCCCCATTTTGGAAAGCACACACCCCAACGTATAATCTTTGAGGCATAATGAGCCTTTTGAAGGGTTCATTTTTTTCCAGAAGGTTTTGGAAAATGTGGAAAAAAATAAAAATGCATTTTTTTATTTTTTTTTACACAAAGTTGTCCATTTATAAGATATTTCTAACACATAGCATGTACATAGCAAAAATGACACCCCAAAATGCATTCTGCTACTCCTTCTGAGTATGGCGATACCACATGTTTGAGACTTTTACACAGCCTGGCCACATACAGAGGCCCAACATCCAAGTAGCACCTCCAGGCATTCTAGCAGCATTAATTGCACATATTATTTTCTGACTACCGATCACATTTTTGAAGGCCCTTCATATATCTAACACATAGCAGGTACATACCAAATAACAAAAGATTACCTGTGGTTTTAGAAGTGCAGTGGTCCACAGAGGAGAGCATCGGTCCAGGCAGCAGGCAGGGATGAGGTCAGCAACAGCAAAAGCAATCATCCAGGCAGCAGGCAGGAATACTGTCCATAGTTCGTACAGGCAGAGATACTGTCAGCACAGCCAAAGCACAGGTCCAGGTAGCAGTCAGAGGTGTCCTGGCAGAAATACTGTCCAAAGTCAGTAGAGGCAGCAGGCAGATATATGGTCAACACAGCCAAAGTATTGGTCCAAGCAGCAGGAAGAAACATGGTCCATAATGTCATGAGTCATTACAGGCAGTAATATGGTCAGCACAGCCAAAGTATTGGTCCAGGCAGCAGGAAGGACCATCAAGCTTAGGGCCAGGGGGACAGGGGTAGAGGCTTCTCCCACCCAAATCGCTTTGAAGCCTCCGGGAAACCAGACCCTGTTCTGGGAGCACAGAAAACGAAAAACTGTTTTGATCTACTCAGAACGCTATTCTGAAGCCCCTCACATATGTGAGACCCCTGTGTACTAAAAGTAGATGGCCAAAAGATCAGTCCAAGTGGCAGGCAAAAACGTGGGTCGATTAACAGGCCAAGGTCGGTACACGTGGAAGTCAGAAACGTGGTTTAAATTGGCAGGCAGAGGCATCGTCGGTAAACAGTGTGAGGGGGTTAGCTCGGCAGCGGGTGTGTGTGACCCCCGGGATGGGCTCCCCACACAAAACAGGCCCAGCAAACGGAGGTTGTGGTTTTCAAAATCAAAAAAGGTGCGGTTTATTTTCTATTTACAGTGACAAAACACAGCAAAGCAAAAGAAACATAACCAAAATAAATCCTGGTCAAGTTGACCTCTGACTAAACATACAGGTTTCCTAACTAACAACTGGGATCAGCCTAGTGCTGTCCTAGTCCCTAAGTCCCTGGTTTTAAATGTCCAAGCAAATAGCCACACAGGCTTTGCCTCACCGCACAGGGGTTCACTCTCCCTAGACAGTCCACACAGGTCTGGGTCCAGGCATGAGCTAACATCTAATGAAGCTGGGAGTTCTTATAGAGGCCTAAATGAGCTGACAAGCTTCAGCTGGTCTCATCAACTCCCTGTCTGCACGACGCCCCACACTCTCCCTAGAGGTATGAGTCATCCATGAGCCCACTAGCCTTAGCTGGGCTTATACAACTCTCCACCTAGTTGTATAAGTCGGCGTAAAGCCTGAATCTGGGCGAAATATATCTACCCCCCTGGATGCAACCAGGTGACTTTACCTTCCTGCTGTCACATACCCCCCCCTCTTGTTTTAACCTCGGGGTTGGAACACCAGCAATCAGGCATTCATGTACTCGAGACAAAGCATCCACATTCCCCATTTGAACGCCAGGGCGATGCTTTACTGTGAAGTTGAATTCCTGGAGGGCCAGGAACCACCTATTCACTCTTCTATTTGTTTCCTTGTTTTGAGCCATCCACTTTAACGGAGCGTGATCCGTAACCATGTCAAAGTGCCTACCTAGCAGGTAGTACCGAAGGGAATCTAGAGCCCACTTCACCGCTAAACACTCCTTTTCAACGGTGGCGTAATTTACCTCATGGGACTTCAACTTCCTGCTGAGGTAAATGACTGGGTGCTCTTCCCCGTTCCAGACCTGGGACAATACTGCTCCTAACCCCACATCTGACGCATCACTTTGTACGACAAAGTCTTTAGAGAAGTCGGGTGAGTACAACACTGGCTGGCTACATAAGGCTTGTTTCAAGAATTGGAATGCTGCCTCAGCCTCGGGGGTCCATTTAATCATGACCGACCCTTTCCCCTTCGTCAGGTAGGTTAGGGGCACAGCCTTAGAAGCAAAGTGGGGAATGAATCGCCGATAATACCCAGCGATTCCCAGAAAGGCTCGTACCTGCTTCTTGCTGTTGGGACGTGGCCAACTCTGGATGGCCTCGACTTTGTTGAGTTGGGGTTTTATTACTCCCCTCCCAATGGTGTACCCAAGATATTTGGCCTCCTCCTGCCCAATGGTACACTTCTTGGGGTTAGCCGTAAACCCCGCTTCCCGAACAGAGTCCAGGACTGCTTGCACTTTTGGCAGATGTGAGGCCCAATCTGTGCTATGGACAATTACGTCATCCAGGTAAGCCGCAGCATACTTCCGATGGGGCCTCAGCATCTGGTCCATTTTCCGCTGGAATGTGGCCGGCGCATTCTGTAACCCGAACGGCATTCTTTTATATTGGAACGCCCCGTCTGGGGTTACAAATGCGGTTTTCTCTTTGGCCGACTTGGCCAGGGGGATTTGCCAATACCCTTTTGTGAGGTCAAGAGTCGTCATGTATCGGGCTGTTCCCAGCCGGTCGATCAACTCATCTATACGTGGCATGGGGTAGGTGTCAAATTTTGTAACTTTGTTCAACTGACGAAAATCGTTACAAAATCGCCAGCTCCCATCCGGTTTAGGCACCAACACGATGGGACTAGACCAATCACTTTGGGACTCCTCTATCACCCCTAAGTTCAGCATTTTCTGTACTTCCTCCCGTATTGCCTCCCGTCGAGCCTCTGGGATCCGATAGGGTTTTAACTTCACCCTTTCACCGGGCGGGGTAATGATGTCATGCTCTACCCCAGATGTTTGTCCCGGCAGCTCAGAGAATACCTCCTTGTTGCGAAGCACAAACTCCTTAACCTCCTGTTGTTGGGGTTGTGACAAGGTGGCTGCTATTCCAACCTCAGGAATCACGCAACCAGTTTGAGCTGGTGACCAAGTGTCTGCGACTAGGGACTCTCTATCCCTCCAGGCTTTCAACAGATTAACGTGATAGATCTGTTCGGGCTTTCGCCTTCCTGGTTGTCTGACCTTGTAATTCACTTCGCTCACTTTTTCCATTATCTCGTAGGGGCCTTGCCATTTGGCAAGGAATTTACTTTCAACCGTAGGGACAAGTACCAATATCCTATCCCCCGGGGAAAAGGTACGGGTCTTGGCTCCATGGTTGTACACTCTCTGCTGTGCCAACTGCGCTTGGGCCAAATGTTCCTTCACGATGGGCATTACCTGTGCAATTCGATCTTGCATCAGGGCGACATGCTCAATCACACTCCTGTGGGGAGAACTCTCACTTTCCCAAGTTTCCTTGGCAATATCCAACAGCCCTCTTGGGTGTCTCCCATACAGTAACTCAAAGGGGGAGAATCCCGTAGAGGATTGGGGCACCTCCCTAATAGCAAACATCAAATAAGGAAGTAAACAGTCCCAATCCTTTCCATCTCTATCCACCACTTTCTTCAACATTTGTTTTAGGGTTTTGTTGAATCTTTCAACCAGCCCATCGGTTTGGGGGTGATACACAGACGTACGCAATTGCGTCACTTTGAACAATTTACACAGCTCTTTCATAACCCGGGACATAAAGGGTGTACCTTGGTCCGTAAGCAGTTCTTTACAAATACCCACCCGGCTAAAAACAAGAGATAGCTCTTTGGCTATGGTTTTGGCCGAGGTATTTCGGAGAGGGATCGCTTCTGGATAACGGGTGGCATAGTCCATTATAACTAATATGTACTGGTGCCCCCTAGCGGACTTGATTATAGGACCTACCAAATCCATGGCGATCCTCTCAAACGGGACCTCAATGATGGGTAGAGGGACCAGCGGGCTACGGAAATGTGGCATCGGGGCCAACCTCTGACACACAGGGCAGGAGGAACAATAATTTTCTACGTCCTTCATCACCCCCGGCCAATAGAATCTCTGTAATACCCTCTCTCGGGTTTTCTCTGTCCCCAGATGACCTCCAAGAATGTGCCCATGGGCCAACTCCAACACCAACTTCCTGTAAGGTTTGGGCACCACAAGCTGCTCAACGGTTTCTTCTGCCCTTTTTGCCACCCGATACAGTAGGTCCTTCTCTACGCTGAAGTATGGGTAAGTGCAGGTATTATCTGGGTTCACTAACTCGCCATCTATTTTCACTACGTTTTCCCGTGCCTTTATTAGGGCGGGGTCTTTCAACTGTTCTGTGGCAAAGTTTTCCCTGTGAACCTCAAGATCAGAAAACTCCACAGACGGTAGGTTTTCGTCTGAGGAGGTGGGCTCCTCTCCAGTTTCTTGAGTCTCCCCTGCCAATACTGATAAGGGAAATTCCGGAGAGTCCTCACCACTCTCAGGGGAGTTCTGGCTATCACATTCCTGGTACATAGGGGCACCAGTGAGGGGCTCAGGATCCTCCCACAGTTCCCAGAACTTCGGAAAATCCCTTCCCACAATGGCGTCATGCGGTAACTGAGATACTAAGCCCACTGGATGAGAGAGGGTACCTTTGGGGGTCTCGAAACACACTGTAGTCACTGGATACTCTCGGGTGTCCCCATGCACACAAATAACAGCTACCTTGCTATTCCCAGAGACCTCTGTTTTAACTAACTCAGCCTTTATCAGGGTCACAAGGCTACCTGAATCCAGCAATACCACAACATTTCTACCATTAACACACATTTTGCATAAATGTTTCTCAGTTCCTCGAATGGCAGTGCATGCGACTGTCGCACACAGCGACTGACGTCTGCCCGTCAGAAAGTCACACTGCATGGGTTCCTCCACAACCGGGCAATTGGCTGCAATATGTCCCGCTTGCCGGCAGCGGTAGCAAACAATCCTTCTTGCCGCCTCTTGAGCCGCTGATTTCCCAGGCTGTTCTCGCCAAACTTGGGGTAGAGCTCCCACCCTCTCACTCTCTCCACCCTCACCCCTTGGAATCCTCTTATCCGCCCCTGGGGATGGTCTGGTCTTAGGGTGGAAAGTCCGAGTGTCTCTGGAAGAGGCCGTCAGGTTCTCTGTAGCCAAGTATTTCTCCACACGATCCACAAGACCATCGGCCGTCTCTGGGTCTCCATGGCTTACCCACTTTTGGATGGCAGTAGGAAGAGCTCTCAAAAACCGATCCATTACAACACGTTCCACAATCTTTGGTGCGGACAAAGTCT
This sequence comes from Rana muscosa, assembly GCA_029206835.1. Lineage (NCBI taxonomy): Eukaryota > Metazoa > Chordata > Amphibia > Anura > Ranidae > Rana > Rana muscosa. The sequence goes on along the minus strand of JARGYO010000162.1, from coordinate 36,295,877 downwards.
CTGGCTGTAGCCACTTTCTGCTCAGGTGAATGAGATCATACATTTGAGACCTGGGGGGTTTTCCAAGCTGGAAAGTCCAGTTATGCACACGCTGAGCCCGGACAGCCTGGGTGACACCCAGCCTTGTCAATATTTCAGCTTTTAGCATCACATAGTCTTTTGCTTGGTTAGGCTCTAGGTCATAGTAAGCTTTCTGCGATTCACCAGTTAACAGAGGAGCCACCAGTCCAGCCCACTGCTCCTCAGGCCACTTTTCTCTTTCAGCGGTCCTTTCAAATGTGGTCAAAAATACCTCTGGATCATCCTCTCCAGTCATTTTTGTCAATAAACGACTCACCCCAAAGGACGCGGTATTAGTGGGACGGCTTTCCTCACTGGTCTGCGGACGTTGCTGCATTACTGCTTCCATCTGTTGTTGTAGTCTCTGCTCTTGCTTCTGCAACAGGTCTATGAAGCGGGCCTCAGATTGCTGCTGGGCTCGTTGCTGAGCCTCCAAACTCTGTTGCAAAGTTGCGTTTGTCTGCTGCTGGGCTGCAAGGCTCCTTTGCAAACCTGCATTTGTCTGCTGTTGATTGGCATTTGCTAGAGCCAGCTGCTTCAGTATCTCCTCCATGCTGGCTTAAAAAAAACTGCCCGCATTCTCCACCAACTGTGAGGGGGTTAGCTCGGCAGCGGGTGTGTGTGACCCCCGGGATGGGCTCCCCACACAAAACAGGCCCAGCAAACGGAGGTTGTGGTTTTCAAAATCAAAAAAGGTGCGGTTTATTTTCTATTTACAGTGACAAAACACAGCAAAGCAAAAGAAACATAACCAAAATAAATCCTGGTCAAGTTGACCTCTGACTAAACATACAGGTTTCCTAACTAACAACTGGGATCAGCCTAGTGCTGTCCTAGTCCCTAAGTCCCTGGTTTTAAATGTCCAAGCAAATAGCCACACAGGCTTTGCCTCACCGCACAGGGGTTCACTCTCCCTAGACAGTCCACACAGGTCTGGGTCCAGGCATGAGCTAACATCTAATGAAGCTGGGAGTTCTTATAGAGGCCTAAATGAGCTGACAAGCTTCAGCTGGTCTCATCAACTCCCTGTCTGCACGACGCCCCACACTCTCCCTAGAGGTATGAGTCATCCATGAGCCCACTAGCCTTAGCTGGGCTTATACAACTCTCCACCTAGTTGTATAAGTCGGCGTAAAGCCTGAATCTGGGCGAAATATATCTACCCCCCTGGATGCAACCAGGTGACTTTACCTTCCTGCTGTCACAACAGGCTGAGGTTGGTGCACGTGGAGGTCAGAAACGTGGTTTAAATCGGCAAGCAAAGACATTGTTGGTAAACAGGCCAGGGTTAGTTAATTAACATGGTAGCAGGCAAATGGGGAAATGGCAGTCTGTTAATAATAAGGGGAACTAATGGATGTATAATAATTTTGGAAGCAATTTCCGATGCACTGGTCAGGTTGGGAGGGACAATCGGGACAATAATAAGTGGTGTCTCTTCTTACTCCTCCTCTGCTGCATACACAGCATTTCTTTTGGCGTCTTCTTCCAGATTCTGTGGGGGGATGCTAAAGGGATAGTGTCGCTCGTGAAGCCGACTCACACTATCAGAGCGAATGCTTCCTGGGGCGGGATCTTGTTGGTAAATGAGGGCATCGATGATATCTTCGATATAATGGAGGTAGGGGAGTTGTTGATTTTGAGTTGCTTGTTGGTAGCAGACAAACAAATTAAAAAGGGCCATGTGAAACAAGTGCAACGCAACTTTTTTGTGCCAATAACGTGACTTTCTGGTTGATAAGTAGGGCTGTAGCATCTGGTTGTTTAAATCCACCCCCCCCCCATGTACAAATTGTAGTCGTGGACACATTCGGGCTTAATGCCCCGTACACACGATCGTTTTTCATGCCGTTAAAACTGCCATTTTAAAAAATGGCCCTGAAAAATGATCGTGTGTATGCTCCAGAGCATTTTTAACGACGTGAAAAACGGCCATTAAAAATTCCGGACATGCTCTCTTTTTTCACGTCGTTTTTCATGTCTTTTTTTTAACGACGTGAAAAACGATAGTGTGTATGCTTTAACGACGTGAAAAAAAACGCGCATGCTCAGAATCAAGTAAGAGACGGGAGCGCTCGTTCTGGTAAAACTAGCGTTCGTAATGGAGATAGCACATTCATTACACAGTAACGGACTGAAAAGCGCGAATCGTCGCTCAACAAACTTTACTAACATGAAGGGTGGCGCCATTCGAACGGAACTTCCCCTTTATAGTGCCGTCGTACGTGTTGAACGCCACTGCGCTTTGCTTGATCGTTTTTTTTAATGATGGTGTGTACGCAAGGCAGGCTTGAGAGGAAACATGAAAAAAAACGAGGAGAAAAACGTTGGTTTAAAAAATGACATTAAAAACGATCGTGTGTACGGGGCATAACAATGGGGCCGCGTCTTCTTTGGATCTCCACCACGGTGTCATTGTGGATCGTAGAGAGGATGTGGACATCTTTCTTGTCCCTCCACTTTATGGCCAACATAAATGAATGCTGATTCTCCAGGTTGTAATTTTTTTGGTCAACAAATTTTGTGGGAATCCCTTCCGTTTTTTTTTAAGGTACCGCAGGCCAGGGTTTGCTTATTGTAAAGGTGACGAAAAAAGGGCAAGCTGGTACAGTAATTGTCAACATATAAATGGTAACCTTTTCCGAACAGGGGGTATGCCAACTCCCAGACAATTTTACCACTGGTTCCAATATATGTGGGGCAATCACGGGGCTGGAGCTGGGAGTCTTTGCCTTCGTAGATCCTGAATGTGAAGACGTATCCAGTGGCTCGATCGCATAATTTATTTAATTTTAACCCATACCTGGCTCTCTTGCTTGGTGTATATTGCTTGAAGTGTAGTCGGCCAGTGAAATGTATGAGGGACTTGTCCACACAAATTTTTTGGTCTGGGATGAAAACTTCTTGAAATCGCTGGGAAAAGGCATTGATTAGGGGGCGTATCTTGTACAATTTGTCGTAGTTGGGATGATCTCGGGGAGGGCACTGTGAATTGTCATTGAAGTGGAGAAAACGCATAATCATGTCGTATCTTGTCCTGGACATGACAGCGTAGAATATGGGCATGTGTTGGATGGGGCGTTTGGTCCAATATGCATGGACTTCGTTCTTTTTTGTAAGCCCCATATTGAACGTAAGGCCCAAAAACAATTTAAATTTGTCCAATGTTAAACACCGCCACTGGAAAATGCGGGCGTAGGAAGAATTGGGGTTGGCAGCAATAAATTGGGATGCATAAAGATTAGTTTGATCCACTATATTCTGCAGCAAATCTTGTGGGAAAAAAAACAAAAATAATCAAACTTAGAAAAATTTGTAGTGTCGGGCTGCACACCTGGCTGTGCGGTGAAAGGGGGGATGATAGCGGATCCTGAGTTGGCTGGCAACCATAAGGGGTTTGCCAGGGCATCAGGAAGGTAGGACTGGGGCTGGATTCTTCGGGTTGGGCGTGTATATCCATTACTTGTACTGGGCTCCTCTTCCTGGGGTATGGCGCTGCTGGTGCTGGGCAGATCTCCTGATCTTGGTCCTGATCGCAATTCTTTTGGGAGGGACGGTTTCCTCCGGGGACTCGGACTCTGAGCCACTATCCTCCACTGGCTCGTATTCCTAACCAGAATCGAATAATGGGAGCTCCCCGCTGCTCTCATCATCCCACATGGCAAGAATGGCATATGCCTCCTCAGGTGTGTAAACCCTTTGGGACATTATGGCAGTACTTATTGGTGGGCCTGTGTAATGGTACTGCTGGTGGTAGTGGTGGCGGCCTGTGCGGTGGTACCGATGGAGGTATTAGTGGTGAGCCTGTGTGCTGATACCGATGGCGATATGGGTGGTGGTGGTACCAATGGCGGTACAGGTGGTGGTGGTACCAATGGCGGTACAGGTGGTGGTGATGGCGGTACGGGTGGTGGTGATGGCAGAACAGGTGGTGGTGGTGCTACCGACGGTGGTACGGGTGGTGGTACTGGTGGTGGTACAGATGGCAGCACTAGTGGCGATACTGGTAGCGGGCCTGTGTGGCAGTATAGATGCTGGGCCTGATGGCGGTACTGGTGGTGGTACCGATGGCGATACTGGTAGTGGTACAGATGGCGGTACTGGTAGCCTGTGTGGCGGTACCAATGGCGGTGGGCCTGTGACAGATGATTGACAGATGGGCTAATTGATTGATTGACAGATGAGCTGATTGGCTGGGCTGTGTCACAGGTCCTTTTTTTTTTGGGGGGGGGAGCGTGTTGTGTTGTGTTACTACAGAACACAAACTACACTGATATCACTTACTGATCCCTGCTCTCTCCTCACAGATCGGTGTGTGAGGAGAGAACAGGGATCAGGTACTAACTGCTCCTCTCTGTTTACATTTGTGACCGGCTGTGATTACCACGTGACCGGCTGTGTCCAAGCAGCCAATTTCATTGGCTGTTTACCCTGATAGGGGACGCGCTGTGTCCAAGGGACACTCGCCTTCCCCGATCCCCGCTCTGCAAGCCTCTGGCGGCGCGCACAGAGAGTAAGGAATCCTTCCTTTCCCTCTTACTCTGAGATAATACTGGGATTACCACAAAGGGACCAGGGAGATGAGACACCGCCAGAGTGCTGCACAGTGGCATACACTGTGAACGTTTTTCACCCCAAGAGGGGGTGAACATCTGGTGAGTGCGGTCTTTGTTGGAGCACGCTTTGCTGTGGGCACCAGTTTTGAAGATTATAAAAGGTCACATCACTAGGCACTGGGTACCTAGCATCTGAAAAACTACAATATCATTGGACAATTACATTGCTCAATCGAATCGCATGAGGTTGCATATGCACTTTACTGCATAGTCACTCAATCAAATCGCATGATGTTGCATTTGCACTTTACTGCATAGTCGCAAGATTTTTTATACCTAGCATAGTCGCTGGGCACCTAGCATCAAATCATTGGACAATCACATTGGTTTATCAATTTGCACGATTTTGCATTTTTGCACTTTATCGCATAGTCGCAGAACATTTTGCATGCATATATTTTATCTTTAATTTATTATTATTATCACGGTTTTATACATTGGTTTACCTTTTTACACTGTTATCACCATTAATTGTTCACAAAAATTATTTATTCATTTTTACTTTTTTTATTTTTATATCCGCATCAATCTATATTTATTATCACGCACTCATATCTAACAGTGAAGTATTTATGAGTTACACTAAGGGACCAATTGACACTAGGATAATATAGGGGTATTTATTTATCTATTTATTACTTGTATTTATTCACTTGCACTTTAGCCCAGGTTCACACTGGGCTGCGGGAGTGAAGCCGTGCGAGTTCAGCTGAACTCGCACGATTTCAGTCTCGCTGGTTGTCCCAATTTCAGCCGCGATTACAAAGACATCTGACACAGATGTCAATGTAAATCGCGGCCGAAATCACAAAAAATAGTACAGAAACTACTTTTTGAAATCGGTGCAGCGCCGCAGATGCGGCGTCGCACCGATTAGGATGGTGCCATTGCTGGCAATTATCGCAGTTTTGACATGAGATTTGACATGCCAAATCGCATGTCAAAACGCACCAGTGTGAACCAGGGCTTAGAGCAAGTAAGTCCATGAACTGTAATTAGCGCCAATTCTACACCTCCCTTCAGTTTACTCATTTACTCCACCCAGGTGGATTAATTATGTAGAGGCAGCTCCTTACTTATTCATCACAGGACGTTTTTCTACACCCCTGTTGTGTGTTTCTACTGGCATATCAGGTCCATTGCACGGATTCACACCCATACTTTAAAAACGCCTGTGTTGCTGCGCTTCCCATTCATTTTAATCGGCAGGGCATTTTGGGAGAGCTAAATACAGCGCTCCAAAACTGCCCCAAAGATGATGCTTGGAGGACTTTTCCTAACAGCTCGCAAGCGCACCGCCCCAGTTTGAAAAGACACACTGAAAAGAATGGGTGGCGGTATTCAGGCGCTATTTATAGCGCTAAAATGCCTGAAAACCACCTCAGTGTGAAAGGGGTCTTAGATGTGTGTATTGGATCATTGTCATGTTGGAAAAGGGCACGGAGTGATGGTAGCATCTTCTCTTTCAATATAGAGCAGTAAACCTGTGAATTCATGATACCATCAATGAAATGCAGCCCCCCCCCCCCAACACCAGAAGCACTCATGCAGCCCCACAGAAGGACACTGCCACCACCACGTTTCACTGTAGGTGTAAGGTATGAACCAATATGAACTAATATTCATGATTAGAGTTCTCCTTAAATATATATGTTGAAATATATGTATTAGTACAGAAAATGTTTCTCTGACATAAGTGTGAGCAGAATGTTTTTGGTCAAACTTATCTTTCTTGTTTTAACTGACAGGCATGTGTATTTAGGTTGAAATGTAACTTTGTGGTTAGGCTTTTTCCGGGAAAAAGTTTATCTCACTTCTGCTTTAACTGCCAGGTTGAACCGCACTCACATATGGTGTTTCTTATCTTCCTGTTTCAAATGTCAGAACACATTTAGTTTGACCGCAATTGACGTATGTTGATTGACCGCTTTTGCAGAAGTCAAAAAAACCTGTTGGAGTCTATTTTTGTCTAACTCATGAGGTTTTTGCTTATTGCTGATTGGTCCATACGATTTTCTCGCTGTGTATAAAAAAGGACATGTAACCATTAAACCACATATTCTTGTATACCTATTCATTGTGTATTGGTGTCTTGAATATCCGACCGGTCAGAGAGACTTCCACAGATCCCTGAGTCCAGCTCGAGCCAAGAAGGTCCAACAGAACCAAACAGAACCAGAACCTTTCAAGTGGTGTCAGAAGTGGGATGATCCAATTGAACAGGTAAGACCCCCTTTAATTATTATTGGGAACAACAGTCTTGCCTTGTCAATTGGTTCACCATAAAGTAGACTCTCGAGAAAACTACAAGTTTTCTGGGACTCTGTTAAGATTGAAAGGTAGATTTAGAACAGATACAGAGGGTCTCGCTAGGTTGGCCAGACCAGGTTATTAGATTGAGAAAGAATCTTAAATTCTTCTCTACATAGGACGGATCTGTGGAAACTCTATATCTAAAGGTGTACACAAAAAAGGGTTACTTTTTAAATGTCAATTCTATATTGTTGTCCTGAATGTAAAACTGGTTTATTGTTTGCTTATAAAGGGAAAACCACTTCATTAGTGGCAATTGTTCCAAGAGGTTATCATGTTAAAATTGGTAAAGGTTCCATGCATAGGGGATCAACACAACATATGTTAAGATTTAATATACATAATTCTTTATCATATAGTTCGACACTCGAGGGCCTAAGTGTGCCTGAAATCCAGTGTCTAATTATATACCAGAAGAAGGAACATTGGGTTCCCTGTGCCTTACCTATAAATTGTCATAAGTTTAAGGACATTTTCCGCCCCTGGAACGAAATAGAGAAAGCAAGACAGAATTTTTTTAATTTTAAAGTATAAGTATTATTGTTTGCTATAATGGGTAATCAAGCAGGAAAGGAAGCTGAAGGTAAGCAGCACCAACCCTCTCCGATTGATTACATTAATGTCAATTATGGGAAAAATTATACTGATCCTTTTTGGTCACTAGTTTTAAAAAGAGCACATCAGTTAGAAGTGCCATGTTTGGGGGAATACGGACCATGTTCCGAGGAAGAGTGGGAGGAAGTGACCAGAATATGTGGCCAACATAAACAGTATAATTATCCCATAAAAGACCTTGACAAAGATTACGTGACTAAATGTTGTAAGATTTGGGCAAAGGGTATGAAGGAATATAGAAAGAAATATACAAGTGTAAAAATGGAAAAGAAAGAGCAATTAGAAGACGCAATAGGAAGTCCATCAGCTCCCCCTAATTTTTATCAAGAAAAACCCCCTCCATATGCTATGGTAAAAGATGAATCCCTTGTCCCAAAGAAAATATACCCCTCGTTAGATCCAAATATTATAGCAGGAGTATTAACCATAGCTAAACAAAAGGGAACTAATTGGTTACGGGAGGGGGAAGATAGAAGACAGATACAGGAACGTTTAAGTCAATTAGTAAAGGAGAAAGAACAGTGTATTAAAAAAAGAGGAAGATGAAGAAAAAGTGATAGAAGGAAAGCTGAGGATGATAAGGATGATGAGGCAGTGGGTGGCTTGACCTCGGGGATAGAAGCCCTCAAATTCCCCGTTATTCACATGGGAGAAACCCACTCCCCCTCGGGACGTTAAGGGATATTAAAGATCTTTGCCCAAAGCCACGCAAACACCCCAGAGAGGCAGCTCTGTTCTTACAGAGACATTGCGCGGGCACTGGCATGAATGCCGATGACTGTGAAATAATAATACAGACAGTGGATCCAGATCCCATCTGCGATGTAGAAGTTAAGACATTATTTGCTGATAATGACCCCTTTAAAAAGGCAAAGGGATGGGAATCATTTTGGGCAGCTGTGGCAGCTGTTTGGCAGTAAAGTTACAAAGGAGAGAGCGCTTTGCAGATAATGTGCACTGCAAAGCAGGGACCGGGAGAAAACTTTTATTCATTTTGTAAACGGGTACAACAGTTATACAAAGATACAGGAATGGAGAACCCTGAACTGTATGTGAGCACAGTCATGTCCGGGGGAGATCCCAAAACAACACAGTTACTTAAATTAATTACCCCCAATTGGTCAACATTAAAACCTGATGCCTTTCTCGAAGACATTAAAAAAAGCGTGCATCCTCGGGCTTATTCACTACAAAAGGAGGGGTATTTCCCTCATTTAACCCCGAACAGATAGAAAGCCCGCAGTTAGCTGCTGCACAAATGGTTTTCCCTTATACAAAACCAGTTCCCCAACAATCCCAACAAGCACAATATCAAGCATATCCCCAGGATAACCAACAGGGTTATTTCACATGCAGGGACATGGGACATTGGAAGTCAGAATGCCCCCTTAGGAGAGGAACAAGTAGGGCAGCTAACCGCAGGGGTAATATGGGAAGAGGCAGATTGCCCATTGGTACAGTTCATGACCAACATCTTTTTAAATGAGTTTTGCCATTCTGACTGACCACTTCCTCTGGGAAGAGACTTAATGTCAAGTTTAAACATTCACATCAAATTTACAAAAGATGGGGGCCTGCTAGCTACATCAGAAATCTGTGATTTGTCTAACCCAAAAAAGCCAGGATTTTAGAGGGTACTTTATGTTACTATCGGCACACCTTGAAGCACACCCTATATGAGCACTGCATACATTGTACACCATACAAGCCCATCATTGGGGAAGGAGCAGTAGTACATTACCAAAAACAATATCCCCTGTCAGAAGGAAAAATTGCAGGCATAGCACCACAAATAAAGCAATATTTAGCAGAAGGAATACTGAAACATACAATCAGTCCCTGGAACACCCCCATTCACCCAGTCAAAGCCAGTGGTGAATGGCGCTTTGTACAGGACCAAAGGGCCCTGAACAAAGCTATTGTCCCCCTTCCACCTTTTGTTGCGGATATTGCTACAATATTTTGTGAGATACCGGCAACGTCCAAGATCTACATGGTCATTGATTTAAGTATCGCGTTCTCTTCCATACCTGTTGCAGAGGAAGCCCAAAATTACTTTAAACCTGGGCTGGGCTCCCGCAAGGCTTTGCGAACAGTCCTGCAGCGTGCTCCATGGTCTTGAATCGATCTTTGAGCGATTGGGTACCAAAAGAAGGCTCAGTGTTGCTTCAGTATGTGGATGTCCTATTGCTGTGTAATGAAAATGAGGTCAGCTGTGCGGAGGACTCAGAGCACCTACTAACTCACCTCGCCTCAAAAGGTCACTTGGTGTCTCGCAAAGAGATCCAGTGGTGCAGGTCGCAGGTTGAGTACTTGGGGTGTATAATCCGAACCGAACGTTTGGTGTCACCAGCTCGAGTCAAGGCACTGTCCTCCTGGAGTCCACCAAGAGACAAGTCAGTGCTTCTCTTTTTCCTAGGGTCCATAATATACTGCAGGCAGTGGATACCTGATTGCTCTTATTATGATTCTATCCTAAGGTCTGCTACCCTGCAGGATGCCCCAAAGTTTATTGATTGGACAACAGAGAGGGTTAAGGCTTTCACAGCATTAATCAGCTCTCTAAGGCAAGCCCCTGCATTGGGACTTATAGAGAGCGCAGGGCCTTTTTCATTGTACTGTGTGGTATCTGGACCTACGGTTGCAGCGGTCCTAGCACAATCACATGGGAATTCTCTGAGACCCGTATCATACATCTCAAAGAAACTTCCAGATCAAGTTCATGGTATGCCACATTGCTTACAGGCCGTAGCAGCCTGTGCAATGGCAGTAAAAGAGGCTTCAAAGGTGGTTCTGGGACATGACCTCACACTGTATACTACACACCTCATGACAAACATGAACACACAACACATGACAACGCAAAGGTGCAGCGGCTATGAGATTATCTTGCTAAAAACACATAATCTAACCATAAAATCATGTTCAGAAACCTCAAAGCCCATTAGGTTTTTACATTCAGGAACACGATTGCACTGAGGTACTTGCAGAAACTACCCTCCCTAGACCAGACCTCACAGATGTTCCGTATCCAAATGCGGAAAATGTTTATGTAGATGGCAGCTGCTCCCGACCTGATGACAAAACTTATCAAACTGGTTATGCCATTGTTCAGTTGCCAGATCTAATGATTGAAGCCAAATCTCTGAATGCTAGTTCAGTCCAGATTGCAGAACTCATTGCTATAACTATGGTTTGTCAGATTTTTGAAGGAAAAGATGTAAACATTTACACTGACAGCAGATATGGGTACACGGGTTGACAAAAGATCCTACTGGACTTTGGTCAACCAAGGAGGGAATAATAGGGAATAAAAGGGGTGCACCACATGATAGAATCCCTAGATTACACACAAGTCCCCACACAGAAGGGCAATTTAGAATATCTTTTGGTTATAGTTGACAGATTTACAGGATGGGTAGAAGCAATCCCTACCACAGGAGAGACAGCTAGAGTACTAATAAATCAGTGGATCTGTAGGTTTGGCCTTCCGGACACTATATGGTCAGATCAAGGTCCAGCATTTACCTCGGCCTTAGTGAAGGAGCTCAGGAGTAGAGGAAAGACTGAACAGAACCATAAAAGACAAATTGAAAAAAGCAACAGGTGGCACAATGAAAAACTGGTTAGATTACTTGCCAGCAGTCTTATATCAAATCAGGACTACCCCCCACAGAACAGGAATATCTCCTTTTGAGATACTTATGGGTAGGCCAGCACAGAGGAAACCTGATGAGGGAGAGGAGGTTAATCTTTATTCTTTACAGGAAGAGTACTAGACATGTGCACACTGAAATATTTCGTTTCGGAATTTCGTTTTCGTCCGAAAAATAAATTTATTAAGTTACTCCTGAAATTCGTTTTTATTTATTTCGTTTTTCGTTAAAAATTGCATTCGTCCGAAAATCTGAATTAATTAAGGTCGAATCTGTCATTGAAGGCTTATGGTGTCTGTCGAATGTTCAAAGAAGATTCGACGGAGCAGCGAAACTGTACGACTCTGCAATCATACATTTCCGGTCGAATGTTCCGCCCACAAGCAGTGATCTTTTCTCTCTATGTCGAATCTTTTCTCTCTATAATAACGAATCTTTTCTCTCTATAATGTCGAATCTTTTCTCTCTATAATGTCGAATCTTTTCTCTCCTATGTCAAATCTTTTCTCTCTATAATGTCAAATCTTTTCTCTCTATAATGTCAAATCTTTTCTCTCCTATGTCGAATCTTTTCTCTCCTATGTCGAATCTTTTCTCTCTATAATGTCAAATCTTTTCTCTCCTATGTCGAATCTTTTCTCTCTATAATGTCAAATCTTTTCTCTCCTATGTCAAATCTTTTCTCTCTATAATGTCAAATCTTTTCTCTCCTATGTCGAATCTTTTCTCTCCTATGTCGAATCTTTTCTCTCCTATGTCGAATCTTTTCTCTCTATGTAGAATAATCTTGGACTAATAGGGTTAAGGTTAGGCACATTCGACCACAGGTTCGATAGACACAGATTGTTATTGTCAGCGTCACGTCGAATCTCCTATCTATATCGAACTGTTGTAGCAACGAAAACGAAAATAAAGCATTTGTTTATGTCGGATCTTTTGGTTTTCGGATTCTGTGCTTTCGTTTTCGTTTGTTAAAACGATAACGAAAATAGCTGAAATTCGGACGAAAATGCATTCGGACGAAAACGAATGCACATGTCTAAAGAGTACGTGAAACATCTGGTAAGTAGCCTTAGTGAAACAGAGGACAAGGTTGCTGTCACTTTTCCTCCTCTCTCCACAGAGCCTACACATCCGTATATCCCAGGAGACAAAGTACTGATAAAACAACTTGCTGTCCGGAAACAACCAGGCCCTATCTTCCAAGGACCATTTGAAATTCTGAAGGTTGCCAGAACAGCCGTTCTTACAGATCAAGGACCACAATGGATCCATGCATCCAGACTAAAGACATTTCCGAAGGGAAACTGGAAGAAGGTGAAGGAGAAGACAAAGACCTCTGTTCTGGAGAGTATTCCAGAAAAGGATCCGGAAAATACTCCCTAGTGGACTATAAAAAACAAGAAACTCAGAGTTCCATACCCATAGACCCTAATGGTCCAAAAGGAGGGATCACTTCGGGGAAACTTTTTATTTTTTCCTTAATGACCACATTGTTTATTTTAATGCTCATAATCATAGGACACTGTTGGTCAGATAATTCTAACAGACCAAAAAGAAGTATGGAAGACAATTTTAGTGGTAAAATGCTGCTGCTTAAATTTAAATATGCTTATGCTCAAAAATCAGGATATGAAAAATGTTGCATATGTAGTAGGGTTGTCCCGATACCACTTTTTTAAGACCGAGTACAAGTACCGATACTTTTTTTCAAGTACTCGTCGATACCGATTACCGATACTTTTTTTTAATGTCATGTGTCATTTTTTTTTTTACAATTTTTTTTTTTTTTTACAGTGCTTTATTTTTTAATTTTCTTTTGGGGGGGGGGGGGGGAGTGGATTGTGTCAGTGTGTTTTTTTTATTTTTATTATTTTTTACAATTCATTTTTTTTTCCCTTTTTTTTTTTTAGCGCTGTTGGGGGGCTTTGGTGAGATTTCAGGGGTCTTAACAGACCTCTGACATCTCCCCTATGAGACAGAGAAAGGGACGAGGGACACAGATTCCCCAGTCCCTTTCTCTGCAGCCTCAGCTAAAATGAATGGACAGGAGGCTCCTCTCCATTCATAAACTGAAGCATCGTAAACACAGGTTACGATGTTTCAGTTATATGAATGAACAGAGTCAGTGATCACTGACTCTGTTCATTCGAAAAGGAAGGAGCCGGCTTTAGCGGCTCCTACCTCTGCTCTCCATCCTGAGATACCGAGGACAGAGGGGGTGGAGGAGGACATGGTGGGGGGACTCGGAGCGCAGAGGGGGAGAGCAGCAGGAGGGGGACACGGGACACGGAGCGCCGACAGCAGCAGCACGGAGGGGGATACAAGGACACCCGGAGAAGGAGAGCAGCACCGAGGGGAGCACGGAGGGGGAGAGCAGCACAGAGGGGGACAACGAACCGGAGAGGGAGAGCAGCGTCGAGGGGGACACAGAGCACGGAGAGGGAGAGCAGCACCGAGGGGGACACAGAGCGTGGAGGAGTATAGCAGCAGAACAGAGAAAGATACAGTGACAGTCAGCGGTGATCAGTGTGTGTTGGGGGGGAGTTACAAGCACTGATTACCGCTGTATAAATTTCACTAAAGCAGCTAAAAAGGGGGGGGGGTCCGGGGAGAAGCTGTCAGGCTTTATTGAAATGTATACAGGCAGATCAGTGCTTGTAATTCCCCCCGCCGCACCGATCATCCCTGACTGCCCAGGTATCGGGTGAAGCATCGGAGCATTTCCCCGAGTACAAGTACTTGGGGAAATGCTCGGTATCGGTGCCGATACCGATACTAGTATCGGTATCGGGACAACCCTAATATGTAGTAAACTCCATCCTAGCACTGCTAGGATCCCCCTAATGGCAGTACCTCTAAACTTCACCCCTCTCCTAAACGGCACACCACCTGTCGTCCTTACAAATGTCACAAGAACGTTTTCAGATAATAACCTTACTTTCCAAATTATTGGTAGAAGTCATTCCCCAGACTGGTGTTTTAGGTTGGGAAACTCCACAAAGGGAGCTGAAGTATGTCAACAAGCTACAATTAACTTTTCAATGACTTCAATTGAAAGCCCTTTCTTTCACACTTCAGAACCTGCCCTAAACACCACTCTAATAAACTTTCTTAACTCCAGTTCCACTTCCACAGTAGGAAAATTATTGTCAAGTTTAACCTTTTCTGTTTTTTCTGATGAAATGATGATAATATTCAACAAACGACCTTTAGCTCTAGGAGACAGTATTTATATTTGTTGTGGAAAAAGTTGTCACCCTTGGAACCCCACTGAACCCCAAGGATGGTGTTATCTTGCATCCCTAGTCCCCATTATGGACATAGTAGGAGATAGCAAGGGAACACACCTCCTTGAAGCTAGCATGCATCCTAGGTACCCCCTCAAACACCGAAATAAAAGGGAGTTATTTTTCGAAAAAGATATGGCTTGGGCCTGGTTCCCTTCCTGGACAGGTTGGGGGATAGATTTAATGAAAAGGCTTAATAATTATACAAATATTATAGATGATGTATTGGTAAAGAATTCTGATGATATTACTAGTTTAAACATTGAAATTACTGGCTCCCTGGCTCCCTGCTGATGGTGGCTTGCATGTGGATTTTGTGAACATCAGTGGAATTTTGAACTACAGTGGAGAGTTAAAAACCAGGAGTTTTGCTTTTAACTGCTTCTGCTTGCAAGTGTTGATTTATTTTTATTTTTTGTCCTTTATTTGATACGTTTATCAGTTTTAAAAATACTTCCCCCCCCCCCACTCCTTTCTCTGACACTTTTTAAACAGCTTTTTTTCTTTCTGCTAATTAAGGGGAGTGGTTAATTGTTCACAGGAGCTGGCTCCCTGCTGATGGTGGCTTGCATGTGGATTTTGTGAACATCAGTGGAATTTTGAACTACAGT
This sequence comes from Rana muscosa, assembly GCA_029206835.1. Lineage (NCBI taxonomy): Eukaryota > Metazoa > Chordata > Amphibia > Anura > Ranidae > Rana > Rana muscosa. Next base: position 36,280,716 of record JARGYO010000162.1, on the reverse strand, counting down.
GGAGAGTTAAAAACCAGGAGTTTAAAACAGGAGTTAAGACAGGAGTCTTCTAAACTGTGAGTAACATTATAAACTTCCTACAAGTAATTATATTGTAACTGGGAAATGAGTGCTAGCAGGGTTGAAGGTTTTGCTCAGTGCACAGTGTGCCACATGTATGCAAAATTGGTGCAACAGCTCCAGGATGGATACCGCTGTGACAGATGTGAGCAGGTTGCCCTTCTGGAAGCTCGCATTAGAGATCTGGAAGAGCAAGTTGCAACACTGGGCGGAAAGGACAACCTTGAAAGGGGTCCTCTGCTCGCTGAGCAGGTGGTCAGTAGGGCTGATGTGGAGGGTGGAGTGGCAAGTCAGGATTATCAGATAGGAAGATGGGTTAATGTAGTTAGAGGGAGTGGAAGGGGCTTGCAGAAAAGGAAGGCCAGTCCTGTATTTGTGCATCAAAACAAATTTTCCACGTTGGGTGAAGATGTGGAGGTGGCAAACACAGAGGTGGCAGCCCTAGATGTCACTGCTACCCCTAACAGCTGGGAGAGCAACCCATCTAGTAGAGGTGGTGGGGGAAGTGCAGGTAGGCCAAGACAGTTGGTGGTTATAGGGGATTCTATAATCAGAAGGACTGATAGAATAATTTGTCGCCAGGATCGCCTCAACCGAATGGTTTGCTGTCTCCCTGGTGCCAGGGTTCGGCATGTGGTGGACCAGGTGGATAAATTACTGGGAGGGGCTGGGCATGACACAGCTGTCTTGGTCCACGTTGGAACCAATGACAGTATACATGGAAGGTGGAGGCTCCTTAAGAATCAATTTAAAGAACTAGGCTGCAAGATGAAGGCAAGGACCTCCAAGGTGATATTCTCTGAAATATTGCCTGTGCCATGCGCAACACAGGAAAGGCAGGGGGAGATTAGAGAGCTGAATGCATGGCTAAAGACCTGGTGTAGGGAGGAGGGATTTGGGTTTCTAGAGCACTGGGCTGACTTTTCATTGGGGTGCAACCTATATGCTAAAGACGGTTTGCACTTGAATGGAAGGGGGTCTGCTGTGCTGGGGGAGAGGTTTATGGGAAGGCTGGAGGAGTATTTAAACTAGGTTTGAGGGGAGCGGTGAAGTAGAATTACATCGGGCACACAGGTCAGTTAGTGGTCAGACATTAATGGAGAGTGGAATGGGGATAGATGGGGGGAGGGTTATGGCAGGTGACAAGAAAGTTCCCATGTTGCAAACAGCCATTGGAAACTATAGTGCCATTTGTACTACTAAAAATTATATGAAAAACACCAGAGAAAAATGTAATACATTAAAGTGTTTGTTCACCAATGCCAGAAGTCTGCCAAGCAAAATAGGTGAGTTGGAAGCTCTGGTGTATGAGGAGAGCTATGACGTAAATGGTATTGCTGAAACGTGGCTTCAATCCTCACATGACTGGATTATTAATATTCCCGGCTATGCACTCTTTCGGAGAGACAGGGCAGAAAGGAAAGGTGGCGGGGTCTGTCTCTATGTGAGAAGTGATCTCAAAGCGAGTGTGAAAGAGGACCTGGTTGATGGAGAGTGTGATGAGGCTGAAGCATTATGGGTGGAACTGCATACAGATGTGCGTAGTTCAAAGTTAATCATTGGAGTTTGTTATAGACCACCCAATGTTAATGAGGAGGTGGAGACTCAGCTCCTTGCACAGATGGAAAGGGCTGCAAGGGCTGGGACGGTGATAATAATGGGGGATTTTAACTACCCAGAAATTGACTGGAGTAATGGCACTGCTGGGACAGGTAAAGGGCAAAAATTTATAAGCCTATTGCAGGACAATTTTATGGTCCAGTTTATTGAGGCCCCAACTAGGAATGATGCTCTGTTGGACCTGGTAATCTCAAACCATGCAGAGCATATTACTAATGTTCAGATAAAGGAACACCTGGGTAGCAGTGACCATAACATGATTTCATTTGATGTTAGCTGTAAGCAAGAAATACATGCAGGAAGGATAAAAACACTTAATTTCAATAAAGCAAATTTTCCAAGGATGAGGGCTGCTCTCCAGGACTTAGACTGGGAGAGAATATTGGCATCAATGGGCACAGAACAGAAATGGGAATTCTTCAAAAAGACTGTTTGTGAACTCACTGCAAAGTATATTCCCATGGGCAATAAGTTTAAAAGGCTAAAAATAAAACCTATGTGGCTCACAGTTAAAGTTAAAAAAGCTATAAACAATAAGAAAAGAGCTTTTAAAAAATATAAAAATGAAGGAACACTAGTGTCGTTTAAATGTTACAAAGAATATAACAGGATATGTAAAAAGGAAATCAAGGATGCAAAAATTCAAAACTAACGACAGATTGCAAAAGATAGTAGGACAAACCCCAAAAAATTCTTCAAATATATTAATAGTAAAAAGGTATGAGCATGTAGGCCCTTTACAAAATAATCTAGAGTGGGTGACTGGGGACAAAGAGAAGGCTAATTTATTAAATACTTTCTTCAGCTCTGTGTAGACAATGGAGCATGGGGGAGTTCATGTCCATAATGGGGGTGGTAGTGACACAGCCCCAAATCCACAATGGCTCAAAAGTGATATGGTCCAGAAATATTTAGACAGAATAAAGGTGGATAAAGCACCTGGACCAGATGGCATACACCCACGGATCCTAAAATAATTGAGCTCTGTAATTTCAAAGCCATTGTATCTAATTTTTAGGGACTCATTAATGACAGGAATAGTACCACTGGTTTGGCGCAGGGCCAATGTGGTGCCTATATTTAAAAAGGGAACAAAGTCTTTACCAAGTAACTATAGACCTGTTAGTTTAACTTCCATAGTTGGGAAGATACTGGAGAGATTAATAAAAGACCACATAGATGAGTTCTTGCTGGAAAAAAACTATTTAAGCAACAGACAGCATGGATTCATGAAAGACAGAAGTTGTCAGACAAACCTGATTTCTTTTTATGAAGAGGTAAGTAAAACCTTGGACAGAGGCGTGGCTGTGGACGTGGTATACTTGGATTTTGCAAAAGCGTTTGATACAGTTCCCCACACACGGCTCATGTGTAAGGTAAAGTCTACAGGATTGGAAATATCAGTTTGTAAATGGATAGAAAACTTGCTAAAAGACAGAATTCAGAGAGTAGTAGTTAATGATTCTTACTCTGAATGGTCTAAGGTTATCAGTGGTGTACCCCAAGGTTCAGTGCTGGGACCCTTACTTTTTTATATCTTTATAAATGATATTGGGTCTGAGATCAAAAGTAACATTTCTGTCTTTGCAGATGACACCAAGCTATGCAGTGAAATAACGTCCTTACAAGATGTCTCCAATTTACAAGCCGACCTCGATGCCCTGTCTAATTGGGCGACTATGTGGCAGATGAGGTTTAATGTTGATAAATGTAAAGTTATGCACTTGGGGGCTAAGAATATGAATGCATCATACATACTAGGGGGAATACAACTGGGGGGATCCGTAGTGGAGAAGGATCTGGGGGTTTTGGTAGATCATAAGCTCAATAATGGCATGCAATGCCAAGCTGTGGTTTCCAAAGCGAGCAAAGTCCTTTCTTGTATTAAGAGAGGTATGGACTCCAGAGAGAGAGACATCATTTTGCCCCTGTACAAATCATTAGTAAGGCCTCATCTGGAATACTGTCATGTACCTGGGTGTATTTGAACCGGGATCTTCCTGGTCCCAAAGCTGCAGCCTTACCTGTTGCGCTACTGAGCAGATCTGGACTTTTGGAAATGTCCTCTCAGTGTTAAACATTACCTTGGACTCACTAGCCCCACCTGCTGCCAGCTGTGGACAATTTTCAATCAAAGCAGCCCTTAAAAAGGAAGTGATGCTATCTCTCAGCGCCCGTTTGTGTGGAATAGCTCCCTGGGTGTTGTGACTGCTTTTTGATCCTTATTTTCGTGTTGAACTTCTGCCTGAATTCCTGACTACTCTCCAGCCTGCTGATTTTGTACTTCACTGCCAGCTCGTGTATGACCTTTGCCTGCCTGACCACTCTCTGGATTTCGATCGTGTACCATTTTGCCTGATCTATTGCCAACCTAATCTGCCTGACTACGTTTTCGCCTGAATCCTCAGCACACAAGTTCCACTTCGGACACTACCTATCACAGGTACCTTACAAATACGCAGTTCAGTTTTGGGCACCAGTTCTCAAAAAGCATATCGGGGAACTGGAGAAAGTGCAGAGAAGGGCAACCAAACTGATAAGAGGCATGGAGGAGCTCAGCTATGAAGAAAGATTAGAGGAACTGAATTTATTCACTCTTGAGAAGAGGAGAATAAGGGGGGATATGATTAACATGTACAAATATATAAGGGGTCCATATAGTGAACTTGGTGATGAGTTATTCACTTTACGGTCAACACAGAGAACAAGGGGGCACTCTTTACGTCTAGAAGAAAAAAGATTTCATCTCCAAATGCGGAAAGGTTTCTTCACAGTAAGAGCTGTGAAAATGTGGAACAGACTCCCTGCAGAGGTGGTTCTGGCCAGCTCAGTAGATTGCTTTAAGAAAGGCCTGGATACTTTCCTAAATGTACATAATATAACTGAGTACTAACAGTTCTAAGTAAAGTTGATCCAGGGTAAATCCGATTGCCTCTCGGGGGATCAGGAAGGAATTTTTTCCCCTGCTGTAGCAAATTGGATCATGCTCTGCTGGGGTTTTTTGCCTTCCTCTGGATCAACTGTGGGTATAGAATTGGGTATATGGGATTGCACAATATTTTTTTAATTTTATTTTAGTTATTTTTTATGGTTGAACTGGATGGACTTTGTCTTTTTTTCAACCTGACTAACTATGTAACTAGAGCAATCAGAAAACAATTAGAACTTCATGATCTTGCTATTGAAAGCATGAGTGCTGCACTCACTGGCCTGTGTGAAGTTACGGAGGATTATGAGTGCTGCACTTGGATCCACAACACATCTGTTGATATTCCTGATTACTATGATGTAATTGCCCAACATAGGAAAGAGGTAAATCAATTGCAACAGGAGGTGAGGGATATCGCGAAAACATGGAGCCCCTTTGGAGAGGGAGGATTCGGGGGCACAGGTATTTTCTCGTTTCTCAGACAAATGGCTATAACAGTAGTAATGGTGTTAATCTTCATTCTACTGTTATATTTAGTATTTAAATTAATTGTCTGGGTAATAGGAAAGATCTCTAGTAAAAAGAGACAGGGTTTTAAGGAAACAATCTTGATGATGTCCACGGTACATACTAAACAAAAATGGTATAATGAATAAATCTAATGATCTATGGGCTTCAATTCTTGTATGAACCAATATGAACTAATATTCATGATTAGAGTTCTCCTTAAATATATATGTTGAAATATATGTATTAGTACAGAAAATGTTTCTCTGACATAAGTGTGAGCAGAATGTTTTTGGTCAAACTTATCTTTCTTCTGTTTTAACTGACAGGCATGTATATTTAGGTTGAAATGTAACTTTGTGGTTAGGCTTTTTCCGGGAAAAAGTTTATCTCACTTCTGCTTTAACTGCCAGGTTGAACCGCACTCACATATGGTGTTTCTTATCTTCCTGTTTCAAATGTCAGAACACGTTTAGTTTGACCGCAATTGACGTATGTTGATTGACCGCTTTTGCAGAAGTCAAAAAAACCTGTTGGAGTCTATTTTTGTCTAACTCATGAGGTTTTTGCTTATTGCTGATTGGTCCATACGATTTTCTCGCTGTGTATAAAAAAGGACATGTAACCATTAAACCACATATTCTTGTATACCTATTCACTGTGTATTGGTGTCTTGAATATCCGACCGGTCAGAGAGACTTCCACAGATCCCTGAGTCCAGCTCGAGCCAAGAAGGTCCAACAGAACCAGAACCTTTCAGTAGGCACCATGCATTTTTCTTTGTACTCCTCACCTTTGCGACACTATACAGTTTTGAAGCCATCATTTCCAAAAACATTTATCTTGGTCTCATTACTCCAGAGTACAGAGTCCCAGTAGTCTTCTTTTTCAGCCTGGGCCCTGGCAAATTCTAGATGTTTTTTTTTTGTGCATGGGCTTTAGGAGAGGCTTTCTTCCTGAATGACACCCATGCATGCCACTTCTCTGCGGTGTATGCCATATTGTGTCACGGAAAACTATCACCCCAGTTTGGCTGTCTACTTTTTTAGCTAACTGCAGTGAACTTGCATGAAGATTTTCTTCAATCCTTCTCATCAGAAGACGCTCCTGTCGAGGTATTAACTTCCGTGGACGGCCTAGACATCTGTGAGATGGTTGCAGTTCCATCTTTGTTAAATTTTGTATCACTTTCGTTCGCTACAGTATTCTGACTGATAAAGCTTTGCTGATCTTCTTGTAGCCTTCAACTTTCTTGTGTAAAGAAATTATTTTCTTTCTCAGGCCTTGCGGCATTTATCTTCCATGTGGTGTCATTACTGACTGCATGGAATGGAAAGGGGTTTTCTTTATTAAGTAATGTTCTTTTATAATCAACGGTCTGCTGGACACCTGTATTATGAATAATTCGACTCACCTGTAGTTGAACTCTTTTTTTTTTTTTTTTATAATCAATCTCTACCTTTTATTAAGACAAATTTTGACATAAAACATATAGATATAAACACATATTACAAAAAAAATAAATCATAAACATAAAACACAATAGCCCCCCCCCCCCTTTTCCCCGAAAAGATGCACCGGGACATTGATCATGACCATTTCCACGAGAGGGACATGGGGAGAAAAAAAAGACACAAAAAAATAATCAGAAATATGTCCACCGCGCTGCCGCTCAACATTTTTTACGTTAGTTTAGCATAAAGTATTGGATATGCAGTAAGGTAGGCTACAATATTCATTTACTGGTATATTAAAGATTACCTTTTAAAGTGCTGAATGTTTTCTACGCATACCACTATTAATAGCACAATATACTTTATCATCACGAAATCTATCGCTAGAGAGACAGGCTTTGAATTTGAAACTCACTGACCCCACCAAAACACTAAGGAGTCCATGTATAAAAGATTTGCTGAGTGAATGGGACTAATGCCGCATACACACGACCATTTTTAATGTCATTGAAAAAAAACTGCGTTTTTCTCTACGAGATTCTTCTCAAGCCTGCTTTGCCTACACACTATCGTGGAAAAAAATGCTCAAGTAAAGCGCGGTGACGTACAACACGTACAACGGCACTATAAAGGGGAAGTTCCATTTGGATGGCGCCACCCTTTTGGCTGCTTTTGCTGATCCTCGTGTTAGTAAAGTTTGTTGAGAGACGATTCACGCTTTTCAGCCTCGTGCTTTTCAGTCCGTTACAGCGTGACGAATGTGCTGTCTCCTTTACAAACGATAGTTTTACCAGAAAGAGCGCTCCCATCTCATACTTGATTCTGAGCATGCACATTTTTTTTTCACGTCGTTAAAGCCTACACACGGCCGTTTTTCAAGACGAGAAAAACGACGACGTGAAAAACGACGAGAAAAATTAGAGCATGTTCCAATTTTTTCATGGCCATTTTTCACATCGTGAAAAATGCTCTGAAGCCCACACACGATCATTTTTAATGACCATTTTAAAAAATTGAATTTTTCTCGTCATTAAAAACGGTCGTGTGTACACGGCATTAGATCCACACAGGTGGAAGGAAAGAAAATAGCTTAATCCTCATGAGCACAGTCAGTGTTGATGTGGAATCCCTCCCGCAGCGCTATTGCATTTTTTCCAGTGGAAAGCCTTCCATTTCGGCAGAACACAGATCCCTGCTGGGCGGCCATAGCCCCCGGCAGTGATCGTATGAAAAAAAATCAGACAGGCTGGTTGTACTGACTTCAGTACAACCAGTCTGCCGATAGATCGAATCTCACCTGGTCCCTGCTGAGTTGGCCAAGATTCGATCCTTCTATGGCCAGCTTTAGTTATATTTTCACTGGATTTCTGGCAAGATTCACGGATAAAATGTTGCATATATCAAACCGATAAAACAAAAATGCTTACAATAGTATTCAACAGACTTAAAGGGGATTATTTACGAAAGACAAATCCACTTCGCTCTGAAAGTGCACTTGGAAGTACAGTTGCTGTAGATCCGAGGGGGAAATGCAAGAATAAAAAAAAAAAGAAAAATTGTATACTTACCTTTCTGTAATTTTCCTTTCCTGGTGCCTACCCATGGCAGCATACCAATGGTTATGGCTCTGCCCCCAATCAACCCACAGGACCAATTACAACTCTATAAAAGAGAGAGTCCGTCCCCTCATACACCATTCTTGTAACTAGACTCAAACATTTAAGAACTATAGAAAGGGAGGGTGTATGCTGCCATTGGTAGGCACCAGGAAAGGAAAATTACAGAAAGGTAAGTATACAATTTTCCATTTTCCTGGTGCCTTCGATGGCAGCATGCCAATGGTTAATAACTTGCTTACAGGGAGGGTTGCTGCAAATATATTTTAATCTCAATTACAGAGTTGACAGCTGAAAAGCCTCTCTTTCCCTCTTTTTTTTTTTTTTTTTGAAGATGCTATGAGCAAACACAGACTTCCATAGGTCATGAATGTGGTGCAGGATGACCGATTTGTCGTATGACAGAGAGCTTCTGGACAGATTCGCGTTACCGCCGCCCAGAGAGATGCCATTCCCTACAGAATAAGTATTCATTGACTCTGGGACCGGAGGACCACTAGCCCGATACGTTCTCTGAATGAAACGAACAGGTTGCTGAAGTTGTCTTCGATACCAACAGTCTCCTTTCCTTTCTCCTTTCTCTCTTCTTCCTTTAAAAGAAGCATGTTAGTATGACCAGAAGTTTGTGTGAGACCAATGAGAAGACTCCGAGAACCTGCGATATCTAGCTTGTGCAGTTCAGAATTGCTGGAACATTCCGCAGAAGCTGGGAGGTATCTATTCCAGGATAAGGTGGTTTGAAGAAGAAACTCTAGGTATGATCTGGCGACACCACCTTGCCAAAAAAAAGGAACGCAATACAAGGGACTTCCTTAAGACTTGGATTTTCGAGAAAAACTTTTGGCCAGAAGAGACGGAAAAATAAAAACCTTGTACCTGCATACATGTATGTAAGCATAATAATACGCATACTCACAACAACATCCATATTAAACAGATACCAAATCTAAAAAACTGACACTTGGATATAAAACACTTTCCTTCTGTCAATTATACATAAAAATAATAGCATATTTTACCCTTTACTAGCTTCATAAAGAAAAAGTGACCAGAAGGACTGCCTTTTTTTTTTTTTTTTAAACCAGAATGATAGAAAAAACTAAACCATATACCTGCAAACATATGTGTAAGCATAATACGCATACTGACAAATACATCCATATCAAACAGATACCAAAATCTATAAACTGACATTTGGAAATAAATAGAAAACACTTTCTTTCTGACAATTATTCACTGCCTGTTTTACCTTTAACTGGTTTCATAATGAGAAAATGACCAGAAGGACTCTCCCCTAAGCTGAAGGAGATGTTTCCCTGACGAGAGCTGCTGCCATAATGAAGGCATTCAGCTTCCTATATACAGATGGGCTTTCTGGGTGAACCAAGATGGCCACCAATGGCTTCACGAGGCTATCGCGCATGCGATGAATGACGTCATGCCTCCGCAACACGGCTCCCCCTCCGGAGAGGATAAGCTAAACACAGAGGACGCTCGCGAAGCGCCACATATACTATCCAGCATGGGAGCAGCAGCTGTTATATCCCCTAACATAACACACCATAAACATCTGCAGCGAACCTCTAATCACAGAAGCAAGTAAGCTTTATAATATCCCTGCATTAACAGCCATACCCCAGTGCTACCTGATGCACAACTCCCAGCGCTGAACACGTCTGTGTGAGGCAATCTTTTTTTGGAGCAGTTTTTTCAAAAGATAAAGGAAATACCTAAACTCCAGACCCAGAGAAGATCCACAGAAAAACGGGTTCCCAAACTTTTCTGGCGCCTTTAGCAGCCCAAGTTATGGGACTCCATATACAGGAGAGCATGAACCTGTAATGGTGGTACCATATAGCGGCACTGTAAGGGCTGATTCCAGGTGATCCACGATCCTGCGGGTTTGAGGACAGAAAAAAGAATGGTGTATGAGGGGACGGACTCTTTCTTTTATAGAGTTGTAATTGGTTCTGTAGGTTGATTGGGGGCGGAGCCATAACCATTGGTATGCTGCCATGGAAGGCACCAGGAAACAGCATTTTACCTTGCACATGATTGGATAATTAAAATCAGCAGAGCTTCCCCTCGTTTCAGATCTACCCCTCAGATTTACAGCGACTGCACTTCCAAGTGCACTTTGCACTTGTAGTGCAAAGTGGATTTACCTTTAGTAAATAACCCCCAGTGTCATTTAGTCAAACATTTATTAAGTGTAAATGTAAAAATAGGTACTGTACCTTTCATGACAAGCTTTGAATTTTGCATGTCCTCTACATTATAAAATACCTTCTTGATCCTGCCATTTCCCCTCACTTCCTCATGAAATAGCAGCAGATTATACAGCTGTACCATTGCCCCCTCCATTACACTGCTCCACCAGTGGACTCGGAGAAAGTTGTTCACTTCCCCTCTTCCTCTGAAAGCTGCCCTATGTGCCTCTTTGGGGTTAATTTACTAAAATTGGAGTGTGCAAAAACTGGTGCAGCTCTGCCCAGAAAGCAATCAGCTTCAAGGTGTTTTTTTTTTTTTTGTTTGCCAAAACTTTATTGAACAAGCTGAAGTTAGAAGGTCATTGGCTATCATGCACAGCTGCACCAGATTTTGCACTCTCCAGTTTTAGTAAATCAACCCTTTTGTGTCAGACTTAGCAGTGTCTCCAATTGCTTTGTGCACTGGTGCACAGTCATGTTGGAACAGGAAGGAGCCATCTCCAAACTGTTCCCACAAAGTTGGGAGCATGAAATTGTCCAAAATGTCTTGGTATGCTGATGCCTTGAAAGGCAAAAAAGTTTACCTTTGTTCACCTTTTTTTTTTTTTTCTAAATTCCAGCTCCCCTATGTAACAATATAGCATATAGTGTACTTCTTTTGCAAAAATATCAAAGCTTTCTTTTAATTCTACATACACTTACTTCACGGATGTTTCCCAAACATATCCATTACTTCTGCCTTACTTCCTGGGCAGACTTTAGGTCACGACCCAGGAGAGAGTTGACCAGTTGACCTCATTAGCGCACACCCTGCGTCATCCACCCTCCTACCTACCCACATAGGCATAGGGGCTATTGGAGCTGCAGCTCCAGGCCCCTTCCTCAAGATAGGCCCATTTGCCCCAAAAAAATAAAAAAAAATCATAAAAAAATAAAAAAATAAAAGATTGACTTTGAGAGTTGTAGCTTGACGACCAAGGGTCACAGAGACAACAAATTATGGGGGTAGGTAGCTGAAGACATACCCCACCACTGGTCAAAATATGGGGCTCCTATCATTTAGGGTTCCGGAGATACGGGGCTCCTTGCGCAGCCTGTCAGAAGCTACATACAGAGCGGCCAGTTTAAATACAAGCTGACACTTTGCAGCAGACTGAGAGGAGGAGCTCACAGTGCTTATAATAATAATTTGTATATTACTTATGGTAATTAACCCCTCGCCACCCAGGCCAATTCTGACACTTCTTCTCTCCTACATGTAAAAATCATCTTTTTTTATTTTTTGCTAGAAAATTACTCAGAACCCTCAAACATTATATATATTGTTTTAGCAGACACCCTATGGAATAAAATGGTGGCCTTTGCAACTTTTTATGTTACACGGTATTTGCGCAGCAATTTTTCAAACGTGTGGTTTTTTTTTAAAGGAACTGTTTCATTTATAAAAAAAGTAAAACAAAAACCATTAAAGTTAGCACGATTTATACTAAGCGATGCTTTCATTTTTTTTCTTGTTAAAGTATTTTATTGAAAGAGATGTAACAGAAATGTACAGATCATGCATTTATAATGGTTGTAGAACATTGACTACATATTTCTATTATAAAGAATAAATAGTAAATTCATGGTCTACAATGTGCATATTGCTGTATAGTTTCTAAGGGCTAAGCAGAAATCAACAGTGGATACATCTACGCACTAGATGTATGTTACAGTAGGTGATAAGATATCGAACAAACAAATATTATTTGGTTTAGTACAATTGAGAACTAATTACATGGTGCAATATTTTATTGCCGCTTAGATATTGCTTTTCAAGTAAAAATAAAGATCTAAGTGAACTTTAAATGGACGTAAAAGATAGCGTAAAAATTACTTGAAAATAGAAATGGATAAGTAGGTAACATAAAAATAGGTAGAATAGGATAGTAGGAAAGTAGAGGGGGGGGTATAGGAGTCCACTCGAATGGCTCAAGTTCATTGGTCTTTGACCTGTGTGTTACAACAGGATAATAGAGTGTTCACGATATGGTCCACCTGCTACCATGGCATGAGAATCAAGTCTTCGTGGAATGAAGATAGGTGATATTTAATCCAAGGGTTCCATAACTTTTCAAAGATTGGAATTTGATCTCTTTCTATGGCTAGCATTTTGGCGTGAGCCATAAATTCATTGACTCTACGTATGGTCTCGGCTATTTCCAGTTTAGGGGTCCTCCATGCTTTTGCAATTGTTTGTTTGGCTGCCGTAAACAATTGAGTGAGAAGTTTAAATTGTTTATATGTGATGTAATCTGGTTTTAGATTGAGCAAGGCCGTGGCTGGGTCAGGATGTATAGTGAAGCCAAATATTCTGGAGGCAGTTTCAAATATCTTTTCCCAGTATAATTGTATCAACGGGCAAGACCACCAAATGTGTAGGTGGGTGCCGGGTCGGGACAGCCCCGGAAGCATTGGCCTGTTTAGTTTGGCGTAAATTTCGCCAATCTGTAGGGAATGATGTACCAACGGGTTAGAACTTTATAGTTGGTTTCTACCGCCAGAACATTTGGTGAAGAAGATTTTGTTATAGACCATATTTTGGACCAATCAGCCACATCGAATTCTCTTTCCAGGTCCTCCTCCCATTTACATGCATAAGGTGGTTTGTCTAAACCTGGGTAAATTGTAATGTGGGTGTATATTGACGATATTAGTCCTCTTGAATGGGGGTCTTTTAAACATGCAGATTCAAATATTGTAAGTTGGGATAAAAGGGTGTCAGTAATTAACAAAGGTGCGTAAAAGTTTTTAATTTGGAGATATCTGAAAAGTTCAGAGTTTGGCAAGTTATAGGTGTCGCAAAGGGTAGGAAACGTATGAAAGGATGATGTAGAGGTTAGGTTATTAAGACGAGTAATATTCAATGAATTCCATACCTTAAATGACTTGGGTGAGACCCATGCTGGGTAAAAAGCAGGGTTTTTAAGGAATGATAAGAGAGGGTTGTGAGGCGATTGTAGCTGATGTTTAAATCTAAGGTTATCCCATACGGCTAAAAAGTGTTTTATAATAGGGTTACTTAGAGTTTTCCTTTCTTTAGGGAGGAGCCATAGTACATTGGATATAGATAGAGGGTCACATTCTGCCGCTTCTACTATTACCCATATAGGTATTTCATCATTAGTGTGATATTTAGTGAGGCTGGCAATATGCGCCGCTCTATAATAATTAGCAAAATTAGGGAACCCAAGGCCTCCCTTAAGTTTCGGTAAATAAAGTGTATGTAACGATACACAGGGTTTTTTGGAGCCCCAGACATAATTTGATGTTTTTCTTTAAAGTATTCTAAGATAATAAGATGGGATAGGGATTGGTAAGACTCTAAATAAGTAGAGTATTTTAGGGAGAATTGTCATTTTGACTGCGTTAATTTTACCTATCCATGAAATTGGGAGATGTGTCCATTGTTGTAAAAGAGTTGTTATTTGTTTGAGGAGTGGGGGATAGTTTGCTGCAAAGAGATCTAAGTATGAGGCTGTTAGGTGAATCCCTAAATAGGGGATTGACCTCTCAGTCCATATGAAAGGAAGTGCAGTTTTGGCCGAGTCTGATTCTACTTTAGTGAGGGATATATCTAGGGCCATGGATTTTTTAGGGTTTATTGTAAGTCCCGAAATCACTGCAAATTTATCTAAAACGGATAGAAGATTAGGTCCAGAGACTTGTGGGGATGATAGAAATAGGAGTATGTCATCCGCAAATAGGCATAATTTATGATGGTATCCAGCTAATTCGATGCCTGTGATTGTCGGATCTGTGCGGATTCGTTGAGCTAGGGGTTCTATTAGGAGGGCGAATAGAAGGGGGGAGAGTGGACATCCCTGGCGCGTTCCTCTTTCTATATTAAAGGAATTAGATTTATAGCCTGCGTATTTTATATATGCAATTGGTTTGTTATAGAGTGCTTCTATCCATGTTAGAAAGTGAGGGCCAAAACCCCATTTTTGTAATGTGTAATTAAGGTACGGCCAGGCTATGGAGTCAAAGGCCTTTTTTATATCTAGGGACAGAAAACAGGGTATACGTCGTTTTTTGGCTATGTGGGCTAGCAATACGGCCCGACGGACATTGTCTCCCGCCTGCCGCTTTGGCATGAATCCTACTTGATCCTTATGGATGAGCTTGCCTATTATTCTATTTAGTCTTTTGGCCAATATTTTGGCTAAGAGTTTGATATCTAGGTTCAGAAGGGAAATTGGGCGAAAGTTTGTACATAGGGTATCATCCGTGAGAGGTTTTGGGATCATACAAATAATGGCGGTCAGGGTTTCCTGTCTAAAGGATTCTCCTTTCAATAATACATTGAAGGCGTCTGCTAATATTGGTGATAATATGTCTGTATAGGTTCTGTAATACAAAGCTGAGTAGCCATCTGGGCCTGGTCTCTTGTTTATTTTTAATTCTTTAATAGCCTTGGCGACATCTTCTGGTGAAATAATTTCTTCTAGGATTTTATTTTGGTCAGGGGAAAGTCCTGGCAAATGTAAGTCGGAGAAAAATGTATCTGCAGCTAGTGGGTCAAAGTTATTAGATGAAGCATATAATGAGGATAGGTGGGAATGAAATTTTTTGACTATTTTGTGAGTTGCATGTGTATACTTCCTTTGCTAGTTTTAGCCGAATTGGTTTAAAGGGTTTGTTTAGGGAATTGAGTGTTCTTGCAAGGTATGTCCCGGGCTTATTAGCTTTCATGAAGCGGTTAAATCTTGAGCGTTTATAGGATTTTTCTACGGCTTCTGTGAGAAATAAGTTGTATGCAGTACGGGTCTTGTCTAATCAGGATTTAGTTAATGTGGATGGATTTTCTTGATGGGATATAAAGGCCGTGTTAAAATCCATTTCCAGTTTACGGGCAAGGGTTTTTCGTTCTCGTTTAAATATAGCTGATTGTTTCTGGATTGTGTTGCGTATCACTGGTTTATGGGCTTCCCATAGAGTTAGCATACAAATTTCTGGGCTAGAGTTAAGGGTAATGTATTCTTTTATGTCTTGTTCAATAGTTTGGCGATAAGCTGGGTGTTTGAGTAGAATTTCTGGGAGATTCCAAGTAGGATCATGGCCTTTGGGTAATAATGATTTAATGGAGGTGAGTACAGTAGTGATGAGCCGAACACCCCCGGGTTCGGTTCGCACCAGAACCCGCGAACGGACCGAAAGTTCGCACGAACATTAGAACCCTATTAAATACAATGGATGCGAACGTTCAAATTCTAAAGTGCTAATTATAACGACTATTATCCATGTTATTGTCCTAAACAGAGTTTGGGAACCCGGGTTCTGCACCAGGGGACATGTATCAATGCAAAAAGAAGTTTTAAAAACGGCCGTTTTTCGGGAGCAGTCATTTTAACCACTTCCCGCCCAGTCAATAGCGAATTGACGTCCGGGAAGTGGTTGCAATATCGATACTGGACGTCATATGACGTCCTGCAGGATATTGCCTTGCGCACGCCCGCGGGGGCGGACAGCGCGGTGATCGGGGACGGCATGTGTCCCTCGGACACAGCGCTTCCCCGATCACGGTAAACAGCCAATTTCATTGGCTGTTTACCATGTGATCGGCTGTGTCAAAGTCACAGCCGATCACCTGTCAAAACAAACTCGGCGGCGCGCTCCGTGCGCGCCGCCACAGGCTTGCAGAGCGGGGATCGGGGAAGGCGAGTGTCCCTTGGACACAGCGCGTCCCCGATCAGAGTAAACAGCCAATGAATTGGCTGTTTACCACGTGACCGGCTGTGTCCAATCACAGCCGGTCACAAATGTAAACAAACTCCACAGGAGTTACTACCTGATCCCTGCTCTCTCCTCACACACCGATCTGTGAGGAGAGAGAAGAGATCAGTAAGTTAGCTCAGTGTAGTTTGTCTACATAAGTTTACAGTGCACAACACGCCCCCCCCCATAAAGAGGACCTGTCACACAGCCCAGCACATCAATCAGCCCATCTGTCAATCAATCAGCCCATCTGTCAATCAATCAGCCCATCTGTCAATCAATCAGCCCATCTGTCAATCAATCACCCCACCTGTCAATCAATCACCCCATCTGTCAATCAATCAACCCATCTGTCAATCAATCAATCAGCCCATCTGTCAATCAATCAGCCCATCTGTCAATCATCTGTCACAGGCCCACCTCCATCGGTACCGCCATTGGCACCGCCACACAGGCTACCAGTACCGCCATCGGTACCAGTACCACCGCCAGTACCGCCAACAGGCCCAGCATCTATACTGCCACACAGGCCCGCTACCAGTATCACCACTAGTGCCGCCATCGGTACCACCACCAGTACCACCACCGTCGGTAGTGCCACCACCACCTGTACCACCACCTGTACCGCCACCACCTGTACCGCCATCGGTACCACCACCACCCATACCGCCATCGCTACCACCACCACCCGTACCGCCACCTGTACCGCCATCGGTACCACCGCCACCACCACCCGTACCGCCATCGGTACCACCACCACCTGTACCGCCATTGGTACCACCACCACCCATACCGCCATCGGTACCACCACACAGGCCCACCACTAATACCTCCATCGGTACTACCACACAGACCGCCACCACTACCACCAGCAGTACCATTACACAGGCCCACCAATAAGCACTGCCATAATGTCCCAAAGGGTTTACACACCTGAGGAGGCATATGCCATTCTTGCCATGTCGGATGATGAGAGCAGCGGGGAGCTCCCATTATCCGATTCTGGTTCGGAATACGAGCCAGTGGAGGATAGTGGCTCAGAGTCCGAGTCCCCGGAGGAAACCGTCCCTCCCAAAAGAATGCGATCGGCACCAAGATCAGCACCAAGATCAGCACCAAGATTAGGAGAACTGCCCACCACCAGAAGCGCCATACCCCAGGAAGAGGAGCCCAGTACAAGCAATGGAAATGCACGCCCAACCCGAAGAATCCAGCCCCAATCCTACCTTCCCGATGCCCTGGCAAACCCCTTATGGTTGCCTGCCAACTCAGGATCCGCTATCATCCCCCCCTTTCACCGCACAGCCAGGTGTGCAGCCCGACACTACAAATTTTTCTAAATTTGATTATTTTTGTTTATTTTTCCCACAAGATTTGCTGCAGAATATAGTGGATCAAACGAATCTGTATGCATCCCAATTTATTGCTGCCAACCCCGATTCTTCCTACGCCCGCATGTTCCAGTGGCGGCGTCTAACATTGGAGGAATTTAAATTATTTTTGGGCCTTATGTTCAATATGGGGCTTACAAAAAAGAACGAAGTCCATTCATATTGGTCCAAACGCCCCATCCAACACATGCCCATATATTCCGCTGTCATGTCCAGGAAAAGATACGACATGATTATGCGCTTTCTCCAC
The DNA here is from genome assembly GCA_029206835.1 of Rana muscosa. NCBI lineage: Eukaryota > Metazoa > Chordata > Amphibia > Anura > Ranidae > Rana > Rana muscosa. The sequence continues at coordinate 36,262,922 of JARGYO010000162.1, read as the reverse complement.
TTCAATGACAATTCACAGTGCCCTCCCCGAGATCATCCCAACTACGACAAATTGTACAAGATACGCCCCCTAATCAATGCCTTTTCCCAGCGATTTCAAGAAGTTTTCATCCCAGACCAAAAAATTTGTGTGGACGAGTCCCTCGTACATTTCACCGGCCGACTGCAGTTCAAGCAGTACATACCAAGCAAGAGAGCCAGGTATGGGTTAAAATTAAATAAATTATGTGATCGAGCCACTGGATACGTCTGCAAATTCAGGATCTACGAAGGCAAAGACTCCCAGCTCCAGCCCCGTGATTGCCCCACATATATTGGAACCAGTGGGAAAATTGTCTGGGAGTTGGCATACCCCCTGTTCGGAAAAGGTTACCATTTATATGTTGATAATTATTATACCAGCCTGCCCCTTTTTCGCCACCTTTACAGTAAACAAACCCCGTCCTGCGGTACCTTCAAAAAAAAACGGAAGGGATTCCCACAAATTTATTGACAAAAAAATTGCGACCTGGAGAATCGGCATCCATGAGGAACGAGGAGGTGTTGGCCATGAAGTGGAGGGACAAGAAAGATGTCCACATCCTCTCTACGATCCACAATGACACCATGGTGGAGATCCCAAGAAGACGCGGCTCCATTGTAAAGCCTGAATGTGTCCACGACTACAATTTGTACATGGGGGGGGGGGGTGGATTTAAACGACCAGATGCTACAGCCCTACTTATCAACCAGAAAGTCCCATTATTGGCACAAAAAAGTTGCGTTTCACCTGTTTCACATGGCCCTTTTTAATTCGTTTGTCTGCTACCAAAAAGCAACTCAAAATCACCGACTCCACTACCTCCAATATATCGAAGATATCATCGATGCCCTCATTTACCAACAAGATCCCGCCCCAGGAAGCATTCGCTCTGATAGTGTGAGTCGGCTTCACGAGCGACACTATCCCTTTAGCATCCCCCCCACAGAATCTGGAAGAAGACGCCAAAAGAAATGCCGTGTATGCAGCAGAGGAGGAGTAAGAAGAGACACCAGCTATTATTGTCCCGATTGTCCCTCCCAACCTGGCCTGTGCATCGGAAATTGCTTCAAAAATTATCATACATCCATTAGTTCCCCTTATTATTAACAGACTGCCACTTCCCTATTTGCCTGCTACCATGTTACTAACTACCTTCCATGTTAATTAACTGACCCTGGCCTGTTTACCGACGATGCCTCTGCCTGCCGATTTAAACCACGTTTCTGACTTCCACGTGTACCGACCTTGGCCTGTTAGTCGACCATGTTTTTGCCTGCCACTTGGACTGATCTTTTGGCCATCTACTTTTAGTACACAGGGGTCTCACATATGTGAGGGGCTTCAGAATAGCGTTCTGAGTAGAGAAAACCAGTTTTTCGTTTTCTGTGCTCCAAGAACAGGGTCTGGTTGCCCGGAGGCTTCAAAGCGATTTGGGTGGGAGAAGCCTCTACCCCTGTCCCCCTGGCCCTAAGCTTGATGGTCCTTCCTGCTGCCTGGACCAATAATTTGGCTGTGCTGACCATATTACTGCCTGTAATGACCCATGACATTATGGACCATGTTTCTTCCTGCTGCTTGGACCAATACTTTGGCTGTGTTGACCATATATCTGCCTGCTGCCTCTACTGACTTTGGACAGCATTTCTGCCGGGACACCTCTGCCTGCTACCTGGACCTGTGCTTTGGCTGTGCTCTGGCTGTGCTGACAGTATCTCTGCCTGTGCGAACTATGGACAGTATTCCTGCCTGCTGCCTGGATGATTGCTTTTGCTGTCGCTGACCTCATCCCTGCCTGCTGCCTGGACCGATGCTCTCCTCTGTGGACCACTGCACTTCTAAAACCACAGGTAATCTTTTGTTATTTGGTATGTACCTGCTATGTGTTAGATATATGAAGGGCCTTCAAAAATGTGATCGGTAGTCAGAAAATGATATGTGCAATTAATGCTGCTAGAATGCCTGGAGGTGCTACTTGGATGTTGGGCCTCTGTATGTGGCCAGGCTGTGTAAAAGTCTCAAACATGTGGTATCACCATACTCAGGAGGAGTAGCAGAAAGCATTTTGGGGTGTTATTTTTGCTATGTATATGCTATGCGTTAGAAATATCTTATAAATGGACAACTTTGTGTAAAAAAAATGCATTTTCATTTTTTCTCCACATTTTCCAAAACCTTCTGGAAAAAAATGAACCGTTCAAAAGACTCATAATGCTTCATAGATTATACGTTGGGGTGTGTGCTTTCCAAAATGGGGTCATTTTGTGGAAAATTCTATTGTCCTGGTGCTCCAGGGCCTTCAAAATTGGTGGTTGAGAAAGGATATGTGCGATTTATGCTTGTAGAACGCCTGAAAGTGCTACTTCAATGTTGGGCCTCTGTATATGGCCAGGCTGTGTAAAAGTCTCACACATGTGGTATCGCTACACTCAGGAGTAGCAGAATGTATTTTGGGGTGTAGTTGCAATTATGCATATGCTGTGTGAGAGAAAAAAACTGTTAATATGACCAGTTTCTGTAAAAAAAAAAAAAAAAAAAAAAATTAAATTTTCCCAAGAATTGTGGGAAAAAAATACAACTTCAAAAAACTCACCACGCCTCTTAGTAAATACCTTGGACTGTCTACTTTCCAAAAAGGGGTAATTTTGGGGTATTTGTACTTTCCTCGCTTGTTAGTGTCTCAAGAAATGAGATATCCCTTCAGTACATCAGGCGTGATCAGATGTGATAAATTTTCAGTGATTGCCACCACAGTTTGTAGACTCTATAACTTTCACAAAGACCAAATAATATACACTAATTTGGGTTCATTTTACCAAAGATATGTAGCAGTATACATTTTGGCACAAATTTATGAAGAAAAATTACTTATTTGCAAAATTTTACAATAGAAACTAAAAAAAAGTGTTTTTTTTAAAAAAAAATTGCTGTTTTTTTGCTTATATCGCAAAAAATAAAAAACACAGTGGCGATTAAATACCACCAAAAGAAAGCTCTATTTGTGAGAAGAAAATGATAAAAAATTTGTTTGGATACAGTGTAGCATGACTAAGTAATTGTCATTCAAAGTGTGAGAGTACTGAAAGCTGAAAATTGGTCTGGGCGGGAAGGTGCATAAGTGCATGGTATTGAAGTGGTTAATGATGCATAAAGTGAAAAAAAAAAGTCAAATATTCCTTTAAATATTGTACCTGGGGGGTGTCTAAAGTATGCCTGTGAAGTGCCACGTGTTTCCCGTGTTTAGAACTGTCCCTGCACAAAATTACATTTCTAAAGGGAAAAAAAAAGCCATTTAAAACTGCTTGCGGCTTTAATGTAATGTCTTGTCCCGGTAATATGGATGAAAATCTTTAAGAAAAATGGCATAGCTACCCCATCATTTTAAAATCAATTAGTCTGTTATATCAGCATCAGGTGTGTGGTAGCTGGTGGTGATCCAAGACTGGTTCATCTTGATGAAAGTCAGTCGATCAACCGAGTCGGTGGACAGGCGCACCCTGTGATCCGTGACAAATCCTCCAGCAGCACTGAATGTGCGTTCTGAAAGAACGCTGGATGCAGGACAGGCCAGTAGCTCAATTGCATACTGTGCAAGCTCTGGCCAGTGATCCATCCTCAAGACCCAGTAAGCCAGAGGATTTTCGGTGGGGAAGGTGTCCAAGTCTGACCTTGCCCCTAGGTATTCCTGCACCATGTATATCAGACGCTGGCGATGGTTGCTGGAACCGATCATACTTTGGGGCTGCGGACTAAAGAATTGTCTGAACGCATCGGTCAGACGGCCACCTTCCCCACCGCTCCTTCTTTGACTGCCCGAAGCCTCAGCAACTCGTTGTCCAGGACCAGGAGTTTGTAACCTCCCAGTCTCTGGGAACGCGTTGCACAGACCTTTCTGCAAGGCCTCCCGGAGTTGTCTCATCCTCTGCTCCCTCTGCGACGGTAACATAAGGTCCGCAACCTTACCCTTGTACCGTGGATCAAGGAGAGTGGCCAGCCAGTAATGGTCCCTCTCCTTGATCCGAAGAATACGAGGATCCTTCCGCAGACTTTGCAGGATCAGGGAGGCCATGCAGCGTAGGTTTGCTGAGGCATTCAGTCCGGAGTCCTCTGGGTCACTAAGGACGACATGATCCGCAGCCACCTCCTCCCAGCCACGTACAAGTCCACTGGTTTCTTGGGACTGTAAATCATCCCTAAAAGACTGCTGCTGATGATGCTGAGTGCCAGCCTCCACCTCCATGCTGACACAATCCTCCTCCTCCTCCTCCTCCTCTTCCTGTGCGATGGGTGGGACAGAAGGAACACTGTCTGGGTAAAGGGGGCCTTGAGAGGCAAGGAAGTCCTCCTCTTCCTGCCTCTGTTCTGCCTCAAGTGCCCTGTCCATTATTCCACGCAGCGTGTGCTCCAACAGGTGGACAAGAGGTACAGTGTCACTGATGCATGCACTGTCACTGCTCACCATCCTCGTGGCCTCCTCAAATGGTGCCAGGACAGTGCATGCATCCCTGATCATGCCCCACTGGCGTGGTGAAAAAAACCCGAGCTCCCCTGACCCTGTCCTGGTGCCGTAGTCGCACAGGTACTCATTGATGGCCCTTAGCTGCGTGTGCAGCCGCTGCAGCATGGCCAACGTTGAGTTCCACCTGGTGGGCATGTCACATATAAGGCGGTTCTTGGGCAGGTTCAACTCCTTTTGCAGCTCAGCCAGGCGAGCACTGGCATTATAAGATCTGCGGAAATGCACACAGACTTTCCTGGCCTGCCTCAGGACATCCTGTAAGCCCGGGTACCTGCTCAAGAACCGCTGCACCACCAGGTTAAGGACGTGAGCCATACAGGGCACATGGGTCAGTTGTCCCTGTCGGAGGGCGGAGAGGAGGTTGGTGCCATTGTCGCAAACCACCATTCCTGGCTTAAGCTGGCGTGGCGTCAACCACCTCTCGGCCTGCCCCTGCAGAGCAGACAGGACCTCTGCCCCAGTGTGGCTCCTGTCCCCCAAAAACACCAGCGCAAGCACGGCATGGCATCTTTTTGCCTGCGTACTTGCGTAGCCCCTTGAACGCCTACGGAGCACCGCTGGTTCCGAGGACAAACCACAGGAAGAGGCCATGGAGGAAGAAGAAGAGGAGGGGGTGGAGGAGAGAGGTGTGTCACAACCAGTAGTAGCATTTTGGAGGCGTGGCGGTGGAACAACCTCCAACACTACTGCACCTTGTCCTGCATCCTTCCCAGCTGCCAAAAGAGTGACCCAATGGGCCGTGAAAGAAAGGTAACGTCCCTGTCCATGCCTGCTGGACCATGAGTCAGCGGTAATATGCACCTTACCGCTGCCCTGTCCAGCGAGGCCAAGACATTGCCTTCCACATGCCTGTAGAGAGCCGGAATCGCCTTCCGTGAGAAAAAGTGGCGTTTGGGAACCTGCCACTGAGGAACCGCACATTGCACAAACTCACGGAAGGGGGCCGAGTCTACCAACGGAAAAGGCAGCAGTTGAAGCGCTAGCAATTTAGCCAAGCTAGCATTCAACCGCTGGGCATGTGGATGGCTGGGAGTGAACTTCTTTCGACGGTCCAGCAGCTGGGGCAGGGAAATTTGCCTGCTAGAATCGGACGTCGGTGTACTGCTAGCAGAGTGGCCACAAGTACTTGGCTGTGACACACCTAATTCTACACCTTCATTCCTCTCAGTGCAGGTTTCAGAGAGGACTGAAGGTATAGTGGGGTTGGAGATCCCAGCTGATGCGGTGCAAGGAGAGGTCCGCTTTGTTCTTTGGTGTGGGTCTTTAAGGTAGGCTTGCCAACGAGCTGCATGGCAGGTCAACATATGTCTGATCAAGCATGTGGTGCCCAAGCAGCTGATGTTTTGGCCACGCGATATACGCTTGAGACATATGTTGCAAACAGCAGCTGTGCGATCTGATGCACTCGCCTCAAAAAAGGCCCACACCAAAGAACTTTTTGAATGACGGGCAGAGGCAGCGCCCTGCACAGGCGGAGCTCTGCGGTGTGATTCCGTCGGTGTGCTGCCCATACGCTGGCCACCCAAGGGCATCCTGCCTCGTTGGAGATGTGCCTCCTCCTCATCTCTCCTATTAGGCACCCACGTGGAGTCAGTGACCTCATCATCCCCTCCCTCCTCATCACTGGAGCCAATCTGGCAGTATGCTGCAGCTGCTGGAGCATGACTGCCAGATTGGTGTCCTTCTTGAGCATCCCCTCTCTCTGCTCTCACGCTACTGCCTTCCTCTAGCTGGGTATCATCATCAGATCCTTCGAAACGCTGGGCATCCTCCTGGAGCATGTACCCAACACTGTGCTCAAACAGTTCGGGTGACTCCTCAGGAGGAGGACATGGTGGGTCTAGGGAAGGAGTGACTAATGATGACATTGATACCAGAGAAGAGGACGCTTTGGCAGCTGCTTTGCCAGTACCCTGAGCCTGGGTGAGAGAGGATGAGGAGGATGAGGTGGGCTTGGTCATCCACTCTACCAAGTCTTCGGCATGATGTGGCTCAACATGTCCAGCTGCCGAAAAGAAGGACAAGCGTGTCCCATGGCCATGTGCTGATGACAATGCACCGCGTCCACGACCAGCACTGTTGCCCCCAGACACAGAGCCTGCTTGCCCTCTTTTTTTGCCTCCTGACTGTCTGCCTCTCCTTGTTTGCCTTCCAGACATTTTAATGGATGGCCTGCAGGGAGATGGGAAAAACAGCAATAAGGGCTACCTTCAGGTGTATACTGTGCAGGAGGCTTAGCAACAAAGACACTGACACTGTCCCCTGCCTATCCTTCTCTGTCCCTAAACACAAGGATTTGCAATATGCTTCAGCAAGATTGGTTTAGCACAGAATAGCACACTGACAGTTTCCCTCGCTGTCCTTCTCTGTCCCTACAAACAAGGTTTAGCACAGAATAGCACACTGATAGTTTCCCCGCGTGTCCTTCTCTGTCCCTAAACTCAAGGATTTCAAATATGGTTCAGCAAGATTGGTTTAGAACAGAATAGCACACTGACAGTTTCCCCGAGTGTCCTTCTCTGTCCCTAAACTCAAGGATTTCAAATATGGTTCAGCAAGATTGGTTTAGCACAGAATAGCACACTGACACTTTCCCTCACTGTCCTTCTCTGTCCCTACAAACAAGATTTAGCACAGAATAGCACACTGATAGTTTCCACGAGTGTCCTTCCCTGTCCCTAAACTCAAGGATTTCAAATATGGTTCAGCAAGATTGGTTTAGCACAGAATAGCACACTGACACTTTCCCTCACTGTCCTTCTCTGTCCCTACAAACAAGATTTAGCACAGAATAGCACACTGATAGTTTCCACGAGTGTCCTTCTCTGTCCCTAAACTCAAGGATTTCAAATACGGTTCAGCAAGATTGGTTTAGAACAGAATAGCACACTGACAGTTTCCCTCACTGTCCTTCTCTGTCCCTACAAACAAGGTTTAGCACAGAATAGCACACTGTCACTTTCCCTCACTGTCCTTCTCTGTCCCTACAAACAAGGTTTTGCACAGAATGACACACTGACACTCTCCCTACCTATCCTTCTCTGTCCCTAAACACAAGGAATCCAGGATTAGTAAAGGAAAAAAATGACACTGTCCCTGCCTATGCTTCTCTTTCCCTGCTCCGGAACACACTACACAAGGCCGCCGCGCTGGCGGCCTTTTATAGTGTGGGGCGTGTACTAAACCCCCTCAGCAATAATTGGCCACAGGCATCCTGCCTGTGGCCAATCATTGCTCTCCTCGCTGCCGGCGCTGTGATTGGCCAAGCATGCGGGGTCACAGTGCACGCTTGGCCAATCACAGCGCCTGGATGACACTGCGATGGTGTAGTGCATTGTGGGCCGTTCGCGTCACTCGAATTTGGCGCGAACGGCCCAAATCGTTCGATCTTCATCGAACAGCCGATGTTCGAGTCGAACGTATGTTCGACTCGAACACGAAGCTCATCCCTAGAGTACAGCATTATGGTCGGACCATGGAATGGGGACTATGTCTGCAGCAATGATTTCAGGGAGCATGCCTATAGTTAGAAATATATGATCAATCCTTGAAAATGTTTTGTGGGGATGGGAATAGTATGTGTATTTCCGTGTAGTGGGGTTGGCTTCTCTCCATGAATCTACTAAATTATGTTTGGATAGAATTTGTGAGAAGGACTTCTTGACATTTGTTTGTGATGTGTACGGGGATTTATCCAGAAATGGGAGGAGGACCTGGTTGGAGTCACCACATAGCATAACTGTTCCTATTTTATGATCATTCACTACTTGTAATAAATGTGACATAAATGGATTAGGTTGTTTATTTGGTGCATAGTAAGAAACTACAGTTATTGCGGTATCCACTATATGGCCCGTAAGAATTAAGTATCGTCCTTCAGGATCTTTTATTTGAGATTGGAGTGTAAATGGGGTAGAACGATGGAAGGCTATGAGAGTACCCCGTTGCTTGGAGGCAGCCGAGGCCGTGTAGGTTTGCGGATAGAAATGGGATATAAATTTGGGTGTGGTGGTTTTTGTGAAGTGAGTTTCTTGTAAACAAACTATGTGTGCCTTTTTGGCATGAAATACGCGGAAGGCCTTGGTTCGTTTTTGAGGAATGTTCAGTCCCTGAACATTCAGGGACAAAATGTTTAATGGTGCCATGGTAGTAGAGTGGGTAAGGAGGACTTACCTGTTGCCAAGTTATTCGTGTTACTCAATGCGATCCGAGTGGACTCGAAGAGGGGGAAGGAAAGCAGATAGGAGATGAATACTAGAGTGATAGAATGGAATAAAATTTGACTGATTAGACAAAATAATACATATACTAACATAAAGACACATTTAAGTGTTTTCCGCAAGTGGGGGCAAAAATCCCCCACTGGGGAAATAGCGCCTCCGTCAGACTTCCACATGTTTTATGTGGTCGAATGAGGGGGGCAAAGTAGGGCGCACGGATCTCCCGTTCAAAGGGGGGGGGAGCCATCTAAAAAGAATAATACGATAGAGAATAATTTGTTAACCTAATAATTCATATGAAAACTGTTAATATTATAGGTAAATACTCCAGGGGAGGGACTATAGGGGTGACAAAAATTAAAGAAAATCTGCTGATTGCCCCAGGATCTCCTGGTGAGGAAGCTACCTAAACTAGAGGGGTGGTAATAAAGGGTGAGGATAGAGCAGGAATTGGGGGTCCTCCTTTACACACTAGGGGTAATAACTAAACTGTCGGCTAGGGGAAATAATAAAAAAAGATCCCCAAAGGTAAATAATACTATTGTTCTATTAGTTCCCATTCAGTAATATAAGATCAATCATTTGACTTACAAAGAGGGGGGACTGGTAAAATAAGTATAACCTATGTTCTTCAATAGTCTAATGAACGTCAGGAGATACTATATAATGATCTTCTTCAAGAACCATAAAATCTAGGATAGCAGGACTTTTGCTTACCCTAAGTTATGCTAAAAAAAAAAAAAAAAAACGATCAAAAAAGAAAAAAAATAGAAAAAACTTCAGCCGTATGCTGGATAGCATTTTTAGAATTTAAGCTTAACTGGAAAACTATGAGCAATCATAAGTGAAATGGGACTGCATCTGGGGCAACACTTATTATTGTGCATTAGTTTGTTAATAAGTGCTATGTGTTGCACAATATGTCTTCAAAACGTCCATAGCAGGGTAAAAGCGAACAGGTTGATTTCTTTGAGATTTCTGTCAGTCCATTGAATCTTCTCTTTCCTGAGGAGGAGATGTATAACGACTTCTCTTGTGGGATGGATGATTTCCATTTTCCAAATTGCGTTGGGAGTGATGCCCTTTGGATGAAAGGGGCATTGCTCTACTCTGCATAGAGGTATTTCTTGGATCTGGATCCATTAAATGTAGATCTATGAGTGTTTGTTGAAGTTCTTCATAGGTTCTGCAAGTGTATCTTTTCCCTTTATAGGCGAATCGTAAAGAGAATGGGAATCCCCATTGATATGGGATATCATGGCTTTGGAGTTCCTAAAGAAGGGGTTTTAATGCTCTTCTCTTAGAAATTGTAGTCTGGGACAAATCAGCAAACAGTTGGTATTCATGTCCTTGAAAATTTAACTGTTTTTTATCTCTGGCTGATGACAGAAGCAGTTCTTTTGTGCGGTAGTAGTGTAGTTTCACTATGATGTCCCGTGGAGGACCGTCAGGTTTTTTAGCAGCAAGTGCTCGATGAATTCTGTCAAATTCCATTCTTTCAATGGGAATGGCTGGTTGCAATTCCTGGAACAGTGCAGTAATTGTAGATTGCAGGTCAAGAATTGCCTCAGGGATACCCCTGATTCGCAAATTGGACCTCCTGTCCCTATTCTCATGGTCTTCTAGCTTGTTGTGAAGCAAGATATTTTCCTCTGAGATTTTCAAGTTCCATTGAATGTTCCAGAGAAATATTTTCTAAGTCCTCAGTTTTTATCTCTAAGGCAGCTGTACGCTTACCAATTTCCCTTATCTCTCTTGTGAGGTTTGAGGTAATTTGGTTAGATGTCTGCTTTAGTGCTTTATGGAGCATATTTTCAAATTGTTTAAATATGGCTGGAGTTATTTGTGGGGTCTGAGGAGAGTCTTGTATGGTAAATAAATCGTTGTCAGAGTCAGCTGAGGATATAGGCTGTGACAGGTTTAACTTGTGTGAGCGCATAGAAGCTGTGAATGAGGCAGAGGATTGTGCCCCTTTAGTCGCGGTTCTCCCCTTAGGAGCTTTCATGACAGGATTTTTTAACTTGGTACCGCTCCCTCTCTGAGCCATAATTCTGCCCACAAAATGGACTACAGGGTCCCTGGTACTTGTTCTACCCCTCGGGTATGTCAATATACTTGCGGGTTAACGCTGGATACCGGCTCTCCCCACGAACGGTACGGAGCTCTAGCTCTGCATTACCGCACCGCTAGACTCCGCGCATGCGCCCCGCTTTCATTTTTTTTACAGGTTACATGTTTAGAGTTACAGAGGAGGTCTAGTGCTAGAATTATTGCTCTCGCTCTAACGATCGTGGCGTATGTAACCTGTGTGTATCTGGCTCCCCCTCTCACCTGCTGACCTGTGGATGGGGGAATTGTGTTCTGCCAGTGAATACAATGATCAGGGTTGCCAACTATAGCTGGCAGCACTGATTGTTTTGGGAAAAACCTGACAGGGTGGTTGTACTCAAGTCGATTAATAGATCCAGCTAGCCCATACATAGATCGACTATGGCTGGTCTCTGCTTAATTTCAATCCATGTATGGCCCGCTTAACCACTACTCAGTCCCTAAACATCCTCCACAAACCTTTACATTTTTCCTTCCCAGATTCCTTCATTCTCCTCTCCTGTACATAGTGCCCACTGTCATACCCTTCACACTTCTCTCCTGTACACACTGCTCACTGTCATACCCTCCACACTTCTCTCCTATACATAGTGCCCACTGTCATACCCTACACACTTCTCTTCTTTACATAGTGCCCACTGTCATACACTTCTCTCCTGTACATAGTGCCCACTGTCGTACCCTCCACACTCCTCTCCTGTACATACTGCTCACTGTCATACTCTCCACACTCCTCTCCTATACATAGTGCCCACTGGCATACTCTCCACACTCCTCTCCTGTACATTCCGCCCACTGTCATACCCTCCACACTCCTCTCCTGTACATACTGCTCACTGTCATACCCTCCACACTCCTCTCCTATACATAGTGCCCACTATCTTTACTTCTCTCCTATACATAGTGCCCACTGTCATATCCTCCCCACTCTTCTTCTGTACATACTTCTCATTGTCTTACCCTCCACTCTCATCTCATGTACATACTGCTCAGAATCATACCGTCTACACTCCTCTCCTGTACATACTGGCCACTTTCATAAACTCCTCTATTGTACATAGTGCTGGCTGTCATACCCTCCACACTCCTCTCCTGTACACACTGCTCGCTGTCATTCCCTCCACATTCCTATGCTGTACATACTGCCCACTGTCATACCCTCCACACTCTTCTCCTGTACATACTGCTCACTGTCTCACCCTCCAGACTCATCTCATGTACAACCACACAAAAAGAAAAGAAACAACGAGTACCAGAATGGTTCAACCCAAAGGACCGTTCATTTAATATGAACTAAAAATATTTGACTAGAGTTTAGAATTTAGTTTGTCGTTTGTAGCCTAAGAGACTGCATAAAGAAAAAATATTAATCCCAGATGTAATAGGAAAAGGATTAAAGAAAAAAGTGGCTACTTTTAAACGACAGTTTAGTCTAGGCCATCGGGTTAGAAAAATATATACCATTTATTGTTGAGTATCAAAAGAAAAACAAATTTATACATATATATTCAGTTAAATACTCTGATGAATAAAATGTAACTTCTTAAACTATTTTACCGATTGACTTCTAGGGGAGGAGTCAATTCGGAGAATATTACAATCAAACAAAGGGGACAGACAGAACTAACAGTACCATCACCAACAATAAGGGGGGGGGGGAAGACACACAGCACAGATGGTCCGGACGCCGGCAATTGAATTCAAAGCGGAGCTGCAAAATGGCAAGACTAACTTGATGAAAATCAGTTTATAAATCTATTTGGTCATATGGACAGAATGTACCATAGTGCAGCTTCACTGTGAATAAACCCTAATCAGATTTGGGCCCAACTGGAGAAGATGACAATGTAACCATTAATATCAACTTCCTGGGGGAGGAAGGAAGGTTATGGAGTAATTTTAGTAGAATTAGGAAAATGAAGGGCAAGGGACAAATGTTCCTGTTGCACTTTGGGAATCAAAGTATGATGCTCAGGTAACCTTCTATAGGTTTTTTCCAGATGGTGAACGTAATCACATCTCCTCCAATAGTGGTCAGTTGAAATGGGGATGGTGAGGGGTTTGAGTCACTTGTTCATTGGTTAATTAAAGAATATGACCTCTAGTAGCATGACAGTCAGTAATTCAATACAGCGCGGAGTGGTAGGAGCTAGGGTAGCCACAGGTATACATCAACTTCTTAGTGTATTCAGAAGGAAAAGGATTCAGTTAACACTGACATACTGAGCGGGGCCAGTTTACTTCACTAGGCTCCCGTTGGTACTTTACCCTCTCAGTTGCTCGGCGTCCTTTGAATTAGCTGTGGCTCCGTGCTCTGCCAAACCTCCTTGTCGCGGTGGGATGTCTCGCTGTCTGCTGATCATTGCACGTTAATATATAGTGGATCTTATGGCAGCGTGGAGATTCCAAGATTCGCACTGTATGCGCTGCATACGTGCCGACCGGGACTTTAAAAATCCACCGCGTCCTGCGCTGCTGTCTGCTGGTGTCCTCCGTGCATCAATCTCCGCTATCAGGCTGAGGGGTTGCGTTGCCGGCGTCACGTGACCTCCGTGACGTCAACGCGTTTCGCTTTGATGTTGCGTAGCTTCGTCTGGACGTAAACTGTGGTTAGTGCTTGCGGGTCTACTTATGGACGCTACCTGTATTAGCAGGTCCGCCCGCAATTTAACCCGTTACTGGATAGTTCCCGCTGTTTACTTGTAAGGATAAAATACGGTCTTTTCTGCACAGTATGAAAAGACAGTTGTATATTAAAGGACAAATCGTTTCATTAAGGCCAAGTTATATCTCAGTGGAGATGAGATAAGATTAGATTAGACATTGCATAGGATAAAATGGCAGGAGGGGACAGAATGATGCAAAATAAGGATACTAGATATAAGTACAGATACTGAAACTAAAGTCTCAGAGGGCACTAAGATTGTATAAACCAGAAGAGAGACTTGATTAACCTTATATCAAGAAAAATATACCAGGAGAATAATATATAAGGAGAATAGGGATAAGGGGATTTAATTCTTAGGTTGCTTATTAAGAAAGGAGAAAGCGCCACTAGTAGCGGGCGAAGTTAATTACCATGGAGACAGAAACCTAGGGAAGCCTTATTAAAGTTATTTGATACCTTTTTTATACCTTTTTCATGAGGTTTTAAATAAATTAGTACAATAGTAAGCAATAAATAGCTTCTAAGAATCACTTCAAAAATTTATGTATATGAATGAACTTATAAAAATCTCGGACACCGACTTTACCAGGAGGAAACATATTAATATCATCTCATGTACATACTGCTCAGTATCATACCATCCACACTTTTCTCCTGTACATACTGCCCACTGTTATACCCTCCACACTCCACTCCTGTACATACTGCCCACTATCATACCGTCCACACTCCTCTCATGTACATACCGCCCACTGCGATACCCTCCACACTCCTCTCCTGTACATACTGTAACCCAACCTTACCCTCCACACTCCTCTCCTGTACATACTGCCAACTATCTTTCTCTCCACACTCCTCTCCTGTACATACTGCCCACTGTCATACCCTCCACACTCCTCTCCGGTACATACTACCCTCTATCATACCCCCCACACTCCTCTCCTGTACATACTGCCCACTGACATACCCTTCACACTCCTCTCCTGTACATAGTGCCTTCTGCCATACCCTCCGCACTCCTCTCTTGTACATAGTGCCCACTGTTAGAACCTCCACATTCCTCTCCCTCACCTGCACATACTTCCCACTTTTACACCATCCATACTCCTCCCCTATGCCTCTTAGCCACAAAAACAGTTCTTTAAAATTATACTGAATACCCTCAATGTTACCAGCTCTAGAATGGGCACACTTTTGTTAGTTCAACTAAAGGAAATCTTCTCAGTCCTCATATTTGTTTAGTCCCATTATTAGTACTCATTCAATTTTGTGCTTACTACTCTGATGTATAGAGGAACATAGGGGATCTCAGCTACTCTAAATATAGCACTTGTAAAAAAAGTGTCCCTAAAAATATTTTTTAAATGTTGGCAACTATGCACTTAGGCACTGCCCAAGGGCCACAGGTCAGTAGGGGGCCCCATGAGAGGCTCCTGGGATCCTGTGATATTAAAGCGGTAGTAAACTTCGCTAACATTACTACTTTTTAGAGGCCCTGAGGCAGGTCATGCCACAATGTACAAGTATGCACAGCATATTATCACATTAGGGTACACTTAAGCCCTCCAGTGCTGCGCTGTGATCAATCCGGCGGGGGCCCCGGGCGCTTCCATCTTCATCGGGTCTTCCTTCTGGGCTCTGTGCCTTCGGTCACTTGCCTTGGTCGGGCTGTGTTGATGTCATTCCCACGCATGCTCATGTGCTCTCTCTCTCCCCCTTCCAAAAATTGTTTGCATTTTTTTTTTTTATTATAAAAGGCCCCACCAAAATCTTCAGCACCAGGCCCATGATGTTCTTAATCTGGCCCTGCCTACCCACCCACTCCCAGGGGTATGTTTTTTAAATGAAATGCAATCAGTGATCACCCTTCTCACTAAATACACAGGCATCAATTTTTATTTTATTTTTTCCTTCCTTCATTTTAATCTTGCCTATATCGTTCATTTGGCATTTTAAAGTCTGCAGGAATGAGAGATGAGCAGCCTATGTGGATAGAGCTGTAGTATTGAAAACAGGAGACGTGTGTACTGGGTTCTGTAACATTCACCATACACTATAAAACTTGATTGTACAATCTACCATGTAGTGCAAGGGCCAGCCTGATTGGATACAGAGTTATTGGCTAGATAGACATTTCCTCCTATTATATAAATTTGGTAACTCTAAAGAAGATTGTACAATCAGATTGTATAGTATATGGCCACCTTTATACACCAAAAATTACCTAGTTGCGCTTTTTAGTGCCATTAATTATTAACGGCACACCAAACACACATTTTGCCATGTGGAGAAAAAAATAAAAAAGTGTGGCAAATGCTGCAAAAAACACGCAACCCACAATATGCCAAAATGTTGCATGAGCCACATGTAGCGCAGCCCATTGAAAATAACAGGCTGACCTATGCATGTCACAGGAAAAACGAGCCACAAAATGTGTGCTTCCACTATGCTAGGTGTGAATGGGTCCTGAAAGTGAAATTGGTGTGTTAACACAAGAACAATGAGGCTCCATTCACATCTGTGCGTTTCCCTGCATTTCAGAAATGCACTGCACCAATAATCACAGTAAAAAAATGCATGAAGCTCTGCTCTTAGAAAAAAAAGTTCTGAAGCTTCTATGCATGATGAGTGAAAATGCTCCAAAACACACGTGGGAATGTGAGCTCCTGCTATGCAGAGATGTGGTCTTGACAGTTGAGCATTCGTCTATACACTATGCAATCCATGTACAATTTCGTTTAGATTTACCAGAACTCTGGATTAGGAGTATCTACCTATCAGAGTCTCTGCTCTAATTCATCCCAAAGGTGTTCTATCGTGTTGAGGTCAGGACTCTGTGCAGGCCAGTTGAGTTCCTCCACCCCAAACTTGCTCATCTGTGTCCTTATGGGCCTCGCTTTATGCATTGTTCCAATTATTTGGTGGAGGGAGGATTATGGTGTGGGGTTGTTTTTCAGGGGTGGGGCTTGGCCCCTAGTTCCAGTGAAGTGAACTCTTAAAACGTCAGCATACCAAGACATTTTGGACAATTTCATGCTCCCAACTTTGTGCAAACAATTTGGGGATGGCCCCTTCCTGTTCCAACATGACATGTGCACCAGTGCACAAAGCAAGGTCCATAAAGACATAGATGACCGAGTTTGGGGTGAAGGAATTTGACTGTCCTGCACAGAGTCCTGACCTAAATCCGATAGAACACCTTTGGGATGAATTAGAGCTGAGACTGCAAGCCAGGCCTTCTCATCCACATCAGTGCCTGACCTCAAATGTGTTGAAGCTGTTATAGCTGCAAAGGGTGGACCAACTCATTATTGAACCCTACGGAGTAAGATTGGGATGCCATTAAAGTTTATCTGCGTGTAAAGGCAGGGGTGTGTGGGTGTGTGTGTGTGTCAAAAATTGAAATATCAAAAAGTTAATTTCAGTAATTCAATTGAAAAACTGAAACTCATATATCATATAGATTTATTACACAGAGTGATACGGTATATTTCAAGCATTTCTCTCTTTTAATTTTGGATGATTATTGCCTACAGCTAGTGAAATCCCAATATTGTGAAAAAGTTCAATATTGTAGGTTAATGGCTGTCACGCTCTAATTGGCTAATTAACTCAAAACACCTGTAAAAGGTTTCCTGAACCTCTAAAAACCCCTTTCACACCGAGGTGTTTTTCTAAAAAATAACGCCTGTAAAGCACCTCCCCCCCTGCAGCCCCAGTGCGAAAGCCTTAGTGCTTTCACACTGGAGCGGTGTGCTTGCAGGACGTTAGAAAAAGTCCTGCAAGCAGCATCTTTGGAGCAGTGTATGCACCGCCCCTGCCCATTGATATGAATGGGCACCACTGCCGAAGTGCCTGCAAAGCGATTAGGCAGCGTCGCTTTTAACCCTTTCTTCGGTCGCTAGCAGGGGTTAAAAGCGCCCTGCTAGCGGCGCTTTACCGCTAATGCGGCCCGCTGGCAGTGTGAAAGGGGTCCAAATGGTTTCTCAGTCTGATTCAGGGATGGACTGGCCATAGGGACTACCGGAAGTTTTCCAGTGGGCCGTTTTTTTATGCAGTTCGGCAGCAGCAGGAGCGTGGCAGCAAACAGCGGTGGGGATTCGAGGAAGGTGGCCAGCGAGGAGGGCAGTTGGATGTAAAATTCCGAGGAGGGAGAAGAGCTCCACCCCCTTTCCCTGACCACCGAAGAGGCGAACAGTAGCGAGCGCGGCCACCCCGGCACTCGCCAGAACCTCGATTCCTCCACCTCCTCTCTGCTCCAGGAACCATGCGACCTGGGCCGGAGGGCAGGCTGACTGGGAGCCCGGAGGAAGAGAACATGCGCCACTGTAAGGAGCAGAGCAGCGAGAGCACCCCCCGGATCAAGAGGGAGACTCGGCGCTGCCGCTGCTGGTCATCAGGTACCTGGCATTCTACACAAACATGCCAGAACACTGAGACAACGGGGAGGTGAGCAGAGGAGGGACTGCAGAAAGGGACAGTGCAATGTGGTCTGTCTCTCTGCCCCCTGTCAGTCCCCCCCCTCCGTCTCCCAGTCCCCCCCCCTCTGTCTCTCAGTCCCCCCCCTCTTTCAGCCACCCTCCACTGTCTCTCAGACCCCCCCCCCTCCACTGTCTCTCAGACCCCCCCCCCCCTCCACTGTCTCTCAGCTCTCCTCCTCCTCTCTCAGCTCTCCCCCTCTGTCTCTCAGCTCTCCCCCTCTGTCTCTCAGCTCTCCCCCTCTGTCTCTCAGCTCTCCCCCTCTGTCTCTCAGCTCTCCCCCTCTGTCTCTCAGCTCTCCCCCTCTGTCTCTCAGCTCTCCCCCTCTGTCTCTCAGCTCTCCCCCTCTGTCTCTCAGCTCTCCCCCTCTGTCTCTCAGCTCTCCCCCTCTGTCTCTCAGCTCTCCCTGACTCTTAGGCTGCTTTTACACTGGGGCGGGCATTGACGGTAAAACGCTGCTAGTTTTAGCAGCACTTTACTGTCGTTTTAGCTGCGCTATTCGGCTTCTAGCAGGTGCTTTTAACCCCGGCTAGCAGCCAAATTTAAAAGTTAAATGCGGCCGTGTAGCGCTGCTGCCAAAGTGCTTTGCAAGCGCTTCAGCAGCGCTGGCCATTCATTTCAATGGGCAGGAGCGGTGTGAACACCGTTCCTCCACCGCCCCAATGATACTGCTTGGAGGACTTTTTTTAACGCCCTGGCAGCGCCCCAGTGTGAAAGCACTCTGGACTTTCACACTGGGACTGCAGTGGAGGCGTTTTTCAGGCGCTATTTTTAGCCCAAAAGCGCCTGAAAAATGCCTCAGTGTGAAAGGGGTCCTACACTCACCCCCTCTCTTTTACACTCACTCACTCCCTCTCTTACACTCACCCCCCTCTCTCACCCCCTTTCCCCTCTCGCTCACCCTCTCATGATATACAATAATGGATGTAGGGGCCTTTTGGTGGGCATGATTTTTTGGGGGGGTGGGGGGCCGCATTTTATTGAATTAAAGTGGGCCGGTCTGGATGAAGTCCAGGGCCAAATTTTTGTCCCAGTCCAGCCCTGGTCTGATTCAGTAGGTAACACAATCATGGGGACGATTGCTGACTAGGGATGGGCTATCTGTTTGAGTCGAACATGAGTTCGCCGAACAGCGAACAATTTGGGGTGTTCGAGGCAAATTCGAAAAGCCGCGGAACACCATTTAAAAGTCTATGGGAGAAATCTAAAGTTCTACATTTTAAAGGTTAATATGCAAGTTATTGTCATAAAAAGTGTTTGGTGACCTGGGTCCTGCCCCAGGGTACATGTATCAATGCAAAAAAAAAGTTTTAAAACGGCCGTTTTTTCGGGAGAAGTGATTTTAATAATGCTTAAAGTGAAATAAAAAAAAGTGAAATATTCCTTAAAATTTCGTACCTGGGGGGTGTCTATAGTATGCCTGTAAAGTAGCGCATGTTTACCGTGCTTAGAAAAGTCCCTGCACAAAATGACATTTCTAAAGGAAAAAAAGTAATTTAAAACTGATCACGGCTATAATGAATTGTCGGGTCCCGGCAATACAGATAAAAGTAATTGGAAAAAAAAAAAAACAGCATGGGTTCCCCCTTAGTTCATTACCAGGCCCTTTGGGTCTGGTATGAATATTAAGGGGAACCCCAAACCAAAAAAAAAAGCAGCGTGGGGGTCCCCCCCAAATTCTCTATCAGGCCCTTCAGGTCTGATATGGATATTAAGGGGAATCCTGCGCCGTTTTGTTTTTTAAATAAAGGGCGTGGGGTTCCCCCCAAAAATCCATACCAAACCCTTCAGTATGGTTATATGTGGAATTGCACCCCAAAATAAATTTTGCTGCTTCTCCTGAGTATGGGGATACCACATGTGGGACTTTTTGGGAGCCTAGCCACGTACGGGGTTCTGAAAACCAAGCACCGCCTTCAGCATTTCTAAGGGCATAAATTTTTGATTTCACTCCTCACTACCTATCACAGTTTTGAGGGCCATAAAATGCCAAGATGGCACAACCCTCCCCAAATGACCCTATTTTGGAAAGTAGACACCCCAAGCTATTTGCCGAGGGGAATGTTGAGTTCATGGAATATTTTATATTTTGCCACAAGTTGCGGGAAAATTACAAACTTTTTTTTTTGCACAAAGTTGTCACTAAATTATATATTGCTCACACATGCCATGGGCATATGTGGAATTACACCCCAAAATACATTCTGCTGCTTCTCCTGAGTACGGGGATACCCCATGTGTGGGACTTTTTGGAAGCCTAGCCGCGTACGGGGCCCTGAAAACCAAGCACCGCCTTCAGGAGGGGCATAGGATGACAGAGAAAATACATCTTGGACTATATAATTATAATTTTATAGACTATAGAATATAACTGTGGTGGTGAAATCACCTCCGACAGCACTGGAGTCACGGCTTTATGTATCGTGGGAGAAAACGCTGTTGCTGTCAAGATAAATAAATCCGCGTTGCAGCTGAATGGCGTACCTGAAAACAAAAAAAATGGTTAACAATAAAACACAGTAAACAGTAAAGTATAAAAAAAAAAAATACATACCTGAAAAGCAAGCATGATAAAACATAATAAAACGTAGAATAGAATACAGTAAAAAAAAAAAAAAGGAGCAGAACAATAGAGAGGTAGAGAACAATAAAACGACAACTATTTTTGTTTTTTTTATTTTATATATTTTTTTGTGTTTTTTTATTTTTTACTTTATTTTTTTTTTAACACTTTTTTTTGTAACTGTTCGGTTCCAGGTTTGGGTCTCAAAATGCGATGGCATCTTGGGAGACCCTGTGTAAGTGTGTCCTAGTCTGTGAAATGCTGTACCCTATGCTAAAACTGCACTAGTGTGTGGTAGCGTTCAAAACATTCACCAATGCAAAGACCAGGGCTGTCAGGACAGCGTGGACAATAATAACGTGTCACGCCTAAATCCGCGCTTTCTACAGACACGACATTTTCGGTGGGGGGCTTGTTGGGTAGGGGTACTAGGAAGGACATACGGAAAATGCCTCTCATGCAGCCGGCTTACTGCATTTGGTTGGGGATGGTGAGGTGCAGCACCACCTGGATACAGGAGGGCTTGAACAATATCTCCCTGGAATTTACGGAAAGATCCAGTCCATCCTGAAGCTCAGTATAGCACAAAAGCATTTAGCAAAACCAATTGAAATAAATATACAGACACTTTTTTGTACCAGCGTCTGGCTTTACGGGCAACTAGATACGGCGCCAACAACTGGTCGTTAAGGTCCACCCCTCCCATATTTTGGTTATATTCGTGGACACAGAGGAGTTTCTCCACAACACCAGTCGCTGTACGAATTTGGACTGTCGCGTCTGCGTGAAGGGAGGAAAGAACAAAAACAAACATTCTTCTTATCCCTCCACTTCACAGCGAGCAAATTATTACACTTCAAGCAGGCTCTCTCTCCCAGCCTAAGACGGGAATCTACAAGCCACTGTGGTAACCCCCGGGAATTAGATCGCATGGTGCCACATGCACCAATTTGCTGATCAAACAAGTGACTAAAAAGTGGCACGCTCGTGTAATAATTGTCCACATACAAATGATACCCCTCTCCAAATAAGGGTGACACCAAGTTCCACACTATCTTGCCAGCGCTCTCTATGTAATCTGGACAGTTCTCCGGCTCTACGTGACCAACTTTTCCCTCATAAACCATAAAACTACATGTATAGCCTGTGGCCCTGTCACAGACCTTATACATCTTGACCCCGTATCTGGCAAGCTTGCTGAGAAGGTGCTGTTTGAAAGACAAGCGGCCAGAAAATGTTATCAGGGAATCTTCAACGCAGACAACTTGATGGGGAGAATACAAGGCTGCAAAACGTTTGAAGTGGTTTATGAGGGGCCGAATTTTGTAGAGCCGATCGAATTCAGGGTCTCCACGAGGACGACAAAGTTCATTGTTGTTGAAATGCATGAACCGCAAGATCTGCTCTTATCGATTCCTGGGTTAATGGACCAATAGAACCGCAGCTCACTAAATTTAACTATGCCCATGTCGAGGGAAAGGCCCAGAAAGGTCTTAAATTTGGAAACCGTAACTGGTTTCCATTCTCTGTCAAGGGAGGACTGGGGATTAGCGGTGATGAATTAACCAGCATACAAATTAGTTTGGTCCACAATAGATCTAGAGAGATCTTCCGTGAAAAACAGCGAAAAAAAATCAAGTGCCGTAAAATCAACTGTTTCCACCTGAATTCCGGGTTGGCCAGTGAATGGGGGAAGTAGGGGTTCTGCAGAAGTGGTGGGCACCCAATCAGGATTGGCAAATTCTGCAGGAAGGACACTATGGGTACGACGGGCCCGTCTTTGTCTTCTTCTTGGTGGCAGCAGGACACTACTTGTGCTTGCCACCCCGCCAGCTTGAACTGCACTTATGGGACTCGCCACGTCACCAAGTGTTACTGCAGTGCTGGATGTACGACCAGGGTGTACTAGGCCACTGGTGCTTGCCAGTTCACCAGAAGGATGAGCGGCACTAGTACTTCTCTTCTCCATTCGAAAGCCCTGCGGTTCTTGCACCTTAGCAGCAGCAGAAGAATGGGGTCGGGTATGCCTGACCTTGGCAGGGACCTCAACTTCGTTGCCAGTGCCATCTGTCATGGAGCCGCTGTAGTCTACAGGGTCGTATTCTGAGCCTGAATTTGACAGATGAGTGACCTCCTCTTCACTATCTGTCATGCTCAGAAACATGTAGGCCTCTTCACTAGTGTACCCTCGATTTGCCATTTTGGGCTCTAAATTTACTGGTACAACTAGTAAGATTCACAGGTAAAAAAGCACCTAGGCTGTCAGCAACTGAGTCAAACGCTACCAAAAAAACTTAGCGATCGCAGGGATCAGGCCTGACTCTGCGAACGCTGCAGTTATGTGTTTTGCAAGTGACAGTAATCGATCGATACTGCACTTGGGTGGGCTGGGCGGAGGGGCAAAACGCAGGTGCTAGCAGGCATCTGGGCTGATCCCGCTAATACTGCGTTTTTGGGAACCCTAAACTGCTGGGGACGCTAGTATAGATCTGATCAGATATTGATCTGTTCAGATACTATACCACTAAGGGAGGTGTATGCTGCCTGCGTGGGTGTTAGCACTACTGGTACTAACCTGACGCTGCCTGGGGCGACGCAGACCCTATCTGACGCTAAAACCTAACTGATATCACCCGCCGGGCGATCAGGGGGTTAAACCTTTATTGGGTAATAAATGGCGGGTGCCCTGTAGCTATAAAAAGCAAACTAACTAACCAGCGTCACCCGTAACACTTATACGGTGATCACTGGTGAAAGGGTTAACTAGGGGGGAAATCAGGGGGTTAAAACCTTTATTAGGTAATATATGGGGGTACCTGACGCTATAAAAACCTGACCGTGAACCTAAATAACTAACTGGCTACCTAGCATCACCCGCGACACTTATACGGCGATCAGAAAAACATTGCTTAGTGACACTGGCGACAGGGGTTCCCCAATACTTTTTATGACAATAACTTGCATATTAGCCTTTAAAATTAGCACTTTTGTTTTTTCATGTTCGTGTCCCAGAGACTAACAGTGTTCGCACAAAATATTTGCCTGTTCGGCTCATCCCTACTGCTGACAGTTGTCCAGAAGACAACCATTGACACCCTCCACAAGGAGGGTAAGTCACAAAGGGTCATTGCTAAAGAAGCTGGCTGTTCACAGAGTTCTGTATACAAGAATATTAATTGAAAGTGGAGTGGAAGGAAAAAGTGTGGTAGAAAAAAGGGGCACAAGCAACAGGGATAACCGAAGCCATGAGATGATTGTGAAGCAAAGGCCATTCAAGAATTTGGGGAAGATTCACAAGGAGTGGGGACTATGGCTGGTATCAGTGCTTCAAGAGCCACCACACACAGATGTATCCAGGACATGGGCTACAACTGTTGCATTCCTTGTGTCAGACGCATCTTGCCTGGGCTAAGGAGACAAAGGACTGGACTGTTGCTCAGTGGCCCAAAATCGTATTGTCAGATTTAAGTAAATTTTGCATTTCATTAAGGTCACAGAGTCTGATAGATGAGTGGAGAGGCACAGAATTCAAGTTGCATGCGGTTCAGTGTGAGGTTTCCAGTCAGTGAGGGAGCCATGTGATCTGCTGGTGTTGGTCCAATGTGTTTTATCAGTCCAAAGTCAGCGTAGCCCTCTACCAGGAAATTCTAGAGCTCTTCGTGCTTCCCTCTGCTGACCAGCTTTATGGAGATGCCAATTTCATTTTCCAGCAGGACTTGGCAACTGCCCACACTGACAAAATACCTGGTTTGATCATCATGGTATCACTGTGTTTGACTGGCCAGCAAACTCGCCTGACCTAAACCCCATAGAGAATCTGTGGGATATTGTCAAAAGGAAGATATGAGACTCAATGCGGACCAGCTGAAGGCCGCTATCAAAGCAACCTGGGCTTCCATAACACCTCAGCAGTGCGACAGGCTGATCGTCTCCATGCCACACCGCATTCATGCAGTAAATCATGCAAAAGGAGTCCCGGCAAAGTATTGAGTGCATACTGT
This sequence comes from Rana muscosa, assembly GCA_029206835.1. Classification (NCBI taxonomy): domain Eukaryota; kingdom Metazoa; phylum Chordata; class Amphibia; order Anura; family Ranidae; genus Rana; species Rana muscosa. Next base: position 36,238,345 of record JARGYO010000162.1, on the reverse strand, counting down.
ACATGGACATACTTTTCAGTAAGTCAACATTTCTGTATTAAATTTTTTTTTTTTTTTTTTTTTTTTTTAAGAGAGACAGAGAGATATATCATTGTAAAGGAGTATAATCTATAGGAAGTTTGTACTCTGGGTTATCAATTTAAACGGAACTACTAAGAGATGTTCATTAATAGAGCATACATGCACATTAAAGTGCAAATAGGGGAAATTAACCTGTTCGCGCCCGCGCTATAGACGAAAGACGGCTACAATGCGGGCCCTAATTGCCGGGAGGGCATCCATGTAAGTCCCTCTCGTGCATGAGCTGCCTGCGTGCCCCCTGCGGGGCACACTTTGTGATCAGCGAGTTAATGAGACTCGGCTGATCATAGATCAGATTAAGGGGCCGATCCAGACCCCTTACCATGTGGCTGTCAATGACAGCTGATCACGTGATGTAAACAAAGCTGGTAATCGGCTATTTTTCCCCTCACGCTGACAGTGTGAGTAGTTAAAAAAAAAAAAAAAAAACACGATCGGCTTCTGTCAGAGGGACATTGGCTCCGAACACGGAGAGCCTCCGCCGCCTCATCTGTACCCGCCAGTGCCAATTAGTGCTGCCCATCAATGCCCACCAGTTCCACTCATCAGTGTCACCTACCAGTGCCTATTAGTGTTCTTCAGTTCCACGCACCAGTGCACATCAATGAAGGAGAAAAATTACCTGTTTATAAAATTTTGCAAACAATAAATAAATAATAACAACATTTTTTGCAAAAAATAAAAAATACCAGTAGTGATTAAATGCCACCAAAAGAAAGTTCTATTTGTGTGATTTTTTTTTAATAAAAATCTAATTTGGGTAGTTTAGCATGACCGCGCAATTGTCAAAGTGTTAGAGCGCTAAAAGCTGAAAATTGGCCTGGGCAGGAATGGGGTTTAAGTGCCCAGTGGGCTAATGGTTAATGGCAAAGTACCAACCTTTCTTCACTCTGCACTGGACCTTGTTGCATTTAGTGTGTTTAACCCAGGGTTAGATAGCATGCATATTCAAGAAACTATTTACTGATTAATTTAGATTTTTTTTTCTTTTTTAAAACAAGGTACTTACTACAGCTTTAGTGAAAAAATTTATTTTTATTTCCCACAAACTCCCAAGTGATGATACTGTTTCGTTCAAGACTGATACATTCAGAATTTGTAACAAACAGCTTCTATACAAAGTATCTATCCCCCTTGGAAAAATGTTTACATTTGTTGTCATAGAACAAGTAGTCCTTTTTTTTCTACAGTGAAAATCCAAGTAAAAAGATGCTTTCATGTCAAAGTAAAAAAACTGATCTCTGCAAACTTCCAAGGGGGTGATTACTTATTACAAGAACTGTATTCTAGTACAAATGAATGGCATAGATAAATGCGTAAAAAAAAAAAAAAATTACCATACAAATACAATATACATCAGGTCTGATATAGCAAGGTCCTTGTATCCAACAAAAGTTCCTAAAACAATCAGAGGAATGTACTGCTTGGATTGGTAAATCCAGGTCCATCTAAAAAGCCACCTGCTTATTTATAATGTTTATTATAATTCTTATTTCAGAATCGTGCTGTTTGCTTCACAGTTCTTCCCGGTCACTCTTTGCCACAAGTAATAATTTGTATAAAGATGCAGAAAAGGAACCAGGTCTGTCAGATACTAAAAAGAAAGAAAGAAACAATTATGCAGGCTGGAAAAAAAATATATATATTCTATCTAATGCTGACATATTCCACAGGGTTTCAAAGAAAAAATGGCTAAATGTGGAATGGTTAAATTTACATATGCGCCCCCCCCCCCCCCCCAGAAGAAAACAACTTAGTTGGACTAGGAAACACATACAGCCTTTTTAAACCCTCCTCTTCCACCATGGCCTCAGTTATTGTGTGGTCTCCGACATGCTGGAAAATAAAGCACAGAAAACCACCAAGACAGATACTTAAAGTGAAGTTCCACCCTCTTTTTCAAGTCCTCTGCAGCCCCTGCTTCTCTGTCCCCTTAAACACATTTGGCATATGTATGTATGTATATATATATTTTAAAAACTCACCGCTATGCCTCCTGTGTGATGTTTGTCATCAATCCCAGAAGGAAAAAACTGAAATGACGCGATGCAAGGCGACGCCCAGCGCCATTTTACACATGGGCAACCAGGCTTTTGTTGCCATCGTTACCCTAGCATACTTGCCAACCGTCCCAATTTTCGGGCTACAAAAAGATGGCCGCCACATTTCCCCTAGTGTTCAGTGGAGAGGGGAGGGGCAGCCAATCAGGCTGCTCTCTTCAGTGTACAGTGGACAATTCTCCTGTACACTGAAGCCTGTTGGCTGCACGGCCCCGCCCCTCTCCACTGAACACACGTGAAAGGAACTATAGCTGCTAGCGACATACATTACACTGTAATGAAGGAGATCGCAACTGCCTGTGGACGTTGATGTAAGGAGGGACTCCGCTGCCTGGGGACACCACTCCATCCCACCTCATCCCAAAGACAATCATTCATTGGGCACAATATACCTGTAGGTGTAAATACATACAGTGCATATTATATATAGCGGGTGGCTACATTTAGGGGGAAGCATCTGAGTGGTAGCCAGGCTCAGATGTACCAATTGTTAGGTCTCAAGGACCATTTCTATCTCTGGGAGATAGTACTGGAGCTTAAGTTCACTGGGGCCTATGGGTGGCGCTGTTGCCGTGGGTCCAGGTTGAACGGCGGGGCGAGGAACCTGCTGTGCCTGTCGGGAGAGAAAATAAAAAAGGGGCGGCCATCTTCCAGATGGGTCGTCGTCGGTTCAGCGCTCAGGCACCTTAAGCCTGGGTGCGGGTGTGTCGCCTCCGGATGCCCTAGGCCCAGAGGCCTGTCGGGTGGTCTCTGGGTGCTCTAGGACCAGAGACAGAGCTGCTGTTCCATCTCAGACACCTTCAGTCTGGGGTGAGGTACTTCGAGAGAGGCCCAGGGCCTGTAAAAATACGGTTTACCCGTATAAGGTTTTTCTTATAACCTTATAATGTACTCGCCTGAGACAAAATTTGTGAATCAGCTTGAAATCAAACCGTGTGTTTTATTATACACACTAAAAAGGAATTAATACAGTTACAGTATATTAATTCAATTGCTTCATAAAGGTTTCAAAATAGTGTTCAAGTATAAAATAAAGTTCAATATATCAGATGCCTCGTGCTTCTTCTGAAATCTTAAAATGGCCGATTAACCCTGTGTATGCTGAATAGTCTGTGAAGAAAATCTGTGTGCTTCTTGAAGTGGATGAAGGATGAAAGAGAGAGCCTTGCTTTCAGCTAAACTTATTTATAAACTTCAGGACCCTTTGTTGAAATTCACGCCGGAACAGTAACCACTCCTACATCATTCTCAATATTACCTCCCTTCTTAGGGGACATTCCAAAAGCATGACATTTTGAGGAGCAACATCTGTTTTCAACTTATATTTCAACAGGAAATAGCCAAGCTTCCAACAGCATGTATAATTACAGGATGTGGGGGAGGATATTCAGTCTACCTTAGAATGCATCTTTTAAACCGACCATCAGTTCATACGTTTTAAGACATAAGATATTTAGAATATTATTAAATATGTCTTGACAGCTACTAGAATCTGAAACTCAAGTTCAGACAACACATCTGGAATTATTAATTCAAAGATCCCCATTCATACAATAGGAATTCATATTCTCGATGATTTTTATGGCCAGATTAAATTTTAGATATTAGGAATATAACAGGGCCCAGTACCTTCGACTGGGTCCCACAAGGGATCGAGGGATCCTAGGGTGCCCCCCTGAAGTGGGTGCCCGAGTCTAGGATGAGGAGGCCAGGGAGGTGACCCTTCCCGAAGACCCAGCACAGTATCGCTGGTGACGGTGGGGCCTCTGGTAACTCTAGAAGGTAATTCATCGTGAATCTGGTCGGTGGCAGAGACCCAACAACCGGGCCTGTGGCAGAGGCCCTATTCACCTGGTCTGTGGCAGGGACCCCCTCATGGTCGGTGGTAGCGACCGTGCGCCAAGCCTGTTAGTGCTATTCAGAACAGGAGAAACCCAAATTTAAGTTTGTGCCTGGACCTCCTCCCACCTTATCTGACCCGTGTTTGTCTCAACACGTCTGCTCTAAAAGACACTCTTTATTGTGCAAGAAGGAATAAACAAGTGTTGGACTTTTCAGTTGGTGTGGACAGTTGCTTACTGGGGAAAATTAAAGACTTGTTCTGATTACTGCAGAAACGAGGTCAGCACTGGAGGCTTTTTTTTTTACACCAGTCGCAGGCAGGCCCGAGAAACTAACACCGCTCAACCTCCCTATTCAGGAGGGTACGGGCTTGTGGTGCGGTGTGCCTCATTATTTTCCTGCGGAGGAGCCAAGCAGAAGAAAAGCAGGTATAGTCTGGGGTTGGTGCGCTACATATACATTAATATACAGTGCCTTGCGAAAGTATTCGGCCCCCTTGAACTTTTCATCCTTTTGCCACATTTCAGGCTTCAAACATAAAGATATAAAATTTAAATTTTTTGTGAAGAATCACCAACAAGTGGGACACAATTGTGAAGGGGAACAAAATCTATTGGATATTTTAAACTTTTTTTAGCAAATAAACTGAAAAGTGGTGCGTGCAAAATTATTCGGCCCCTTTACTTTCAGTGCAGCAAACTCACTCCAGAAGTTCAGCGAGGATCTCTTAATGATCCAATGTTGTCCTAAATGACTGATGGTGATGAATAGAATCCACCTGTGTGTAATCAAGTCTCTGTATAAATGCACCTGCTCTGTGATAGTCTCAGGCCTGGTTCACACTGGGGCGACAAACGCTCCGACATTGGGAGCTCATGTCGCATGACGTGTGAAAATCAATGTTTCCCTATGGGAGCCGTCCTAACTGGTCCGACACATGTCGGTCCGACTTTGAGAATGCTCCCTGTACTACTTTGGTCCGACTCTGATCCGACTTCAGCCCATTGACTATCATTGAAGTCGGATCAAAGTCGGACCGCAGTCTTGCATGGTCCGACTTTGGCATGCGACTTGTGCTCTGCTGATCTTGAGGGGGAACTCCAGGCCAAATTTTAAATAAAAAACCGGCATGGGTTCCCCCTCCAGGAGCATACCAGGCCCTTGGGTCTGGTCTGGATTTGAACGGGCACCCCTACGCCGAAAAAACGGCGTGGGGGGTCCCCCCAAAATCCAAACCAGACCCTTATCCGAGCACACAACCTGGCCGGCCGCAGGGGAAGAGGGGGGGACGAGAGAGCGGCCCCCCCTCCCTCCTGAACCGTACCAGGCCGCATGCCCTCAACATGGGGGGTTTGGTGCTCTGGGGCAGGGGGGCGACCTGCGGCCCTCCCACCCCAGAGCACCCTGCCCCCATGTTGATGAGGACAGGGCCTCTTCCCGACAACCCTGGCCGTCGGTTGTCGGGGTCTGCGGGCGGTGGGCTTATCGGAATCCGGGAGCCCCCTTCAATAAGGGGGCCCCCGGATCCCGGCCCCCCCCACCCTATGTGAATGAGTATGGGGTACATCGTACCCCTACCCATTCACCTGGTGGGAAAAAATTGCAATAAAAAAAACACACCACACAGGTTTTTTAAAGTAATTTATTACACAGCTCCGGCGCTCTTCTTCCGGGGGTCTTTTCCGACTTCGGGGGTCTCCGGTGTCGTCTCCGCGCTCTCCGGTTCTTTCTTCTGCCGGGCCTCCGCTAACTTCTTTTTAGCTCTCTTGCTAACAGAGGCCCGGTCTTCCCGTTGTCTCGTCCGGCTCTCCGTTGTCCTTCTGCCGGCCCCTCCACTAACTTCTTTAGCTCTTTCGCTAGTGGAGGGGTCGGTCTTCCCGTCGTCGCCGTCGGCTTCTTCTTCCCTCTTCTCCTTCTCGATGTTGACGCGTCGCTTCTTCCCGCTGTAATACTGGCTCTCGGCTCCGCTCCGCATTAATATAGGCTTCTCATGACGTCACAGTCACATGTTCCCATGACGTCACAGTCACATGCTCCGGGGCCATGTGCCCCGGAACATGTGACTGTGACGTCATGAGAAGCCTATATTAATGCGGAGCGGAGAGCCAGTATTACAGCGGGAAGAAGCGACGCGTCAACATCGAGGAGGAGAAGAGGGAAGAAGACGGCGACGGGAAGACCGACCCCTCCACTAGCGAAAGAGCTACTAAGAAGTTAGTGGAGGGGCCGGCAGAAGGACAACGGAGAGCCGGACGAGACAACGGGATGACCGGGCCTCCGTTAGCAAGAGAGCTAAAAAGAAGTTAGCGGAGGCCCGGCGGAAGAAAGAACCGGAGAGCGCGGAGACGACACCGGAGACCCCCGAAGTCGGAAAAGACCCCCGAAGTCAGAAAAGACGCCCGGAAGTAGAGCGCCGGAGTCGGAAGAAGAGCGCCGGAGCTGTGTAATAAATTACTTTAAAAAGCTGTGTTGTGTTTTTTTATTGCAACTTTTTTCCACCAGGTGAATGGGTAGGGGTACGATGTACCCCATACTCATTCACATAGGGTGGGGGGGCCGGGATCCGGGGGCTCCCTTATTGAAGGGGGCTCCCGGATTCCGATAAGCCCCCCGCCCGCAGACCCCGACAACCAACGGCCAGGGTTGTCGGGAAGAGGCCCTGTCCTCATCAACATGGGGGCAGGGTGCTCTGGGGTGGGGGGGCCGCAGGTCGCCCCCCTGCCCCAGAGCACCAAACCCCCCATGTTGAGGGCATGCGGCCTGGTACGGTTCAGGAGGGAGGGGGGCCGCTCTCTCGTCCCTCCCTCTTCCCCTGCGGCCGGCCAGGTTGTGTGCTCGGATAAGGGTCTGGTTTGGATTTTGGGGGGACCCAACGCCTTTTTTTTGGCGTAGGGGCGCCCGTTCAAATCCAGACCAGACCCAAGGGCCTGGTATGCCTCTGGAGGGGGAACCCACGCCGTTTTTTTTTTTATTTAAAATTTGGCCTGGAGTTCCCCCTCAAGATTCATACCAAACACAGTGCCTGATATTGGCGGGGATCCAAGTCGGATCCCCGTTCATTGAAAGTCGGACATATGTCGGCTTCATGTCGCAGGGCAAAGTCGGATCCAAAAGTAGGACGGATGTCGTGTCGCACTAGTGTGAACCCAACCTCAGGGTTCTGTTGAAAGCGCAGAGAGCATCATAAAGACCAAGAAACACACCAGGCAGGTCCGTAATACTGTTGTGGATAAGTTTAAAGCCGGATTTGGATACAAAAAGATTTCCCAAGCTTTAAACATCCCAAGGAGCACTGTGCAAGCGATCATTTTTAAATGGAAGGAGTATCAGACCACTGCAAATCTACCAAGACCTGGCTGTCCCTCTAAACTTTCAGCTCAGACAAGGAGAAGACTGATCAGAAATGCAGCCAAGAGGCCCATGATCACTCTGGATGAACTGCAGAGAACTACAGCTGAGGTGGGAGAGTCTGTCCACAGGACAACAATCAGTCGTACACTGCACAAATATGGCCTTTATGGAAGAGTGGCAAGAAGAAAGCCATTTCTCAAAGATATCCATAAAAAGTCTCGTCTAAAGTTTGCCACAAGCCACCTGGGAGACACACCAAACATGTGGAAGAAGGTGCTCTGGTCCGATGAAACCAAAATCGAACTTTTTGGCCACAATGCAAAACTATATGTTTGGCGTAAAAGCAACACAGCTCATCACCCTCAACACACCATCCCCACTGTCAAACATGGTGGTGGCAGCATCATGGTTTGGGCCTGCTTTTCTTCAGCAGGGACAGGGAAGATGGTTAAAATTGAGGGGAAGATGGATGCAGCCAAATACAGGACCATTCTGGATGAAAACCTGTTGGAGTCTGCAAAAGACCTGAGACTGGGACGGAGATTTATCTTCCAACAAGACAATGATCCCAAACATACAGCAAAATCTACAAAGGAATGGTTCACAAATAAACGTATCCAGGTGTTAGAATAGCCAAGTCAAAGTCCAGACCTGAATCCAATCGAGAATCTGTGGAAAGAGCTGAAAACTGCTGTTCACAAACGCTCTCCATCCAACCTCACTGAGCTCGAGCTGTTTTGCAAGGAAGAATGGGCAAGAATTTCAGTCTCTCGATGTGCAAAACTGATAGAGACATACCCCAAGCGACTTGCAGCTGTAATAGCAGCAAAAGGTGGCTCTACAAAGTATTAACGCAAGGGGGCCGAATAATTTTGCACGCCCCACTTTTCATTTTTTTCTTAGTTAAAAAAGTTTCAAATATCCAATAGATTTCGTTCCACTTCACAATTGTGTCCCACTTGTTGGTGATTCTTCACAAAAAATTTAAATTTTATATCTTTATGTTTGAAGCCTGAAATGTGGCAAAAGGATGAAAAGTTCAAGGGGGCCGAATACCTTCGCAAGGCACTGTGTATATATATATATATATATATATATATATATATATATATATATATATATATAAATTAGAGTCATGGTCGAAATTGTTGGCACCCCAGAATTTTTTTTCAGAAAAACAAGCATTTCTCACAAAAGTATTACAGTAACACGTTTTGCTATACACGTTTATTCCCTTTGTGTGTATTGGAACAAAACAAAAAAAAAAAAAGCAAGTTGGACATAATGTCACACAAAACTCCAAAAATGGGCTGGTCAAAATTCTTGGCACCCTTTCAAAATTGTGGATAAATAAGATTGTTTCAAGCATGTGATGCTCCTTTAAACTCACCTGGGGCAAGTAACAGGTGTGTGATCAATATAAAAATCACACCTGAAAGCAGATAAGGAGAGAAGTTCACGAAGTCTTTGCATTGTGTGTCTGTGTGTGCCACACTAAGCATGGACAACAGAAAGAGAAGAGAACTGTCTGAGGACTTGAGAACCAAAATTGTGGAAAAAAAATATAAATAAATCAACAATCTCAAGCTTACAAGTCCATCTCCAGAGATCTAGATTTGCCTTTGTCCACAGTGCGCAACATTATCAAGAAGTTTGCAACCCATGGCACTGTAGCTAATCTCTCTGGGCGTGGACAGAAGAGAAAAATTGATGAAAGGTTGAAACGCAGGATAGTCCGGATAGTGGATAAGCAGCCCCAAACAAGTTCCAAAGAAATTCAAGCTGTCCTGCAGGCTCAGGGAGCATCAGTGTCAGCGCAAACTATCCGTCAACACTTAAATGAAACGCTATGGCAGGAGACCCAGGAGGACGCCACTGCTGACACAGACATAAAAAAGCAAGACTACAGTTTGCCAAAATGTACTTGAGTAATCCAAAATCCTTCTGGGAAAACGTCTTGTGGACAGATGAGACCAAGATAGAGCTTTTTTGGTAAAACACATCATTCTACCGTTTACCGAAAACGAAATGAGGCCTACAAAGAAAAGAACACAGTACCTACAGTGAAATATGCTGGAGGTTCAATGATGTTTTGGGGTTGTTTTGCTACCACTGGGTGCCTTGAATGTGTGAAAGGCATCATGAAATCTGAGGATTACCAAAGGATTTTGGGTCGCACTGTAGAGCCCAGTGTCAAAAAATAGGATTTTTTACTCACCGTAAAATCCTTTTCTCTGAGTTCATGGACCGACACAGCTTCTCTATTGACATAGTGGGTATTATCCGTTAGGAGTGACTAGGCAGAAAACTTGTAAAAAGTGTTGCATCACATCTTCTACAGTACTGCCCAGGGGGTGGACCCTCTGGTATATTATCCCCTCACTCTGCATCTCGCAGATCAGTTTGTCAAAAAGCAGTACAAACTTAAAAAGGAGGGGAGGGTGCTGTGTCGATCCATGAACTCAGAGAAAATAATTTTACGGTGAGTAAAAAATCCTATTTACTCTTTCGTTCATGGACCGACACAGCTTCTCTATTGACACAGTGGGACGTCCCAAAGCAGTGTCAGAGAAAAAAAACGAGGGGTGGTAACAGCATAAAAGTAAGCTTCACCCCAAACACAAAAAACAGCACTCCAACGGGGGAGTTGCAACTCTAAACAGCCGTTTGCAAAACCTTGCGGCCGAAAGAGGCATCCGAAGATGCACCTACATCAACTTTGTAGAATTTTGTGAAAGTATGAGCGGACGACCAAGTTGCCGCCTTACATAATTGGGAGACAGACGCTTGATGTCGGAAAGCCCAAGAGGCACCTATTGCCCTGGTCCAATGCGCCTTGACAGGAAAGGGGGCGCTTGACCCTTTAAGGCGCAAGCCTGGATTACTATCTGTCGGATCCACTTAGAGATGCTGGCCGACGAGACTGCCTGGCCCTTTTTTGGGACCAGCCACCGAAACAAACTGAGTCTGACTTCCGGAACCGGGAAGTAGCAGATAAGTATACTCTCAAAGCTCGGACAACGTCCAAGGAATGCAACGCCGACTCCTTAGGATTCAACGGATGAGGACACAAGGATGGAAGTACAATGACTTCGTCGAGATGAAAAGCCGAAACGACTTTCGGCAGAAAGGCAGGCTGTGGCCGCAGCACCACCTTATCCTTGTGGAAGATCAAATATCATGCAAGGCTCCCTAAGGCTGCCAGCTCAGAAACTCGTCTAACTGACGTAAAAGCCACCAAGAAGACAACTTTCTGAGAAAGTGTCAACAAGGGAATATCCCTAATATTCTCAAACGGTGCCTTCTAAAGCACGGAGAGGACCAGGTTCAAGTCCCAGGGAGGTAGCGGGGGACGGATCGGAGGAGCCACATGTCGAACCCCCTGCACAAATGTACTCACGAGAGAGTTAGTCGCCAGGGGTCACTGATAAAAGACAGCCAGGGCAGATATCTGTTCCTTAAATCGTACTTAAGGCAAGCCTTTGGTCCACCCCACGCTGTAAAAACAGCAGGATTCTGGAGACCAAATAAGTATGCGGATGCCACTTTATTTCCTCACACATGGAGATGTAGGCCTTCCAAGTGCAGTGATAAACCTTCCTAGAGGACAGCTTCCGAGCACTTCTCATAGTAGAGATTACTGAATCTGACAGGCCCCGGTCTCTCAGTACCTGGTTCTCAATAGCCATGCCGTTAAAGCCAGTGACCGTAAAGCAGGATGGAGTATGGGACCTTGCGACAGCAGGTCCTCCTGTAGTGGTAGGCGCCAAGGGACGTCTGTTACTAGACGTACTAGATCGGCGTACCAGGGATGCTGAGGCCAATCTGGAGAGATCAGGATAATTGGAATTCCCTCTGCCTCCACTCTGCGAAGCAGATGGGGAAGAAGCCTTAAGGGAGGGAAGGCATATATTAGCCGATACTGACCCCACGATGCCACCAACGTGTCCGTTGCGTCTGCCCATGGGTCCCTTGACCGGGCCACAAACCTCAATACCTTCCGATTGAGTCTACGTCTGGCGTACCCAATCTTTGGCAGAGGAGCTGGAACACTTCTGGGTGTATGGACCATTCTCCCTGGTCCAGCATTTGGCGACTCAGGTAGTCCGCCTGCCAATTCTCCACACCCGGAACGTACACGGCCGACAGTGCCGGTACGCTCTTTTCTGCCCACCTCAGGATGCGAGCGACCTCCGATGCTGCAGCTGAGCTTCTTGTTCCTCCTTGATTGACATATGCCACTGCTGTGGCGTTGTCTGACTGGATCCTGACTGGCCGCCCTTGCAGCCTCGGAGACCATCTGAAGAGGCACAGCCTGATCGCCTGGATTTCCAGGAGATTGATCGGCAGGAGGGCTTCCTCTGGGGTCCAGTGACCTTGCATCGACTGAACACCCCAGACTCCCCCCCCCCAACCTGTAAGGCTGGCGTCCGTCGTGATCACCATCCAGTAAACAGGAAGAAATGACTTCCCGGCCAGAAGAGCCGGTGATGTCAGCCACCCACCATACCAGGGATCTCCTGACTAGGTGGCTTACCCGGATTTGATAATCCAGAGATGGCGGCCATCTGTTCCATCTGGACAGAACTTCCTTCTGTAACACCCGAGTGTGATATTGAGCATATGGGACCGCCTCGAAGGAGGCTACCATGAGGCCTAACACTCGCATGCAAAAACTGAGTGACGACCAACTCTTGGATGTCAGCTGCCGCACTGCAGCCCGAAGGGTCTGCAACTTTTCCACAGGGAGGAATACTTTTTCTTCTGAGGAATCCAGAATCAACCCCAGGTACACTAGGCGTTGAGTTGGCACCAAAACTGACTTTTGCGTATTTAGTATCCAACCAGTCTCGAAGAGTCTGACAGGTAATGGACACGCTTACCTCCAATTCTGAGCTTGAAGGGGCCTTCAGAAGAAGGTCGTCCAAGTAGCCCATGATAGCGATACCCCGCTGTCTTAGAAGTGCCAGAATCAGCACAAGCACCTCGGTGAACGTCCTGGGTGCCGAAGCCAGGCCAAACGGGAGAGCCACAAACTGATAGTGGTTCTTCCCGATTGCGAATCGCAGAAACCTCTGGTGTCTGGAGTATATGGGAACATGCAGGTATGCGTCCTTGATGTCCAAGGAGGCCATAAAGTCCCCTGGATGGAGGGCAGTGACTACAGATCGAACCGACTCCATCCGAAATCTTTGTACCTTCACAAACCAATTGAGGGCCCTGAGATCCAAGACGAATCCCATCTTTCTTTGGCACAATGAACAGATTTGAGTAAAAGCCCTGACCCCGTTCCTGCTTTGGAACTGGAATGACCACCCCGCATTCCAGCAGACCCTGGACTGCCCGGTACAGGGCCTCCCGACGGGTCGGCTGTAGTCCGGTGGACAAGAGAGGAATTTTTTCTTGTAGCCCGAGATTACTTCGGAAACCCACCTGTCGGAGATTAGAGCTGTCCCCTGAGACGCGAAGTTGTGAAAACGTCCCCCCACCCGAAAGTTGGGTGGGGGCGGACCTTCATGCGGAAGCAGATTTGTCCGCAGGCTTATTGGGTTTGCAGGGCCAAGGACGCTTCTGCCCTTGGGCAGTCGCCTTGTCGGCCTGGGGTCTTTTCCCTGTCGCCCTGGGCGGACAAAAAAACAAACACTTGCGTGCAGTAAAGGAGAGCCCTTGCCCTTGGCGTGGTCCCTTACCCTGCTTAGTTTGAGGAAGCAAAGTGCGCTTACCTTCTGTGGCATCCTTGATGATGTCATCCAGAGAGGCCCCAAAAAGTCTGTCGCCCTTAAAGGGCGGATCAGGCGGCGTATTGCTACTGCATAAACCAAAGCTTTTGACAGTAGGGGAATAGTATCCATGTCTGACTCGCAAACTTAAGGCCCTGAACCAACTGGTCGGCCAAAGTTATATCATTAGGAGGAGCATCTCGCTCCTTTAACCCCTGGAGTAGTAATTTTGCCCATTCAGTAAGTGTCTGAGACACTAAGGCCCCCGCCAATGCCAGGCGCACCGCTGAGCCTACCACAGAGTATAGGTAGCGAGCGAGTGCTTCAGCTTTCTTATCCACAGGGTCCTTGAAAACAGGAGCCCCTTCTACTGTGATTGTGGTAGCTCTGTTAAGTCTGGACACCGGAGGGTCCACTATAGGAGGAGAGGTCCATTTCTTTAGAAAACTCTCCTCAAAAGGGGTACCGTACCGCAAAATTCTTTGGGGATGTAAAAACCCTTAGTGGGTTTTCCCACTCCTTGTATAAGAGCTTGTCAAAATAAGACACACAAGGAAATACCCTAGCAGTGCGGGCAGTTTTACGGAACCCGAAGGGGACCAGAGTCTCTGCTGCCTTTGCAGCATTTTCCAATTTTAGCGCATCCCGCACTGCAATAATAAGGTCAGATACCAAAGCCTTTTCGCGTACTGACCTGGACTTGGAGTCATCCTCACTGTCCGATCGGTCACGGTTTGCAGTCTCTGATGCATCAGGATCCCGGTCATGAGCAATAGCTGGACCTGGTTCTGCATCAGAATTATCCCCAGAAGATTGCAGGGGACGGGGGAGTTTGCTACCCCCCGTATTCCCATGTGCTGCTTCCAACCGGGCAGCGAAAGCCTCTAGGATTGCCGAAATAGCGTCCATAGATACATCAGGGGCACCAGCTGCCAAATCAGGCGTTTCAGGGGAAAAAACATCTGGCTCAGATGCCATGCTGACCACGCACTGACACCCACAGGGCTCCAGGCAAGATATCAATAGGCCACCCTCCTAGCTGAACAGAGATGCTGGGTCTCCCAGAGGACTCACTACCCTTGGATCGGTACCGCTATGCTGCTGTGTGCTGCGCCTGTGATGCTATCCCACCGCTGCTGTGTCAGTGTGATCGTTTATCAGTTTCCTGTGTGAATTTTTGCGCCAGTGTAGTGCACCCTAGAGGCCGGAAACTATCGCAAAATGGCCGCCATGCGGCTGTATGGAACACTGTGGGCTCTAAGAAAATGGCCGCCGAGCCGAATAGAGAGGCAAAAGCGGCCGTGGACCACAAAAAGATGGCCGCCGAGCGGCGTTCTATACATACAGCGTGAATCCTAGGAAACATGGCAGCCGAACAGTAGATAGAGGCCAAAGCGGGTGTGACCACAAGAAAATGGCGCCGAGCGGTGATATATACATATAGGCGTGAAACCACAAGAAAATAGCCGCCGGACAGTCACTAGAGGCCGAAACAAGCATGGACCACCGCAAAATGGCCACCGACAGCATGGAGGGGGGAAGAAGCACACACACAGGTAAGCAGAAAATTATATATTTTTTAAATGACAGCTACAGCCATCCCTGCACCAGATGGAACTCCTTAGGTGACCCACAGCACCCAGCAACCTTAGCTCAAAGCCCAGGGAGGAGGGAAGGCAGGGAGAGAGGAAAGAAAGGGGCCACAACCACTTACTTGTTCTCTCCAGGAATGTCCAGCCAAGTCACCCTGCCAAAGCAGGGGAGCTACTTACCCCTTCCTGCGTGTATCCTGCTGGAAGACATTTCACAACAGATCATCATCCGCACACGGAAGGTGACTGTCGGCCAGGCATGCTGTGATTGGACCCTAGGGAACGATCATCTGCATGCCCTTGAGTGCTACGCTCACCGGACAGTCTGCTGCGACTCGGCCGTAAGGTCAGCCGAAGCTGAGCGGTCCGATGCAAGCCTTGGAGCGCAAGCTCACCGAACAGGCTACTGCGACTCGGCCGCAAGGTCAGCCGAAGCTGAGCGGTCTGATGCAGGCCCTGGAGCGTAGACTCACCGGCCACCCGTAGAGCGACGGGTATGTCGTGGAAAACCCAGCGCGTAGCTAGGGTCGGCACACGCTCGATAGCCGAAACTGGGGGGACTACAAGGATCGAGGATCCAGCCTGTCACCCAGTCGGCAGTTGATCGCAGGAAACAAAAAACAAAATGGGGAAAAAAAAAAAATTCCCCCGGACCAATGGGCCCAAAGGGAGCCATGTCCTACTCCTTGCTAGACAGAAAAACTGTCCCCTGGGCGGTACTGTAGAAGGTGTGATGCAACACTTTTTACAAGTTTTCTGCCTAGTCACTCCTAATTAACGGATAATACCCACTATGTCAATAGAGAAGCTGTGTCGGTCCATGAATGA